>CM023451.1:49893675-50542168 GCA_013339765.2 Haemaphysalis longicornis | reverse complement strand
CAGAACTGGCCGCAGCGACCGTTCTCACCACTTCCATTGAGAATGCTGACGAATGTGCCATCACCCTTGCTGCAACAACAGGCCAGGAATTTCTTACTGTTATAACTGATTCACAGACCGCCTGCAGGCGCTTTCTAATTGGTCGCATCTCTCAACCCGCACTGCACCTTCTTCGACAAGTAAAAAGACTACCAGAGCTTAATATCAATCTGGTCACCCGGCCACCAGTCCCTCCGAGGGAACGAGTGGCACACGCCGCTTCCCGTCCTCACACACCAAGCCTCTACATCAGAAGGTGAAAACAGCCTCCGAACTGCCTCAAAGCCAGCACGACTGCACACATACACCGAAATCTTATCCCGACTACAAAAACGACCACCGACACGCTTGTAGGCCACCTCATTCACGACTAACAGCGCGACGAAGAAACCACTTTCCGGCGCCTACAAACCAATTCGTATCCCCATAACACCCTACTAAACGCTATGTACCCCACCCAATACCCTGCCACCTGTAACTTCTGCCCTTGCTGCTGACACCCTATACCACGTGGTATGGAAGTGCCAACGGACCCCCCCTCTAACCCCAAATCCCAACCCTACCTATGAGCAGTGGGTTGAGCAGCTAACCAACGCAGACTGGTGGGACGGGCACAGACGGCCATTACTTCCAAGGCATCTTGGAATAAGGATGCCTCTCACTGGGTGGAGGCCCTAAAAACACCCTCCTGCTCATTACTACAATAAATGTTTGTCTCTCTCTCTCTCTCTCTCTCTCTCTCTCTCTCGAGACTGTCTTGTACCCTATGGGGCTCACTGTTTCACACCTACTTCATTTTCTAGGTTGCAGGAGCCTGCTTCGCCGAAGCGATGCCGTGGCCTGCTCCGGGCAGAAAGCTCAGTTCGTGCCTACACGAGGCGAAGCACGACGACCCGGAATCGAGTGGAGCCTGTGCAGAATCAACATCACTGGCTCCACGTCTGTATGTACACGGTAGTAAATAATTTTGTCTCGATAGTTTCCTTTGCGGTTCTCTCGTTTTCCTCTTCTCGCAGGGACGTCAGTGCAAGCTCCTGACGGGAAAGGTTCGTCGTAAGGAAGAAGTTTATTCTGAGTTTGTCCTTTTACGTGCGTTCATAGGTCTCGTAAACTCCAATGACGTGACAAGCTGAACACCGGAAACGCAGGCAAGACACTTATCCTTCGAAAGCAGAGTTTCCCACATGAGCAAGCAGTAAAACAAAAGAAAAAAAACTGCGTGTGCTAATGTAGTGCACATGGTATATATATATATATATATATATATATATATATATATATATAATATATATATATATATATATATATATATATATAATATATATATATATAATCTATATATATATATATATATATATATCCCCCCCTCTGCCCTGGAACCCCCGCTTTTGTTTCTCAGCCTGGCGCATGCATTGCTGACGCACGCTCACTGATCGACTTTATCCCTGCCTCTGCCACTACAGTTTTTCTGCATGTTGGTACTAATGATCTCAGCTCTACTTCCGCTGAACATGCTTTCTCTGACTACCGCTCACTGACTGACCTCATTCTGGAATCTCGACCGAACATTTCCACTATTAACGCCAGTCTCATTCTTCCCCGCTCCGCTAACCACCGCCGCGACTACCGCATCTCTCGCTTCGCTCGCTGCTGCAACGAAAAGGCACGCCGTTTCAACTGACTTCCCTGCAAATTTTGCCGCCACTCACGCTTTGTCCGCTTCGTCGATCATGGCTTTGAGCACCTTCCAGCCTGCCGAGTACTCGCTGCGGACGGCTTACACCCGAGCTTCGAGGGTGTGGCCTTGCTGGCCGGCCACATTCGTGCACTCTGCTTCATGCAACAGCGCTGCAATCCTCTGGGCTGGCGCGACTTCGCATGCACCGCCGACCCAGTTGCAGCCCCGGCTATATTGCCAAATGACAGCGACTTTCCACCACTGCCTCCAATTCTATCCAGTGTAAGGACCCCGGAGCAGTGTCGTGCCAGCAGCCCACCGCCACCGCCCCCCAGATCCACCGCAACCACGGCGCCCCGGGCGAGCGCCAGCACCCCAACTCCGAAATCCACGGACGAGCGTCGCGCCCGCGTCATGCCAACCCCAACTGGCAAACCTGCAGCGGCCACAACGCCCCGAGGGAACGCTCGCGGCGACACTAAGAAGCTCCCTGACCGGCGCCGCACCAACAGCATGCCACGCCCAACCTCCGCATCTTCAGCGACCGCCGAGCCCACGAAAACCAACAGCAGCGCGTCCGCCGGACCTTCCGGGGTCCAAAATCCAGCCCTCCGTGCCACATGCCCTTACAACCTTCGAAAGAATCGGCATAGCAGCAACTGACTACAACACAAAAAAACAGGTAACGCGGCCTCCTTCCCCGTTTCAAGACAGTTTTTAAAGATAAGAAAAATCACCGAAAAGCGCATACGTTCCGAATTGCACGTTTCCGCTCTTGCACAGTACTTGACTGCCGCGGTCGCTCCCAGGGGTCTTAGGATTAGAATAAAACCTGCTACTACCGAACTCTCCCCGTCCAACATGAATAAGTGGAAACAGGTACTCGATAAAGCATCTTTACAATTAACTGAAATAATCCTCAATCACTACGAAACTACGGCCCATTCTCTCCGAAAGAAAGAGGAACTACTTAGTCAGGAACTAAGCAAAAGAGAGTTGAACCTTTTAAGCAACTACGAATCTAAGACGGCCTCCGCCATATCCCGAACAAAAGACCGAAAGTTCAACCGAGATAAGATTTCTAACACTGGCCACATGCGTAAGAACCTAACAAGCTCCGGCACTAGTAACTGCCCCAACTCTGACAATACGGCCGATAATGTCACTACGACTGTAATAAATGCTTCGACTACTGCACCCCAAACAGTTCAGTTAAACCCCTGTACTAATAATTTTCCCTCGCCTGCCGTCACAAAAGAAAACCTTACCGGGAATGTAATGAACCTTTCAAGTATAACCCTCTCCCCAGCTCAGATGAACGTCTTGTCAAAGGGCCTAAACTTTTGCCCGGCTACTGGTGGTTTTGATGAATTTCAACTTTTTAAGGACTTAGATAACTTCGCCAGAAACATGAGGCTACGAGAATACTTCTACGATCACCCCGCGACGGAAGAAGCCCGCAGAACCCTACCTAGCTATAAGCACTGGACCCCTCCCACACAGCGTGATAGTTGCCTCGACATGTACATCAAAGCTGTCCAACGCGATGTGCGAAAAGCATACCAAACACAAATTTCTTTCCACCACAACATGACTACCAACGAAAAGAAAGCCCTAGAGGAACTCGCAAGCTGTCCCGACATAATTATTAAACCTGCCGACAAGGGAGGCGCAATCGTAATCCTTGACAAAACCGACTATGTTAACGAGGCCAATAAGCAACTATCAGTATCGACGTTCTATAAAGCACTACCCAATGATCCCACTCAAGATTATAAGCAAATTGTCAAAGATAAACTTGCTGAGCTTGTTAAAAATAAAACAATAAATGAAACCACGGCTTGTTCCCTGATCCCTTAAGCCCAGTAGCCGGTAAATTCTATCTTCTCCCAAGATTCACAAGGTGAACGACCCGGGGCGCCCCATTGTTTCTGGCATTGGCACTGTTACCGAAAACCTCTCGCGCTATGTTGATAATCTCATTGCGACATTCCGCCCAGCTTTCCCTCCTTCATTAAGGATACCAATGACTTTCTCTCAGACATCTCAAAAATTGAAATTCCTGATAACTGCCTTCTAGTCACCCTTGATGTTGCGTCACTGTATACTAACATCCCCCATGAAGATGGCATCGCCGCTGTATCCCTTGCGTATGAGCAGTCATCGTGCGACAAACCTATCGATTCTTCTGCTCTCCAAACATTCCTTAGGCTTATTCTTGAACTTAACAATTTTGAGTTCGACGGAGTTCATTACGTGCAAGTCAGCGGAACGTCAATGGGAACTCGAATCGGACCTAACTACGCTAATATCTTTATGGCTCACCTCGAATCAAACTTTCTTGACACCCAAAATTTAAAGCCAATGTACTATAAAAGGTATATTGATGACATATTCATGATCTGGCAACACGGTGAGGCGGAGCTCCTCACCTTCATTGAGGCATTTAACCTAGCCCATCCTAGTATTTCCCTTGCTCATTCCTATTCGGAACACAGTGTAAACTTTCTGGACGTCACCGTTACTACCTTCCAAGGTCGGCTTCAAACTAAACTGTATAGAAAACCGACAGACACGCGGCAGTATTTGCACTTCCGAAGTAGCCATGTCAGACACTGCAAGACAGCAATACCTTACAGCCAAGCCCACGATTTAGGAGAATTTGCTCAAACCAAGCCGACTTTGACTCAAACTGTCGAGAACTCAAGACCGCCCTCCTGAATAAAAAATACCCGGAAAAAGTTATCGACGACGCTATTGTGCGAGCCAACCAATTAGACCGTAACGAAATCTGTAAGAAAAAAGCCCCGAACGGGAACCCGCAAACTAACTTAGTTTTAACCCACTCATCCTCCGCTCCAAGAGTGTCAACCGTGCTAAAAAAACATCACAATATCCTAATGCAAAGTGAACCGCTTAAAAAGCATATTCCCCGAACCACCACGCGTTGTCTACCGGCGTAATAAGAATTTAGGTGACTTTCTTACTAACTCTCGTATCAACCGACCGGCAACTACTGGCTGCATGCCCTGCAATAAACCCCGATGTAAAGTATGCCCACACATGACCACTACACAGCGCGCCACCAGCACGGCTTCAAACTACTACGTAAATATAAAAGGTAACTTTAACTGTGACTCCGCTAATGTCGTATATCTTCTAGAGTGCACTGTTTGTAGGCAACAATATATCGGCCAAACTGAAACGCCCTTCCGAATACGGTTCAATAATCACCGCTCTCATGCAAAAAGCTGCCCTTATTTGCCCCTGTCAAGACATGTGAACAGTCCCGGGCATGCATTTGAACATCTTAAAGCAACGATTTTAGAATCCGCCTTCAAAACGCACCACGACCGCGAGGTTCGGGAATCTTATCTCATTTATAAGTTTGGGTCAGCCACACTTGGAATTAATGAAAGTTACGGAAAACTAACCTGCTTATCCCTCGATTAAATTAGCGGCTTCATAATTTTTATAACTATGTTCATTATTCCTACCCTCGAGTTTGCCATCAGAATTCGCAGAAACTCTCCTAATACAGCAGCTTTATTAGCCTAATGCAGCTCAACAATGCCATTTGTCCTGGTGAAGGAGGCCTCGTTCCCACCACCACTTAAAGGGACACTGAAGTGAATTTGTCAAGCTCCCGTTTTTGCTTGCACTGCGTAAACTGGCTCAAATTAGCACACTTTTCATCGTTTATTCGGTTGACAAATCGGTAATTATTTTACAAAGCGCGAAAGAAGAAAAAACTACCATGCGCGGTTTGCGGCGGCCGCACCAACTAAAGCTGTGACGTTAGGAGGAGCGGGCACCGTGATTGCACGATGCCCAAGGTGAGCAACCAAACAAGTTTCGGTTTCGGTTTCGGTTCCGTAAAACACAACCGTTGGCGTTGTTGGATGGGCATTCTTAATAACTCAGTAATCATCATACCGTGCTTCTACCACGTTGTCAGCTGTAAAATGCATAAAGATAAGCCTCCTAGGACGGATTGGAATCGTAGCATTCACTAGCCGAAACCTACGCAGTGCATGAACGCCCTCCGCGTACCCGCAGACGCCCAAATGTCATGCGCTTTTCCCCCATATTTGGAGCTTGCCTCCCTCATGCCTGTATCGTAAAAAGCGCGTTCGCACCAGGCCAAGGGTCTGTTCATTCTGGCCTGTGCCCACTGCCTGCAAGCAGTCGGTGCTTATGGCAACAGCACGCCAACGAGAAACTCGCCAGTGCCAGCCTGCGCGCGTTTTATGAACTAGTTCGTGGAGCCATGAACGTTGCGGCCCAAAAAAGGTGAACTCAATATAGAAAACATCGGCGGAAAACGAAAAGTTAACTTACAAAAAAAAAGCACGTACCCGCGGGGATTCTAACTTGTGACCTGCAAATAATTGCGGTGGCATACCTAGCAACCCAGACCACTCGGCCACGGAGCCAAGTCCGCTGGCGTTGGTAATATAGGGTATATATTGTACAACCAGTTTACACTTTTATTAGTTTTGGCATTTCAAGCAGCTTTAGGTGACTATTTGTTGTATTGCGCTCGTGCAGTAAGCGTCGCCCGAGTTTCCACAATAGCTCACGTCTAGCAATTGCATTTCGTAGACGGAAAAGCGTTCGCAGATGCGTAGTCGTGCTGCTGACCGCTGTGCTTTGTTCGCCCAGCGCCAAAAAGTGCTTCCCGCACCCTAGTTTTACGCTGTACGCTAAAATATATCAGTTGATTTTATTTCCTTAGTACCTACATTGACTTCGCTGACTCTTCTCCCGCCTTCAAGAGGCTTTATATTTTCCTACTGGCATACCAGACAGCGAAGCGTCGCATGTGCGCTTGTGTGAAGCGACCTTGACTTGGAGCTAGATACAGTGTACAAACTAACCAAGTAAAGAAAGGCAAATTCTACCATTCGCAAACGTGTCCTGGCTTCGTTTCAACTGAGCGAACGAATGGTGACGACCCGTCGGCGGCCGGCGGACGAAACGCTGGGCCGACTGACTCTGTCTGAAGGCCGGAGCCGTGCAGTAGCGCAGCCAATTGCCAGCTTATCCCCTCCTGACGTCACAAGAAAACGCCGCAGAAAATGGGCGAGCGTAAAGAGAGGATGACAGCATTTTCGAAATAATTTTTCTACTAAATAAAATCGCGTAAACGCGCCCAGGGTGGTCGAAACATGGCCTGGGGACTCCGGACTACAATTTGCGCAAGTATTCCCGCAATGTTTACATATCACTTCAGTGTCCCTTTAAGAATGTTTAACTCTTTGTGATCTATTCATGTTTAACCTTTTGTGACCCTACCTATTTCCCGTTCAAGTACTAGCTTCTGTGAAAATGCTCTTTTGTGTCCCCTATCTATTCTCTTCATCCGCGGGGGGCACACCCATCTTCGCTTCCCCCGAACCAGCCTCCCCAGCCACTGAATACCTGTACTGTATACTCTTCCCTTTCTTTTCAAACCGCGGTTGTCAAGTTTCCCCCATTGTCTGAACTTGCAGCCCGCGCGGCATACGTTGACCCGTCATGGTGCAACCTTGAACGCGGCATTGTTAACACCACCCCTTTTTCTCTCTCGCTTCCCCCCCCCTTTTTATTTATTTTTTGTTTGTTTGTTTGTTTGTTGATGTTGTAACATAGGCGTAGCCTGACTGTATGCACACTCTCCATTTCCGAAACATTTTCCGCTCCTTCTCACAGTTTTATGCAAACCTATATAAGAAATGTGTTCAAAATGTTTGCGACAGCAAAATCATGTAACTTTACTCTGATGAAGGCAAGTCCCGTTGCCGCTACGTAAGTAAGCATTTTTTGTTATTGTTCTTGCTGTGTATCCGACTCTTTACTTATACTATTTCTGCGCGCTTTGTGAGTTGATATTTCTATACATATATATATATATATATATATATATATATATATATAGTAAGGAAATGAGGGGCTCGTTGAGGAAAATACAGAAAGATAGGTCGGCAGTCTACAATGCCAAAGGAGGCATAGGGGTGTGGTTAGGCTCTTTTCTTTTTCACTACGGTTAATTAGGTAAACATTATTATTATTATTATTTTAAATATACAGAAGAAAGAAAGAAAAACACGCGCCCAGAGTGGGGACCGAACCCACGCCTTTCGATTACATGTCGAATGCCTTACCAATTCGGCTATCTGGGCGACTGTGTTCTCCTTCACTTTCTGGGCTATTTATATTTACTAGAAGTGTATCTGACGCTTGAGGGTGGTAGCCAGCGCCACTCTGACTACACGGGGAGAAGGGGACCTTCTTTTCAACCCCGGGGCGTGACTCGAACGTCTACAGCCTGTCATGAGCGGGTTACTGGCGGGAAGCCCTCTTATGCTACCTAGGCATCAAGGCTGCCAGAACCGAGACCCTCGCTATGCTTTCGCAGAATAATATAGTAAGGAAATGAGGGGCTCGTTGAGGAAAATACAGAAAGATAGGTCGGCAGTCTACAATGCCAAAGGAGGCATAGGGGTGTGGTTAGGCTCTTTTCTTTTTCACTACGGTTAATTAGGTAAACATTATTATTATTATTATTTTTAAACATACAGAAGAAAGAAAGAAAAACACGCGCCCAGAGTGGGGACCGAACCCACGCCTTTCGATTAAATGTCGAATGCCTTACCAATTCGGCTATCTGGGCGACTGTGTTCTCCTTCACTTTCTGGGCTATTTATATTTACTACAAGTGTATCTGATGGTTGAGGGTGGTAGCCAGCGCCACTCTGACTACACGGGGAGAAGGGACCTTCTTTTCAACCCCGGGGCGTGACTCGAACGTCTACAGCCTGTCATGAGCGGGTTACTGGCGGGAAGCCCTCTTATGCTACCTAGGCATCAAGGCTGCCAGAACCGAGACCCTCGCTATGCTTTCGCAGAATAATATAGTAAGGAAATGAGGGGCTCGTTGAGGAAAATACAGAAAGATAGGTCGGCAGTCTACAATGCCAAAGGAGGCATAGGGGTGTGGTTAGGCTCTTTTCTTTTTCACTACGGTTAATTAGGTAAACATTATTATTATTTTTAAACATACAGAAGAAAGAAAGAAAAACACGCGCCCAGAGTGGGGACCGAACCCACGCCTTTCGATTACATGTCGAATGCCTTACCAATTCGGCTATCTGGGCGACTGTGTTCTCCTTCACTTTCTGGGCTATTTATATTTACTAGAAGTGTATCTGACGCTTGAGGGTGGTAGCCAGCGCCACTCTGACTACACGGGGAGAAGGGGACCTTCTTTTCTACCCCCGGGGCGTGACGCGAACGTCTACAGCCTGTCATGAGCGGGTTAACTGGCGGGAAGCCCTCTTATGCTACCTAGGCATCAAGGCTGCCAGAACCGAGACCCTCGCTATGCTTTCGCAGAATAATATAGTAAGGAAATGAGGGGCTCGTTGAGGAAAATACAGAAAGATAGGTCGGCAGTCTACAATGCCAAAGGAGGCATAGGGGTGTGGTTAGGCTCGTTTTCTTTTTCACTACGGTTAATTAGGTAAACATTATTATTATTTTTTAAATATACAGAAGAAAGAAAGAAAAACACGCGCCCAGAGTGGGGACCGAACCCACGCCTTTCGATTACATGTCGAATGCCTTACCAATTCGGCTATCTGGGCGACTGTGTTCTCCTTCACTTTCTGGGCTATTTATATTTACTAGAAGTGTATCTGACGCTTGAGGGTGGTAGCCAGCGCCACTCTGACTACACGGGGAGTTGCTAAGTTGCTAAGTTGTCGGGAGTCAGGCGGTACGATGGCATACTGATTGTAATGCACAAATCAGGTGTAGCTATCGCAAAAGGAATATCAGTGGTCAGAGCAATAATGCAGTGAATGAGCGTTAAATATAGCTTACTTTTAACAAAGTGTGGTTAGCACATTCGATAAGGTGACAGCTAACAAAGTATTCAGGAGACGACCAAACATTCTAATACATTGGTACTAATTATATGCCTTTTGCAAGATTTTTCTGTTTTGTTACAAATTTAAATAATGTGCGCCATTGGTATTAAGCGCTGCTTTTTTTTCAGACTATATTATATATATATATATATATATATATATAGATAATATATATATATATATATATATTATATAATATATATATATATATATATAGGGAGTAGTAGAACTTTGAAGATGGTAGAGAACACAAGAAAAGAAAAACTTCGAACAAGGTAAAAGCACGATTGTGGCCGACGTTTCAGCAAAGAGAACTTGCTTTCCTATATATATATATGTTAATATATATATTATATATATATATATATATATCTATATATATATAATATATATATATATATATATATATATATATATATATTTATATTTATTTATTATAGAGAGAGAGAGATAGACGAGATCTACCGAGACGGCGTTTCGTAGGCTGCTCTGTCCGCACGTTTCGAAAAGTGCAAGTTCAACGATGATAATGATGACTATTATTCACAGATGACAATGCCCACGGAGAATACGTTCAAAAGGAGGGAAGCGCAATGATGATGGTATCACTTACACGAATTATCATCCTGAAAGCTTGCCGCTAATGCTCACACATTTCTCCGGCCACCTGGCCGCCGGCGTTAATTAGAGTTGGGACGGTTCATTGGTTTCGAGCGGGAGACGTGCACAATTTCTGTTCCACGACACCCGACGGTCCCTTGGGATTTTCCTTGGAGATACACGATAATTTACAGGAGAAACTTGTTCTAGGACAACATATGCTCCAGTGTACCTGTGAAGAAACTTTTCACAGAGGCCTGGTGTGCGAATAAGAGTCCAAAGTAGCCCCTCATCCCCTTTGGAGCAGTGAATGGAGCGATGTGTTGGCATCGTATCTTGCTTTCCGTTCTTGCTAGCTCGAGTTCGTGTGAAGTTTCGCAATGCGTCCACAGTGAAGGATCCGCGTGGTCAAACTGTTCGTGAAACGCTGGGATTGCAGAGATGGAGCGGAGAAAAAGGCGGTGTCGAGGGCAAAAGAGGGTTGGCGGCCGTAAACAAGAAAGAGGGGGGAGTAACCAGTGGTGCGCTAAACAAGTGTATGATAGGTAAACGTAACAAAGGGTAGAATTATGTCCCAGTTTCTGAGGTATGGCTTGGTGTACATAGACAGTATACGGGACACAAAGCGTGGTTTTCTGTGGTGCGTGTCTAGCTTTTTTTTTTGTTTTTCTTCTGTTTCAGTATTACAAAATTGCTTTCCCTGCGTCTGCATCTCCTGCAGGGCTAACACTACAGTGGTCGATTGTTCATATCATTAAATTCTATTTCACGGCTTGACTGCATCCCTTCTAATATCTCCTCAAGAACTTGCAAGTCTTTCTTTTCCGTTAGTACGTGTTTACACTTCCCGCAAGTCGTAAAGTGCATGTATACATTCTGCATGCAAGAAACATTGAATTACAGCAATCCGTACGACTTCCACCGCATTCCGGGATGTGAAAACCTCCACACACCGAAGGCGACGATGGAAAATGTCGCCCTTCCCGTCAAAGGACTGTCAATTTTTGTACGATTGAGAAGATCGTTGGCTGCTTTGGACCTTGCTTGCACGCTTAATTCGCACCTCCTGTGTATTTGTGTATTGACTTGGTTGTGAAGTTGATTAATCCTGTAAGCTAGGCTCCTTAGGGATACGCGTACTGCGGTATCAACACAGTTCTCATGCGATGATCAAGCGCATTAGATAAACGGCAATTACACGCGCAGTTAGCATTTGACCACACCTGACGAATAGATAACTGCTTCCTCAACTATCTTGGATTTCGTTGCCTAGAAATGTGCAATTTGTCTAAACGACGATCATTATCAAACTGTCCTGACGAGGTGTACAGCGTGCGCGATAGCATCCAGGGATTATGCGACTTCCCCTGACCGGGTGCAGGTATACGACGTAGGTTGAACAATCATAAATCCCTACGGCTACAGTTCTTACGATAGCTGTACACAAGCAGTGTGTTGGGACAATAGTCTAAACACTCCCATTTTCTTCGCTTCCAATACACGATGCACGGGTCCTCTAGCTACTGAATAAATTGATTCATTCATTAGCGAATACTGGAGCGTCGAAGCTGTTCTGGGCAGAAACTGCGCAGGAGTTTTTAATGGCTTTTAATTTATTTATTTTTTCATCGGGGAACAACATAACGCACATCTGAACCAGATTTCTGGCCAAGGTAAAGATCTCCAGGCGGTCCAAGTTGATCCGCAGCCCTCTACTACGGGGCATCTCGTATTCTGGGTGCAGCTGCGGCGCATAATGACTTTATTTTGGACTCCTGAGGCCGTTTCCTATCTTTCATAGCGCCGGGTTGCTTTATAAAGCGCACCTCCACCGTATAGCATAAGAAGGGAGAATGGCGAAGAACTGCTCTGTGCAAGGCTAAACACTCAACAGGTCTCTTGTGCTACAAGGACAGTGAGAGGCCACGGCGGGGAAAGCATCTTGAACGCACTGACGTCTACGTCTGTACACACTACTCTACACAGGTCACAGAGGTGCAAGGATTGAGAACGTACAGTGAGATTACGCGGAGACGGTCTTCGCTGGAAGAACTTCGGGGACGCCGGTTTTTCCGAAAGCGCGCACGAGCGCGCTAGGTTGCCACGTGTGTTCACGCTACCGTTTCGCCGCTGCTGACCACATTGTTCATTCTTGGCACGCGCAGCGCATTGTGACGCGACCACATTTCATAACCCAGAGAGTGAAACGCTATCGTGCGTGATTGCGGTCCTTGTGTACTACTTACGTGAGACATGTCCTTTGAATATCTCGCAGGTTATGCCTTCGAATCGTGGGAAATAGACTGCGCATGTCATTTGGGAAAAATGAAACCGCCCAATTACGCCTCCTCAGCGTATCTTGTAGTTTTCGTGGTTGAAATAATTAGACGATCCGGGCCCTGAAGGCGTCATGGCTACACATATTTCCTGTTGTTGAAGGCGACACCTGTGATGTGGAGGAATGAGTCACCTCCGACCATTCATATCTGAGAAACGTCAGCTTCCCAGCGACCTTAGACGGTTCGGTGATCGACCGGACACCACTGCCAGACTTTAGGACACGGGAATCTGGCTGTGGATCTCATAAAAAGCAAGAAAAGCATTTTCCTGCTTTTTTTAGCCTACCGAACTGCGTGAACGTGTGAACATGTGTGTATGTACGCGCGGGTGTGCGTGGGTCCGCGCGTACGTGCGTTGGTGTGTGTATATATGTGTGTGCAAGTACCTGCGCAATCGCGCACATCGTCTTATCAGCCTGTACCCATATTTCCTACTTCGGTCTTTATGTAGGATCGCCCCAACAGTGCTCAGATCTTTGTAAACTTACTCGCACCACCTCTCGCGTCCCTCCATCTATTGGTAAGGGGGAGTGTGAGTGCTTTATTGATACATAAAGTGGAAAAGAAGTGGACTGGGGATATTTTGAACTCATTTGGGAGTTCACTAGCATACAACCCAGTCCGGGTGAGGGGAGAGGGGGAATGTAACGATATAGGTGAGAACAAATTGGGACCCGCCGCGGTGGCTCAGTGGCTAAGGCGTTGGGCTGCTGAGCACGAGGTCGCGGGTTCGATTCCCGGCCGCGGCGGCCGCTTTTCTGATGGAGGTGAAAAGCAAAAACGCCCGTGTGTACGAGATTTCGCGCGCACGATAAAGATCCTGACTGATTCCTCACCGAATGGACCTTTTCAAAGGAGTGATCTGCACAATTGTGGTCTGACGTTCCACCGTTCTCAACCAGTACTTGCTGGAAACGAGCGCAGCAGAAACGCCCTTTCCGAACTCACAAGTATTAGAATGATTCTACCACCCGCAACCTAAGGCTGAAAAATGCTACCCTGACATTTTTGTGCATAGCTAAGGGGAGCTGTGTTGTCGAGAGACGCTTCTCCCAGTTGAGATCAGCGATCAGACAGGCCTCGAATAGAGATCGAGAAGTTGCGAAAGCGGATCACTATAATGTATGTTAACAAGGGTGAGGGAACAATCCATTACCCGCTTTTTGTGACTAAAATGCTAAATTTGCTAGAAGGTATCAATGCTATTTACTGTCATTATTTATTCATTATCAAACAAATGCCGAAATTCGGAAAGCGTTTTAAGGGAACCCTGAAGTCCCCCCGATTACCAGCTTCAAAAAACGCCAATTTTAACGCGTTAGAGTTTTAAAATATTGGGATACTCTCTAAGATAACCTGAGTGTATTAAATAAACTTAACTACACCCGGGATTTAACTTGAAAAAACAGCATTCGGGAATGGTTTCCCGAAAACACCCCATTTCTCCCCGAATATCAGTTCGAAAAATAGCACCCGATTTTTACACCATGTTTTTTACCCCTTATTTCGAAAAAAATATAAAACCCAAAAGCGAACAGCCCTAGTTAAAACTAAGGTTTTCTGTTTATAAATAACACAATTTCTACCTGCTCGCCTCCTACACGACGCCATCATTTTAACGCAATATTTTTAGCGCAGTGTTCTTTCACTAAGCATTCGTTTGTTCCTGGTTGTACTCCTACAGCGTACACTTCATACCAGCTGACTGTTTAAAAAAAAAATATATTGCCAGCAACCCAAGTTTGCTATCTCAATTTATTATATTACATCAGTGGCAGCAAATTATACGTTAGCGACACTTGTGCCCTAATCCGCATTATACTTTCCGTAAACCGCAAGTAAAGAGACCCCTCATTAGAACTAACTATGGCTGGCAAGCAACACGTAAACTACCAAGTTCCTACCCTTCTAAATAAAGTGGGCCACCTCATCGACCTTAGTAATATCATATCAAAGTAGAAATATAAAACACTTATTATAAAAATGACACAATTGACGTAATATGTTTCAGATTGTGTTACTAAATAGCATTCTCGAATTTCCGTTTTTTTTTTTCACCTGCTTCACTTTTGGCCATTTTTTGTTTGCCTACAAGTACCATGCTAACATGGTATGTTTTGATTTACTACGGGGATGTATGCTTTTTCAGGGACTTTGTTTTTCGTACATGCGTGCAATTCCGAATAGTGTTTTGGTATATATCAAAGATGAGTGCTGTCTAACTTTTCTTATTATGTGTCTTTTCATGTAAATGCATAGCCATGCAAGACTGCTGTTGGGGGAAAAGCCCCTGTCAGGCATCTAGCCTTTTGCTTTTCCCCCGGTCTTTCCGTCATTTCGCCCAGTATGCAAAAAGAAAAAAAAAAACTTCAACTTCAACTTCAACTTCAACTTATTTTAACAGTATTGGAAATCGGGCTCCATGTGGTATCTTTTAAGACACCAAACCTGTAGAGCCAATTTCAAAAAGCGCGCTCCGACTTCCAGACACGTAATACCAGGAAAACTGCACCAGCGCCGCTCTCCGGCAGTGCTTCGAACTTCTCGCTTTCCTTCCGCCAAAGTAGTTCACTAGATGGCGATACGGGTATCAGGCGGAGAACAAGCAGAGTGCTTACAGGATACAGCTCCACATTCTCCTGAGCGGTGGGTGTTTTGAAAGTACAACCGCGGAAGTAACTGCTAGAAAAGAAAACAATGAAGGTGGCTACCACAATTTTTGAGATGCATGGTGCAAGAAGCGCTGGTATTGTCAAACAATCTAACTACAGTGTGTGCGTGGGTCTTCTTCCTGTACGACAGGAGGAGTCTCACGCAAGTGATAGGCGGGCTTGACCCCATTCCCCGTGATTTATAACTGTAATAACATTTTTAAATAACATTTATAAACATATGATCTCCGCCTTTCCCCGGTTCTAGAAGGGGAGTTTTTAAAACGTCGGCCTTCGCACGAGCCCACTCTAGCTGACCCATTAGTTGTCCTGAACGTCACTTTTATTCATAACCGCGTTAGCCAGACTGGTTCTAAACCAGTGTGTCCAACCGGAAACCCACAACGAACTAGCGATCGAAAAAAAAAACCGCTATTCTTGTCGGAACAAAACACGAGCAAATATTTCTTCACTGCGCCAAAACAAAGCCAATGAACGAAAAAAAATTGACTGCTTTGTATACTGGTCAGGTGAGGCCACTAACGTCGGTAACGCGCTCTCCATTCGGCTCATTCCTTTCCTACTTTGCGTAGTTTTACACATCGGAATGCGAAACTAATAAACGAAGCTTAACTGCTCAAAACATTGTAATTTACGGTCAAAAACACCTTTCCCTGTATCTTGTTGCCATCTTCGCTCTATAAGAGTAGGAATGTTCAATTATTCAAGGGCCAGTTCACACTCCAAGCGAGAGGAAACCGCTTGGGAGGGCTGTTCGCTAAATGAACGGCTGTAAAATGCCCTCACCTGTCATTATGTTGGACGTAAAGGGGTGGGGGGGCAACAATAATGATGCCACGATCTGCGGCTACAACCACCGCACCACTTCACCACAATTGCGGTGACTCCCGTAAACGCAGGAAGTGCTCTACGTTATGGTTGCCACCTTTCCCTGCAAAGAAAACTGACAGTGGAAGGGGACAGTTACTTTCGAGCTCGCAGTGTGCAAATTAAAAAAACGAAACAAAAAATGGAGGAGAAGCCTAATAAGTGATGGCGAAATTACGACTATTATTCATTTGATCTTCGTTTGCGCGAACGCCTTCCAAAAGGGGTTGCCACTTTTCTGCAAGCAGAAAACCTGCTTGCGGCGGGAAGGGAAGAAAATGAGTAAATGTCGACAATCTATAGGAGAGGCCAGCGGTACAGGGCGTGCGGTTTAGACATGAGACGTGCCGAACTTGCGCCTTATGCTGTTTCTTTTGTTCTTGTACTAGCGTGTGTGGGGTTTTCTACAAGCCATGGGGAGTGCCAGTAGAATGCGCCCACCAAGAGCTGGCAAAGAAAAATACAAACAGAAAAATTTCTAAAAATCGCAAATGTGAACTGCCCCGAATAAAAAAAATATGGATCTTACACACTTCTCCAAACAAACGAAGACGAAAATAAAAAAATGCCTCCAATACACGCTGTGAAGGTGATTGGAAAGCAAAGCTGTGAACGACGACCACAACAATTCCACATGCGACGTCACTTGAATTCACACACGTGGCTCTACAAAGAGTGAAACCAGAGATCTGCTAGCCTGCCGAGACTCTGCCAGATTCTAACTGGATTCACGGGGGCGCCATCCCGATCGCAGCAGCGTCGGCCACGGCCGGGCGGCGGACGCCGCCGCTGTATCGCGGCCGTACGTCGGAAGAAGAAAGAAAACAGAGAGGAGCGCGTTTCGGAGGATGAGACAGCGGAACCTAGCTCGGGACTACATCACCGCGCGACACAAGCGCAGACATCGAAACCATTGGGCATGTAAGCTTAGTGATTCCCAGTTTGAGAATTGCGAGAAGGCTGACGGAACTTTATAATATCTATTTATAAGAACAAGTTGCTCCATTCGTCTTTTGTAATATCTGTTAAAACACAACCCCAATAGACCCTATGCAAAATGCGCCCCGCCATCTCACGTCGACTCCGGTAACGAGGTCCGCCATTTTGGTACGGTCGTTTGAAACCGAAACCAATTAGCAAAACATAGAAGGCGGGCATTGACCGCTCTTGGTGATGGACTACAATGCCGGAGCATTGCTTCGTGCCGCAGTGCACGCAATGCGGAAATACCGGTCCAAATGGAGAAAAGGTACGTGAAGTTCCACGCTTTTGAACGAACTTTCTGACGCGAACTATGCCGGCGCGAGCAACCTTTGTGACACGCAGGGCGCGGTGCGCTGGGAGCGAATATTTGTCGTTGTTTCGCTAAGCGCGGGATTCCGTAGTCGCTGTCCGGATGAAAAATACAGCTGCGTTGGAGTTCTGTGGTCCAGCCTTGTATTCTAAATGAAGCCTGAGCGTGCGCCACCTATTCATGCGACTGACAGTGGCGCTCGACCGGAAAAACAGTACCACACGTTGCCAAAATTAGGCTGTTTCTTTACTCGTCCCTGTGGCTCTGCGCCCGCTTGATTTCATTGTTAAATGGTACCGCTTAGCCACTACACGAGCCTCTATCTTACCTAGGGCTGTAAACAAACTTTTCTTGCCGCACTACGCCGTTACGGGGCGTTTGAAAATTTCCTCTGTGGCGGGCGCGCACGGTATGGAGGTGTTGTTGGTTTCTTTTACGTTGCATTTAGTCGCGTGTCGTTGCAGAGTGGCGTACACTGTTTTATGATGATCTAAACGTTTGAAAAAATTGAGCTTTTGCAACTTGGTTCCCGATTTGCCGGGCTGAAAGGTTTGTTGTTACGTCAAGTTAACTAGGTGCCCATTGTCATTTCAGCCATGATGTGTTTACTGTCGAATATTTTGCGACTAAAATACACACTCACTCTTCTAGTTTGTCACATGATGCATGCATGCCTCCGACGTAATGATAGTGGCCATTAATGTAGGTTGCTGAGACAATTTTCAAGCTTTATTCAAAAAAAAAGAAAAAAGAAAACAGCCAGAGTTGCATCAGGCCGCCGCGCATCAGCTTGAGTGCTTTTGCATTTTTTGTGTCCACAGTGAAAAATCCCAGTAAATTAAACTACTTCGCTGATATATAGCGCGTGCAGTATAGCAAACTGTGGATATAATGGAACCAAGGGAAGAATTCGCGCACCCCTGGATGCCGCCCGTCTAGTAAACACGACGTTGCCCAGCCTCTGCGTGCTCGCGAGATGACCACGCGAAATGTCGCATGAATCTTGATGGTAGCGCATAGGTGATCCTTCAGGTGCCTGCCAGTTTCTTGTTTTTGTCACTGGGGGGGGGGGGGGGGCGTGTGAGGCCAGCACAAGTGGGGCAAAAAACCCATTCCCAAGGCTACTAAAGTTTACTCCCAAGCACCTGCACGGAACTTTATTGCTGCTCGCATTGCTCCTGCACTCGACGTGCATCGAACAGACGGATTGGCAAGGGAAGGGAGGGCCATTTTCTGCGGGCTTCTCCAGTCAATGTCTTGGACACTCGCTGGCTTGATGCCCTGCTGCCTCGTACGTCCCCCACTGTTGTGGCAGCTCAGTGCACGAAAGCTCCGGTGCCGCCTCTTTAAAAACCTTGGGCTTGCAAGAGGGCGAGTTGGTGCACCGCAGCCAGGATGTGACTCCATGCTCCACTGCAACCCGCCGGGCACTCGCACGCTGCCTCCACAATCGCCCCACTGTCCGTCTCAAAGGTGAGGCACACAACATAGGGCCGGCCACTTGTCTTCTGGGAGCGAAGCAGCTGCTGAGCACATGGATGAGGCCCAACCTGCAAGGACAGATAGAGTAGCAGTAAATAGCACTCAGGAAGAACAGGACTAGTCCGCTACAGTTTATGGTAAAGGACAGAGCAGAAAGAAGTGGCCGCAAGGAAACAGACTCAAAATGACCAGATTTTGTGTCTTGCTTAACACTGTTACAAGAGCAATAATCTACACCTCAAACAGCAATGATGTCAAAATTTGTTGTCAAGTTTCGAGCATGCAAGTATCTCTGGAGGTTTTTAATGCCATTTTCAAGGGAAGGGAGTTTAACATTTAAAAACCTCACCGTGGGTAAATGATACCAGTACCCGCCTAATCGTGGTCGTCATAACTTAAGCAAGCAATATGATTATCTGGAACTCACTTCCAGAACCTTTCGAGATAAACAGGTAAACACTCGGGCTATACCGATGACTCATCTATTAAAAAAATCTTTAGTTCAGTGAGTTCGAGCTAACGAGGTTTTACTGTATTATCTATACGTGCACACCAAAAACATGCGCTTTAGAAACAAACACAACCACCCACCGCCAAAAAACGAAAAGAAAGACACACAAACAGATTTTTGCGGCAGAACATGCGCAATAAATAATGAAAACACACAAAAAAAAAAATTCAAGGCGTATGTGCGCTTTTGTAGTTGCCTTCGCCGCAAAGCGCGATGCTTTGCGGCAAACGCGCGGGCGGACGACCGTCACGGAAAACGGCCGCAACCTTTCCGTAAACATCTTCGCCAAAAATCATCCCGTAAATTCGATGTACAGCATTTGAAAATACTAATCCACCCACTAGCGGTACGGTCTGGCGATTGTCGCTCTCCTCTTTCAGCATTACTGCAACAGGGTCGCCGCTACGCATTTGCATGGTAAACAACGGTGAACAAAGTGCTATACAAATACTATACTCGTGCAAGAGGATAACTGTTTACTTAGTCGCACGTGATTGTCCGCACCGATGAAGGCCAGCAATGCGCCTCGGTGGCTCGGCGGCATGCCCTGCTCCGCTGCCGCTCGGATGGGTCTTTGGCGCGGCACCCCGAGTGGTATGAGTCTTCAGACACAGTCGGCAGCGCAGACAAGTCCTTCGTCCACAATCCGCGGTCGGGAGCCGGAAAACGCCGTCCAGTTTGAGCCGTACCGCGTTACCGTCACCTACTCTTCCACAGTAAACAATACGAGACTTCCCGATCGGCGCCCGTACCAATATGGCCGACGGTCTCGTTTACATCAGTGTTGCTAGATCACCAAGCAATTTCGCATAAGGTCTATTGTGGTATTCAGCAATATTAGAAAGCGCATCAACTTCGTGACAATAAGTGCACAAAAGGTGGCGTTTCTCTAGCGGCCAGATGTCTGTAAGTGGCCTCTACATTTTGTTTTCCCGCCCTGCAAACCAATTCTTAAGGTATGTTTGCCGTACGACCACTTAATTCCGTCGGGTCGGGGTTGCCCAGGATGGTGCTGCCAAACATCGTAACCAGCCGCGCGAAGTAAGCGCGCAATGGACGTGAAGCTGCGCCAAAACAGGCCCACCACGTCGCTAAATCAGAAAACCCGACTGAAGGGTCCCGCGGACGCGCTTGTGGCGGATCAAGCAGGGCAAGCAGGACCCAGACGTCCGGTTCTCGTGGTGGTCACGGAACACTCAAGCTCGAGCATGCGAGCGCGGCCGATCTTCTTTCATTGATCGTGCCACTCCCCCTGCCTTCGCTTGTGTCACCCGCCCATTCCACCTTTATTTTCTACAGCGCTCACCGGGGCGAGCACGGGGAACGCTGAGTAATAGCGCCTATCGCCGCGCCATCTACACTGTGCTTCGTTAGTGAAAAGCGCCCTCCCGGGCACAGTGGCTGTGAAGTCCCTAACTGGCCTTTTTACTGTGCTGTCCATCATCTGTGATGCTCAGTCAATATTTCATGTGGTTTTATGTTAATGTGTCGATTGTGAGTATTCATGTATACTAGTCATTGCACCGCCACGGAAGAGACCGTGCAGAAGTGTTCTAATAATATTATGATAGTTAAAACTTAACCGTTATAATAGTATACTTGAGGACGATGATGATGATAATGTTTATGGTTTATAGTAGCATATTTTCAGCTCCCCTGGGAAAAAATAGTTACGATTCCACTGCCTCAAATGGTTTCTGAACAGGTTCCACCTGCCTCAGAGTGGGTCCTGAAGTGGTCCCACTTGTTTCAAAGTGGGACCTGAAGTGGTCCCGTTTGCTGCAAGTAGTCCGCGAACAGATTCCACTTGCTTCAAAGTGGCGCCTGTAAAAAGGCCCCCTTTGCGGTGTAATATTGACTAAGTACTCACTTGTACACCACTTGGACTTGGGTCGTAACCTCCTTGCCCCACTACCTGCTATAGTATCCCGAAGTGGCCGATGTTAATGTCGATCGAATTTGTATTACTGGACGTTCGAACTTGATATTTATATAACAATTTCCGATTGTCTTGTCTGATAATGCGGAAGAAATATCTTTTGAAAATCTTCGCAGCAAAATTTATAGTTTTCAGCTCGTTTTTTCTCCAAGTTCCCTACAGGAAATCTCGTCGTACAATTCACTCAAGGACATGAAATTTCTTATCTAGCGTGACAGAAAAAAAAAATTTAGACGACCACAACGTTGCCTACGTGGTGATGCAGTAAGTTGATTAAAATGAACCGGGAAGAGCGAGTTGCAACCGCCGGCACACTCGCGATTGCGCCTTCAGTCTCATTCCACGCTGATCGGCAGCGAGTTCACGACTTTGTGTTTGCACACGTACTTGAGGAATGAGCGATTGAATAGTGCTATAGCTGCCGGCTTCTCCTAAATTATGTGGCTATAAAATCTACTCCCGCTGAGCCAGCGCCTCTGATTTGCAAAAAAAAAAAACGAGCGAGAGGGTTTTGTGTCGTGGTTGTTAGGGTTGGCGTCGTTTTCGATTGTGTGAAAGACTTGCAGCTGTAAAGCTTGAAATGAGAACTAAAAACATTAAACCGACTTCAACAATTGGTCTTTTTTTCTTGCAAATGATATACTAAATAAAACATCTTATAGCCGTTTTTCACACGATTGGTGAACCTCGGCGGCACTTTTGTACACATGCAAACACGTCACAGCATATGGTATGTCGGGGTTGAGCGCGGTTAGCACGGTCGTCCGATTTAGTTGTATTAGCGGGCAACCGCCGTGTTTTGTTACCTAGCAATGAATGCCGCGCACCGTGTTTATTAGCAAGTGCCATCACCTGTGGTAAACGCGAGGACTTCTGCGCCGGCACATGTTCAAAGCTTTCATATTGTCACGTTGCCAAAGGCGACGCAGTTGTCTTCAAGAAAAACAAGTTTATTGGAGCGAACTTGTGCTCCCCTAAAAACTCAAATAATACACGGGCGGCGAAGCAGCAGTCAGCAAAGTGACGTACGCAAGCGAGCAGTCGGAGATCGAATGCCGCGGCGTCTGCCTCTGCAGGCTTTTATCTTTCGGCGCAAGTGATTTCTGGAACCGTCGATTGGCATCCAGAACATTGTAGATCACAGAAGATTATTGCTGGGCTAGTCACGTTAGGGCGAAACAGTCTGCTTATCTGAATGTGATAGCCTGTGCGGGCCCATAAAAGTAAAGAATGGAAGACGCGCTTCGTTTTGGAACGTAGATAACACAGCCGGGCGTGGCCCGGCAGTAAAAACAAACATTAAATAAACGCGCCCTTACATCGTTCACGGCAATATCTTCACAGAAGACGAAGTGATAAGCGTACAGGCGTTAGACTGGTCGTACTGGGAGGTAGGTACCTTTATTTTCTCCTTGAAACTGCGACGCCTGGTTCCTGATGCCTCTTGGTGATTTTTGACATTGTAGGCTTTAAAAAAAGAGATCTCCCGCTTGGTGGTTTTACATTGTAGGGTTTAAAAAACGTGATCAATGTGCTGCGCTTTTATTAGTGAAGCCACATTTGAACAAAGTTGAAGTGAAGCATATGCATGCGGGAGCTGTTGGCTTTGGGTTGCTTGTTGCATTTGTATTGCTACTAATTGTTAATGATTTAAGCTTCTTGAACTAGCGCCATACTGAGCAATGTATATCATTACTGGGTCTCGTAATTGGGAAGGTAAGGAGTATGCGAGAAATTTGATAGCCCCGTGGGATGTTTTTGTTCTTTTCTATAAAACCGTTCAACGAGCATTCACGCCTCTGCGGTTTTGAGTGGCCGTGTCACCACGTTGTCTCGGAAACTCACCGGCCGATTGTAATGTGGCCCAATGAATGCGATAGGCCAACACTCGTTGCGTCCTAGAAATGATGTAATTCCAGCTAGATATTGGAATGATTCCAGGTAGTCAATGTCCAGTTGAAAATGACTATGGAAAGTGGAATTTACTAGCATGAAATAAAGAATTCCTGCTGGTAATGATTCTTCTCCTGCAGAGAAGAAAGACCATTTTCGTACATAGACATGCAGCTAGAAATTTCAGGAATACAGCTTGAGTTGCAAATTGTTCTATCTAGAAATAGCTACTACCTCAGCCAGAAGCTTGTAGTTGGAAATGCTTCTAGCCCAATAAACTTTCTGGTTCTATATCAAGCTAAAAATAGTATTATTTTGAACTGGGTGCAAACACATTGATGCAGTATTTACACCGGTGAGGCCTTAAACGCACTTGCTTTTAACATGCTACCTTTAGCAAAACTAGAAAGCAGCTCAGCCCCAAAAGAGTAGATGCAAGCATTGGTAAGCAGCCGCCTTTTTTTTCTGTGCAAACATGCGCGTAATGATGCGTTTCTATTCTTTTTTGGAGAACAGTTACCCGCTGAGCAGCAGGAGCCAGGAGTGTTCGTGAAGTACACCATGGACACACTCTCTACAGTATTGGAAGGAAATGCTTTGACAGCGGGACGAACTGCAATGTCTGGTGTGCCATTTCGTTCTGTTGGTCCCGTTAGTGCACTCCCTCCTAAACATGTGAGATAGCTCTTCAGATCGCTTTGATCTCGTGTCCCGAAAAATTCTGGGCCTGCCAGAAACCTGGAGAGTACAAGTTGTTTTCAAATCGGGTGCCTAAAAAAATCCTCAAAACCTGTAAGCAAAACTATGCCTTTCTTCCCACCGAAGGCCTGCAGTGTGTTAATACCAAATGGTACAACTTCCAAAGTGGTTACCGCTCCCACGTGGTTCCACTTCCGAAGTGGTCCCACATCGCAAGCGGTTCCACTTCCAAAGTGGTCCCGCTTCACAAGGGGTCCCACTTCACAAGTGGTGCCTGTTCGATAACCCCCTTCAAAGTGGTTCCACTTCAAATTTTCGCCTGTGGTGTAACAATGCTGCGCATTCGTAGAAAATTATCTGCATTTCCGAACAATTTTTTTTACATTTTTGGTCAGTCGTTGACGAAAAACCTGCAAACAGATGCCAGTATCGGGGTTCAGTTGGCCGCCGGGAGTATGTGCGCAAAAACGAACGTGCCGGTCAGAAAGCGGCTGAATGGCGACCATACGATTCCGGCTACTTTAACTGAGTCCATTTCCCTCACACATATGTTTACGCTGCCATTTTCGAAGCGGGGTCGATTTGGGAAGCCGATAGTTAGTAAAACCTGGATATACCCCGTGTGCGCACTTTTAGAAAAAGTGGCTGATGGGTTAAGCTGTTGCTACGGAAAAGCTTGACTCCAGGGTCGAATGTATGCCACAGAGGGGGGGGGGGGTGGGGTGAGGGGGGGGGCAGGGGGTGTCCAGGAGCATGTTTCAGCAGCATGGGGCTCAGCGTTTCACACCTACTTCCTTTTTTAGGTTGGAGGAGCCCTCTTACGCCGAAGCGATGCCGCGGTCTGTTCCGGACCGAAGGCTCTGTTCTGTGCGTACACGCGGCGAAGCACGACGACCCGGCATCGAGTGGAACCTGTACAGAATCAACATCACTGGCTCCACGTCTGCTGTGTGCACGGTCTAAATAATGTTGTCTCGACAGTTTCCTCTGTGCTGCTCTCGTTTTCCTCTCCTCGCAGGTGCGTGAGTGCAACCTCGTGATGAGAAAGGTTCGTCGTAAGGAAGAAGTTTAGCCTGAGTTTGTCCTTCTACGTGCGTTCATAGGTCTCGTAAACTCCAATGACGTGACAAGCTGAGCACGGAAACCAGGCAAGACACTGATTCTTCAAAAGAAGGGTTTCCCACATGTGCAAGCAGTAAAACAGGAGAAAAAAACTGCGTGTGTTAGTGTGCAAATATAATATAATATATATATAATAGTATATATATATATAATATATATATTATATTATATATATATATATATATAATATATATATATATGATATAATATTATATATATATATATTATATATATATATATATATATTTATATATGTATATATATATGTAGGGTTTGGAAATGAGGGGCTCGTTAGCAAATACAGAAAGAAATGCCGGCAGTCTACAACGCCAAAGAAGGCATAGGGGAATGGTTAGACTATTTTTTACCGTTAGTGACGTTACATTATTTTTTTTAATTTTTACGTGAGAAAGAAAGAAAGAAAAACACGCGCCCAGAGTGGGAACCGAAACCGAAAGGCGTGGGTTCGGTCCCCACCTGGGCGCGTGTTTTTTATTCTATCTTTCTCACGTAATAACTAAAAAAAATAATGTAACGTCACTACCGGTAAAAAATAGTCTAACCATTCTCCTATGCCTTCCTTGGCATGGTAGACTGCCGGCATTTCTTTCTGTATATAGATACATATATGTATATATATTTATATATATATATATATATATATATATATATATATAATATATATATATATATAAAGCAATTTCTCTTTGCTGAAACGTAGGCCACAATCGTGCTTTTACTTGTATCGAAGTTTTATTCTCTTATATATATATATATATATATATATATATATATATATATATATATATATATATATATATATATATATATATATATATATGTGTATGTGTGTGTGTGTGTGTGTGTTTTTCTGGACCAATATAAATTTCCGGACCATTTCACTCAGACGGACCCGTACGAGCCTCCGCGCATTGGGGACTCACTGCCCCCCCCTTTCTTCAAGGTTGTCCACGAATGTTTCGTTTTCCGATAAGCTTCCTTCAGCCACCTGCGGGCCATGTGGCACTTGCCTCTCTCTAACGACGGTCTGAAACCGACATTAACATTTTTTTTATTTCGTTTTTTTTTACCATTGATCACCAGTAGGCAGAGGTTGGCATGCCTCTCTGCCATCCAGAGCATTTTCGTTCAGGCTTTCGAGCTTCGACTCTCCAAATTTTGTATCTTTTTCTCTCTCTACGCAGCACGCCGTTTTTTCTGATGACGCACATTGGTTGAACCTTATATGTCTGGGTTCTGTCTATCAATGCCGCAACTGTGCCTCCTTCCCATTTACAACCTTCCTCTCTCCCTTCCTCTTTTCCCACCTTCTGTAGTATAGTTACATGTTTTTGGTACTCTCTCGCTCTTTTACTCTTTACGAGAGTTCTCATTTTCGAGGGTGAGGAGAAAGGGAAGCCCTCGGATCCAAAATGTGTATAAGCGTTTTTCTGTCTATTGTAAGACAACCCCCGAAGAAGAAAGGTCCTCCTTTCGAAACTGCTGGGTATTAAATAATCTAAGAAACTGTACAAACGCTATCGTCTCCCTCACTATATATATATATATATAATGAAGAAAATGAAACACGTCGAAAGAGGATAGGTTTTAACGTTTCGACCGGGGACCGGCCTTCTTCAGAATAACAGTACCAAGAGTAGTTGTACAGTATATAAAGGCGTTCGTTGCGGTGACAAAAACCACGTGGCAGCATAAATCACAAGAAAAACAAAAACAAGAATAACAAAATCAGCAAGGAACATAATCAAAGTGCAATGCACTGTCGGGGCCCCGTTTTACAGATATCTAACCAGTAGCAGTCTAATCATATGTTCGACACGTGCGATACGGAGCGTCACAAATATCAGCACACGCAAAAAATAATAAAATAGAAAATAATAATAACAACAACAACAAAAAAAGAGGATTGACATCACAGGTGCAAGCAACTCAGTTTTCCGGAACTTTCATTCAAACCACGTGCGATTGTGTTAAATTTGAAGATTAAAAATGACTCGCGAACTTCCCTATCATGGTGCGTTCGAAAGCCAGATTCGAGGATCGTGACTTTGATATTGTCAAAAGTGTGACCAGCGATATTGGCATGCTTTGATAATGGAAGATGAGGTAGTGCAGAAATATGAGCCTTGTGATTGTTAAAGCGAAGTCTGAAGGATGTTTGAGTCTCCCCAACGTACTGCATTTTACAAAGATTGCATTCAAGTAGATAAACTACGTTACTGGTATCACAAGTATAGTTACCATTTATTTTTAAGCTAAAATCAGAAGCTGTGCTATTCCCAGTTGATGAGGTAGTCATATGGTGGCAAACCTTGCAGCGCGGTTTGTTGCAAGGGCGGCAGCCTGTAGTCAATGTAGATTTGCCTTTTGAAGATGTAAGAAAGTCCCGCAAATTCCGGGATCTTCTGTATGTCACACGAGGTGGTTCTCTGAAAATTGATTTCAGTCGTTCGCTGTGTAAAAGTATGTTATGGTGTTTTCTTAAAACGGCGTTTACACTTTGTACAGGTGCGGAATAGGTTAGAACAAGGTTAGTATGCGATGAAAGTGACTGTTTCTTCTTGGTGCCTAAAAGTGCTTCGCGGTCGTGGCTATCAGCACGCTTGATGGCGTCATCAATTATCTGGGGAAGGGGTATTTTTGCCTGACTAAAAGCGTTTTCGAAGATGGGCACAGTTAGAATTAAAATCAGATTGTTGGGAAGCATATTCTTTTAAACGAAGGCCTGACCGTAGGGTATGCTAGTTTTACAGTGCTTGACATGATAACTGTTGAAATGGAGATATTGCTGGCGGTCAATAGGCTTTCTATAAACTGTTGTAGCGAGCTGGCCATCACACATCGTCAATGTTACATCTAGAAAATTAATAGTTTGTTCCGAGTACGCGTGGGAAAAAGGAATGGACGGATGCGCGTTGTTAAAATCATGGATGAAGATGAAAGGTGAGCTTCCCCGTGTTGCCAAATCATAAAGATATCGTCGATGAATCGCTTATAGTAGAGTGGCTCAGCGCGCGACTTGCCAGAAATTGTTTTCGAGTAGGACATGAAAATATTGCATAAGTAGGGCCGATGGGCGTGCCCATCGATGTGCCATTAACTTTTAGGTAATGAACCCCATTGAATTCAAAATTATTAAATTCAAGTATCAATTTTAAGAGTGTTACCAAGGTGGAGCTGTCAATTATTTTGTCACAAACGGACTATATACTTATAGACATATATAACGATATAGTAATATATATATATAGAGATATATTATATATAGAGTAGAGATATACGATAGATATATAGAGAGAGAGATAGAGAGAGAGAGGAGAGAAGAAGAGACGAGATCTACCGATCTACCGATGCGGCGTTTCGTAGGCTGCTAAGTCCGCATGTTTCGAGGAGTGCAAGCCCAACGATGATCATGTTGTTTATTATTCACAGATGACAATGGCCACGGAGAAGGCGTTCAAGAGGACGGGAAGCGCAATTTTCAGTGCTCATACTCGCTGCGATGTCGTTGATATCACTTACCCGAATTATCACCCTGGAAGCTCGCCGCGAATACTCACACATTTCGCCGGCCGCCTGGCCGCCGGCGGTAATTAGAGTTGGCGACGGTTCAGTGGTTTCGAGCGGGAGACGTGCACAATTTCTGTTCCACGACCCCGACGGTCCCTTGGGATTTTCCTTGGAGATACACGATAATTTACAGGAGAAACTGTTCTAGGACAACATAGGGGACCAATGTACCTTGCGAAGAAACTTTTCACAGAGGCCTGGTGTGCGAATAAGAGTCCAAAGTAGCCCCTCATCCCCTTTGGAGCAGTGAATGGAGCGATGTGTTGGCATCGTATCTTGCTTTCCGTTCTTGCTCCCTCGAGTTCGTGTGAAGTTTCGCAATGCGTCCACAGTGAAGGATCCGCGTGGCAAACTGTTCGTGAAACGCTGGGGTTGCAGAGACGGGAGCGGAGAAAAAGTTGGTGTCGAGGGCAAAAGAAGGTTCGCGGCCGTAAACAAGAAAGAGCGGGGAGTAACCAGTGGTGCGCTAAACAAGTGTATGATAGGTAAACGTAACAAAGGGTAGAATTATGTCCCAGTTTCTGAGGTATGGCTTGGTGTACATAGACAGTATACGGGACAGAGAAGCGTGGTTTTCTGTGGTCCGTGTCTGGCTGTTTTGGTTTTTGTTCTGTTTCAGTATTACAAAATTGGTTCCCTGCGTCTGCATCTCCTGCAGGGCTAACACTACAGTGGTCGATTGTTCATATCATTAAATTCTATTTCACGGCTTGACTGCATCCCTTCTAATATCTCCTCAAGAACTTGCAACTCTTTCTCTTCCGTTAGTACGTGTTTACACTTCCCGCAAGTCGTAAAGTGCATGTATAGATTCTGCATGCAAGAAACATTGAATTACAGCAATACGTACGACTTCCACCGCATTCCGGGATGTGAAAACATCCACACACCGAAGGCGACGATGGAAAATGTCGCCCTTCCCGTCAAAGGACTGTCAATTTTTGTACGATTGAGAAGATCGTTGGCTGCTTTGGACCTTGCTTGCACGCTTAATTCGCACCTCCTGTGTATGTATTTGTGTATTGACTTGGGTGTGAAGTTGATTAATCCTGTAAGCTGGGCTCCTTAGGGATACGCGTACTGCGGTATCAACACAGTTCTCATGCGATGATCAAGCGCATTAGATAAACGGCAATTACACGCGCAGATATCATTTGACCACACCTGACGAGTAGATTTGCTTCCCATTTGCTTCCCTTCCAATACGCGATGCACGGGTCCACTCGCTACTGAATAAATTGATTCATTCATTAGCGAATACTGCAGCGCCGAGGCTATTCTGGTCAGAATCTGCGCAGGAGTTCTTAAAGGCTTTTAAGCTTTTAATTTATTTTCTTTTATGTGGGAGCAAAACGAACGCATATCTAAACCAAATTTCTGGCCAAGGTAAAGATCTCCAGGCGGTCCAAGTTGATCCGCAGCCCTCTACTACGGGGCATCTCGTATTCTGGGTGCAGCTGCGGCGCATAATGACTTTATTTTGGACTCCTGAGGCCGTTTCCTATCTTTCATAGCGCCGGGTTGCTTTATAAAGCGCACCTCCACCGTATAGCATAAGAAGGGAGAATGGCGAAGAACTGCTCTGTGCAAGGCTAAACACTCAACAGGTCTCTTGTGCTACAAGGACAGTGAGAGGCCACGGCGGGGAAAGCATCTTGAACGCACTGACGTCTACGTCTGTACACACTACTCTACACAGGTCACAGAGGTGCAAGGATTGAGAACGTACAGTGAGATTACGCGGAGACGGTCTTCGCTGGAAGAACTTCGGGGACGCCGGTTTTTCCGAAAGCGCGCACGAGCGCGCTGAGTTGCCACGTGTGTTCACGCTACCGTTTCGCCGCTGCTGACCACATTGTTCATTCTTGGCACGCGCAGCGCATTGTGACGCGACCCACATTTCATAACCCAGAGAGTGAAACGCTATCGTGCGTGATTGCGGTCCTTGTGTACTACTTACGTGAGACATGTCCTTTGAATATCTCGGAGGTTATGCCTTCGAATCGTGGGAAATAGACAGCGCATGTCATTTGAAAAATGAAACCGCCCCATTACGCCTCCTCAGCGTATCTTGTAGTTTTCGTGGTTGAAATAATTAGACGATCCGGGCCCTGAAGGCGTCATGGCTACACATATTTCCTGTTGTTGAAGGCGACACCTGTGATGTGGAGGAATGAGTCACCTCCGACGATTCATATCTGAGAAACGTCATCTTCCCAGCGACCTTAGCCGGTTCGGTAATCGACCGGACACCACTGCCAGATTTTAGGACACGGGAATCTTGGCTGTGGATCTCATAAAATGCAAGAAAAGCAACCTACCGAACTGCGTGAACGTGTGAACGTGTGTGTATGTACGCGCGGGTGTGCGTGGGTCCGTGCGTACGTGCATTCGTGGATATGTATGCGTGTGTAAGTGCTGTGCGCAATCGCACACATCGTCTGATCAGCCTATACCCATATCTTTACGTATTATCGCCAACAGTGCTCAGATCTCTGTAAACTTCTTCGCACCACCTCTCGCGTCCCTCCATCTATCCGTAAGGGGGAGTGTGAGTGCTTTATTGATATAAAAGTGGAAAAAAGTGGAGTGGGGATATTTCGAACTCATTTGGAGTTCGCCAGCATACAATCCAGTCCGGGGGAAGGGGAGAGGGGAATGAAAGGGGATAGGTGAGAATAAATGGGGACAGAGAAAGAGGGAGAGAAAGAAAGAGAGAAGGAGTGCGTAAGGCTATGCCGGCAGCCATTGTGGCCGTCCTATCGATAAGGAGTGGCTCAGGTGCCGCACAGGGCACAACATTACACAAACGGTCTGTGCTAGCTACGTTATCTCTACTAAAAAATTACGCAGCTTGCACAGGTGGAGCAAGGCTGGAAACAGCAGAGCTGGCGGCCCCTCTCCCTTCGTCGGGGACCCGGCTGTTGCAACTCGCATGGATTTGCGAACTTGCCGCTGAAAGTTATCCATGATTGGCAGGCCCGGATCGATTTGTCCGCAGCCTTTCACATCTACCGCGGGTCGACCGCGGAGTACCGGCTAGAATCTGCGGCAACCGGTCTCGCGATCACGGCGGTTGTGCTCCCCCGCTTCAGGCCCGAACGCACGTCAACTGTTTCTCTTAGAATTTTTTTGCGAGGTCCTCACGTGGCGCAAGCCCACCCCAAGTCAGGACGACGCCTGACGCGCCCCACGAGGCGCACGTTCACGGGCGCTCGGCTGGGCTGAGGCTTCCTGGTAAGGCTCCACAGCGCAACTAAAAGCTTGCACAGTTGTGTTGCTAAAATTGCGAGAAAATAAAAAGTAACCGTGTGCCTGCCAGGGATCGAACCTGGGACCTTCCGCGTGTTAGGCGGATGTGATAACCACTACACCACAAGCACAGCTGATCCGCTGTGGCTATAATGAAGGAACGACTGAACTTCGCAGCGCTGACCTACATTAAGAACCGGTTGCGCATTCCGCGCCGCGCAGCCGTGTTTTCTCTCCCGAAAGCCCTCTTTCTCCGAAATAAACTGGCTTCTTGGTAGCTGACTCCCTCTGGAGACGAATATGGGAATGAGACTCCATCAGCGGCCGCGCTCTGCAGAAACCTGAGCCGAGCCATTCAGCCCTGTAGCGCGGCTCCAAAAATCGCGTCTTGTGCTTACCCCTTTAGGCCACTTCCCCCGAAACCTGTCTGTCTGTCTGTCAGTGTGCGTCACTTGACTGACTGACAACAACTCATTCAGTAAGTCAGTCAGTCAGTCAGGCACGCATGACAATGTACGGCTGCATAGTCCTACACAAGGTCATATCCGGCATCAATTAAAATCTGTGAGGGTCTTTATGCAATTTATATCAGTGCTTTTATTGCTCATAAAATTTATATATTCTCGGCGCTGCATTTGTGTGTAAATAAAAAGGCTCCGAAAGAATATATGGGATGTATACCTGATTTTTTTACTAATACAGCTTATTTTATTGATTTGATAACTTGCGACAACGTTATCATGATTATTACGTGCAACTATGCATGGCTATCACATATAACTGCGTACTCTGGCTTAGGATGAGCGGCTGGGAAGGATGTTTAGACAGGATCACAGAATTTCCGCTCGCAAATTTCTGCAAGGTACAATCCTTTTTTTTTCTCTCTGCTTTTCAGTCCACCTGCCCTTGTCAAGCATTCTGAACTGCATTTGCCAACCTTTCGGGGCGTTGCGGTGCTTCAAAGACGGTTGAGCTGCCTGTGACGCAACGCACGTAGTCGCGTGCGCAATGGAGGCAGTCAGCGGTGAGAAAACTTCTACTGGAGACCTCGTCCTCCAGACGAGTGACCTTAGCAGCCTACCCCACAAGGTCGCGTTAAAAAAGAAAAAAAAAAACTTCTCAAAGCCCGCTGCTCTTGCAATGTAGAATGAGACGTGCTCTTGAGCTGTTTTGTAACTGCTCCCCTTTGAGGAAAAGTGAAATCTACTGGTAAACATACGGCGTGCACGTCCCACAGCGTCCGTGTTGATTCGTTTTATGTCACCGGAGCGCCTCGCATTCTTGGAACTGCGCACATGCGGTTACTGCCAATGCCTTGCTCGCTGGCTCCTTGGGACCCGAGTGCGGGACAATATCAATTACTTTGATTTTATTGATTGATTGCAGGGGTTAACACGCCGACGCAACGCAGGCGATGCGGCGCGCCGTAGTGGACGGCTACGAACTAATTTTGACCACCTGGGGATCTTTAACGTGAGCCGAAATCTCGCATACACAGGCGTTTCTGCTTTTCGCCTCCATCAGAAAAGCGGCCGCTGCGGCCGGGAATTGAACCCGCGACCTCGTGCTCAGCAGCGCAACGCCTTAGTCACTGAGCCACCGCGGCGGGTGATATCAATTTCTTTGGCAGCGGAATTTGGAGATGTTTAATGCAACATAAGCCTAAAACTCCGTGAATTTCTGTTCACAATACACCTTTTACCTCACCATTCATGTGACTCGGCAAAATTTGCTTGAGCTCGAAAATTAATGTGCTTCAATTTTTACTTCATTCGAATCATAACACTGGCCCCACGATACAAACACAACATTGTGTTCCGTTTCCTTCGCAGATCTGAGCTTCGATTTTTATGGCCCAGTGACTGCGTCTGTCGCGCACAAGCTCCATTCTGCCGTAATGTTAAGAATTCCTCGGCGAATAAGTATAAAACCACCTTTGCGATTAGCTTATGGGGGCGTCTTAGTGGGCTGAAATAAATATGTAGCTAGTCATTTCACATTTGTGACCATGTTACTTTTGTGCAACAGGAAATACAAATTCATACAAGTTGTGGTCACGCTCGGCCATATTATATAAGAAAAATTCCTGCAGGAGCTTTCCGTCCACTTACAAGCTACGACAGTGGGCGGAATACGTGAAGGCAATCTCAAAGGAGAACGAACCAAGGGACATGTTTTAAGCCAAAGAGAAGTGTTTGGTACAATTAAAAATATAATTTCACTTCTTTTACGCCATATTTTATTGTCCACCAATGTTTTTGTCGGACTAGTTTCATCAAGAAGCACCATTATTTCGTACCTAAACGCGGTTATAGCGAAAGAAACGCTGCCCTTCACTGTGTTATTCACGCTTATGTCAACAGCTGCACTGTTCTCTAGGACGTATTTTAGCTACTTGTATGCAGAAAGTGCTCTCTTGCGAACGTTAAGCTGACTGAAAGAGTGAAGTATATTTATATGAACAGTGAACGAGAGGGTGAAATAACCTGCGAGGTTGTTTTAAGTGGCTTCAATATTGTTCAGCATCCGGGAGATACAAAGGGTAAGTTACGAACAGATTCATGTGTGATCTTTGCTTGTCCTGTTGGGGTGATTTTAATATCCCTAAAGGTTAGCCGGTGGTCTAGTTGTGCGCGCATGATTTCTTCAAAAAACAGCATGGAAAAGTCTGACGAAACAGGACATATACGCAGCCTCTGTAATTTCAAAATTCTATAAATTCGCCCTCAAAGCGCAGAACAATTCTTTGTTATAGCAAGGTTGAGAATGGTAACCGGGAAATACCTACAGTAAAATATACTCAAAGTCACTTGGGCGGGCCTGTCTTTAAGGGAATTATGATCAAGCAAGGAGTCAAAATGATCGGGTTTTCATCCGGTAAGGTTGGTAGTTTGTGTTGACATACCCACGAGTTCCGGTTCATTGCCACTGCGATGGATTGTCACCTCATCATGAGCCTGGACGCGGGATTGCAAGGAAGGTCGCGCATTGCGCCTGGTGACTCGGTACGGTAGAATGTGAACAGTCGCGGAGAATCCCAACACGACTACGCATGATTCAGCGCAGAAGCTCGTTGCGGTTATATGCGCTTGTTAGATACGCTCGATGCGGTTAGATGAGGTTAGAGAAGCTCGTTGCGCCCCCCGTCACAGCAAACCATTAGCCACACGCCTCGGTGTGGCTAATAGATGCATCACGACGTGCTTGGCAGCGAGACTTGTACAGGGGAACGACATAATATCACAGCCATTAAAGAGCGCATGGTGGACCCTATCACCTCTTATACCAGCCCTGTCCAACTAATCAGAACAAGTGTAACTTCGCTGCGTGAAACTCTTGTGGGCTCGTTATCCACTTGGCACAACTTAAATCAATTTGAAGGATCAAATTCAGCTTACCTCCAATACTGTAATTGCCTCAACATTTGTTTCAAATCAGGAGTTTACGTTACCATTACATTGCGCGGCTTCACTGCAAGCAGCGCTGATATTTCCAACCTGTAGTGTTGCTGACACAACGTATTCATACCATATTGCACAGAAAGGTCGGCCTATACTACCATCAGGCCAACCTTTCTGTGTTTTTTCATGTCAATAAAATGCCTCTCTCTCTCTCTCTTGGGCGATAGGGTAGAGCGAAAGGTTTATTGGCTCAGACTAGTTCAGACGGACAACGACATACACATATACAGCTTACTTGTAATGTATATGGAATAATTAAAAACGCAATAAAAATGTGAAGCGAATACTGGAACTATCATTGCAAATCGCAGGTAGCATTGTTTACACTGGACGTAAAAATATTTACGGGAAAAAAGAACTCTCTTACGCTTGCTAAAAGAAAATATAAAAGTGTATGGCGTCCAATACAGTGTTACGTTATCCGTGCAATGGTAAGCAATTCGTACATAGGGACAAGAAGAATGTTCGGGTATACCTATGGCGTGCAGTAGTAAAAGGATAACTGCAAGCACTATACAGGACTGGGGGAAGGGGACTTGTACGCGAGAGTAATTTTTATTTCTTATGAATATTTTATGTCCGTATAAAGAGGTAAAGTAGCAGCAAAACGTTTTATTGTAACGAAAAACGGATGGTCTAAAAGAGAGAAGAGAAACGAGAGATTAAAGCCATGGGACAAAGGGACAATTCTCGGATTTCTTGAGCCACTTCTTGTCCACGTTGATGAAAGTTCAGTACTGTTCAGCCCCACTATTGGCATGAAGGCATCATAACTGTAGGCCATGCAAAATAGTCCATCACGAGTTGGAAAAGCGAGGCCCCCGCTCGGACTACTCGTGCCAGACAACTCCTGAGGGAATTAAGTACTGTTTGGTGTAGTAAATCTGTGTTAGCTTGTGCGGGTCAGGGGGACGTTTTGGAGCCGTGAATATCTGGCGTTTGTCAATAGTCGGAAATGACCACACCAGATGAGTGACGCTTGCTGGAGCACCTGTGTGACAGCATGGGCATCTTATGGTCAAATGGGGAGTGTAAATATACAATGCATTTCAGGTGTGCAGGCCGTGTCGGTGAGAAATTTCTTGATAAAGATTTAACTCGAGCGTGAAAGCGGTGGTTAAGCGCTGAATCAGCCTGCTAGAGTCTCCATCTTCAACCGGTCTTGTCAGCCCTTCCTATACAGGCCACTCGCATCACTGGTGTGGACTGATTATCAGGCGCCAGTAGAGATTTGTAATGTAACAGACTCAGTCTATGTCTATTAAAACAGGCAAAACTTACTGACAAACGATATTCGTTCTCGCGCGTGCGACGTTCCCACTAGCCGGGAAACTTCGTAGAGAAAGAAGGAAAGCTTGTATGAGCAGCTAGCGCGCTCACATGGGAATGGTGAACTCCTGCCATGAGCTTAGCTCATGTACGCCCAATGCCTGTGGAGCTCTTTTTTTTGTAGTTCACCATGGACACAGTGTTTTCCACGCAATTCAAGTGCCACGCGTTCTATTTGGCTTATGACAAACGTCAGGGAAAGGGGCGCTATTGTGGCAGACAGAATGAATAAAAAATCTTCTGTTATAAGCCACGGCTTGTTTTAGGGACATGACAATGATATAAAGGCTGCCTTTTGTAATGAGTATTCGCCGTGGGGTATGGTAAATTGGCCCCTTAACATCAAGCAGTTTTTGCATGAGATGAAAACTACATGTTTGTTTATGCCGAAATCCTGCACCTCTACAGTGCATGAACATGTCTAGAGCAGAATATCTGAAATCATTGACACAAGTGCATTCAATGGTACGCGCACTACACTTCCGAACTATTATGATTTCGTTTAGAACCAAGCAGATTTATTAAAATTTAGCACTCTAATAGTACCCTTGTTAGGCAAATTATGACGGAATTGTTTGCATAGTTCACTGCTCAGAACGAGAGCAATCATCTCAATTTATTTTTGGAATCTTACGTCTGCCTTCAAATACGCACCTCGTTCGTATCGCGAGTGCAGCGTGGAATGAACCTTTCTTTATAACTGCAATTGCAATTTTTTTCAAGACCACCAAAATTTGCCAGAAATAAATGATGAGCGAACTCGTCGATTAACACATTCGTCTAGCTGAATAATTATTTTCTAGTTCGTTGAACAAGCAATTAGTCGCCATAATCATCATCACAAGAATGAGCCTGCTCAGGTCCTTGTTTATAGGAAATATCTGCCCATGATTTCGCGTACGTGTGTCAACAATGTTGCTTCTAAGAACTTAGGAATATTATTAGCTATACTCCCTTATCGACGTGCAGATTCCAAGAACGTCTATATTGTGTAGCGGACAGATGAAACTAGTCCGAGTCCCACCCGAAGCAGCAGCAACAGCGTTGGCAATCTCTCAAGTCTTTGCAGATATTAAAACAAACCTTCTGCTTGTAAGTAAAGGAAACAGTGCCCCAGTTTGCAATAAGCTTGAACCCCACGAAAGAAAACAAGCTGACCGACAGCTGTGAACATAACCTTAATATGTCTCAGCGCAACATAACAAGTGTCCATACATTGTGCACATTTCCGTAACTGCGAAATAACACACTTTTAGCCGTAGTCTCATCACGACGTTCCGTTGTAATGCGCCTTCACTCATAGCGCTACTCCTCGTTGTGGCGCGGCAAAGCTCCGCTGTAAGACAGTTTTCAAAGTGAAGGAAAATTGTCGGACCGCGGCGTTTCCCCATAACACACGTTGAGCCGTAACGCGACGGCCCATCATAAAAAGATTAATCCTATAGTTCCACTGTTTTCCCTGTACTGCCAATTTAACGGAAAAAACGATTAATGGTCCTGCCAGTAGACATCCATATAGTTCCACTGTTATTTTCCACAATACTTCTGCTTATGGACAAAAACATGGGATGCGCTTGCCTTTAGACGAAACTCCCAGATAGCCTGTCGCACATTTTGAAGCTTAACGCTGAGGCTGAGTGAGGCCATTTACCCATGATATTATGCCTCATCATCATGTGTACGTGTATATATATAGCTGTGCATATCCTCCCTTTAGCTTTTATTAATCTCTTTTTCCACTTCCTGTGCTCAAGTAGGATTAACAAGAAGGCGTAGCTCCTGGTTAGCTTCCTCTCATTACACGCCGCTTTCCTACACCTATTCCTAAGTGGCGCCTCCCAAGCCGCATTGTTAGCAACCTTCACAAAACGGTAAGCGCAGCTGCGCCATTCTCACTAACAAGGGAAATGAAAAAAAAAAAAACATTCGTGTGCCTGCCAGGGATCGAACCTGGGACCTTCCGCGTGTTAGGCGGATGTGATAACCACTACACCACAAGCACAGCTGTTTTGCCACGCTGGAATAAAGCTACGATTGATTTTCGTAGCGCTGACCTACATTTACAAGCGGTTGCGCATTCGTGGCCGTACGCCGTGTTCTTTGTTTAAAAAACGGGCGCCTTCGTCCGCGTGTATCTGGCTCCTTGTGAAGACGAATATAAAAATGAGGTCTGCTCAGCGGCGCTGGAACTTTACAAGGTAAATACTACCCAGCGAAGGCCTTGGAAACTACGAGGCTCTTCCTTTTGTATTTAGTCTCGCTTGCCTTCATTTACGGCTGCCTTGCATTGCACAACGGGAAAGTGTTGGTGCGGCGAAACCAAAACCAAGTACGTGGAAATTATTAAAACGTACAATGTAACTCTAGGAAACCAAATTAAGACAAATTATAAACAAAGATAAATTGGCTTGTTAAGAACGCCAAGGCTCAACTTTTCAGGGAATCTACGGTGATAAAAACACAATGATGAGCTCATTTGAAGGCCTTCAATGGTTTTACGTTTGTTCGCGTCAGCATTACGGCAGCTGCCACAGAAACGTTTTAAACTAAGAAATGTAAGGGCAGAATCCGAGCCGAAGGATTCAATGCCAAATGACAGGCGGATAATTTTTGTATGGACCACTTGTCAGAGTAAAAAAATGAACATATAAGAACAGGAGGAAAGAAGGCCATAAGAAAGCGACAGGACCTGGCGCTAGGTAATAACTTGTCTATTTTTTGTTTAAGTTGCACTCTTTTACTCCGGTAGAAACCCAGTGAAAGGAAGAAACCTTCAAAGGGACGGAGCTCAAACAACACTAAAAACCAGAAAGCGATGGGCAAAGTACGCGAGAACGAATATTCCGGCGTAAAAAGCTGCCTGTGCATGGTGTAGTTGAATGTTTCGATAAAACTTGCACCAATCGTTTTCGGAACGACCTGGTATCATTGCTAACTCATTTGTCATTCAAAGTAGCTCTTGTGGTGAATTCGATAATCTCACAGTCCCCGGCATGAACGCCTATTTTTTATGGAACACTTGAATTTTCCTACAAACTGCCTGTAATGAAATCGGGTACATATGGTGCGTTCAGAATAATTACCAAAGTCGGGGCGGGGATAATTATAATATAACGTTTTTTTTTGTTCCTGTCTTCGGCTTGTCTGACCTGGTTTATTAGTTCCAACAGTTTGTTGGGAACGAAGAACACTACGTGAACATTGTCGTGTAGTCCCATGTTCTTCAAATTTCGCGAAATGCCCTAACGGGTAAGGCAGGATGACGCGCTTCAATTTTCCTTTTTTCTTTCCGCTTGGAACAACTCCTGCCCTTTCTTTAAGCTACTTACGAAATGTATCAATGGTAGACGCAAGAAGGAATGTGATGCAACAAGCAGCTTTCTTCTGCGTTTGAAATCCCTAGTCCACGGCATACAAACAAGACTTTGCAAGAGCATTGCTGAAAAGCATTGCCTGGTGATCCTTGTTTTGTTACCTTCGAGGGCGGCGACCGAAAAGGCAAAATCAGCTTCTGGCTACCCCGATCATACATCCAACAAACATCACAGACTAAGGAGGAAAGACTGAGTTAGAGTGTAGTCATAGAACGTTCCCTCGGAGTCTCATGTGATAACACAAAGGGCGAGAATGCTGGAAATATAAAGGGCACTCCCTACTGTATACGCGAAACTATCTGAGCTACATTCAAAGAGAACAAAAAAATTCACCAAAACATACCGGTCCGCGGCCGGTCTTTGTAAACGATAGACACGTTGCCTAATTGGGGTCTATGCAAACCATATATGAATGAATTTTCTGGATATAAATCGAATCCTCCTGCACGTCGACACTAGGTAATAGGCTAGATGTCCGGAGACGCACCTTGTCGAGATCCTACGCACATTCTGAAAGCCTAGGTGTCAAAGCGGTCAATTCATTTTTAAAGATGCTAAGGTCAACGCTTCAACGTCTTCTAAGTGTTCTGTTCCATTTCCGGCACACTCTTGTCTCCTTTCAGTTGGCGCATGAAACTGCGAGTGAATAGCAAAGTAACTTCCTCAACCTCATACTCTCCTTTTCATTAAATCATGTTTGGCGGGATTGATTGCCGGATTATGCACGTCGCCAGAAAACTATATTGCTTTTGCTGTCACCCCAAGCGACACCAACACAACAGGGGATCGGCAGGCACTGCCTTACTTATGCTCTGACGAAATCTAGCGGGCACGTCACGCACGATTGTTTCCCAAAACAGACGGATCTCGTAAAATCAGTTTGATGTTCTTCATTCCGTCTAGCTTTTCTCGCTGATGAACTTCTTAAGCAATTACAAGGGGGACCAAGCGAGAAATAAAAGGAAAAGTTGAGTGCCCCATCGTGCCGTTCCTGCGCGCCATTTGGCCCAATCTGTAGAAAATGAGACAAGACGGCCATGTCGACGCAGGCTTCTCCACTCCCGAAAAATTGTTTGAGTTGATGAAACATGTCAAACGAAGCGAAAATTGTTCGTATTTGTCCCGAAGGTGCCATGTAGGCGATTTTTTTGCTATGTGGCCGGGGCACGCAACTTATGGGACAATCCGGGTGGTTCATAAAACACAGGCTAAGGGAACACAGGAACAGCGTCAAAAAAATCACTAACGGGTATCTGGGCACCCATTGCAGGCACTCTGCGTTCAGGCCACATTTCAATAAGGTCAGCTGTACCGCGACTCTCTGATTAGTTAATTAGAGAGGTTGTCGAAGCCCGCAGAAGATCTATAGATCGAATGACAAATGCGTTAACGCAGCAATGTTTAGGCAGCCATCTAAAAAGAAATAACTGCAGTTTTAAAGCGTAGCTTTCTTTGCCTTACTGATGGTGACTTTACGCGAAAACGCACTGCAAGGAAGCCAACTTTCTCCGACTGCTACGATGACCGTGGGCGAAGTGAAAGGGTTAAAAACGCGAACTATTCTCTGCTCGACAGCCAATGTCTTCAATTCCAAAATCCAAATTGTTGCGCCCAAACCGCACTGCAAGAAAGCAAACTTGAACAATTGGTTCCACAAATACACATCGAGCGCGGGTGCATAGTCAACACAACTTCCCTGTCCAATCCACCCGAGTGGGTACGGGCCACACACTTCAAGGCCACCATCATCATCTTCATTAGGGAACGTTGAAAAGTTGGCTTTGGCGCATTTCATTTTGGCGTTAGACGAAGGTGCACAGAGTGGTTGCATCGTGACCACCAGTCAGCGCATTGCCGGTTGTCGTCATGGGCACACGGCAACGAACGAATCCCTCACTAGAATCTCTCACCATCCGTCTTGTCCAGGCCTTTGTTCTATCGAGGCTAACATACGCAGTGCCCTACATGACTCTAACGAAGACAGATACGGAAAAACTTAACACCCTCATCCGTAAAGCTACGAAGCAAGCCCTTGGGATCCCCATGAGCACGTCAACCGATAGGGTCCTACGCATGGGTCTGCACAACGCGGTGGACGAGCTCATAGAGGGCCACCTCTCCAGCCAGAAAGCGCGGCTTGCAATGACAAAAACCGGCCAAAAACTGTTGAAAAGAATCAAATGGAGCTCCCCAGACGTGAAGCCGAACAAGCAGCTTCCTGAGCGGTGGCGGCATAATATCTTATCCAAACTACTGCCAAAGAACATGCATCCAGTTCACCACTCCGGTCGTCGAAAAGCTAGAGCGAAAGCCTTAGACAAGAAATACGGCACCCTCCCGGAAACGGTATACACGGATGCAGCCACAATCCGTGGTAGAAGATCAAAGACAGTGGTACTCACCACAAAGACAGAGGCTCCTTGTCAGTGCCACCCTAATAACCGTATCAACCAAAGAAGCGGAGGAGCTAGCTGTGGCACTGGCCCTCACACAGATGGAAGCCACGGTGGTCGTAACAGACTCCCAGGAAGCTTGCAGGAGCTTCAGGTCGGGTTGGGGGGGCACCAGCAACGCACCGCATGCTCTCAAGCAAATTCCCTGACAGAAAAGTAAGGATTGTATGGACGTCTGCACATGCTTCCATGAAGGGCAACGAATTTTCCCGCCAAAAGGCCCGAGAACTTGCTGACCAGGCCTGGGAGGATGTGGAGAAACCTGTACCTCTTCTAACATACCACGAAATAATACAACATTACAAGCTTAATCGACGGACTTTCCCGCTACCTTACCCAAACATCATGAAATCTCAAGAAACAACACTTAGACTCCTACAAACTAACACCTTCCCGCATCGAATTAGGCTTCACCGGATATCCCCCACCCAGTACCCAAGAGAATGCAAATATTGCAAAGAACCTTGTACACTACGACATATTATCCTAGAGTGTCGAAAAAAAATTACATCATCTTCCGGTGGGGAACCATGAGGAGGATGCGAAGCATCATGGGGGTTCCGTGTAGGTTCCATTGTGATGCCGTTATGTTGTTTCATTTATCAGAGCACGAATGGGAACGTAGTGTGAACCCCCATGTAGAGACAGAGAAATGTATAGAAATGTAGAGAAATGTAGAAACAGCGAAGAGACGGACACCCGTGTTACCTGATCAAACACCTCATGGTTCTCGTCTTTCTCTATTGTGTGCTCACGCCCCTACCCCGCTGCCCGCCCTCTTCGTTTTTTTCTCTGGTTGAGCTTCAAGGCGCGTGGCGCTTCCCGCCACAGCTTTCCCACGGGAAATTCAACATCCTCCTCTATAGTTTTCAGTTCGTCGTTTCCGTTGATATTCAGCTTCGTGTGCCTTCGTTGTATCAGTATATAGCTTCTTGACGCAGTTTGAATGACTGAAGGACATAAGGCGCGTTCGTAGCACATGCTCCTGTCTCGGTTTGTAGCGCAGCGGGAAGAGCGCCACGTACCTCCCGTTGCGGCCAGAGAGTCGTGGTTTCGAAACCGGGCGCCGCCTAACTACCTCTTTTATTTATAGTGGACTGCGCTGACTTCAGGCGAAACGCTGACAGGGCTGAAGAGACGCGCATGCGCGGAGAGTGCGGACGGCGGACAACAACAAGGGAGGGAGTGACACCGCCCCGAGCATGAGATGCTTCGCATCTAAAACAGTGCACCCACCACCCCTTCCCCGCATTTCAAATCCTCAAGAGCAGTGGGAGACACTGCTGTCCAGCCCCTGCCTCTCAGACCAGCTCCTGCTCACCGAGAGGGGGCTGGTGCTAAGAAAGCTCATGGATTCCTGTGAAGTGGGGCCCACTCCTACAAGAACACCGTAAATGCTCTTACAATAAACGTTTTTTATCTCCCCCCCCCCTCACTAGATTGGTCTTTAATTCGACTCGGTTTCCCGCGGGAAAAAGCTTGGCATTTCGACCATCTTCACCGTTAGACGAAGGAGCTTTGATTTTTTATGATAACATTCAGCCGCATCATGCACGTGCGCTTTTTTACCGCGGGCATTTAACATGTCGCCCTCTTTCACCTCCTTGCCATCTTTTTTTCTTTCGCTTTCTTTGTTCGCGTAAAACCGTGCTCGTTACAGTGAAAATGAATCAGTTAGTAGCGCCGTGTGGCATTAGTCTATGTGTCCTCTTTTCCTTGTGTGCCTATTTCCTTCATGAGTGACAAACTCCCCTATAACGCCGCACTTACGACGCATTAATGACGTGTATCCCACTTAGCCCAGGCATACTTACCGCCATGGCTTCATTGCGTGCTTCGCGGTACTTATATGCGTCCGCCGTTTAATCGAGGGATAACAATTTGCGCCCGTACTCTGCGTGTTCTGTGTCGTGGTAATAGGAATTGGCTTCGCTGAGCAGTTTACACACATCGACCACGTGAACTGAGGTCAAGAGACACCGCGGGAACGAAGTTGCCACACAAGCGCACTCACTCTCTTCCTCCTCTATCTTTGGCAGCGGCTCCAGGCTCCCAGCCCACCATCGTTATCGGAGGCATCAACAAATAGCTCACATCTAATAAAGCGGGAATTTGCCGCAAATGATGCGATACGTGAACTGATAGCTTAAATTTCCGCGTTGCGGTGCCATTGACTTGCACAACACTAAACGCTGTCAAGGTTGAGAACAGCTGTGATCGGTCTAAATGCCGGACATTCTCTCACGCGCGGAATGGCTCAGGCGGTTCCCAAACGCTAAAGAATGAAGTAGCCGTTGAAGAAGAAATGTAAATACGAGACACTCACGGCCTGTGTTCTTGCCCTCAGCTGTCGTGGGTGGTTTGTGGTGGATCGGTGAGGGAATGGTTCCCGACAAATTTGACAGAAACGTGGCCGGCATTGCTTGGTTTTGCCCTTGTCTACTTGCACGGGTGCAGTTTAGTAACTTTGTAGATTTGTGGATGTTTTTTTATTTATTTTTACTTATTTGTTTTAAACTCTCAACGGCCCGGAGGGCGTTACAGAGAGGAGTGGGGTAAGTTATACAATGCAAGCTATGGCCGTTTTAAATGAAACAGGATCAGGCTTGCTGGCAATGAAGGCCGGGAGGCGTGCTTCGAAACGCTTCGCTGCACAGAGCACCCATGCGACAGATGTGATGTCACTGCGCGCCCTGTTCTTTCAGAGTATCTGAAAAAACGAACCCACTGTTCGTTTTTTCTTAATTTATTATGTTTCTTTACTCAAATCTGCGCGTCGTTTTTGTTAATAATTGTGATTTGATATGTTTTAGGTCGCTTTAGGATAGGGAGCAGCCAATGGCCACGTGGAATTACGGTTGTCCATCGCGCGAACAGACATATCACGTGGGTGCTCTGTGCAGCGAAGCGTTTGGAAATACGCGGCCGGAGGAATGTTCTAGTCGGATGCTGTCTTCAGCGAAAATGAATTCAGACGTAAATTGGCTCGGCAATTGGGGAATGCAACATTTAATGAGTGTTCGAAGCATGGGATAAACGTTAGTGGGTTGGAAAAATTTCGATTTTAATGTCGTGGTTAGTTTAATATATTCGCGGAGGGGTCTCTATACTTATTCATTATTGGCGATACTAGTGGGTAACAAAAACGCGTCCGCGCATATTGAAATTTCATCACATGCTCAAAAGCGAGGCTGAAATTGTCTTGGTGTAAACAATTTAAATTGTCAACAGTTTATCTTGTAACTGTTTAAATCTATAGATGCTCCGTAGGTTCTGTTCTTTTGGACTTCCTGTCACGCACTCGCAAGTTTCTAATACGACCGTCAGCTTTTACACACTCGCGTAGAAATACTAATTTCTGTGAGTAAATGACATGCGATTTGTGTTATGTCGCTTCATAAACTCTGATACGGCGCTCGTTCAATCTTCAAACATTGACGTATTTCCCTATAATGCATTGCTTTCTCCACAACCCAGCCGGCTATTTTCTCCTGACGCTGCAATTGCCTCCCCCCCCCCTCCCCCTTGCAGGGTGGCTGTGTTGGTGTTTAGCACGTAATCACTCTCTGTACTCACCGGCGACCTCTCGCACCCGTACCGGCCTTTCAGTGGCGCTCAGTGTCATCTCTGTGGGTATCCGACAAAATGAAAAAAAAAAAGAAGTACCCGACAAGACAATCAGCCCATTTAGCGCCATTCGCTGGCCCTTTCGTAACGCATAAGTGCACCTTAACACGCGTCCGCTCTGTGTACACCGTAATAGCGGAGACGGGGAAAGAATGGACTTGACTAAACCCGCTTCTGTGTACTAGAGGGGTAGCCAGTGCACGTGGCTACGGTAACGGCGGGGGTACAATGTTTCGAGGCAGCTGCGGGCAGCGAGGTTCGGGAACCACTTCTCTACTGGGCCAGGAAAAACTCAGTGGAAAAACGGCCAGATTGAGTTCGGTGGAAAAGTGACGGGGATGCAGGGTTTCCCGAAAGCCTCTGTAGATGTAAAGTTACGACGGGCGGGCGCTCGTACGTATGGTCATTTAATCGCGGCACACATTATCCACTCTTGGCACGCGCGCTCCGTCGGGGACCGGAGCATTGCGACAGGTGCAATTATAAATTCCGAGACGCTCGCATTTTCGTTGCCGTGGCCGTGAGTGTTGTTTAAGGGCGAACATTTGTTATCCGTGTGTCATAAGCTGTTCCGTGGAATCGGGGGAAATGCAGCGTGTCATGGGAAAAAACGGAGGCGTAAGCGAGGAACAAACATGAGGGAAGTACACATAAACAAGCTTGTTTACGGTTGTTAGCGAACGGGGCATATGACGAGCGCGTCGAAGAATGGGGCGCGTACGTATTATTCAACGGTAACCGCTAAGTGTACACGAAAATGCGTAGTCGGCGAAGTTCAGATATTTAGTATTGGTAATTGTGTAAGTGTACATCATATTAGAAGAAACCAAACAAACCCAAAACTTGCAGGTCCAACCAGATGAAACCAAAAGCCGCCCCGTTTTACTATCGATAGCTTGATCTGTGGCTACCGTAACTCCCAAGAAACTAAAAAAATGTAATGAAAAACAGCGAAAATTCTGTGAATTAAACCGTGAAGGTGCCACCGAATACATTTCGCTCTCCCGATTAACTTTTAAAAGGACGCCGTCTCGATTGCCAAGCTTCTTCAATGGGGTCCCCCAGGGAACGTAATGGCGGTAGAAACGGAAAGCGACGTAGCAATGCTTACGCATAACAATTTCGAGAATTTTTTTCTCCTAAAAGCTGTCGATATATAAGAGACTCCACTCATCAGTAATTTAAACACGACAAAAACGCCCTACCAGTTTACCAAGCTCATGGGTAAATCACGATTACTTTCAAAATTGTTCTAATGCTCATTGCTGCACTTCGCAGCAATGCGTCCGGCCTATTTTTTAATACACATAACATAGTAGTGTCCCGAAGGGAAGAAGAAAAGAAGTTTTTGTAAAATTAAACGTTGATTGGGCAAACTTGTGCTCTCCAATAAACGTAAATACACGCAAGCGGTGTAGAAGCAGTCAACGAACTGACGTGCACAAGCGATCGTGGGCTAATGGAAGGCCACAGCGTTGGCCCTGCGAGCATTTGTCTTGCTGCTTTATTAACGCGATAGCGTTATTAGGCTCCTTTTTTTTATTTTCCCGCGCTTCCTAGACGTCCGCTATCAGCCGTGTTCATCAGATGTCCGCGGAAATGAGTCATCGTTGCCATCCGGAAGCTACGACTGAGACAGGCAGATGCGAAAGAGCGCCTGAATCAGGAATAAGTGCTGCACAAGCGCTAATCTGGAAGGAAGTACAATGATAGTACGGCGAGAAGAAAGAAAAAGGAAAGCACTTCAGAAGGTTCGAGCAGCCTGCGCAGTCACGATAATTCTATGCTCGGTCGGTGGTGGAATCCTCGGAAGGCCATCGTCAGCCGTGCCCGCAACTGACGCCATCACACCAAAGTGGCTATCCTATCGTATATAATGTCCGTAACAAAATTGTGTCACTTAACAGACACAGGGCAGACGATTATCGGTAGCCTCTCAAAAACCAAGAAATGATTAGAATTATGAGCAGAGACGACATAAAATGTGTCCTAGTAAGAAATAAACCCCAGTGCATAGCGCTTAATTACACTACTTTAATTTACTTTTCGAATTTTTCGCGGGCATGTCACCGCTATGTTGCCTGTGACGCAACACGCTAGGAAGATAAAAAAACCACTTAAAACTATTTAAGAACGTCTTCCCCGAGAACATAGATGCACCAACCCACGGCATGGCTCTACTGTGAAGATTCAGAGCCGGTCTCACGGTCGCCAAAAATACAAAACAATCACAATTAGGCCCACATTGTAAAACGCATAATCAGGGGAACAGCAAGATTGAAAGAGGAAACGATAAGACTCAAACAGGCACCCATTATGAGCCGGATATTGCACATTACAGTCTAAAATCACAACAGGAATACCGCAAAAACCTGACAAGAATTCCTGTCGTACGAGAAAAATCATTGTTGTGACAACAGAAGGGCTGTTGTTACGACAAAGCCATCTGTTGTTACGAACACCAATTCTGTCGTAACGACACGGTCAATTTTCTCAACGACATAAATTCCTGTAGTCACAACATAACTGCCAGTTACGCTACTCTTCACAATGGGCAGTGATATTCGAAACATGTGCAGCTACTGATGCAACATTCAGGATAACGACAAAACAAGAATTCGGCGCGACAGAACAGAAAAACGAATACGACGCGTGACAGAACATCAGAATCACGACACGACAAGAATAAGACAAGATGACACGACGCGCGAAAATACTGCAAACTACAGCAATTTTTTGTCGTCTTTTTTCGACTGGGATCCTGCCATACCGCAAACGTACCCTCACCAGAGAAAACAAAAAAAAACGACTTCATCAGGACAGCATACACGACAGGAAGCGGCTGTGCAAAACAAAATTCGGGACGGGCTTTCAAATTCAAGGCACCCCCCCCCCCTTGCCCTTTGGACGCCATGAAGTCCATGTTAGCGATCAAGTGAATCCTCAGAAGAACTTCCCAACCGAAATCACTGCATCCCAAATCTAAACAAAGACAGATGAGAAAGCAGGATAAAATTACTTCCATTAAAAATCCCAAGACAATGCACATACACCCACCTCGAACGCACCAACGTACTCAGGAAGCAATCTTCGCAGCAGACTACCCTGGAAATCTTGCTGACTGCATGACCATACCCCCCACACATGAACGGAAGAAGCGAAGATTGTAGCCATCCTCTTTGCAATCCAATTAACGAAATTATCAAATAGAAGTACAAATATCATCAGAGGCTGTCATTAAAGCATTTCAAACATAAACAGATTACCTAAGCTCTCCCGAAAAATTCTCCCATCTCCAATGAAAGATGTTCAAATTACATGGGCACCCGTACGGGAGGATCTCGAAGGAACCGAGGTTGCTGACCAAGAAGCACGCGTAATCACATACCACGCTCCTTGCGTCCACGTCTGCCACTCTCGCCTCCACGAAAAATGCGGATAATGTCTCCTGTTTCTATACCCTACGAACACGATTCTTCGCGTGCCACAAAGGGCTCTAAGGCTGAATAATCGTAAAAGTGCGCTGGATGCAAACCAATCTATATATTCACAAATCTATTTGCATGAAGATGCTTGGTAGGAAACATCCGACGGGAAATGAGAACTGTGCTAAATGCGGTAAAGATGCACTAACTTCCACGCAGCCCAGTCACTTCCAAGGGAATGCTCAGGGGAGAACAACTCAGACATTGCACATTCTATTTCTGTGGAGAAATGGGAGGCAGCCTGCACCAGGTCGTTACGTCAAGATTAACCTCAGGGGGCAGGGAACAAGTTGCTGCATCCGGGGCTCTGGACTTAGGGTCGCCCTCTGCACACACTCCCACTGTTTCTTACTGAACGAAGGTGTTTTTTCAATCTCCCTCTAAGCAAAATCCACAATGTTTATACCGGCCACGACATGAAAGAATAAGCACAGTGAACCACTGACACGGTCGCTTTCTCCCTGAAATTCACCGCCACCAATCAGCCACAACATTTCACTCCCATATTGTAAGCCACACAAGCATGGGTGCCGTCTGTCTGTCCTGTGGCACGGCGATTAAAAACTGTTGAAGCAATTACTGCACTCGTGTCTGACCTTAGTGCTTGGAAAGCACAAATCGTAAATGCAGCAACTCCATTCGAAAGCGCTCCTTCGGCGTCTATGTAACGCTATCGCGTCGAACATCTTAAGAACTAAACGTAGATGTCACCGCAACTTTTTTTCTTTCTTCGAGCCATCGGATTAGATCGAGAACACTGGAGATCAAAGAACAACGTTCTACCCTAGTGGCCGCCGGGCAAAACAATCTCCCTGCCAAATAAGATAGCCTGCGCGGCCTACTTAGGAAAGGGGGAAAACCCGTGCTTCGCTTCGAACACAAATAAGGCAGCCGGGCGTGGCAAAACGCTGGAAACAAAACTAAAGTAAAGGAATGATAACACAAGGTTCGCAACAGTATATAATCATTAGGCCGAATTTGGCAAGGATTAATAAAGGGACAGCAAGTGTTTGCATTTTAAATCGAAAGCGTTATGTACCTTCTAATGCGAGCGGATGGCCGCAAAATATTCCTTTCCTTAATTGAAAAGGTATACCGCAGCAGTCATGGGAATCCAACCTATGTACTCGCGGTGACAAGCAAGTACCTTAACCACAATTCTACACCAATTGTTCCGTAATCACGCATAAACACAGCCACAGTACGAGTACGGCACATGGTCAAATCAGAACAAAATAATACATAAAGATTATGGTAGCCACAAAAACATAACATTCCGACTAAACACGCAGAAGCATTCAAAAGAGGAAACCAGTCAAATGGTTGGTCAGAGAAACTACGCCCACTGTGTACAAACATTGACCGCCCGGAGCATGCAAATACAGCGATCAGTTTTGTGCGCCTGAATTTCGACATGGTAAAAACCATGTCGAAATGTCTACTGTGGGTACGAAAAAACAAAAAAAAACAATGCCGTCGGCGAACCAACAAAAAACAGCGCTTCAACATGTTTATGAGCGATGTTTAGAGACCCAGTAGCGCCTGAAGGTCGGCGCACAACATCTAGTCGTCCAATGGGTCTAAATTAACAGCAAAACTGTAAGATTAAATTCACACATCAAGTCGCGCCGGAACTCGACCACAGAGGAAGGGGAAAACTTTTATGGAGCTTATTTTGCGTGGGTGCGGCTTCATCGTCCAGAAGTCCGAGCGTTGTCTTCACGCGTTCTGCCTTGTCAATCAGCATGACTTGGTCGGCCAGGTGTGCACTGAACTGCTCTGTTTTGCAATGCTTGGGTGTGATGTTATGGAAGCGGCAAGAACGGGGTTTGACTACGTTTTTCGACCATGTGGTACAGGGAGCCTGAATTCTAGAGAGCTTCTATTGCGGTAAATGATGATTATTGAGCGGCATGTGGCGTCGGACCGGCTGAAGGAACTTGTTGGTTTGTAGTAAGCAGGAATGAGGAGACTTGTTTGCACCTTATTGTTGTCGTGTGGCGGTGACCCTACCTTATTGTGGGGTTTGGTGTGGCCCTTCGTTCTAGCCTCTAATGTTGGCCAATGTTCCGCAAGGACAAAATTGTGGTTGGGTATGGCTCCGCCCAATTTACCATGCTTGGCGGGCCGTTTTGAAGGCGAACTGGTTGCCCGCGAGGGAGGAGTGGGGCCCAGACTATCGTCACGTGCCGGTATTGGTGCTCTGGACTCAAGCGGCGGAACTCCGCTGGAGTGACCGATCCCGAAGCTAATCTCCCTCGCATGGACCAAGATGGGTGCTATAACCTTCAAACGAAACGTGTGCAATCGCTTGCGTTTCGTTTTTACAGACCACACATTTCGCGTTGATTTTGGTTGTACTTTCCTACAAAGCTCCTCCTTCTGAAACAACTGTCTCTAAACCCGAAATGCCTGGCCCAGTTCTCAGTGTTATCGCAGCCATTTTAACAGCAAAGCTGTTCAGCAAATCGGTATTTTTGTGTTCGTCTTTAAAAATACCAAGAAAATACCGAGCGCACGTGAGCGCGTGCCTCGCGGCGACCGCCCGGCAGTTAAAAAAACAACAAAAATGCGGAGCACTCGTAAATGCGTGGCTGGCGGCGACCGCCCAGCGTCTCCGGTGCACTTTTGTCAAGCCAAAGTCAAGTCAAGCCACTTAAGGCAATTGGGCAAGATTGGCCACGAAAAAAAAAAAAACTCCAGCGTTCTCCGTAATCGTGGCAACTTTTGCTTGGAACGAGAAATAGACGTCATAGCGTACGCCCCTCCAAGGTAATGTTCAATGATTATCGCTGCCAAAAAAAATGAAGGAAGCTCACACTTATAGCAAAAAAGATGCAGTAAGGGTGTTGCGGCAGCCAAGAAGCAATTCGGCTGGAATCGTGGATTAAACCGTCATGATGGTCGTGAAGGTTGCGTACAGCTTCACTACCTTCGTCTTACTCGCTAGTGTAGGCTTTCTTAATTTTTATTCTTTGTTATATTGCACTTCACAATGCCCGCTACATTCCCAACGTTGTTTTCGATTCCATTTTTTCCCTACGGTTATTCGTTTCTTTATGATTGGCCTCTTCTTCCCTCTAATACATCTTCGGCCCATTTTCCGTAGCGCTCCATTCTTTCACTCCTCACAACATGTCCAGCAGTTTCACGCAGAAATGCCGGCTAACTAGGCCGTTAATGTTTAATGTTTGGCGGCTGGAAGACCCTCCATGACGGGACTTAGTGCTGCCCAGCCCCGATCTTTGCATCGGGAGCTGTGGTCGGCCATGTTAAAGCCAAGCGCGGCTGGTCAGCTCGTGTGTGTCGTGTTGCTGACCTTGCACGCGAACACTTCCAACAGGAGACTGTGGTGATTTTCCTTTCTAATTTATTTCTCCACTTAAAACTATCGGTGGTCTCACAGCTATGAAAGTGTAAGGGTGACATCCTATTAATAAATGAAACACATGAAGAGTTCAAATTTTCACTAGTAGGAACAATGGGGTAAATAAAACACAATAAATTCAGGTATACGATCTTGCTTACACACTATGAATGACAAAATATGGCGAGAAAATAGAAATTTCCTCCATAGACATACTAATAAGAAAAAGAATCATACAAGGCAAAGGATAAGCCAAACATATTACAAGATTTATTTAATTAAACTAGAGGAACAACCGTAAACAATATACATAAATTTAAGGTGCTGACGATTAACCAAGTGTTATGCTAACGAGATGGCGTTTGCTAAATGAAGGGGATGAGATAGAAGCTTTGACGTCGTAGGTAGTTGCTTTCAAAATTTAATTCTCATGAACTAAAGCGCTCATTTTCCGTAATTAGTTTTAATCTTAAGAACAAATAGATTGTTATTTTTAGAGAATCCTGTGTGGTGGTGGTTGAGCAGGTTTGATTCCCTTGAGCTGTATGTGAAACTCTAATTGTTAAGAGACAGTCAACATTTTACCACGGTTTTTCTTGAAGAATGGGGTGTAACGGTAGTGCATTGAGAGACATCAAGATGGCATTTGCTTGTTATAAATGGTTGTTGAAGGTAATTAGTCTTGCGACTTGTCTCGATCAGGTGTTGTCACTGGGACATCGGGGTTAAGTAGGTATTTTTCCATTACGAAAGACAGAATTTTTGAGCATCTGTGTATAAAGGAGCAATATAAGGGCATCATTATGTGACGTGAAAGTACCTCTTTGAAGGTGGACGCGCTCCCACAACAGGAATGAAGTAGAAAAAACAGAGCCGACACGGCGCCAACTCGCAACTATTTGTTTATTGAAAAGGAACACAAATATATACTTCTTTTCAATAAACAAATAGTTATGAGTTAGCGCCGTGTCGTCTCTGTTTTTTCTACTTTCATCCGTGTTGTGGGAGCGCTTCCCCCTTCAACATGGACAGCTAGAAACTACCCTAATTATCCGTTCTACTGTACTGAAAGTACCATCACGTTTTGATTGTTACTATTAAACGAAAACCAATTTTCTCTCATACCATAGTAATATGCTCATAAAATTTGAGATCAGGGTCCATTAGTGCACTTACGAATGTATACTAGAATAGTCGGAGCGCTAGTATGGATTCTTCCGGGCACCTTCAATTGATAATTTTGGTTGTGAAAGGAAACCGTTAATTTCCACGACCTGGACTTATTTGCTAAGTAACTACGGAGTAACGACAAAGGGAGGACCCCGAATTCCAAGTGCATCCAGTTCTGTAAAGAAGAATGTTAGTTTATCGTATCGAATGCTTTAGTAAAACCTACAAAGATAGCCCTTGAAAAATCGCCCGTTTCTAATGCAGGTTTTATGGTATCTGGAAAGAAATTTAGGGCAAGTTCTGTCAAAAATCCTGGAAGAGAACCAAACATATCTGGGGAGAGAAGGACTAAATTTGGCGAAATGTTTTTTTAAGCGTGATCGAATAACATTTCACAGTTTTACTGAAACAGAAAAAAATTTAAATTCGCCTATAGTTTGGAACAACTTCAGCGTCACTACTCTTTAACACGGGGGTAATTTTGTTTACTTTTAAATTGTCAAGAAATGCACCTTCTTAAACATACAGTTTACCGTATGACTTAAGGGAGGGGAGACGGGGTTCCCAAATATTTTAATCGATACGTCAAGCCCTGGTCTTGTGTATTTGAGATTGGACATTACACCGCTTCCGAAACTTCCGAAAACAAAACTAATGTGATGTAAGGTAGAAAATAAGACAATCATTTCATCAAAGTTTTCAGAGAGCCTCCAGATATTGACGTGAGTGAAAGATATATGCGTTAACTTTTTTCACTGAGCAAGCATTTAAGTTGGTCAGGTGAAAATTCAGCCGGCCTCTCCTAAAGGGAAATGGCAAGTAAATAGCAAGAGCAAGAAGGAAAAGATAAAAAAGCAATTATTACACATAAGAGAAGTACAGCAGCATGGAAAGCGCCACAGAGATTCAGTGTGTGAAAAGTATACACGAAAAGTTACATGCCGGCACGTTTACAGGCCCAATCAATATTTCTCACGCCCGGGTACTCCCAGGTGAGATTCTCTTGAACTTATGGGTTCATTTAACCCCTAAAATAGGCTTTCGAAGCCATGCTATATATTCCACGCAATTGTATGTATCCTGTGAGAATTCTAGCCACTGCGTTGTTACTGGCCCGAATTCATTTCCTCCCAAGGTAATTATTTATACCATAACATTATTTGCCGAGTACCCAACACGAACAGTGGAACGACTTGAGTCTGCAGAGTGATGGGGAACATTTGAAGCGTAGGCATTTAATAGTTATAATAGCCCTGAATGCAGCTCATTCTAAGAAACAGAAAGCAGAAAAAAAAAAATATAGTCAACCCAAGTGAAAAGCCACGCCATTTCAGTATTGATAATCAAGTCAAGTGACCATCCCTTGTATCAGGAAGCTTTAAACAAAAATAAAATCGTTAAGCGATGTAACAAAACTGCAAAGGTCTCATTCAACGGCATCACGCTACTACTAAGCAACAACACAATAAAGGTAATAAATTCTGAAAATAAAAACGATAATAAACTAATGAAATCACAAAGTCTATCTAATCCAGCGTCCTTAAACGATTACCTGAAACGTGAAAAAAGACAAATGAAAGGACAGTACAACGTGTTGGGGGAGTTCGTGTTACGTTGTGAGACGAAAAACTGCGCGTAACGGACCACACTGCAAAGCTCTCGCCGTTTCTTTTAGGGTCGAAGCCCCATAGATGCTCGGGCTACCGGCGTCTCCTGTCGTCATCGTCTCAGTAGTCACGGTACTAAAACACTGGCACCCTGTTTTTCCGACACCTCGCGCTAGAATGTAACGCGTACTATAAGAACACCCCGGGAAACGCGTTTTCCAACTCCTCTCTCTAGAACGTTTCTTCACCGTGGGCGAAACAGCCCACTAAAAGAATACACCGGGACACCCGTTTTACAACGCCTCACACTAGAATTATTCGTGCTTCAAAGACATTACTTTTACAGCAAACCTGTATACATCTCCCCCCAGCTGTTTCATCTCTGTGGACAAACACGCCGAGGCGCCAAGAATACATTTATACACTGCATGCTTCGCCCCTCCTCAGGTTTTACGTTAGTGGACATGGCCTGGGATTATTTTTCATTGGACCGTCTTGACCTGTTCCTACAGTGCCACCAAGGAAACGTAACGTTGGTGAAACCGAGAAGAGGCATAAAAGTGGTGAGGCATTAGTTTACAATTTTTAAGATTTCTGTAGGTTTTTTCCTGGTAATATTTCATCGCCCTTTTTAATACACTCATTTTTCCTTTCATCTACTTCAAAATTCCGACTCACTCCTCTAACTGTAATGCTGGGGCGCAATAAACAAAGTGAGACCAAACGAATTGTATCAGAAAAGGGCGCAAATACTTTTCTTTGTCATGAATGCTAGAGCTGCTTTGGACTTCAAGGTACAAACCTGAGCACTGCTGAGCTGCTTTCATTTCCACAGTCGCCTCCAGAGGGAGTAAGCTACATGCGAACAAACGAGTTATGTTTCCGGGAGTCTACAGCGGCGACGGGCTTCCTCCGAGGGCAAAAAATACGGCGCCTCTCTCGACCGGTCGCAAAAGTAGGCCAGTGCCGGGAGCGTCGGCTTCTGTTTTATTTAGCGAGGCAGACGGGACGGCGGTGCTTGTGGTGTAGTGGTTATCACATCCGCCTAACACGCGGAAGGTCCCAGGTTCGATCCCTGGCAGGCACACTGCTCATTTTTGAATTTTTGTTTCCATTATAACATTGTTTTTCCCCTATCCGGAAGGCAGCTTACGTTCGGTCACGTTGAGAAGATTGTTTCCAGTGTGCTGTTTCTTACAAGTACAGCTTAGGACTAAGGAGCGAAACTAAAGCTAAATTCCACGCCGCAGTATAGGCAAAAGGAGAAGACGTCATTTGGCCGTTTTGGTGGGCGTCAAGGCCGGGTGCAGAATACCAAAATCTTGCGCCCCATGCAGTTACCTCGAACCGGCGGAGTTATCTCGACAGGCGCTGCTTCTCAGGCAAGAATTGCAGGCAATCTCCCAAGTGGTGTTGAAAAGGTTTCCGATATACCCCACCTTTTAACGCTCCTCTTGTAAATACTGCCCCCACCGGGGGACCCTATGCCATGTAGTATGGGAGCGTCAACTAACCCCAATGCTCACTCTTTATTCGTAAGCCACTTGTGAACAGCAGGGATGACGCAACGTGACCGCGCTGCGCAGATGTAGGCTTGTGATATTCACGCGAATGACGTTGCAGAAGGAGCCCGACACTATATGAGCGTAGTGACGTGCGCCGCTTGCCTGTTTATTCTAAATTCTTGTATGTGCTTTACATGTCATCCTGAGCACTCACCGCCCGTTTAGGTGGGTCGTAATATTTGTAGTCGCAAAGTATGCAGCTCGTTCCGGGACAATGAAATATCCAGGTTTTTTCACAGTGTACTGCAATGTCTGCTTACACCTACACTTCCCAGCAATCAATCGCTGGAATATCAAAATGTGGCGGACACGAAAGCTCGCAAGCGTATCTGGCTCGTCAGTGAGTGAGTGATAACTCTTTATTAAGTAACCGCCAGGTGCAAATGTTAGGGCGCCAGCCTGTTAGAAGTCATCCATAGTCCAGTATACCCTGGCTCAGGCTGGCTGTCCGAGCCCTCGTCACGAGGTCTCGCTGGATCCCACGCTCAGGACTGGACAGGCCAGCATCCACTGCTCTTAGGTTGGGGTGGGATTGGGAGTATGTATGGTGTGCTGATACTCCCAGACCTGATGGTACAGGGGGACCGGTAGAAGGATAAAAATTACAGGTGACGGGGAAATGAGTGCGTTTTCTGGCGTTAACAAGGGTGCTTTGGGAATATGCACTTATTTGCAATGTTCAAATGGTCAAAATGGGCGTGTATTCCGGTGCGATAATGTGCGAACATACGAAAAATTTCTCGTGGCTCTTAGGTCTGCTTACGTGCTGCGAATGCGTAAGCAGCATGGTTTCCCCTCGTGACGTTTAAGCAGACTGCAGTTGAGCAAGTAATTCTGTATTGTGTTTTATTTTATTCTATTTTATTTCGTGTTATATAACTGCATTCGCTTCCACATCACCCCCCTAATTCTCCCAAAAACAGCGTTGTCCGCCGCTGGGGGGGGCCCTCGTTTTCTACACGTGCCGTCACCTCTTCTCCCCTCGTGGCCTCTCCGCTTTGGATGGTCAACAACGTCAAAATTTTTTACTCATGATGCTTCTGGCGGCTGAGGATAACACTGAGTACTGACGCTCGAATAAAGTGCGGGCTGCGACGTTCGTTTTAATATAAACGCAGTTTAGCCGACTGGCGTAGACGCGCACTTAAGTTCAGACCGCAGGTGGTGGTGGTGGAAAAACGTTTTTATTTGAGCAGACAAAAAAGAAAAGAAAGAAAGGTGGGTGGCCCCTTCTGAGTTCAGAGAGCCGAGAGTGATTGCTGCTGCTCAGCCCGGGAGATCAGGTGTTCCTGAGTTCCGTGCTGAGAGCTGGTCAGCCCGCACTCCCACTGCTCCGGAGTGGGGGAAGGGAGGAAATGCAAAAAATTAAATCGCGAATGTTTAACTTCACACAACAAGAAGCGGTCGGGCACGAGGTCAACCAGAAATTTGCTGCTAATGCAATTAACACAAAACATAAGAACATGCACATTCGCAGGACCGTAATATAGCAACGGGCCACTTTGGCCGAAGCTTGGGTGACAAGTGCGCCAACATCGTCACGGCCAGCGGTTAGTACTATGTAGGCAAACGTGGTGATGGAATAGATAGCGAGGGTGTTGTCGCCAAGCACGACGCCACAGTCGTGACACTTGCACGAAAGCGGCACACTAATTTAACGGGGACACATTGTAGACTCGGCGCACAACCATCAGCCTCCAAAACGGGAAAGAAAGACGACTCATGTGAAAGAAAAATATAAATAAAAAGCAGTACGAAAATAGACATAGATTGGAAGCTCTAACGGGAATATTGTTCAGACCCTTTCAAAGCAGTATGTTGCATAGCTGGACTCAGCCAATACCTCCCTCACACTACCTCCCCTTATAGTGCATGCGTCCCCTTCTATTCTTCCTACTGAGTGGCGTTTCACTACGTGCAAGGATAAAGGTCATCATCGGCCCAAGAAACATAAAAACAGCAGGGACATGAACGCAGAGTCTTCCGATTCGGTACATAGTTCCACAGACCCCCTCTTCCAGGCGAGCATGCCTCCGCCCGCAGCACATTTAGTCAATTGTGCACATGTACGATGTTAACCGTAAGTACATCTTCGCCTTCAGTACGTACCGCAGAAGACGATAGTCGCGGATAAATGTGATTCGGATTCAACTACAAGGGAAACAGGCCCCACATAAATTTGGCAACGTCCGCACTCATCAGCCGCAATTAAGAGCTGAAGCATACTCGTGACCTCGTGTAAAAGAGCAGAACGGCCGTTCCCATCTGCAAGTCACTCTGGTTGGGATGCTGAGAGGCACTGCACCACTGCGCCAAGAGATTCCATTGCCCGGGAACGACTTCTGATCGCGCTCAGATACTGATCTCCATCCCACGCCAGATTGGCTTCCTCTGGAGCCTACATCGATAAGGATCGTCGTCTTGTTGCGAGAAACACTGCGGCAACCCTTTACTTGACTAAAACTGAGCGACCGCCTAGGCATTCAAGGTAACCCGGATAAGCAAATCGTCCCATTTTGGAAAATAGTTGTGCCAAGTCGGCTGAAACAAACATCCGCCAGGCTGGGCAGAAAAAAAAAAAAACGTTTTTTGGCATCACATCACGGGAGACAACTTTAAGGGTGAAGCTTCCGTTCCTTGTCGGTGTCGAATAACATTCTTGCTTACTATTTACAGGCATTGCCAAATAGCTGCGACCAACGGCATACCACTGAATGTCTTTTTCTGAAATGTGATTTTAAGTCAGTATGATCCTGGGGGACCTCCTTTAGGAATGTACGGAGCATAGATATAGCTAAGTACCAACTCTAAAGGCGCAGCAACAAACAAGTAAATAACTGGCAACTGGATGCAAGAAGCGCCGTACTTCACAGCAGACCAGGGGTCTCACCCAGAGCCTAAATAAACGATTTGCTCCTTCAGCGACACCACCTTAACCACTAATACAAGAGTATAAGAAGCCATTCTTGTTGTTGTCCATTGTAAACCTATAACATAAGTGTACCTCCCGCCGGTATATTTTTTAATTGATCTCTACATATTCCGGCGACATCTGCGCAGGAAGAGCCTCAATAAACTATGTAGCTTCCGTCTAACTTGGAGCATAACAAAGTAAATCGGCAATTGGCAATTTTTGGCAATTATGTTTTGAGTGACCTACAGGAAATGGTATTCACATCTTGTTGTCGGTTTTTTGTGTGCTTTTGTGCAATACTGGGAATTTTTGAAAGTGTGTAAACCATCTCTTTGTTTAATTGTTGCAATGCTATTTCGCTATGTTCAAGTGTAACTTGTATTTTTGTTATTATGCTCGCCGCTGAGCCCTGCAGTGGCTTCTTGTGCTCCGTCAAGATGGTTATGCAGCTTTTGTACAGAAAACCACAGACTTCAATCTGGAAATAAAAATTGATTTGATTTGATTAAATAAAGTGAATGAACATAACCCTATACACCAAGGCCCAGTATTATACATCACTCGTTTATTTCTTTAAAAGATTCGTCTTGAATATAACGGCACTACATCGGACAGGTATTTTAGACTCTAGCGGTGAAAATTTACTTAAATTATTAGCCGCGAAGGTCAAGCTTACGAAATCGACTATAAAAACAATACCATGCTGCCTACTCTTACAAACTACATTAGAGGTGGTAAATATACTTAACTTCGATGAATAACTACAGATTTTCCTTTATTACCAACAGAAATATATTAACTCGTAGAGGACCTTTAATCTTATAATTATAAAAGAGACATTACGCTTGCTTCCTAATTTCGTAAGATAATATGCAAATAGTTTCTTATACTCTTCTGACTTTCACATGCTGGAAACAGCCTAACAGTACGCTATTTCTGAAGTTTGTAGTCATCCAGTTTGTAGCAGGTAGTATTATCTTATTGAGTGTTTATTGACTGATTGGTTGTAGGGTTTAACGCGCCGACGCAACGCAGGCGATGAGGCGCGCCGTAGGGGAGGGCTCCGGATTAATTTTGACCATTTGGGCTCTTTAACCTGCGCCGAAATCTCGTACACAGCAGGCGTTTTCGCTTTTCGCTTCTACCAGAAACGCGGCCGCCACGGCCGGGAAATGAACCCGCGTCCTCGTGCGCAGCAGCGCAACGCCTTATCCACTGAGCCACCGCGGCGTGTTAATAGATTTTTTATCATTGCATATGATATAATATTGTCACGAAGCCAAAGACGACGCAGTTGTCTTCAAAGAAAACAGGTTTATTGGAGCGAACTTGTGCTCCCCTAACAACTCAAAGAATACACAGGCGGCGAAGCAGCAGTCAACAAAGTGACGTGTACAAGCGAGCGTCAACAAGGTGAATGCCGCGGTGTCTGCTCTGCGGGAATTTGTCTTTGGGCGCGAGTGTTTCTCGAACCGTCGATTTACATCCAGAACATTGTAGATCAAAGAAGATTATTCTAGGGTAGTGACGTTAGGGCGAAACAGTCTCTTTATCAAAATGAGATAGCCCGTGTGGCATAAAAATAAAAACATGGAACACGCGCATCGCTTGGGAACATGGAACACGCGAATCGCGCATGACAGAGCGGGGTGCGGCCGGGCAGTAAAAACAAACCATAAACAAACAAAGCCATTCATGGTTCGCGGCAATATGATATGATAATTATGAGATATGATATCATCATGCTACATTTGACGTAATCACACATTTTACGTCATCCATGTTTTACATAAATCAGCCACAAGCAATTGTTGCTCAAAAACAAAAGCAGGAAAGTAAGACGGTGCTGCTTAACTGCGCGCAGAAATATCCCATTCGAAGCGAAGGTATGAAAAAACGGGGTAAACTTATACAGAAAGAACACGAATGAAGTGTTGCAGTGAAGTGTAGCGCAATGGCTCCATGTGCAAGGTGCCGAGCCGTAATCTATGCGATAGTATAATGTTCAACAAAATCTTCCACGAGGTGTACGCACACAGGTGACAGTATCCGACGTAATCGTACCTCTATCCGCTGTAATTTAGACAGCGGCCTAAAGCACGGTGCCACAGCGAAAGACAACATTCGGGATCTAGACTAGTTGGGCTTAAGAACCTATCGCATCAAATACGACTTAAGGCTATTTGGTAGGCACGATTCCACCTTCTCGCTAATACTGCTCACGAAAGGGCCTTGCGACAATGTATGCAATATATACCATCGCTATTCACCTTTGAAGATTACACAAACATGAGCTTCTACCACAGTGTTGTGGTAAAAATATTTGGGTATTGACGACCGCATTGGTTTCTGCTTTTACCACAGTGTTGTGGTAGAAATATGTGAGTATTGACGACCGCATTGGTTTCTGGTAAGGTAGGTTGTTCTAAGGCACGCAATTTAAATCATGTCACATATCTAACCTGGAGTGTCCTAATGTACTGACAAGATTCTCTATAAAACAAATCATATCCAACCGTTAAGCGGTATGTAACTTGGGATATATTAACCCTAAATTAGCGTCACGGCTAATAGGCAACACAACTTCTTAAACTTATGATGAGGCACCGTGTGTTCCACGGCCGAATACAGTAAAATAAAACGACTTGAAAGGAAATGTGTCTGCCGTTTATAACCAGTAAAATACAATGGTAACTTTACCGTGTTCTTTTCCGCTCAAAGCCTCCCGTGCATACTAGGGCGCAAAATAGAAGGTGTTATGATTTTGTATTTCACACACGTTTGGCTACCTTTGCCGCTGCGACGAAACCCAGCTGATCTTGGCGGCGGTACTCACATCTAGTCTCACGTGGTCGAACAGTTGGCGCCTAAACGTTTCGCCTTCATTTCCATTCCCTCTGCCGTAACATTGGGCGCTCTGTTATTGCGGTCCGCTCCTATAATCGAACCTTACGCGATTAGTATGTCGACGGGGTACTAGCCGACTCGGGTAACCTGCTTCTCTCGTGCCTACTCCACGAGCGAGGCCGGCGGCGGCAATTGGTTCCCCTGTATCGCCTACTCCAGCGTACAAGGCTGGACTTTCGAACAGTAGGTACGGCCAACAGTTCAACATTTCCGCTGGCGGTTTCCCACCATGGTATCCGGGTTGCTGTCAGATCGCCAGGTCCCAGAACGCTCCAGAATGTGGGAACCTCACCTAGTGCATCGCAACCAGACCCCAGCTCATTCCCTCCTTGAGCCTCCGAAGATCTGAACACCAGCACAGAGGAGGCCGAAACTGGCGCCCTTCTATTGGCCGTAAGGTATGGAGAATACCAAGGAAAAAGCCTCCAAGTAATTACGGACACTAAGAAAGCCGTACAAAACATTATAAATGGCCGAATCCACAAAAGGCTCACAAAAATTTGACATCTGAATATCACTAGGTTCCAAAATATCATTTGGACACCGGGACATGAGGAGCTTGGGGGTAATGAGAGAGCAGACCAAGCTGCGCGAGAACTTACTAACCGCTCAGCCAGTAGTCCTAGCTTACCCCTCTCCCCAATACCTTCGGTGAGTGACTCAACATTCAAATAAAAGACAGAAAGACAGAGCTCTCTTTCCTCCACCAGATAAAAGCTTAACAGCTGCAGAGCATCAGTATCTCAGACAAATACAGACGAAACACCTATCCCAACATCCTCAGGCTATCGAAACTGTTCCCCGAGAAATTTTCAAACGCATCTAATAGGTGCGGTGAAATATTCTTGCATCCTGGGGTTGTCGTACTATATGGCCCTCAGTAAACACCAACACCAAGTTATATGAGCTATGGGAGGCAGCTCTGGCCAGCTCTGCTAGTTCAATCAAGAGCTTGCATTTCAAATAAACGTTTCATCTCTCTCTCTCTCTTCTCTCTCTCTCTCTCCTCTGAATTCGAATTGTGAGAGATCGACTGAACGCCCCAAAACTGAATAGAACGTTTTACTGGCCAACAACCTCATATTTCCTTCACGTTTATTCGGCATTCCTCTTTGTAATATATTACAATCATAGCCAGATATGCTTGATCCATCCTCTTTTTTTTTTCAGACAAGGCGTTTTCCGCATTGCAGAAATGAATGTAGTGGTAGGAGCCACACTGTGTAAATAGGGTGTGTCGTGTATGAATCGTGTCAGTTAATGCCCCAGAGGGAAATAATGGACGAGAGAGAAATAGCGTTCCTGAGAAACACCTACGGGCGTCGGTGTGCGGCGCTGCAGGCGGAAGCGTTCCAAGCACGTTCTCGGCTACCGTGCTTGAGTCTAGGGTTGCCACTTGCCCAGGAGGAGGAGAAGGATAAACATCTTTATGGTGTACCAAATTTGTATGGAGTTTTCAGGAGGTGGATTCCTCAGTCCAGGACTGAGCCCGCCCGCTACAGCCCGCTCCACCAGTCGAAGCTTGTCGGACAGGCATGAACTGGACAGGGCGCGCCTCCAGAGCTCGGGAGAGTTGTACGGATTCCGTTTGGGAATAGGGTTGGAGGGGCATCCACCAACCATGTGCAACAGGTTGCCGTCCGCTCCACAGAGGGGGCAGATAGGGGAGGTAATTCGAGCGGAGTAGTGGCAGACCCTTTTCGGGTGGGGAAATGTATTCGTTTGCAAGGCACGATAGTGTTGTGCCTTCCCAGTAAATAGGTGTCTGTGGGGTGGGGGAACGGTGTGTCGGGCCAGATGAAGATGTTGGGTCATTTATGTGTATGTCAGCAGGGGAGTAAATCTATCCGAGGCGGCGTCTTCACTCCTCGTGCAGCAGTGTCATTTCTCGCGTAAGGTCGTGGGCCCTCTCGTTCCCTCTCACTCCCAGATGGGCTGGAGTCCCTCCGATCTGTATCTGGAGTAGTATTGCGCGGGTCGCTGCGTGCACCGTTTCTGCATGGAAGTGCGGCAGGCCTGTTGGCTGTCCGTCACTACAGTAGTAGCCTGGGTAGAGGAGATGGCAAGCGCGATTTCCGCCTCTTCAGCTTCAGCTGGTATGTGCCTTTTGATAGAGGCAGTGATAGTCTGTCCTCCTTGGAGCGGTGCTTACTGCCACAGCGAACGCTGCGTAGAAGGGTTATGCCGCCGCGAGTGTGAAGACTGCATCAGCATCTTGACTGTACTGCCGTGAGATGGCCTCCGCGCGAGCCTTACACCATCCAATGTGGCATTCAGGGGGCATGTTACGCTGGTAAGGGTCGGACTTGAATGAATTCTTTAGTAAGTCGGATGAGGAGCTCTCGAAGTGGGCCGTTGTAGCCCGGTGTATTTATTCCCAATTCTGAGAGGACACGGCGGCCAGCATTGGTGAGAGAGACTTCTTGGTATGTTGTAACAAATGTCCTTCAACTAGTTCAAACGACGTATTATGGATGCCGAGTTGAAGGAGGAGCGAGGTGGATGTGTTTGGGTGAAGGCACAGGGCGCAGTTCTTGACGGGCCGAGATGGGTTTTTTTAAACAGAGGGCCGCTTGCCGGTTTGTACTTAAAAACGGCTGTCATTAACCGGTTTTGCTGCCATCCTACGGGACTATTTTTCGTGCGTTTTGTAGCATGAATTCAAAAACTACGACGATACATATTTGTCGACGAAAAGATGCCCTAAAATATAAATGCAGTGCCAAGACACGGGAACGGAGAAAGTGCGCGGGCGAACGCGCAACATGAGACCGGAAAGAGAAGGGCAAAAAACAACACACAACGAGACGACCACCCGGTGTGCGGTAAAAAGCAAAAAGTAATCTCGTTTATCGCATCGTGTATCTGTATATAAATATATCACCAATGTGGGGTATGCATTGCTTGCTTTCTAACGTTCGTTTGTGTTATATATTGTTATTGTTCTGGTATACGTTGTCATTGTCAGATGCCAAAAGAGCTTCTTGTGGACAGAGTGCGTGCGGTTACTCTGCGGTCATTTAAAGAAATAACAAAAACAAGTCAGCTTTAGTACAAGCGTTATGCCATTCACTGGTATTGTTATGCAACCCAGTATAATTTTTCGTCAACTAAGTAGTCGTTTCATGTTTACATGTATATTATGTTCATTCCTCCCCAGGAAAACAAAGTTACAAGAAATTGCAATGCATGGCAAAAACATATTAGAGGGTCTTTTTTTCGGCAGCAATTCAACCTTCCATAATAACCCGGCCCCTCCTTCTCCTGAAGGGCCGGCTTTTCTAACGGAGAAGGTGGTAACCCTATGGTTAACACTGGCGAGATACGAGACACACTGGCGTGTGTCTCGTGTGTCTCGCATCTCCTCTGCTATCTGTTGTGTCGGCTCGTCGGTGATGATTTCTGCTGTCAGAAACCGAAAAGCTTTGTCTTTCGTTGTAGAGCTCGCTAAAAAGCAGTAGGCGGAAATCACGCAGTTTTTCACAGTGAAATAAATAGTTGAAGGGTGAGATCACCGTCACGGACCTCTAGCATTTTGGGTTTTGTATATGTGTCATTCATGCGAGCGTTAACTCGAAACCAGCCCGCAACGAAAAATTTCAAATTTGTGTGAACTTCGTTAAATCCAGGTTGAACGGTGTGTGTGCCTATATATATATATATATATATATATATATATATATATATATATATATATATATATATATATAGTATGAGGAAGACATGAGGCACGAAAGATGTTGGTAATGGTCTTGAGAAGCAGACGAAGTGCACGGTGGATTGGCGACAACAGTACAAAGCCACTTGTCCATGTCTTCTCGAAGTTGCCACTAGCGCATCGTACCTATTGATGCTCGCAATATAAAAAATTACATTAGGACGCATGCACTCTCGCTTCTTGTTCACCCCTCCCCCCCCCCCCCCCCATATAATTGATGGCTAAGCCACTGCAAAAGTATATCCAGGAAAAACTAGTCTACTCTCCTCCGGCCCGGGCGCAACCACTACCATTGACCGTGGAGCAACATACTTTTTTTGTTTTTTTTTCATCGCCCCCCACAGGTCTGCTTCCACACGTGGAGTCGGATTAGGATTCAATAAAAGTTTATTCATCCTCATCATCATTGCCCGCGGAAACCAGCCGCTTATCGGTCTGTTAAATCGATAAGTGGAGTGGTTTTTCCGCCTCAATGGTTATTCCCCGATCGCCATCGCCTCAGTACCTGGACTTGGCAAGCCCCTTTGCCAGAATGCACGCCGTAGGGCGTGCTTCAGCAATAAATAGTGTATACGTGCACTGTACAGGTCTGCATCGATAAACAACGCGATGCTCACCTTGAATTGTGCAACGCACGAGCAAAACGCGTATCGCTCCTTTACTGGCACCAGCGGGTCACGAGCCATCAAGACCGGGCCACGTTGCCAAAGCGTTACCCAGACTGGGCGGGAGAAGAAAATGCGACCGGAGTGAGGCGACATCAACACGACGCCTGGCTGCCAGCGCTGGCAGAGCGTCACATTCGTCGTCGCCTTCATCGGTGCGGCGCCGATACCATCTTCGTTCCGCAATCGCTCTTGGCTGAATGAGACCAAAACGAGCAAAGGAAAGAGCATGCACACAAACACAGAAAAAAGAGCAGCGATTTCGGGGCCGATTGCGAGACCCGTGTCTACGTGCAGCTGCCAAGAAGGCTAGAGGGCGGAACGCGGAGTACGAGTGCACACCCGTAAATGAATGAGTCAAGGTTCTGTGTTTCGCGTATCTCTTTTGTGTACTGCACTTTTGCGGGTCTGATCTGCGCCCGCATAGAGTTTATTGGCACCGGGTCTGGTCGAATGACTCACGTTATGTATAGCGCGGCACTGCATACCCCCCTTGTAAGCCTGATCGCCTTCTGCGTGCAGCTGGTGGTACGCTCCGCATTAGTGGGCCTCAAGTGCTTCTGACAATAACAAGATCTTGGCTAGTTTATAAAGGCGATAGTTTTTGTTGGGCTACTGAAACATAAAAATTGCCTAAGGAGGGGAAGGGGGTGGTGCCGCAACAGAGAATTAACCGACAAATTCGGACCATGTAGAACGGGCTTTCTGTATACATGTACACTTTGTTGCAAGTGGCACATTTGCTGCTCCTGATAAAAATATAATCTGCTCACTTTTCTTCCCCACAAATGTATATTTTGACGTATCTTGCTGTGACTAATTTTGGTGCAATTACCCGCAGTACGCCACGGATGACAAACTTCCTCTGCGCAATATATTGGCAAAAAAGAAAGTGCCGTTGAGATTTGTTCCTAGGCGTCGCATGTGTGCAAAAATTGGGAAAAGATTCTTCAATGACTAAGGGACATTATAGTAAACCTTCCACCTACAAGTTGTATGTTCTGTGCTTTTAACGTTTATCATGCCCGCTGCATGCAATCCTTTGTGAAATTTTGAGGAATGTAGTTATTTACCTTTATGTTTTTTTTCGTCCATGTTTGTTAGGATATATGTTTATGCTCATATTTTGTCTATATTTCGACATTTCTTTCAGTGTTATGTGTTCGCATGTAGGCAAAACAGAAAATTGCAAGCAATGATAGCAGTTCTTTACAATTCTCCGAACGTACGAATAATTTTTTTATGAATAAATATTTTATTTTCCTTGTTCTTGACAGGACGCAGGGTTCAAGAATCCGCCCGTAACGTGTAACGCACATTTGGTATCAGTTATATGTTAATGAAATATAATATATATAATATAATATGCTAATTTAAATTATAAATAATTAATACTTACCGATATATTTATATAACATTATAAATACATAACTGAAGTTAGGTATTTATTATACATAATTTAATCGTTTGAAAAATCATATGAAGGAGGTCAAAGTGCAATCTCAGCCCCTCCCCCCCCCCCCCCCCCCCCCCTCCGAGCCAAATTTCTGTCTGCGCCCCTGGTATGCATGTACATGTGTCTGTCCCTCGATTGCGCCACCCGGCACGGTTAAAATTATTGGGTGAGACGTTTATATAGGTAAACAATTTCAGTCTAAGAAATGCAGAAAAATGCTCCAGGTTTGTCAATTTTGTTCCGCAAAAACAGATAATATAAGGCTTATTTGACGAAGCATGTCGATTCATGGCTGGTGTGTGCAGTGTTCTTTTAACTAAATTGATTCTGTGGGCATTTTTGCGACATTACTGGTGTCCATTACAACCTAGTGTCTATTACTTTCGTCATAAAATGACGTTCTAAGTTAAGTATGGGGATGGGTTTATTAAAATTTCGGTAGTCAGCATGCCTTTTCTTTATTTTAGAATTCCGAGCTCGCCCGCACGACTACACGTACGCTCACGTCTTTTTCGAAAACGTAACGCTATATACAACGCAGGTTACCTACATTGTTTGCACACTATCGCCAACTACTTGTACGCTTTTTCGGTAGTTTTAACGGTGAACGACCCGCACTTTTTACCTGGGAAAAACCCAGAAAATTGCGAAAGCATCGCGTGGGAAACGTGGACAACTACACCTCTGTTGCGTAACTGCTTTAAGGGCAAATGAGCTGTTTTCGCGACAAATATATCCTCATGCAGTTTTCGCCGTAAACTAACCGTGTGTATCTCGCATAGCGTACGCTATGAAGACACGCTGCTACATTATCCAGTGTCTGTCGAGCTTTACGTGTACGAAGTTCGTCACACTATAACAGTAATTTATGCTGCTCAAAGTTCCGTAGAATATATTGCATTCGCAGGCGCCATAAGCAGTTCATTTTCACAAAATACAGTGGTGCGCAGTGAGAGGGAAGTGGAAAGTGTGGGATGCTCCCGTGACGAAGCACGTAAAGAAAGGTCAGGATTCTTTCTTTCGTACCAACTCACGGAGACATAGCGAAAGAAAATTCTAGCCGGCACTGAATTATTCACCGCGGCCGCTTTGAAAGTCGAGCAGTAAAAACATGACGTTTAAGGGAATGTCCTGAGAACAAAACATTGGTGTTGCCAGCAGTGAGTTATGCTCTCAAATTCTCCCGCAGCGCTCCACTCGAGGAACTAATGCGAAAAAAAGTCTCAAGAAACAAAATCAGAAGAGTTTCTCTGCTTTTTAACCACGATGCTTTTTTTGTGCTAAATTGTGGCCTGTCTGCCAGCCTGTCCCAACACTCAACCACATGGCCAAACAATGAGTGAAAAAATGCTTTAAAAACGAAGTGTATATTGGCGAGGTCCTTCTAAACACCTTGCATTGTTGGCATAATTTATATATACAGTAAAACCCGTTTATAGTGAATCGCAATATGCACCGCGATTATTTCGATATATCCAATAGTTCGATATAGCCGAACCCGCCTATAACGAACTTATCGTTACAAGTTCGCAATCCGCGGGAGCTCCCCTCCCCCTCCTCAACTCCACCATCCCCGCATGCAAAAACGAACACAGTAAAGTGGCCGTTACCATACTCAAAATAATCCTTTTTTTGCAAGTATTAAAGCTACTTTCCGCCTGAACTACCTACTTTGCAAAGAAAAAAGCGGTAATTTTTGTTTTCACTTTCGTTTTGGCGGCTTCAACGAGCATAGCATTCTCTACACGAAATATTATTTGCACCAGTTCGAGTCCGCGTCCTCCAAAATCTAAGAAGCATTGGCGGAGCACATTGACTGCCGAAAGCGCTTCATTTAAGCGTCGGCGGATTTCTGCGACATCACGGGAATAACGGAGAGAAAATTCCACAGTCACCGATGTATTTTCCCGGGCCGCTCCTGACGAGCGTAAAACATGCGTTTCAGGGAAGTCGGAAACATACACATTGGTGTTGGGCGCATGTCGCCCCTCAAAGCCCGCACGTCCAACTCGAACTAATGCGAAAAAAAGTCTCAAATCCAAAATCAGAATCGTTTCCCCTGAGACCATGCTTTACGATGGCCATTTTAGGCGCAAGTTCGATGTCTCAGCTGTGAAGATCATCCATGGAAAATGTGCCCATGAATGTCTTAAATGAAGTGTATATTGGCGATTTATAGACACTTGCTTATCCGGGTTGTTATAGCGTTTGACTGTATATCAACTTATTCAGCAAAGGGCAGGCATATGGATGCAAATTGAAGTGTATAGCCGAGACTATTACTGTCCGTTTGATTAAGAATACATGCTGGATTGGGTTTTACGATAGCAACTGGAAAAACACTTTAAAATCAGCGTTGAACAGGGGTGATAAAAAAGCAAACAGTAAAACAAAAGATGACAGCTCGGGCTTCTCAGAGCACGACAGAAACAAACGGTTCCACCATATTGGGCGCTAGCCGTGCTTATCGGGGTAAATACAATTGAATTGGGCAAACTTCTACTGCATCAATATCACGGGGTTGAGGGAGAGGGAAGGCCTAGACTTAAAAGGGTGGAAAGGGCAGTCATGATGGAGTGTGACGTGGCAGGGGCGCCAAAAGGCTATCGTCTGTAGCAAAATAGGCAGATACGCAACCCATTTTGTTCTTCTTGTTTTTTGCAACTCGACGCAGGCCTGAGCCCATGCGTAATATAAACCTTTTCATTCGTTAATCTTTCATAAGATCAGGACACGTCCTGGGCTATGTTGCGCATGCGCAGTTACATATTCCTGTCGACTGCGCCAATTATAGGGCCGCTAGCACAGCCCACTGATAAAATGGCAGCTTACAGGACGTAGAAGTTGAAAAGGTCTGTACATTGCTCTAGTTTTAACCGCGGAAGCGTCGTAGCTGGCCGTAATGCGGGGCGCGGAACGCGTTAAAAAACTCAAGAAAATGCCGAGCGCTCATGAGCGCGTGCCTCGCGGCGACCGCCGAGGGTCCCCGGCACGCGCAGTGGCCGGGAACCGCGCAGCTGTCGATGGGGATGGATGGAGTGTTGACCGCGGCACAGCTGCTTTGGAACTCCTACTACCGAACCACTCAATGGCCACAACGTATACATCCCGGGAACAGCCTGTCTGGTCCCGGCATGTCGAAAACGGAGGGAGGGGTTGGGGTCGTGCTCATAGTTGTATTCTGGCGAATTTCTTTTCAACTTACTCACTTGCCAACAAATCCCGGCAACATTTCAAATTATCCGTTTCTTGCAATGGTTTTCGTACCATGTTAGGTTGTCGGGGCCAAGCCCCTCAAATCGGGGCGAGGAGGCGCTAGCGACGTCCTCCTCCTTGGTGGGGCGAGGGCGATCATCGTGCGCCTCCCTCCTCTCCCTACGAGGCGACGGGGGATGCGCACAGGAGACTCCCCCGGGGAGACCGCCCTTGGGACGCGCAGCGATCGCACGGTACGTAAATGCCCTTCGGCCACTTTTGGCCGTTTCCAACATTGGCCGTTGTTTCCCACTTCCGTGGGTCACGGCACCCATCGTGTCGATGAGCGCATACCTCGATTTGCGTAAGTGCGTTTATCTAGGATGTCCGGCGAGTCTCCGCGGGTATATTCCACTCATTGGTGGGTTGCCCCCGCGTCCGCGATGTGACGGCTTGCGCCGTCTGAGGTCAGCGGACGAGCGCCGATGCCACCCGGTCGAGTCCAGTGGCTTGAAATGTGTAGCGGCCACAGAGAGCCACCTTCCCCTACGTCAGCGAGCGTTGCGGCCGGCCAACGCCGGCAGACGCTAACTGCTGCCCGACTACTGGCTGGGCACACGCTGACGGGTGTATGCCCCAGGGGCTAGGTGCGTAGTGCAGTGTAGTGTTTGTATCGTGGTTGTCCGCGTAATAAACCCCTGTACTATGAAATGTATCGCTTCCATGTGAAGTGACTGACAACGTACACTCGCGGCGAGAGTCGTGGCTCGCTCTCAAACCCGTTGTGGGCCGAGTCTCTCGGCAGGGCAGTTCGGTGCTGCGCGAGAGCAGTGAGAATAACGACGGCGCGTTATTCTGTTATTCTGTTCCTTAATGCTAATGACAAGGATTAAGGATAGGATAATGCCCACAAGGTTTAAATACTTGATTGTTTCATGCTGTTTACCACCGTGGTTGAACCCGCCGCGGTGGCTCACTGGCTATGGCGTTGTGCTGGTGAGCGCAAGGACGCAGGTTCAATTCCAGACCTCGGCGGCCTCTGTCCTATGGAGGCGAGAACCGAAAATTCCCGTGTGTTCGAGATTTCGGCAAATGTTAAAGATCCCCAGGTGGTCCAAATTAATGCGAGGCCCTTATCGCCCGTGTATCGTGGGCGCGTTAAACCCCATAATCAATGAAATCAATCAATCAACGACCGTGTTTGAGCTAGAGAGAGAGAGAGAGAGAGAGAGAGAGAGAGAGAGAGAGAGAAACTTTTATTGCAGCAAGGGATAATTCAGGGGAGGGGTGGTGACCGAGGTTGGAAGGTCCAAGGTGACTTTGGCAGCCCTAGCGACGATGGCTGCTTGCACCGCCGAATCCGAGCTGCCCGACGCTCTCGCCCAGTGCTCACCGTCTCGATATGGGGGAATGGGTTGTGGGGGCATTGCCAGAGGAGATGATCCATGGTTTGGACCACACCACAAGCGGGGCAGTGGGGTGAAGAGTACAGAGCGGGGTACATGCGGTGCAGGCCTCTGGGAGAGGCAAGGAAGGGTGTACGTTTGCACTAAGCGCCATAGGCGTTATTCGGCATGAGAGAGTGCCGGGCGTGCAGGGGAGAGTAGAGAGCTTGAGAGGCGGTAATGAGACGTAATCTCATGAAAGGAAAGGAGCCCATCTCGAGCTGACAGGGCTCCGTGGAAGGGATCAAGGCTAACACCTGCTCGGAAGGTGAGCTCTCGAGCGGGCCGAGCGTGTGCTGCCTCGTTTTCTCCCACACCCATGTGGGCTGGGGTCCACACCAGCTAGGTGGGGGAGTCAGGAGGATCTTGAAGAAGGATTTTGAGTGCCAGGGGAGAAATGCGGCCCCGGGCGAAATTTCGAATGGCCGTTTTGAATTTGAGATTATGATCGAATGGGAAGCCCATAATGTTAATGCAAGAGCAATAGCCGCCTCTTCCGCAGTCGCGGGGAACAAGTGCGAAGAGTGAGGGTGGTAAGAGGGGGACTGTTGGGACCGTTGATGATTGTGACCGCGTAGGCGTCGTGGTGCCTGTACCTAGCCGCGTCAACATTAACAGTTGCCGGATGTACTTGGGTATCGCTTCGTAAGGGCCCGCGCACGCTGCTCTCGGCGGGCTCGATTGTGCGTCGGGTGCATGTTACGGGGAATGGGCCGAACGATGAATACGTCATGGATATTGCTAGGGATGGCAAGAGAGGATTCCGTAGCGAAAGCGAAGTTGAGTGGAAGTCGCCGGAGGAGAGATTGACCCGTTGAGATTGTTGCAAGGCGGGCGGACTGACTAACAAGATGGCATCGCGTCTACTTCGAACGGGCAACAAGCCTACCTCGTCTGTATATCATCACAGCTGCCTATGTTCATTCATGTTATAAAGCTATTGAATTAGGAAAATATCAAAGCCCTCATCAGTTACGAAGTCCCATGCTTGGAGAATAAATCTACGGATCAGATTCCGTTCCGCTTTGATGGGTGTCGTGTGTGGTTTATGTTCGTACAGAAAGTACATAAAACTATCAGCATTGCCGCAGGTATCGTAGCATTTTTTGGCGGCCGCCATTTTGACGACACGCATTCGCTATGCGGACGCATTGGCCTGGATGCATAGGCTTCCGCAGTTGCCGCCGCCTTGACGACAGCGGATACCGATTACAGCGCCAAAGCACGTTCTTGGCGTCATGCAATGAGGTAGGACATTGCATACGAGAGATGCTAAGTGCTTCCATTGACGTTTGCGCTCCCTTTGCTCGACACTTCGGTTTACGCGAGGAGCTGCCGCCACCGAGAAACGATAAAAAAAGCGCCCGCAGCGTTCCACAGCTACGCGCACTTCCTCGTACACGCCCGAGGGCCACAAATAACTCGGATTCAGTCTTGCAACCTAATGCGCTGCAACGCGACTCAAATTAGTTTCCCTTCGGCCATTTGATTGCTTAATAAGCGTTATCGCGAAACCGCTCATGCACGCAACTACCACTTTGTCTGATTTAAACACCTCAACCGCACAAGGTGACTTAATTAGCTAACCCACACCTAGTTCCGAACGTAGCATCTGACAAGCTTTTTCTGGCACAAACTCAATACTTTGGGCTGCGTTCTTAATCGCTCCGCACACCGAGCCAGTCTTCTTTGAGCAGACATCAAAACTCGCACAGCGGCTTTCTTGAAATTCGAGATCTTTTTTCGTAATTTGTGTGAAGCACGGCAAATCGCCGCACTGCTTTTTTTGCGTTTAGGCGCCGCGCGTTCGAACTTCGTCCAGTAGGCGCTCCTTGGATTATGTTACATTAAGCCGCATTTATGACACAGAGTTCGTCAGGAGTCATCATTATGTTGCCACATGACAGTGCTACGTGTATTCCGTAGTCACGCCAGCATAATAACCAATTCATCGTAAATGTCACCCGCCGCGGTGGATCAGGGACTAAGGCAATGTGCTGCTGAGCACGAGGCCGGGGCGTTCCATTCCCGGCCGAAGCGGCCGCTTTTCTGATGGAGGCGAAAAGCAAAAACGCCCGTGTGTACGAAATTTCGGCGCACGTAAAAGATTCCCAGGTGGTCAAAATTAATCCGGAGTCCTCCACTATGGCGCGCCTCGTCGCCTGGCGTTGCGTCGGCGCATTGAACCATAAATCAATCAATCAATCAATCAATCAATCAATCAATCAATCAATCAATCAATCAATCAATCAATCAATCAATCAATCAATCAATCAATCAATCAAATCAATCATGGTAAATCTCCATCGTCGTTCGGCCAGATGACGCAAGAGAGAAAAGCAGTTTCCGGAACATCCGGTGTTCTGCCGGACGAAATTATTTTTAAGGACGAACTTTTGTAATCAGCTTTCTTGTGGTATAACGGAAAGATTAAACATGCCTTGCGTAGGTCCCAGTTCACTGCGTTAAGCTGGCTGAAGTTTTCACCGATGTAAGCACGCGTTTCATAAAGCCAACTAAAATAGCCGTGCTGGAGTGGCCCGGGCCCGTATAAAATTATAGGGATTTAAAATATTTTCAATTTGTACTTTAGCTGTAATCAAGGACAAATTCATTTTTTATTTATGCAGACCTAAGAATGTACATTGATCTCTTGCTTTTTACATCTCTTCAGAAGTCGATTTTAGCACAGGTACTCCTACAGCAATTTTCAACCACGCAGAAAACTTTCGAGCAATGATTCGGTTGTTAAATAAAGTGTCAAGTTTTGGGGCAAAAATGTGCACCAAAAGCTCTCAAAATGGCTGTCAGAAATCCGCCGGGGCCATCCGCAGACGAAGGCTACCGTCAATATTGTTTTCATGATTGTCTTGCCCAACATATACCTTGCTCGGCTTCTTACTGCAAGAGGAAGCCGAGGCCAGGAAAGTGCCACATGTATTTCTAAATGCCGCTTTACGCTGGTGAACAAGCTCTTCCGGTACGGCGCCAATGATTACACCGTATTTTAAGACTGATGTGTTCACGCTCAAGTTTGATTACCCCTAGTGAATCAAAAGCTATTGTAATTGAACATCGTGACATATCAGAAATAATGAAAGAACTTTGAGGGCCTTCCAGCACAGACCTGCATTTAAATTCTGCTAATTTTTACGAAACACTGTCGTTCTCCTGTTGCATTACCTAAAATGCTCCAGCAGACCCTGAACAGCCATGAAATACCCACCGATTTTAGGGTCTGTGAGGCGGCCAGAATTCTGTTGGACAGTCGCCTACTAATTATGAACATCACAAACAAGCAGCGCGTGCAGACCGAGACACATAAGGAAGAAACGGCACTTCGAGGTACTGATATTTTTCTCAGTTGAAAGAAGCCAAACAAGTTGAAATGAAGTTCACGAGGATGGCTTGGTGGGCTAGTTAAGGGGACACAGAAGAAGAAAACGAAGAACCGGGGACACAGAAGGCAGAAACGACAGGACGAGGCGCTGAAATTCGTCCTGTCGTTTCTTCCTTCCGTGTCCCCGTCTGCGTGCGCTGTAACCCTGTTAATGTGCATCACCAACTAGCCCACCAAGCCATTTTCGTGATCGCGAAGAAGTGTTTTTCCTTGTGTGGTCAATTTTCATGATTCTAACTCATTTTTCACCTCTGCTCAACACGGCTTCCGCAAGGCGTTCTCGTGCAAGACTCGACTGTCATCTTTCACTCGCAAACTTCACTTCATCTGGGACAGCCGCTCATGCGCACAGTGCGTTTTTTTACTTCTTGAAAGCCGTACAAAGTCTCTTACAATTTACCTTTTCTAAAGCTATCTATAATAGCATACATGCTACATGGCCTGAGTTATTTCTTCTTTATCGGTCACAGTATGTAGTATCGGAAGATCACGAATCATCACACAGCGCCGTTTGTTCTGGCATTCCTCAAGGTACCGCTCTATGTCCTAGCGTTATTTTTAATTTACGGTAATAACTTACCCAACTGAGTTTAATCTTGTTGAGCAATGCCCCGAATTCTTTCAATGCCAAAATTTGTCACTGTCCTCTCGACTCATACACTTTAGACACGAACACATTCACCCTCATCGCAAATTGTTTCGTAGATATATCGCAATTGTATTATTTCGCCAGCCATTAACGTAGCCTCCGTCGACTCTTTGAGCCCCTTTTCCAAGTCTCCACGATAGAATCCAGCGCTCTCCAACGTGACCACAGGCTGCAATGTCCAATACCGCCTTTCTGTGGCCTACAGCCATCCTGGCCAATAAACGTTGTAGCAACTTCTCTCTTCCGCGCAGATCATTGCACTCTTTTCCGTTAAAATAGTGATGATAGCAATATTAAACTCCTGCAAGTGGCTATTCACGCAATCATATCCTGGTGCAACACGTGGATGATGCAGCTCAACACTAATAACTGCAAAGTATTATGGGTTTCAAGAATTAAAACTTCTGCTGCACCTTCTTATCACTTGAACAGTTATATTCTCGAGTGAGCGCCATATTACCGTTATTGAGGATCACACATATCCTCAGACCTTACATAGTCAATTCATAATAATAATACACTTAACAGTGCTAACCGAACGCTAGGCTTCACCCACCATTTCATATATACCGTCTCTGTCGCCCTAAAATCTGCTGTTTCAAACATTACTCCGCCCTCTAATGGAATATGCTCCTCCGATATTGGACCTAAGCTGTGAAATTTTGACTAACGTTCTCAACTGTGTTCAAAATAATGCCGCGCGTTTCATTAACGTATCTTTGTCGTAGCTCGAGTGGCGCTGCCATAAAAGTGAATTGTGTTTAAGAGACCTAGCAGTTCGTCATCGACATTTCCGTCTTTGTTTTCTCCAGACTATTTATTACCATAATCCTGTTCACTGTCATACCGTCCTACATAATCTTACGTTTTCTCAGGAGATAATTGCCAACATAATGTCGGAAAAATATTGCCACATTAGGACATGTTCTCCGTCATTTAAACGGGCAACATCGAAAGACTGGAACAGCATTCCCGGACCAACTGCATGCCATTGAAGAACCCTCACAGTTTCCGAAAAATTTATTCGACACTGTTTTTGCCGACATCATCCAATCATGTAACATCAACGTTGCTGATTTCGTTGTATTTTTGTGCAACCTGACCCCACTCCTTTCTGTGAAGCCTCCGGCTGCGATGGTAAAATAAATAATTAAATAAAATCTGGTGAATTACTTCGGACACATATCCAAACTTTAAATATCCTCTAGATGTAAGTTTAAGATGGTCAAGGGGCAAAAATATTACTCTTACACGTGTTATAATTACAAGCAGTATTTCTAATATACGTTTACGAACCTCATTATTACGGCACTGCCAGACGTTGACCAAAAGTAGGACACCCTAGTGCCAACGGAAAAGTGACATACTCGAGCCCGTGCATTCAAGTTTTCTTGCCAATAGAGGGTGGAAAATTTTTACTTTAAATAGCAGTCACGCAAGGCATTTTAAATTCCGGAAAAAGGTACACCTGAAGTGGTGTTCCACGACAAGTCGCTTTCAAAAATACACCGATACTCCATTGCATTAGCGTACTTGGGTGCTGGAGACATGGTCTTATCACGCGAGGTAATGGGTTCGTCTGGCAGTGTAATCTTTAGGGTAATCTTAAAATATACATATTTGTGCAGGAATAGCAATAACAACAACAAAACAATTCGCACAGCCAGCATTAGTGCTGCAAGGTCAGATGATCCGCAGAGATGGCGGCTCCTCTCCCTTTGTCGGAAAGCAGGCTGTTGCAACTCACAGTGATTTCTGAACTTGCCGCTGAATGTTCTCCATGACTGGCAGGCCAGGATCGTTTCGTCCGCAGCATTTTACATCTTTCACAAAGTGGACCGCGTTAGCACGCGCTGCAACCGGCGGCAACCGGCTTCCGGAACTGGGCGTCTGTAGCGCGAGCTCTCCTGTAGCTCCCCACTTCAGGCGCGGCCGCGCTTGCACAGCTTTCTCGGTATTTTTTCGAGCTCCACAGGTGGCGCAGGCTCACGTGCGCTCGGCATTTTTCCTCGGTATTTTTTTTCTGGTGACGTTCAAAGACGGAACTAAATGAATGAATGAATGAATGAATGAATGAATGAATGAATGAATTTAGAAGGAAGAGGGCGAACGCCTCGTGGGGGTAAGGGGAGGGAAAAAAGGGGGAATAAAAAATTGGCCGCGTATCTGCTCCTTTCGTTGCAAATGTCGACAAAAGACGATAGTCTTTATCGACGTTTGCCAAGTAAATGCCTCCCTGCGCTTTCCCGCTCACCTCTCTCGTTGCTCCCCTTGTAAAGGCGCCAAAGGTTTGCTTAAATCATTTTAAATTTACCGTGTTCCACAGCTCCAGGCCGGGTGTCTCGATGCCAACGCGGCCGTACGGCGGAGACGCGCGTGAATCGAGGGAGAAAAACACTTTATTGGTGAGTCACTGGGTTCAGGTTGGGGGGGTGGCCTCAGCCCAAATGGCCGAAGCGATCTGTAGTGAATCGAGGCGCCCTACTTGAACGTTTATAGAACCGCGTTGCCCTAGTCCACGTGCGTTCCAAGCAGAACGTGGAACCTATCTAGTGGAACCTTTCGTAACTGTTGCCGGTTGATTTCTTAACATGGCGCCAGAAGCTATAGTGGCGGGGGCGACAGCAGGCGACGGCGGATTGAATTTTTTTTCTGCAGTTGATGATCAAGCGTGTAGGATTTTTATAAGTAAACACTGCAAATATCACTTTGTATTAATTTGTTGTCTCACATTTGCGGAATGTCTGGTTTTTCTTCAACAATGTTGACAAGTTTGAACATTACACCGGACTTAGACGGTTCGATTTAGCTGTGACTATATAAGACGATTGCACAGTGTCCATTTTACTTTGGCCGTGTGGCTGAATCGAGTCACAGGCAGGCAGGCAGACAGACAGACAGGCAGACAGACAGGCATACAGACAGACCAAAATTTCTGGGTTGAAGTCGCCCAAGAAAGACTATCGTCTTTAATAAACCAGCGGGGGGATGGGGTTCAATCACAGCGCGCACACGGACCACTTGATATAGGTCATTTTCACTAAAGCAAAACAGCTCTGCTGTTAAAACGACAAAATAGTAATATTTACACTATTGAGAGGAGAGAGCAACCTAAACAGCGCACTATCATTCCGAACGTCTCGTATCTAATGCTTTTACTTCGTCAGACTTTACCCATGAGCGCAACGCTAGCGACGCGCTACTCTTTAATTTATATCACAATCTGGAGGAAAGCGTGGCCCGTGGCCTTTCAGGACATTTACCAGGCTTTAACTTTCAGCTGTAAAACGAAAAGGCAGAAAAAAATGACGCCTAGGCTATCTCCGATGGCTTTCGTTGTGATGCCCTAGGTATTATACCGGTTGTGACAGATTGTGTTGATGAACTAAGTCCACTTACCACCCTCCCCTTTCTTCTACGACTTCCCACCACCCCTCCATTCCAACCACCGTCTTAGCCCATCTCTCTCTTCGTCCAGCTCCGTCCAGGCATCCAACCGCCAGCTACAACATGCAACGACGGCGTCCTTCTGTGCGGTGAGTAAAGCCACGACGGGCTTTAGACTTACCCCGTTCTGTGAGCCTTGCGGCCTGACCGTGGCGAGCTGATTACGTAAAAGATGCACTTGAGAAATCTCGAGACACCCTGAATTTCGTAGAGCACAATGCTCTCTAACCTAATCTGACTGATTATGGTCCAGTCACCTGCGCGTACGGTCGTGGTGATTATGACACGGACGCAGCGTAACAGCGCCTGCAATTCCTAGTTGGGTGATCAGCATCGCATTGCTTTCGTTTCTGAGAGCGCACCTTCGCTATTTAGGCGACCTTTTGCATTGTATCAGCCGGTGATCGTAACCAGCAGCTTTCGCTTTTGTGATCAACTATTGATATCGAGGCCCTCCGCGTTCCGCTTTAATTTTGCATTGCGCACAGCTTTCTTGTCGGCCTTGTTACAGGCTAAAAGGTTGCGCCCTTGTGACTTTCTTCATATTTTCTGCAGTTTTCTTTCGAGGGCTGTTTGCGTTCATGGACATTTTTCTACAAAACGTCCGGCTGCCCGCAATACAGCAATAAAAGGTGCGCGATAGCCTCGAGACGCTTTCAAGCGTACTCTGCTTCGCCTTTTTCCTTTCGTACGTCCTTAGGTGGCTCGAAGTGCTGTGTGCTTGACATAAGCTATCTGCATCTGGTGTATCGCGCTGTATTTTACCTTGTATATATCCAGCTCTTTACCTGTTCGGTTTTCATCTTGGCCTTTTGGTATTTTGTAAAAACAAGCTGCTGGGTTTCCCACACGAGGGACCCTAACTCTTCTTTCTTTATTGGTGGTGGCCCAATCAATTGTTCGTGACGATGAGGATGACGATGATGATGATGACAATGATTATGGTACAGGTGGTGGAGGGCTTTAGTGGTGGTCGCTTATGAAGTACTTCGAAACTTTCATACATCTGTGCTTGTTTCATAACAATGAAGCATGCTGCACCACTGTCCAATACCATGACATTATTTAGCCGGCTACACAATCTTACCCAATACCATATCATTCTATGCAATCTAAAGGTGCGTCGTACTATATAATTATACCGCGTGGGTATGGCACTAGACACGACTGTAGAGAGTCATAACATTTGATCGTTGCGTAGTGTGCAGGCGGTAGTCTCATCGGCTTAGCGCCTGCCCTTTTTAGACGTGTGTAATCCATGTGATTCGTATCATTTTAAACCACGTACTCAAAAGATTAACCTCGCTGCTTAGCGTATTTTTAACGTCGGGGTTTGGAAAATAACCTGTGAATTTTTCCAACATCAAAAATTTTTATTGTTTCGAAAAAACTGAGGACCGGACTAACTCTAAACAATTCATAATTCTTCACAGCGAAACACGAATACACGAGGGAAAAAAAGGATAGGACACGAGCCCTGGTTACACGTTAGCGGTCATTCGAGAAAACGTGATTTTTGTATGACGCACAAACTGCGCAAATGCGCGCAAGAATAAAAAATGGGATCCATTTGCCTCCCCTTCCACAATTGGGCATTGTTGCTGCTGAGATGTATTTTATTAGCACAAGGCTCCCACGAGCGCAAGTCGGGTTCGAAAAAAAAAGCGCGGGAAAATCGACTCCAAACGGTCTTCTCTGAAAGCCCTCCTAAATTCCCAGTCCACAACAAACAAACAAAAACATGTGGCTTTCACCTGGAAGCAGGCACCAGTTTCAAAAGAAATGTTGCTACAGTGTAGTGCACCACCAAATGATAATTGCCATTCTAAAATTGTTTGCGTAAGGTATAGCCTTCTTCGCACTCATTTTAACTGTGTTATCTTGTTTAAGGTCGCTATTTTCGCTTTCAAAAGAAAATGTTAAAGCATAAATCAGAGGTTAATGGCTAGAAGTGATTACGGGCATATTATCATTGAATACATTTAATACCCTCAAGGGCATAAAAACGTTCGAAATCAATTGCTACGGTTAGTAGGTAAGTAGTTCGGAGCAGTAAAATTTTTCTTTTTTTAGATCTGAACATCACTGCGGAAACTTCGCATAACTGCCGCATGGCCAGAAACATGTTTGACCAGTGAAGGGTAAATTTAATGCATGCGGAATAAACGGTACCCTTATGAAAACCGTTTGTCGTCGAAACTTGATTACAGCGAGTGCTTTAAAATGACCATGCAGAACAAAACACAAGTTCGGTTCATTCGAAGGAGTGCCTCGTTAGAATCATACTGGCACCACTTTTTAATGCACACTTCGTTCAAATAAGCTATATTATTAGAAAAAAAGGGAATGGCATGCGACCCACTAGCTCATTTCCCGCAACAGAACCTATGAGGTCAAATGCCCAGCTGTGCGATTGGCTGATGCCTGCAAAAGCAAACGCAAATTATCCAGTGTTGATGAGCTTGCCGAACGAGCTCTTTGCGCTTAAATATAATATCGGTTCATTTTACACTAGGAAGAACAGTGGGGTAAGCAATGACATTTACGAAAATGCGCGTAAACGTACAAGTACCGATGCGCACTGCCCTTGGTACTGGGCACACTATCTGCACAGCAGTCCGCCACTTTCGAGTTGTCTTACAGGACACTGGTAGATTCGCGGAAGCGACGTTGTCTTCCGTGACCCTGTTTGTCGAGCATACCCCATGTTTCACAAAATGATGACTTTCTACCGTAACAAAAATAAGCCAGGATCAAATATGGTCAAAAACAAAGCAACGGGGGATAACGGTCCGCGGCTTAGTTCGGTAGCGCCACCTGGAAGGACTGACGGTAAGCAAGGCTGCAGAGCCTAATGGCGCACTAGAAGTTCGTTTAAATACCCCCTTGTGACTTTATGGCAGACGTCACGAAAACACACGATTTGGCGGGAGAATCAAAATGTTAACCTAAATTGACTCATTTATCAGTGATTACGGCATCGTTTGCTGTTGGGCAAGCGCTGGGACATTATAAAACACGAAATCTTTCTAATAAAGCAAACTTATTTTGTCTGCATGGCCCCTTTAAGCTTCCAAGCGGTGGTTGCGTGCGCCTTTGAGAGTAGTCGAAGGACTCTGATTCCACGCTGCAGCAAATCTTTGTGATAGTTTATAACCGTCACTAACAATAACTAATAATGTAGATGCACCTCAAACCCTTCCCAAATAAATCAAGTTTTGGGTGTTTTACGCACGGTAGCTACACCAGGGCTATGAGGCGCGCCGTAGTGGAGGGCTCCTGATTAATTTTGGCAAGCTAGGAATGTGTAACGTTCACCAAAATCTCGGCACATGGGCGCTCTTGCTTTTCTCCTCTGTCTGAAAACCTGCCGCCGCGGCTTGGAATCGAACCCGCGTCCTGGCTCAGCAACACGATGCCATAGCGACTGAGCCACAGCGGGGGTGCGAATAACGATCCCAAAGTTTGACAGCTTTAAAAAGCAGCCACAACTCCTTTACAAGGCTGTTTGGAAGCGTGGGCAATCGTTCTCTGTATGGTTTCGCTTTTGGCTGGACTGGGAGTAGACACGAACACTAGCTCCATGAAGGGATGCCAGAGAGAGAAACGTTTGTTAAAGATAACGGTGGTGGTTGAACCGTCACTCGGTGGGGCGGGTTGACTTCAGTCCAGGTACTTCTGTACGTTAACTATGAAATTATAAATGCAGATGAAAGAACAGTTTGTACGGCCCCACAGGACAGCAATGGTTAGAGAAGCGTAGGAGAGGCTTCATACGGACGTTTATTACTCCTTCTCCTCCTTCCTGTAGCGGAAATAATGAGGACCACGACGATTAATACGAGGCTGACGACGACAATGATGACGGCGATAATGATGATGATGACAAGGGCGAAGAAGACGTCGAAGAACCAGATGATGCTAATTGTGGTAGGATGATTGTTATTATAGTGACAATGGTGGTGGCCGTCGTGGTTCAATATGAGTCATGTATAGCGATGGAGCGCCATGTGTCACCGTTTACAGACGGATTGACGGACGGACACTTTAGCTGAGTCGTCTAAAAATGCTTCCGCATTAAGAAACCACCGCAGTTGCACTAGGGAACATAAAACAATAAAACAAAGCGAACTGAAAATGTACACTCTATCATGCGATTCTGTGCCTATATCATTTCAGTATCGTTGCCATTTTAAACACTGCAAGGCAACCTTGAACCTGGTGGGATAGCGGCGGTGACAAGCTTGTTTTGATGTTCCTTTCTTTCTTTACCTTGTTCACGTATAATATTTCTTAACTTCACCATCATTGAAAGCCGTGTGTATTGCCCTTTTCGGGGTCAGTGAATAAAAATCAATGTAATGTTTGTTAAAATTAAGGCAAAATTTATGTTTGTTAATGCTATTCGTACTGCGCAAGCAAGCCTGGCATAATTACATTTCCCAGCGCTTTTTTTTATTTTTCCAAAGGCGCATCTTATTTTTATCTTTTTTTTACTAAAATATAATGTTATTTTTCAAGCTTCCGCATCTTTCAAGTTGGGGCCTGCTTTTCCCGTCCACGCCATTGTTACCAATGAGCGCCGAAAGAATTTAGAGCAGGCATTCGTCCGCAAACACGCAACGTCTGGAGCCGCTTTTGCTCCGGGTGCCCATTGACTACAGGCCTGGGATGAGAAAATATTTTCCTTATTTCTTCGACGGTTTTTTTACACTTTAGCCTGTAAGCACAATATGACTACTCGACATGCGATTCCTCATGACGTCAATATGAACATCATGGTCATGGTATATACGAAAACCACGTGCCCCGGTCGAGGGCGACGAAATTTCTGAACAAGGAAATTGAGTTCCAAGAATACTTCTTGCATTGAAATATTCATCAGTTACGATCGGCGCCAGCAGATTTCAGAAGACAGGTTGACGCTGTAATGAGACAGACCACTTTTAAAGACAATGAATACGATGGTTTGTCTTCGGCTACCTACACGAAAATTTCTGTCTGTCTGTCTGTCTGTCTGTCTGTCTGTCTGTCTGTCTGTCTGTCTGTCTGTCTGTCTGTCTGTCTGTCTGTCTGTCTGTCTGTCTGTCTGTCTGTCTGTCTGTCTGTCGGTAGTTCCGAGGGTAGGTCGATCTGTCCAGGGACTTAACCACCAGGACAAAAAAGCTTAAATGAACGCTTGAACACGAATTATACATAGGAAAAGATGGGTCAAAGCTCCTAAAGCTTCTGTCATAGGCCGATTCGTGTCCGCATTATTCGGCACAAAATAAAGTTCAGGCATGCTAGAGGCGACATATACGTGCATAACCGATTGCCCCAGTTACGTTTAATTGGTTCGAATGCGTAGAATACTTTACCGAGTGCTACCACAGCAAGGACCGTGTAACGTCCTGCATTTCCGAAATAAGGCAGATTTCGCAGAAGTTCTACCTAAAATCGTTATAATAGCGTAAAAAGAGATAACTGGCCCAATAAAATTTTCAAATTAAAAATAAGAAAATAAAAAATAACGGAAAATGGTGAACCGTATAACGTCCAGCATTTCTACAATCATGCAGATTTCGTGGATTTCCCACTTGTAATCGTTAAAGTAGTGTAAATATATATAATTGGTCAAACAGGATTTTGGAAAAAATAAAAACTCGCAAAAATATTAAAAATACTAAAGATGACAAACCGTATAACGTCCTGCATTTCCTCAAAAATGCAGATTCCACAAAAATGCACATTTTTTATTCAGCGTTTCCGGTATGTTTATAATATTCCAGCAAAAAAGAATTTTTCACCGAATATTCTACGTTCTAATAAACATTTGTGTATCATCACAAAAAAAACTCAGACCACACACTGCCTATCTGCCCTCCATTTTCTTAGCCTTGGATGTCTCTCACGTTTCTTTTTCAAATAGTGAATCTTCGCATACCCTCCTAACAAAATTAGCAGCTAAGGAGGATCACGCGCCCCTTAAAAGTCGCCTCACACTTGTGAACACTGGACTAAAATTGTATTGAACTGATTAATCGCTTGTAAGTTGAAGGTTGAGCAGATCCGGAGGCCAATGCGAAACTTGAAGAAGGGTGCATTAACAAGTGCCAAGTTAGACGGGAGATATCACTGTAAAAAGATCCCGTATACTCTCGATTTTTTATGCACCCAGCAGCGAATGCAAAATCCCCTTTTCGGTCTCCTTATATATCTTTGATTTCGGGGGCATACGACTGGCATCCGTCAACACGTACTGCGATGGTATTTCACCTCACACGTCACAAACCCAATGAATGCTTGTCTTTTTACCTGCTCAAAATGGCCGTCTTTTTTCTTTCAGACTTTACTCCAACCCACAGGGAAGCGATGAAAACAACAAAGAATTTCTGGAGTTCGGGCGCCAAGAATGTGGCTTGCTAAGGGAATGTGGAGTGTTTGTAGTCACACTGTCTTGGGGATATCTCCTTAAAGGGACCCTGCAACATTTTTAAAGTCAATAGTCTTTCTTGGGCTGCCACCATGCGAAAGAATCTCCAAGACCAGCACGTCCCGACGACGCCGTCGCTCGACCATGGTCCATACCACGGCCGACCCAACGTGCGTCTGGACATGGACATAGAAATGGAAGAGGTACACACATCCCTGCATGACTTGAACAGCCGATCGGCATCTGGACCGGACCTCATAACAAACAAGGCCCTAAAAAATCTCGACGAACGCTCTATCGAGAACCTCACGGCATACTACAACAAATGCTGGAGGAGTGACACCCTGCCGAAGCAGTGGAAGAAGGCCAAGACAATTCTGATTCCCAAACCAGGGAAGCAACTGAGCACGGACAACCTCCGCCCGATCTCGCTCAGGTCTTGCGTTGGCAAGGTCTTGGAACACGTCCTACTCAATCGATGGCAAGAATTCCTCGAAAACGAAGACCTCTATCCCGAGTCGATCATTGGCTTCCGCACAACCTGAGTGCGCAGGGCGCCTTGATCCAAATCAAACATCAAGTTATTGATGGCGAAACCAGCGACACGAAAGCCGTTTCGAACTTGACCTACAGAGTGCGCGTTCGACAACGTCACGTACTCAACCATCCTCGCGCAGGTATCCAATCTAAACCTAGGCGAGGGGTCTTTCGAATATATCAAGGACTTCCTCAAAGGCTGGACGGCGAAGCTCAGAGCTGGCGACCTAAATACGGACGAGAAGAGATAGGTTGCCAGGGAATCACCCAAGGCTCTATCATCTCACCCATGCTCTTAACCTCGTTATGTTCCAGGTTGTCAAAGGATTATGCCAGCTCGGAGGACTGCATGCACACGATATACGCGGTCGACATCACGCTGTAGGTGGACAGGGGCAGCAATGCCCACATGGAATCCACACTAAAGATGGCCGTCGACGCGATCGAAGAAAGCCTGAAAGGTACGGGACTGCTTTGCTCACCAAGCAAGTCGGCGCTCCTCATCTACCAACCGATCAAAGTGCACAGAATCAAACAGCAAAGGGAGCATGAAAAGATCAATATCCGAACCAGGGACGCAATGTAATACCGACGGTCAGCAAGATCCGAGTCCTGGGAATGACGACCGGAGCGCTCAAAGGGATTGTAGACAACATCCCCCGCATCACGGAAAAGGCGGTGAACGCGATAAGTTTGCCCCAGCACGTACCAACAAGAAGGAAGGCATGATGGAGGGGTACCTCACCAGACTCGTACATTTCTTCGTACTCCGCCCTATAGTGTACGTGGCAGCCTTTAGCAAGGGGATGAAAAGCGAAAAGAACAAGCTAGACATCCTAATCAGGAGGGCCTACAAGACAGCCCTTGGGCTACCCGAAACTACAAACACGAAGCGTCTCATCCAGCTGGGCATACACAAAACGCTCGACGACATCGCCGAAACGCAAAGAACCGCTCAGTTGGAAGGACTGTCGTCGACCAAGGCCGGCAGAAAGGCCCTGTGCAAACTAGGCATCGGCTATCACGAACAACAGGGACAAAAATGCCCCATCCCCGAAAACATACGCCGGGACGTACGGGTCAAGGAGGTTAAAAAAATTGCGGGTCGACCCCTTAACAAGGAGCATGCACCTGGAATTCAACGAAGGCACAAGACGCGCTAGAGCCAAGGCACTAACGGACCCGCACGCGGAAGACCCCGGTGCCACATACGTGGTCGCAGCCGAATATGCCTGCCACAACGGCTTCACGATCGTAGTGGTTGACTCCAAAGGCAACATGCGGGCGTCCTCCAGCACTTCGAGCATGGACGTCGAGGAAGCAGAAGGAATAGCCATCGTCCTGGCCATCGTAGACCGAGGATGCCACACGATAATCAAGGACTCTAGACAGGTGGTGAGGAACTACGCCAAAGGATGAATTGCCCCAACGGCGGCCGGCATCCTGATCGCACAGGCAGACCGCTACAATAGGATTCGAATGAAGTGGTTCCCGGCGCACGCGGGTGCAGCGTCGGAGGAGAATGCCAACCGCAACGAAACGGCATGCATGCCCGAGCGCGGGGACTTACCGACCGCGCCTGAGGCAACGGCTGCCCGCTGTGGTTCAGCGCCAAAGACAGGATGGCCAGCTATAATGAGTTGACCAAGGCCTTTCGACTAGTCCGCAGACTTCTCCCGCCCACATGCAAAGGGCTGACAGGTCACATGCCGTCCTGTTCAGACAATTACAAACGATAACGCTTCAGAGCCCAGCGCTACTGCACAAAATGTATCCAGACTCCCACCCCGAGGACAAGTGCAGAGCGTGCCGCAGGAAGACGGCCACATTCGAGCACATGCTATGGGAGTGTTCCAAATATACAAGCGAAGCTAAATCCGCACGTATACCGCTGCAGCTTGAGGAAGCAATGAGGAGTGACCATCAAGAAACGCAAGTCTAGGCCATCCAGAAGGTCATCGAGGTGCTGGCTAGGCAGGAACCTAGCGAAACGGCAACGGCGGACGGGGATCCTCGCACAGCACCCGCCAAGAAGACGACATAGGCCACGTCCGAAGCGCGCGTCGGCGCTTTGCTTAACTAATGTTTTCCCAATCAAATTGGGATACTTAACCGCAGAAATTTTGGTGTGTCTGTCTGTCTGTCTGTCTGTCTGTCTGCTGTCTGTCTGTCTGTCTGCAACTCGATTTAGCCACCCGGCTACGGTGAAAACAAAACTGCGCAGTAGTCTTGTATACTCACAGCCAAATCGAAACGTCTAAGTCAGGTGTTAATGTTCCTACTTGCCAAAATTGTTGAACAAGAACAAGACTTTACGCAAGTATAAGGCAGAAAATCAATACGTGAGGGATATTTGCAGTGTTCCTTTTTTAAGAAATTCACGAAGGCTTGGTTTTTGCGACAGCAAATGAAATACTACATCGACTGCAGAAAACCATCGTCAGCTGTCTGCTGCGCTACCTGGCGTCATTTCAAAAATCAAATGGCAACAGCAACGAAAGGTTCTACTAGATAAGTTTCACGTTCCGCTTGGAACGCTCGTGGAGTAGGGCAACGTGGTTCTATAAACGTTGTAGTAGGGTGCCTCGAATCACGCGCGTCTCCGCCGTACGGCAGCGCTGACATCGAGACACCAGACTTGGAGCAGTAGAACGCGGTAAATTTAAATTAGCTTGAACAAACCTCTGGTGTGTTATCTTGGGAGGGATGAGAGGTGAACGGGAAAGGCAAGGGAGGCATTTGCTTGCCAGGGGCGCCAGTCGACTATCGTCCTGCGTCGGCATTTGCAACGAATTGAACAGATACGCAGCCATTTTTTTTTCATTTTTTAAATCTTAAATGCCTGCTTAACGTAGTCAAACAACACATCCGGTACTTATAGACTAGGCAGTCGCAAAATACCTCAGCTTACAATGATTGCTCAATCAGATAACTTAGAAACTTGCTCAAAAGATTTTTCTCTCTTTGACGGTCTTGGCTATCATTACGTCATTGCAGTGGTGTAGCGGATATTGGCCGGCCTTCCTTCAGTTGCAGCAATGAACGCATTCAATAGCCAGTTACAGAATAACGCGCCAAATTTAAAGCAGAAACGGAAGGCATATCTACTGGTGCGAGTAAATCACGCAGTACCGCTCCGTGCGGACGATAACTATAGCTTTACCAGTGCTTCCAGACGCGAAGGAACGAGTGAAATCGTTTCTCATAATCGTTGCGGAGTCCCTTTAAAGCTTCAATACAATCCCATCTCTTTACATCAATAAACGTTTTTTTTTCTCACTCCCTCTCTCTGAGCGACAAATTAACTTCCAGTTTAGTAAGCAAAAGATAACAAACTATACTCCGGACCGTTTTTGGAAGAATGGCAAATCGTAACGAGAGTTACATATTATCGTGGCCTATCTACATAATGCGCTACCCGCCTAGGTGACTCAATGGTGACTCAATATAGCGTTGTGCTGCTGATCCCAAGGACGCGAGTTCCACCCGGCCGTGGTGGCTGCTTTTAAGGTGGAGGCGAAAGATTTCGGCTAAAGGCAAAGGTCCTGATGTGCTCGAAATTAAACCGGATCCATCCACTACGGAGATCCTCATGGCCCACCTGGAGCCACGGAGTGTTAAACCCTGTAATCTGACATTATACGCTAAGAGTATACCGACAGCTACAGTCAGCCGGTACGCAGCCACCAGTCGGTACTTGTTTCTCAGGAAAAAAAATTACCGCTGTGGGAAGACTAGAATAGCATAATGTATAAGAAATGCTGCTCGTTTCTTCCCCAACGTTGTTCAAATTGGCTCGTGTTTTTCGTCAAATAAGGTTCGCATATAGGCGCTCCCCGTACAGATCTTTACGCTCTAGCGCCCTTTGAAGGTACAACTCGCAGACACTGCTGAATGATGGCTATATGCTGACGGCCCGCAACCACCATCGTCCTCTAAATGATCTTAGCCCTCCTAACACGCCGCCCTGTCACCTAAACTGCAAGTACAAAACTCCGCGCCCTTCGCTGCAGCAGGCAAGGGAGCGTAGAGCACGTACTGTTTGATTTAATAACAATTCGAAAAAAAAGTTAAGTTGGCAACGCGGAGAATACGAAAAGGAATCGAGGCGAGATAACTAGTCGCCGCAAAATATGCACGCGACGTTGCCGTCACGTATGCGTTTCGCAGTTGCCACACGCTGTATGACAAATACGGGCATCTCCGCGAACACGATGCGGGAAGCAATTAAACGTGTTAGATAACGACCAAGGGGGCTTGCTAAAAGCGCTATTCTAGGCACGTGCTTAGGTGAGATCTGAGGTAGCCGCTTTTCTTTGCTTTTGCGCTCGTAATTAAGGTCATATTGCGACATTTCGGAGTAAGATGATCGAATCAGCCCACAGATTCAATGACACAATACAGAGTTAGTGTGCTAACAGCGGCTGTACACTTGAAGAACTATTACATAATGCCAGTTCTCTACCTCGCGGAACTTATGCCGAAGATGGCATGAAGAGTAAAGCTTCAATTTTAACGCGAAGCTCATTTGGCTTCGACTAGAGTTCTCCAGGCGCTTTTCTGTTGCCGGTAGACGTAAAGTGCATTGCATCCCTTCAAAAATCCTAACTTAGGTGGGGTTGTGTTTCCCATTGCAGAGGGTGGGTTGTTGGTAAGTGCTTTGGCGAGCTCACCAGTGGCGGGTGCAGCGCGCATATATCCTTCATAAAAGGAGTAAGAGGGGACTAGTGGAACTGAATTGAGGTTTGCAGGACTGCCGCTGCCATCCGTGAAGAGCCGACGCGGTGGCCGAGTCGGATAAAAGGGAAATCCGATTTACACAAACACGATCCCGCACCCCGACGCGCAGGGTTCCACAACAAGGTAGAGAACGAAAAAACAACCAAAGCCGCTTTCTCAAGATAAACGTAGCTAAACGCGAACCTTCCTCCCGTGCAACACTAGTCAAAGTGAAAGTCCACAATCCGGATTGCTTCGACCGGGTCGGAATAGCGCAATCGGATAAACGCTGGCCTCTGAAACGAGGGACCCAGTTTCGATTCCGACCATTGGAAGCATTTTTTTTTTTCTTTTGAGGCGTTTTATGTGCATTTCTGAAAACCCATCATCATCTTGTGCGCTCCTTTCGTGTAAAGTTGGCTTTCTTGCAGAGTGCTTTACTTAACTTGTACGACGCCTTAGTGGAGCATAGAAAGCTTCGCTTTAGAAAAATAATTCTTTTACGCAAAGGGAGCAAGCTGGCTCCCATGGCTGCTGCAGAAGCAAACTTTGGCGACGCCGTCCGGGGACCGCTTTCATTGGATCCCCGCTTTCACGGGTGCGGAGTATTTAGGCTTCCCTCTGTGTCGGCGCCTGAAGGCATCGCAGCTTAAGTGCACGTGGCCTCGGCTTCGTTTTTCGTGTCACCTGCATCACCTCAGATTCGAGCACGTAGAGGGGCAAGTATAAAATATACTTGACAGCATCTCGCCCGCCTCACTGTGATGGGACCGGAATCATGTAAGCCCTTAACGAAGGCGCATATTTACATACGCACAGCGTATTCAGTATTGGGCATGTAGATGTCACCTGGGATGTCCACACGCTTGCAGCTTATACGCGTTGTAGCGGTCGCAATGATTCGTTGCGTTTTAAGATAGCAGATACACCACCAGCATTTGCAATGCTGCGACAAAACGCAAGCGAATCCACTTTGAGCCCATTTGACGACGAGAGCCTTGTTGCAGAAGGATGGCATCGTGGCTACCCAGCACTACTGCGAATGAAGTCTGTTTTCAGGTGATTCAGTTTCAAAGCCATACGTGACAGAATCGCTTCTCGCGCCCTCCTGGTGTCTCCCCGGCTTTCCCGTCCGGACTTACGTCACTGCTTTGCACTGTGCAGGTACAAAGGTGAGAACAGCGCATTTTTTCACAAAGGACGCATAGAATCACGTTTCAACGGCGCTTGTGCAGTGCGATTATGTCCGTCCTTCGTCAAGATGTGCGCTGTTATCACCTTTGTATCTCACCACCAACTAGCCCAACATGGTACCCTTACGGTACAGGTGCCGTTCTATACCCCTATTTGAGCCCTCGTGCGCTGCTCACACAGAATCTCTCGCTGCTGCAAATTTTCTCTTGTTTCTTAGAAGAATCTCAACCTGCTGGCCTTCGCTGCGCATTCTAGCGGATCCTGCCGCTAAAATCGACGCTGCCGAGACGAGGGCCCCTGCCCTCACGTTTCAGCACTGTCAACTACGGCACAGTGCATGTCTCGTTCATGGTTGGGAGGTCACCCCAATGCTTGATGTGATGCTTCTGCCCAGTGGAACTGAAGCCCCCACTTCAGGCGCTGAAGAATTGACTAGGTGCGCCGAAGCAGTTCTCTCCACCTCGAGTGATGTAGAATACGGAACCAGCAAAAACTCGATGCACGCCGATATAATCACCGGCACAGAGAATTGCTTTACCAGTCTGGAGACCAGGTTTTTGGTGTGCAGCCGTGCGCCCCTTGGAGGGAGATCCGAAAAACTGCTGCGCCGACACCTCACCCCCACAAAGGGGTGCGTCAACTTAGTGAGGTTAAGTACCAAGTATTCCCGAAGGGAGTGTTTGATCTCGGCGGTGGGCCTTTCCAGAAGTGGTTCATGTGGCCAGGATTAAGCTGTACCACTCACGTTAGTGCCGATGCCCGTTCAATGGACTTGATGTGCTTCCGGCTGCCGACGTTGCAAACTTACTCCTGAAGTGCCAAAGACACCTCCAAGACTGTGAAGGACTGTCGGAACTTTACTAGCAATCGTGTTGTGTTTTGAGCCTTCATTTTTATTGTTCACACTTTTCTTCCGCACCGAGTCCATGCTTTTTGAAGGACAGGGGTGGTGCCACACTATGAACGGTAATTATCCCCGCAAATTTATGCACCGATTACGGGGAAACATCCATAACCATTAGGCAGAGCCAAGAACTTTGTTAGAGGAAGAAGAGGCTTTGCCTGCTTTCTCGCTGCCCTGTGTGCTCTATACTGATTAACACTAGTCTTCTGTTTAGCACAACCAACACCATCTCTCTCTCGTGTCGGGACAGTTTCGTGGAGGATTGGTGCATGGGCGTCTACGGGAATTTCAAGGGGAATTATGATTGATTCGTTATATCCATTAGTTCTTTATATGCCGTGTTGATATAACGAGTTTTTACTACTTGAGTAGTATTGGTTTAAAAAGAAAGCCTATTTGTTTCAGAAAAAAGTTTCAAAATTGCGTTAAGGTAATTATAACTTGCGGAGACAAAAACAGCCGTTCTACTCATGTATTCAAAGCGGCTCTGAGATGCCTTCCTGTAAACAAAATCCAGGGATGTCATTTCTTCGAGCCGTAAGTCACGTTGCACCGTTATTCGGTTTTAAGGAATGTGGATAATGTTTCAAGAACTCAACTGTCATCGATATCAAAAATTGGCCGCGTATTGGCTCCCTTCATTGCAAATGTCGAAGTAAGGCGCTAGTCGATTTGCGCCCCTGGCAAGTAAATACCTCCATTCTCTTTACCGCCCACTTCTCATGCTGTTCCTCTCCTGTCTCGTTCCTCCAAAGATAACACGCCAGATGTTTGCTCAAGTCCATTTATAATTACCGCGTTCCACTGCTCCTAGTTGGGTGCCTCGATGCCAGCGCTGCCGTACGGCGGAGACGCGCGTGAATCGAAGCGCCCTATTTCAACGTTTGCAGAACCATGTTGCCCTTCTTTACATGCGTTTCAAGCGGAACGTGTAACCTATCTAGTGGAACCTTTCGTTGCGGTTGCCGTTTGATTTTTAAACGCCGCAAGGTAGCGCGGGCAAAAGCAGGCGACGGTTTTCGGCAGCTGATGTAGTATTTTATTTGCTATCGCAAAAACCAAGCATCCGTGAATAGTTAAGAACACTGCAAGTATTACTCGTGTATTGATTTTGTGCCTTATATTTGCGTAATCTTTTGTTCTTGTTCAGCAATGATGACAAGTATTAACATGAACACCGGAATTAGATGTGCAGATTTGGCTGTGGGTATATAAGACTAATCCACAGTTTATGTTTCACTTTGACCGGGTGGCTCAATCGAGTCACCGACAGACACGCAGACAGACAGACCAAACTCGCTGTGTTTAAGTAGCCCAAGAAAGACTACCGTCTTTAAGAAATTACATCATTTCGTAAAAAAGTCAGACCAAATGTTCTATAACGATGACGCTTGCCTCACCTTTAGCGAGCCCGAAAATTCCTACAAACGACGTTCTCGTACTCCAGTCCTACAGGAAGTACACCGTAGTTATTGTTCTAGGGGATTCTCGAAGGATATGCATAGTCATTAGCGAACCATTGTTAGCGATGTAGCTCACAGTTCAATGGCAGTCTTGGAGGGTAGGGAGGGGAACGTGGAACTTCAAAAGGGTTTAAAAAAATTGGGCCCATCTCCCCGCGAGGGGGACTCGAGTAAATGCGTCGCATAGGGGGTGGATGTATTGCGTTAACGTTTAGTGTTTGGGGAGTTGGGGGTAGTGAATGCATTGTGTCAGCAGCTTCTTGACGTAGTTTGAATGAGTCAAGGATATAAGGCGCGTTCGTAGCCTCCCATTCTGTGTCGGCTTTGTGGCGCAGTGGGTAGAGCACTATGTACATTGCGTTCCGCCCGCAGGGTCGAGGGATCGAAACCAGGCGCCGGATAGTATTTTTTTTTATATAGTGTAGGGGAGGGGTGCGGACTACGACTACGGACGTCAACGCGGGTGACATCGTGAGTTACTGAAATGCTCTGCATTTAAAAAGGGTGCGCATGTGTCCGCGTGCGGGTGTGCGTTTTCGCATGTGCGTACGTGTACGGGTGTGGGTGTGCGTGATATTACACACGATTTCCTGCTTTCCCCTTTGACTTCGGCGCCTAAATGTATGTCCAGCTTGAAACACCCCAAATCCAAACGACCGCCTCGGCAAGTTACGTTTTCTCGCCACGTACCCCATGCCAAGCCATCGTCTGCTGTATTTTACAATGCCAAACACTTCGCGCTTCCAAATGGGAGTGAGCGGTACACACTAAACTTTCTTGCACCATTTTTGGCCCAAAAGGGTGTAAGAATGTGGTGCCATGGCGAACATCTTTAAAAACTGTTTTGGCTGAAAAAGGGTGTAAGCATGAAAAAAGAGTGTTCATGTGAACACCCTTAAAAACGGTGTAAGGTTGCTGAACACCCTGAAATGTGCTCTCACAGGAGCAGTTGAATGTGTATCGTGCATCGATATGAACTTGCGCATCGCTATTTGTATTTCGGTGGTATGGCACCGCTATACGCATCAACATTAGACACTGGATTACATGCGCCGGAGCATTGCGCAAACCCGATTAAAACCCCAGGCGCTCGCAAACCGTGTGAACGAAACCGAACGAGTTGTCAGCGAATCGTCTGGTCAAGTCACGGTCCGCTACAGAGAAATGAGCATCATTTGCGGGTCGGCAACAGTCTTGTGTGTGCGCTTGGAAAGCGACAACCTGCTGGCAGGTCGCTTCGACGAAGCTGCGACCAGACTGGTCCTGCTCCGTGGCGTGTACACCAGATGCTTGCGCTGCGGTGTGCTCAGCTTGTGAAACGCGAGAGGCAGAGTTCCTAGATCAGTTCGTAGAGTTCGGCCGACGGATAAACACAGCAGCTTACGCTGCTATACGCTGCCCTATCGTGGCGCCACCTATCGGCTTCATTAGCGTCATGACGCACTACTTTGCGTCAGCTCTCCTAGACGGCAGCACCATCTGAATGGAGAAGTTAGAGGGAAGGACATAAGGCGCGTTCGTACAGCCATGGAGGCTTGAATTCATGGCACAGTTGGCAGAGCGTTTCACACCTCCCGTCGCGGCCAGAGTAATTGTGGGGTCAAATTCTAGCGCCGGTGCATCAACGGAACTTTTTCTGGTGATGTCATATGACGTCGTTGAGGTTTGTGTACCCCGGCATAAACCACTTTCCTGCTAATAAGGGTGTGGACAGGGGAGCTACGCGTGACGGTGCGGATCGGCCGACAGCGCAGCATGACATACAGGCACACTAAACACGCAAAAGTCACACTTGGCCATCAAATGAATTGAGCAAGGAAACAAACGGGATGCATGAGGAGCGCGAATAGATACTTACTTGGAAATACATCTGCTCTTGCTTTTATAGCCAGCAGAGTAAAGTCCTCCGATAGAGTCGGTGGGCTTGTCGCAAAAATGAAAACATTTTAGCGCTAATTTGACAACTATGCATTTTACTGTGAGCATACACAAATCAGCATGCAGATTTGCAAAAACGTTTTAGTCTCGAGGTAGGTATTATGTTTCATAATTCATAAAATTATGTTAAACACCAAACAAATATTCACCGCCATCTCAGTACCCTTCAAGAAAGGTGTTCATTATTTCAACACCCTTTTTCTTAAAACGGTATAAAGCTGCAAATTAGGGTGTTGTAAACTAAGAAAAGGGTGCAAATGGAAAGGGTGTAAGAAAAGGCCGCCAACTGAACAAAAGGGTGTAAGAGATCTCCAACTTTGCAGGTATTTTTGTACCCGTTTACACGGGTGGAGAGAACATTTTCTACAAGCGGAGTATGTTTTGTACCTCACGATGTTTCACCCAATATAAATTGGCATAATTTATTACAAGTGAAGCTGTTTAAGCTTGAACTAGGTTCGGTGGCGTTAGCAAAAAAGGCAGAGAACAAGAACTGCGTCCCCTGCAAAGGATGCACCACTGAAGATAAGGTATTATAAGAGTTAAGCCGGCTTTGGAGCTTGTTCGAGTGTGATCACAGAAGGCGCAAGCCTATGGGCACGTCTTACTATACCATTTCAAAGGTACAAGACTTTTTTGGGCTTCTAAAACGCAAACAAATGGCGCAGCTTGCAATGGTGGTGCAAGGCTTGAGAAACAGCATAGTTGGGGGTGGACCTAGCTTGTTTCCCCTTTTGATCCGCTGTCAATGGGGGGGGGACACACAGGAACAGCTTTGTAAAATCCGGTTAAACTTGGCCTCACTCCTCAGCGCATAACCCAGCTTAGCAAAAACATCACAAAGCCTAGCAAACGTAGAAAAACTTAGGAACACCGGAAGAAACTAGGTAGACCCCAGCTCCACTGTTTTTTTTTGTAACTGAACACCCATTTCACAGCATTTCAACACCCTACAGATGGCCAAGTGTGTTGCAATTGGTCAACACCCTTTTCGCCACACAACTATAGTCCTTTTAATCTGACATGTTCATATTGATATTTGAAGTGTCAAAGCTACACTTCCTACATAGGGTGCACCTTATATGAAACGAGTGATCATTGCAGACGAACAATTTTTTTGCTTTTGACATTTATTACGAGTAGACGAGGGTATGAGGCGATGTCTTGTTCTTTACAGTGAAATTATACATGCATGCATGGCCTTATTCAATGAACAGCTGAAACCTTTTCCCCGGTTACTAACACACTAAGAAAAACAAAAGGTGTTGAAGTTGATCAATACTTTTTTTTACAGAAAAAACGTGTGCAGCTCAGAAAAGGGTGTTTAGATGCAAGAAAAGGGTGTAACAAGCTCCTAACACCCTTTTGCCACTTATCTTATCCCATGTTTGGCCAACAAAGGGTGTGAAAAAGTTTCCTGTGTGCACCTGCAGTGCCCAGATGTCGTAAGGCGGGGCCCTTTACTGAACGGGGGTCACCCAATTGTAACTGAATTCGAGAGCGGCTTGTGCCTGGTTGCCAAGGGAACCGATGTTTGAAATGGCCGAAGAAATAACGCTCTAGCCAGCGTTAGAAAACTCATAGCCGTGGCGCAGCACGTTTTGCCAACGTTGCCCCTTTCCACCACGCGTCGCCCCAAGATGAACCGGTCACGTGACTAAAGCGCTGGGAAGGCTACCGATTGGGGGAGAGTGGCCGGAGTAGGAGAGGGCTTGGCTGGCCGGTCCGGCCTGATGCTTTTGCCACTGTAAAAATACAAGGGGCGATGGCCAAGGATGCCACAAAGAATCCACCTGTTAGGCTGGGACGAAAGCTCAAATGATGGCAATTTTTCTCGTGTTAAAAGCAGCTTTTACTGTTCTAGGTTTTACTCCGTGCCCGCCTTAATTCGCTCCTCACAACCACGCCTGCAGATTCAGAAGATCTGCACCTCAGAAATCTGCATCGCCGATTTTGAACGACGTTCAGCATTCCCGTGAGTCGTTCAGGCCTTAATAAAAAAGTGGGGTGGTAGTAGAGGGAATATGGGCTCATCACGTGTCCAAAGTGGAGCGCGTGCAGGTAAATGCCAGCATCCAAAGTGTTCTTTATTAGCCTACAAACGAGTTGTGCCAAGGTTAAGCCACCCTCTACGGGTGTACCATGCTGTCCCCTAAAGAACGACTTCCAGGGAAGCCGCATTGGAAGTCTAATTAGAGACAGAAAACCCTTCACGCGTGCGAAACCACTGAAAGGCCTTCTAAATAAAACAGGGGGAACGTGTCATAACTATTCAGTGGCTGCTTGCTACTTCCTATGGGTGCAGTGCAAGGCTCCAAGGTTGGACGCAATCTCGGCAGCCTCGATGAATTGTTCTACAGCTCTTGATTGCAGCGCAGATCTCACCTTGCGAAACTGCGATGGTTTTGAAGCCTGGGCCATCATAACCGCTATGCCTGCGTGACGTAACCAGTTGTGGAAGATTAAGTCACTGCATATGCATCTAATAATACGGTAAAACAGAAACACGCCTGCCCTTCAGGCAAGGGGTCCCGAGTGAATTATGCAAGATAGTTTAAGTGAGAGTGATAAACCCTCAGTATTCACACCGAAAGCTTTCCTAATCTCATCTAATCTCGTCCTTACCTCGGTATCCCACTGACTGCGCAAAAAACCATGGTGGGATGCAGCATTACGCGACGCTGTGCAATTCTTGGGGCGTTGATCTGTATCGCACGGCTTTTCTTTTTCAGAGTGCCGCGTGACTTTGACGGCCTTAGCATTGCGGGAGTGGATGATCGTAGCCCAGCTTTCCCTTTTCTGATTAATTCTCGATATCGGTGACTTTACCTTCTGCTTTACTTCGACATTAAAACTAGCTTACTTTCCGGATGACGAGAAGCTTCCCTGGTTGTGTCCTTCTTTTTTACCCGCACCTATTTTTTATGATATTTGCTTCAGCTTGGCTATTTAAAACGTTGGACTGCCCGCACCGGGGAAGGAATAGGCACAGCATAATTCCTAGATGCTTTCAGGCGATACTTGGTTTGTCGTTCTCTTTCGGGAGTCCTTGCATGAATTTTGCCACTATACTCGGGGACACCTTTTTGTGGCAATGAGGTCAAGGCTACAGAACCCAACCACGCCGTTTTGCTGCCCACCTGGAAGCAACAAAAATGATGGGGTAGTTGTAACCTAAGATATTCAAAAACGTATAGTTCTTATGTTTTAGACTTGGATTGAAAATGCCAATAAATTACCGGACAGAATATATGAAGCACAGAGCAATTTTCTGCTTGCGACTGTCGTCATTTGCGTTGCAACGGTTCTCTTCCGAAAAAACCACGGCGTCCTCGTCGACGGCCTTCGGGAGCTCGTAACTGCATTCTCCACGTAGGATTTTCAAGAAGCTTGAGAAGCAAATGCTGTTAAAACAAACGAAGCAAGTGGTTTGCAAAGTGCACGCACAAGTCATACCGATGCAACCGGGACTCCATGGTTGCGAAATCCGTTTCTCTTTTTTGTTTTGTTAGCCAGTTTGCCTGCGTAAGCGAGCGGGTGCGTACGCGTAGTGTGCGTGCTGCTCTTTGGGTATATGCGCTCGCGCTATGTAAGTACGCTACACATGCAGGTGGGGCTGCCCAGTTTTGAGCGCCAGATGAGTTCACAAACAATCAGTGCATGCGGTCGAAACTGCAGCGGTGACAAAATGCACTTCACTTCTTAACTATACAGTGCCGGGCGGCATAGTTCTCGGTCGGTCTGAGTTCTCCAGTCACAGTGTTGGATTGTGTTTGCAAACAAACGAAGCGTGTGGAAGGAGACGCCAATATTCCTGCATTCTCGGTGATTACGGTGCCTCGATGCCAGCGCCGCCGTACAGGGTGGAGAAACCCTTCGAACGGTCCCGTGCCGCCGCTATTGGGTCGAAGTGCTCAACGCGCTGTTTTCTTTTTTTTTCCCACAATACCCAGCAACGCGAAACAGATGAGATCATTCAAACTTCGCCAATAAACCGCGTTGCGGTGATAATTACAGCGCGGTTTCGATACAATGACTCGCTGCGGCGGCGAGCGAGTGACCCAAAATGGCGGTGTCGACGCATACGTGTCTCCACCCTGTACGGACGGACGCGTGAATCGAGGCACCTTATCGGTGATCGTCGTTCAGCGCACTCAACCACGGAGCTCATACGAATAAATGAACTGTATCAAATGCGTATCTCACACACTCAAACCGATACCGATACCAGTTTATTGGCACCTACTTTGGCACAGTAATACCAAGCAGTTAGCTCCCCCTTCCCCGTCCCCCAATAGCTTTCTCTCCCTTGCCACAGAATGTTGTCCCCGAGTATAGTAAGGCCGCTTGCTTGGCGTAGGCGATCCGAATCTCAAGTTTACCCCTGTTCGTTTTAATGCCAAGCATTAAACTTCTAACCAGCACAAGAAATTTTTGTGTTCGTGTCAGCAGAAAGCTCCCAGGCTACTACTGGCTACACGAACAAATATTCCAGGCTACTACTAGCTGCATCCAGGCTACACAAACTGCTGGCCTCGCCAGGGATCGATCCTGGGCCCGCATAGAGAAATGGAACTCATGCCCGCGTCTTGCCGTCTAAGGTAGCGCCCACACGTGGAGACGGGGAGAAAGACGGTGCTTTGGATTCAGGCGTCTGGGGAGGGGGAGGGCGCTTTTTGGAGGTGACACATGAAACAAGAGTGAGGGGGAGCCAGTTAGAGATATGACGCGATAGCCGCAAGTTCCGCCCTCCTCGTCACCTTTCGAAATACGCTCCTCTCTGTTTTCTTTCTGGCAACGCTGCTACGTTTGGGATACCACCACCGGGAATTCAAGGTAACGGCTGGCAGAGTCTCTTCACTCTCTTCAGTCTCTTCTCTTCAATTGCAGTGGCAGCGTATTGGTAATCGTTGTGGTCATCGTTTACAGCTTGGCCGACCAACCACCTTTACAGCGTCGAGTGGAGACAATGTTTTTATTTAATACGCAACCATTTTGTGTCCCATGAAGCAGAACACCCGGTGTTGTAAGCAGCGGATGCCACCAACGTTCTACGTGTTTTCAACCAAAAAAGTAAAATATGAACTGTAGCAAAATGGGAAGTTGGGCGAGTTGGTATTGCGACATGGGGAACCAATATCATTTCAAGTATAAATGTGTGTTCGTTTTCAATAAATACCAGTTGTTTGTCAGCGCTTGTCATGCCTGGTTTCTTTTCCTTGCGTTCTCGTCAAACTTCGCTGTTTCCTCACCATGAAAACGAAACCGTAGCAGGAATGGGATTCGACCGCAGCAATGCGAGGTGACAGGGGTCTTCGCCACAACTACACGCCCTAACCACAGAGATGTTTTTTTTTATTTAAACGCGGTAGCGTTATTAGCCTGATTTCTCATTTTTTCAATGACCTGCCAGCCGCCCGCAATCAGCCGTGGCCATCAGTAGGGTGCGGAAGTACGTCATCAATGCTAACAGGAAACTGCAACTGAGGCAGCCAGGTACGAGAGCGTGCCGTCAGTACAGGGCAGCGGCAGATTGTAAAAAGAAAGAAAACGATACTACGGCCGGGACAAATGAAAAAATTCGCGATTTCAGCAGGCTCCGCACTTGCACAGTGATGTTCTCTCTACTCGCCATGTGTAGTCTCACGTTTGGCAGGCATGAACGCCAGCCGTGCATGCAACTTATGCCACCACCAAAGCGCCTTTCCGACGACCTCAAATGAGGCCGGCGCCAACATTGTGTCACCCAGCTAAAAAGGCAGCGGAAAGAATAAAGCCAGGCTCTCAAAAACCAAGTGAAGCCTGAATTATACACAGAAACGAACTAAGATGTGTCTCAATAAAACCCAGTATATGGCGTGTAAAAACACAAAATTTAAAATTGCTTTCCAAATTTTTTGCGGCCCTGTGACCGGTGCAAGCGGTGCAGGCAAACTATGAATTTCAGCACGCGGCCAATTAAAAAAGACCTCTACAATAGGTCAGCCAAGAGAACAGTGACGTAAGAATATTTTGCATGGTCCTACAGAGAAGCGGCAGAGTAAGGTCATGCAAAATATTATGTAGGTCCATGAACTTAAAACCTATCCGCACAGAAGAAGGTAGCATATCAGAACAGCATATAGCATATTGCAGTATATCAGAACAGCTCTCTACCTCTCAATTTTCGTGTTAGCCTCAAGTATCTTTAAATTGTGTTATATATTACCTTTCAAAAAATCAGGGAGTTCCTCTCCTATCACAAAACGAACGTCTGAAAGCATGCATTATTATAACGCTTCCTGCGAAAAAAAAAAATACCCTTGTTTTTCTCGGCTCCCGGCCAAAGGTACCAATCCTGAGGCCACTTTTTTGTCAAGAACTGCACTCTAATGACGAAAATCACCATTAAAGGGCCCACGAAGAAAAACATACAACATTTTTCGGATTGAAAGAACTATCCTCGGAACTCCTTAAAGGGGCACTTACACAAATTTTTAAAAAAAAGAAAAAGGTGGAGATATTGGTGGAAATATACATCAGAGAATTCTGGGAATCAGTGGCTAGAACATATTTAAAAGCAATTTTGAAGTGACAAACGCACCGAGCAGCATTGAGGACACGCGCAATTTAAATAAACAAAATCCAAACACGTCACGAAAGTTTCGTTCAGCAGTACCGGCGTATTTTCGCGGAAAAAACAGGCTCGCCACTCAATCGGGTGACTGAGGGTTGAGCTTCTAGCATAGAAGAACGAACGATGCGGCCGAGGACAACATGATTTCATAGCTAATCAGAGGGAACGCGACCACTTCTACAGCGATTCCAGGCACTCAGTGTATTACTTGTAACCTTGGATGCGAAACGTCCGGAGGCACGAAAAGCCCACTGAATAGCGCACGGTCGCTGTGCAGGCGGCGGCACGGCCGAAGTGGCCAGGCCGGCGCAGGTAGCTCGAGTGAAGCTTGTTACCGCTGCACGAAATTGCCCCAAGTCCCGACCATAGTGGCTTAAATGAGAAAGGAGTTAATGATGCGATGGCGGGTTGCATTAAAATTGTCATCTGCACCGCTTACGAGAGCGGCACTCGAATATCCGCCGCAGTGCTGAGCCGAACACATCTGTAGGCGGCCCGTAGGCAGACCGGCCGGCTGCTCCCAGCGCGCGTCTTGCCACCCACCGCCTCGAGCGTCGCGCGTCGTTCTTAGCCGCGGTAGCATTTGCACTCGCAGCGCCTGCGTCACATCCACGGTCGCTTTTTAATTAAGCGCCCCACGAGATCAGTACGTGGGGGCATTCGCAGAAACTGCCGTCGATGCGGAAATTTGACAGTGCTACGGCGGCTCTGCTCTGTGATATCCCTCCGACGGTCACGTGGGCAGCTTTGTTCACACAAAATCCACAAAAACCATCGTTTCGCGGCACTCGCTGAAACCAAACTGCGACTGGCCGCATTTAAAATCCCTCTCATTAAACAACCGTCGCACGCTGAAACAAATGAGGTTTCTACAGGTTATAAGTAGGCCCCTAGCTACTTATCGCAACGAAAAAAACAAGATGCTAAATTTTTGTGTCAGTGCCCCTTTAAGCTCAATTCCAACCTCTAAACACCTTTTTAACAAAAAATAAAAAGGACTGGAGATCTTTGCTAGACAGCTTAGAGAGATCTTTGGGAGATTGTGGCTAGAGATCTTTTGGAGAGGCCTTCGTCCTGCAGTGAACATAATTAGGCTGATGGAGATAATTATGAGGAAAGCGGAATAAATGCTGAAAACTAAAATTTTCGAATTTAGCGCCAAAGTGACGTATTAAGAGCGGGAGGGACGTGTTATCTGCAAAAAATAGAAACACAGTTATCAGGGTGTTAACTGCGCGTTGTCATTCAAGGAATACGATGAAACGGAACAAGAGGCCTAGTACAAACATAGAGTTTCATATTAATATACACTAGAGGGATATCTGGCGCCACTGTCTTGGTGAGCCCGCGCTTCAGCGAGCGTTCCGTCATGTACCGGGGAGGCACGTTCCACTTGTACTGGGAATGGCTCAAGAACAGACTGAAAAGTGGCTCTGGCTGCGAAAAACCGACACTATTACTTTAGAAGCTTCGTCAAAATTGCTTTGTTATTACAAAATTGAACCTCCAAAAAGATTAATTTGTCTGTGATTGTGTACAAGCATCATGCACGCTGAACAAGAAAGAATGTTACCCTTTTTGGTTGATTTTGGCTTCGAGACAAAAAAAAGTCATATAGCTAGCTAAGCCAAGTAGGCGAGAACGTACGCTAGCGGCAATGGCGCCACCCACGGCGGCCCTGCGACTGCAGCGACATATTTCCCTCTAGTGTATATTAGTATGAAATAGTATGAAACTCTATGAGCACAAAAGGCCGGCAATGTTTCTTGGCGGCGGCTTCGGTCGACGCCCCCAAGCGCATAAACAAGATTCTGTGACGTCATATGGACGTGACCGGAAAGTGTTTGGGGAGTCTTCACTGCCTCACTTGTTTTCCCTGACATTTGCACTTGTTCAAAGTTTGCAATGAAAGTAGGGCGATATTTTTCAGTCACGAAAACTCTATGGTATACGCCTCCCTCTAAAAGGGAGAAAGGGAGGCGATTATGATTCACAAAAAGGTCGAAACTCGGAAATTATTATTGCATGCAGGTTCGTGTGAATTGGTTCAACAACATTAAAAGGGCCCTGCAACCCTCCCGATCAACTCTTTCAGTCCTTCCTTCGTTTCCGGAAGCACTGCGCTAACTAAGGAGTTATTGGCAGCACAGAACGGCAGTGCGTGATTTTTGTTCAAAGCAGATACGCCTACAAGCTTTTGCTTTGCTTTTGTTGCAATTTTTAACAGAGACTATCGAGACCACGACAGCTTTTGCAGATAGCGACCGGCCCTCGGTAGGCGGCGAAAATGGCAGGCCCGACGCCCACCGTCAGTTGGTACTAAATCAAAATCTCGTTCCAAAATCTAACCGCTAGCTTTGCTTCGCTCGCAGTGTGACCTGCGACTGCTCAAATGAAATGTATCGATCGCTCCGATCAATACCGATTGTACCGATCAGTGCCTATAATACCGCGCAGCACCGAGAATTTACGGTTCAGGCTAGACCCGCTTCTTAGCTACTCCAATATATACAAGTAATCCACACTGCTACCAGATCTGCCTGCTCGACTAGCGTTCTTTTGTTTTGGGGCATTTCCCTTTATTTAAACATTCGCAAAATTTATCAACTTTCGATTTACGTCGAGAAGTTTCCTTTTAAGGTGAAGCTCATCTATGCACGTGCAAAAGTTCGCAGGGAAGGATTGAATTCGCGTAAAGTAGCTCCAACAAGGCCATTCGTCCAACGTGCGTGGAAGCGCCGTAATTCTTGCGAGAAAACAATGTTTTTCCAGCGGAGGTAGCCCTAATCGACGCTAACACCTTAAAAGGCTGCGGAATTTTCCTTTATATTGGAGCCATGCTCGTAGGAGCTCCCTCTGGGTTTCCTACAACCCTAACAAAGGGCAGAGCTGGCATGAGAGCCGCCCCGTTCAATGCGTGCGGTGAGCACCGCGGTTATCTTCCGGGTATCTTCTTCAGCCACTGCCGCCGTATACCGAAGCGGTGGGAACATGGTGTTTATGGGAACATGGAGGGAACATGGAGTTTACGCGATACCGCTTTCATGCGGGGAAGCCTACATCGCCAGAGCGGCAGATGTGTGAATGGCCGGGCACGCGAGCATAGTTCTTCTCTTAGCAATACTATGCGCACGTGTTTACCCGCGCATTGCGAAGATTGCAGTCCTGTCAGTCCCTTGGAAAAATGCACACCTTTTTTTGAGCAGATTAGAATTCTCGGCAGGAGTGATAAGAAAGTGGCGAGAGAGCTCTTCGAAGCGTTTCAATTAAGCAGAAAGGGGACAAGTGCGTCAGTGATACATGTGTGATTTTACGTGCCAGCGAGTTTGAGTTTTTGAAAACAAAACTGTGATCGTGCCCATCTGTTTGATTTTTTTTTCCTTTTAATGTACCCTATTGCGCATGCTCCTAATGATACAGGTATAAAGCCAATATATTTACGGCTTCAAAAGCCTACTACTACTAACAACTACTACGACTACTACAATATGAGACGATGATTCAATAAAAGTTAGTTGCAAGTGAGCGCTTGTCCCGTCGTCCTTCTTTAGTGTCGGTTTCCAAGTCGTGCTCTAATTTTCATTCAATCATGGTGAAAAGAAATTGCCTTTACCGTGCTGCTGCCGGTCTTGCCCTGCCGAACACGAAATGTCATCGCGTACGATGCAAGAAAGCTGTACAGTACCTTTCAGCATACTATTTTTCAAAAGCATTTCCTTCGGCTAGTTTTGCCGCCTACCCTTATTGATAGCTTTGCCGCCGACAAAGACGACAAAGCTTATTCCTAGGTTTGCCGCCGACACTGTTTCCACGGAAGCTTAAGGCCCACCAAGACTGCGGGAGAAATAAATTTCTAATGCGCGTTCTTTTCAAAGAAAAGCTTTTTACCTCTACCCCCCCCCCCCCCCCCCAGGGTTTCTTTCGCGACCGTTGGTGTCACCAGAAAACTCCAGCGAACAAATAAAAGAATTTACTGGCACCACCGGGAATCGAACCTTGAACTAACAGACTAACAAAGCGAGAGCCCGTTGTCTTACCGATTTAGCTACGAGGCCACGCGAAGACGGGGAAGACAGGTGGTGTACTCACCAAGCACATCTACGGGTTACCCCCTGCGTTCTCGCTGAATTGCCACGTGAAAGCGTCACGCGAACCACTCACGCCCGTCTAGCGGCCCTATGCGCACCTTGCTCATGTGCTAAGAGTTACAAAAATTAAAGGAAGCTCACGCCAATGCATGACATCTCACTTCTAGTACGCCAATGTGCTAAAGCCTGTGGTCTCCAGTGTTCACGTAAAAAATCACAGCTCCTTGTCCTCCGCCCTCACGCCAAACCAAGGAATACATTCAAATACTCCTTGATGAACAGGCCATCACTCCAAGCCCCAGCATCAAGATCCTGGGCCTACATCTCGAGGCTAAGACCAAGAGTGACGTCTCCTTGCAGCGCCTCGAAAAACCACATTAATCAAATCATACACATGATCAGGCGAGTTGCCACCAAGAAGCGAAGGCCTAAGGGAATCCGCTGCCTTTCGATAATTGAAGCTTCTGTCCTCTCGAGAGTCACTTACGTCAAGCCCCTGTCTTCTTCTCGAGAAGGAAGACGTGTAGATGCTTTATATAATGATTAGAAAGGCGGTCGAGCAGGCCATTGGTCTTCTTATGAGTGCGGTCACACAGAGGCTGCTTAGCACGGGGCTCCCCAACACGGTGGAAGAGCTGATAGAAGGCCATCTTTCTAACCAGAAGGTCCGACTTAGAACTGCGGTGGGTAACCGCATGCTTCACCAAATTGTCTGGGCAGCCTAGAATGTCACTCCGCGTGACGTACTCCCAGACTCTTGGCGACTAAAACTAAAGATGCTCCCTTTGCTTAGAAATATGAACCCCTCACATGACGAGGGCCACCGAAAAGCACAGGCTCAAGCGCTAAACACCACCTTCAGTGGGGATCATGCAGTTATCTACACAGACGCCTCCTAACATCCATGGCAGCAATACGCAATCATCGTGGCTACCTCCAGAACCAACCTCTTTGCGTGTACCTCGCTTAGGACCCAAGAATTGACGGCAGCAGAAGAGGCAGCCATCACCTTGGCTCTCACTCAACCAGGGGTTCAGAGGGTAGTCACCGATTCCCAGCAAGCCTACTGGAATTACCAGTCAGTTTGTGTGTCCTGACCTGCACTGCGCGTGCTAAAAAACCACTCCCCAAACGGTTCCATTCAGCTCATCTGGACACCCTCTCACGCTTCAATGGAGGGCAACAAATACGCCCACCCAACAAGCCTGCGCTTTTACCTCCCGTGCTGTGGTGCTGCACGAGGACAGTCACCCGCTTGTCACGTTCAGATAGATAACCCAGTATGATCGTCTTCCAAGACAGACCGTACCTTCGACTTACCCTGACCTTTCCAGAGAACAACAAACTACCCTACAGCTCATACAATTCGGGCTCCTTCCCACAGCCTACGCGTCTTCACTTAATATATGCGAATCGCTACGACGCTGAATGTAAATTTTGCTCAGAAGTAGGAACACTCCGCCCCGTAATCGGGGTGTGCGACTTTAGCCCTGATCACCCTCCTCTCTTTCCGTCAAGTACCCAACAAAAGCAATGGGAGATGCTGCTGCCCAGGCCCTCTCTACCTACCCAGCTTCAGCGGGTGGACAGAACACAGGCCAGCGCGGACTGCATAGGGGACCCACAGAAGAAGGAATCACTCTCCAGGGCTGCATTCTTGGCCCTTCAGAAATCTGAACAGAAGTATTTCTTCTTCCTCCTCCTACTTCTCTGCCGCAAATCTCCTCGCCTCCGTCCGCGGCGCAGAGACGCAGAACTCAAATCGTCTAACACCGGGGTGGAGCTTACTTTAATTTTATAAAAAAGTTTCCACTCTTGTGCTACACCAATACAACCCAACCAAACACCGTTCATGCATCATGCATTGATTTATCCTTACCAAGAATATCTCTTTGAAGTAATAAATGGTGTGGTTAAGTGCATTTCACTTCTCTCTGGTTTTATGATTTGTAGAGCGATGTGAGTGAATTTAAGTGACGTCGCATGGGTAATCGTTATGGGTGCCGTTTACAGCTTTGCTTTCCAACCACATTCACGGGGTGGATTGGCGCGATTTTTTTTTTTCGTTACATTCGTGCTATGAAAGGCGTCGTAAGCCAGTGGGAATTGACCGCGCTCCGAGTGTTTCTACCTGTCTTTTTGTCTTTCTGGCGTACTATATGAAAGAGTGCGCGACGAATGCTTCCTCGTGTCTACTTTTTCTGATCCATGCTATGGAACAAACGCGCTGAATATTTCCGCGTGTTTTACTCTTTCTGATATGCCATGGAACGCGATAGCAAAGGTTTAGCAGCTGAAGACGCTTTTAATAGCGGAGCTGTTGTTGGTGGCCGTGATATGTGCGGCGTCACCGGAAAACCCAATGTCACAGTTACTCCCGACGTTTACCGCGCCCGTCAGCACGCGTTTTACGAAGAGCGCCCGCATCGTCCATGCTTGGGCGTCCGCGTGCGTCCGCGCCTCAAGGGGGAGCACAAGACAGCTCGCGCAACAGACCCCCAGTTTGCGAAGCCGGTTGGCGCCGGTTGTAGTGCGTGCTGAAGCGTTCCACTTTGGGAGAAATTATCAGAGAGAGAAATCCACAAGCTTCGCTATTTTTCCAGGCTAGCGCGACTTAGTTCAAGCTTCGTCATTCCTCTTTTCGGTGGGGGTGAGGGGGGGGGGTGGAGGGGGGTGCGTGCTTTCGCAAACCTAGCGCAGCAACAACTTCACGTTAAAAAAACTCTTATTTAAGCACACCGTCTAGGCCGCAGAAGGTGTGCACCCCCTCAAGTGTGAATCGGCAAAGACTGGGCACAACGGACCGAGAAAAACACAAAATAACAACAACGGCAGACAGAGCAACACGTATAGGCACGTTGCGCTGATGCTTGCTTCGCAAGCAGTAGCACCATTTTCTATATCCTCGTGGTTCGTAGGGACATTTCTGCTGTGGACGATGCCACGCATATCAAGGGCTCGGTTCATAGCCGTCGTATTACGTAAGTGTCGGCGCTCTGTTCCAGACACCAACAGCCGGTATTATCACGAGTCACGCACGGGCGCCCACACAAAGAAGGTACCAAAGGTAACGTCATGATAACAAAGCCGAGAAGAACGAACAGCTTAAGTGGCGCAGGCGAAAATACGTCAGTCGCTGCTATTGTAGCCGACCAGTCAGATTGCAGATAATACAAATGGCAGGGACGAACCGATGCATTCATCACGGCCGTCTTTCTTTACACCGTGTCTCAGTGTCAACCCCATAGGTTGTTGGCACGGCATGCTGCAGGCAGTGCGTGATAACTGCTAAATCGCCACTCCTTCATCGACGCCCTAGCGTGCGCTGCAGACAACTTTAGCAGGAAAAGTGCTGCGCTCACACCGGCCTCTGTGCGGTGCAACGTTCGTATACAGCGGGAAATAGGGGCCAAATTCAGCGGAAGCTGGTTTAGTGCCGTCGGAAAGAACTATATATAGAAAAAAAAAAGTTGCAGATGCCATTTACGTTTACGTCTTAAGATGTACGACGCGATAGCGTTACTTAGACGCCGACGAAGCTTTCTGAAATAGAGTTGCTGCGTTTACAACACATGCTTTCCAGGCCCTGATGTTCAGTAAAGAGAGCGGAGCTAGCGGCAACAATTTTTATTTGCCGTGGCACAGGAAGGACCGAGGCCACCTGTGCTTGTGTAGACGAAGAGGCCGGCGTGAAAATTTCCGCCTGCAGGGTGTTTTTCGAGAAGGCGAGAGTTCCAGTGTTTCAAAGTTTTATTCTCACGCGTCGTGAGCAGCCTGAACTTCTTGGCATTTCTTTCTCAGCACAAGGGAGGCACGGAGAAGCCTTTTATTGCGTAAGATGTGGTTGGAGCTTCGGAAAAGAAGGAGAGAGAGAGAGAGAGAGAGAATAAACATCTTTAATTTGAAGCTTAATGGTGCAGGATGGTGAGAGCACCACCGGTGGGGGGCGTCTGCTAGTCCGGGATGCCCTGGTCCTTGCTGGCTGCTCGTGCCCTCTCTATCAGCATGCGCCGAGTAGAGTCAAGAGAGGTCCGAGGTCCGAGGTCAAGAGGTCCGAGCTGGACAGCCGGTCCATCCACTGCTCGTACGTAGGACGGGGATTCGGTGTGAGGGAGGGGGATTGTTGGCACTCCCAGACCAGATGGCACAGGGTGCCTGGCTGGGGGCAAAAGTGGCAGGTACTATAATAATGGGTGGGGCAGATATGGTGGAGGAGCGTACAGTGCGGATAGAAGTTGGTCTGTAGCCGGCGGAGTGGGGTCGCTTCGTCGCTGGAAAGGTGAGAGTTGGGTGGAGGGAACCGCTGACGCTCGTGTCTGAAGTGAGCGAGAATGTCCGCGTAGCCCTTCAGTGTGTGGGCGGGGGCCTTCTCCGTGTCTTGGCTCTACTCGGAAATGTCCTGGAGGGTGTGTGCTCGGGCAGCGGCGTGTGCCGCCTCATTTCCGTCGAGAGACTCGTGTCCAGGGGCCCAAACGATACGAATGTCGGGAAGCTGAGGGATGGCATTCAGGATCTTGAGGGCGAAGGGTGACATGCGGCCGAGCTGGTAGTTGCGGCATGCTACGTGCGAGTCCGTAATGACTGTAACGTATTCGCTATTTGTTGTGGCTGCTAGGGCGATGGCGATTTCCTCAGCGGCGTTTGTAGAGGTGGCGGATATCGTGGCGGCTGTGAGCTCGGTTCCCTGGTGGTCTATAACCGTGACCGCGTGGGCGGGTTTGCGGGTGTAGCGTGCGACGTCCGTGCAGCGTGTCGTAAGGTTCCCTGCGTGCTTCTTCGTAACTGCATCGACCCGGGCTTTGCGGCGTGCTTTGTTGTAAAGGGGGTGCATATTCCGCGGCAAGGAGCTACGCGAATGTTTGACGGATGTGGAGGGGGACACGTTGGGGCTGGTCTTCTTTTGGTCGGTACCGGTTATCAGAGGCGTGAGGTAAACAGATGGTAAAGAGCTCAAGGGTTGAGCCTGAATGGCAAGGCCCCAGACTCAGGGGCTGTTTTCCCGGCCCTCTCTGAACTAAGCTCACGCTGATATGGTGACGAGGCGGTCAGGGAAGCTTCACATTTTTCGACGGAAGGGCAACATGTAAGGTTTCACTTGTTATACTCCTGTGTGCATATATTTAAATATCATAAGGTTGCGTGGAAAAAAGTGTAAATTTTCCTGTGCATAGCAGTTTTATAGTATCGTCGGGAATTTCGTACGAAACATCTTTGCCCATCCAGATTTCGCGATATATGCGTTGGTTCGTATACTGCGCCGAACTTGCGATTCTTCGACGATGACATCCTATTTGGCACGGGGAAAGTTGATGCGTGGTCACGTGGTTTTAATGCTTAGCATTCTTGGCCGAGCACCCCCACAGCCAGGCCAGGACCGCGTAATCGCTATAATGGTGTAAATAGAGATACTTGGGCGAAAGAAATTTTCAAAACCTTAAAAAATAAGAAAAACATAAAATAATTACGAAAAATGGCGAACTGTGTAGACGCCCTGCCTTTCCACAATAATGCAGATTTCGCTAAAGTTGCACATATAAAGTTACACATATAATCGTTATAGTAGCTTAAAATTGAGGTCAGACGAAATTTTAAAAAACCAAAAAGAAGAAAAATATTAAAAAATTACGGAAGCTAGCAAAAAGGACGTGGCATTTCGCCAGTAATGCAGATTTAGCGAAAGTTTCACCTGTAATCGTTATAATAGCGTAAATGGAAATAATTGCTCAAACATAATTTTGAGGACATAAAAAAATAAGAAAAATAAAAATAATTACGGAAAAGGGCGAACCGCGTAATGCCCAGCCTTTCCACAATAACGAAGATTTCGCGAAAGTGTCACCTGTAATCGTTACAATAGTGTGGTTGGAGGTAATTGGTCGGTCAACATTTGGAAAAAACAAACAGAAAATTCCCTGGAAGGAACTCACACTCACGACATTCGGCATAAGAATGCTGCACATTATAGATAATTTTTTTAATTCCTGCAGAACTTTTTTTTGTCAGCTGCGGCGTAATCTTCCAAACTCTCGTGTCCGGGTGTCAATGTGATGTGAACTCACTGTAGACGGATGAATGTTGTTCAAGTGTTTGTGTATTCTGCCTGCAGGAACAAGTCTTTTTGAGACTGTGTGAGGATGCTTAAGCTGATATATGATAGTTTTTATAGACGGGTCGCCGACCTATTTGGTGATCGCGAGAAGTGGGAGGTTGAGGGCTGCCTTATATGCTGTTCTCATGATGGTGTTTAGTTTCATTCAGCGCAGATAAATTTCTGGAAATGCAGACGTGCTGATTGTCTGCGTAAGTGATATTTCTTTGTCTCTCTCTCTATCTAGATCCTTTTTTGGTGAGGTGTATTAAAATATGGTCCAAATGGGTAAATACGTTTCATTTTCGTAGTGATGGTGAGATCACTTCGGCCGCTTCGGTGTACTGCCATGCCGATGATTTTTGCGTGACCGCCCTCTCGGACGATATCCTGACCAATTTTTAGGCTGACTTCTGAATTGTCCGCGTGGTGCCATCCATCCTTTTTCCGCACAGAGCTTGCATCTGTGACAGGGCCGCAAGAAATTTCTACAGTAATTTAAAAATTGGCCTCCTACACGCCCTGTGAACGGTGTCATTTCTTATTAACAGACATTTTAGTTAGTTTCTGGTCTTAAAATCGGCCTTCCTTGCTTTTTCACAGCTTGGCGTTAATCTTTCGCCAAGATTAGCGTTAATCTTTAAGATTAGCGTTAAAGATTGGTGTTAATCTTTCGCCCATCTTTCGCCAAGATTTTTCCCTTTCTTAGTCAAGTGGCCCAATGTTGGCGCCGCATCAGTTCCGTTGGCAGGGGAGCTTTGGGGTGATGGAGTCGATTGCAGCAGCGGCTGGACACCGTATCTGCCGAGGATGCGACTACCAATACGGCGTACAACACGTCTCACTGCGCGGGCCCCGCTTAAATCTTGTATCGTTTCTTTCGCCTCCGCTGTCGTAGTATAGTCCTCCTTTCCACATTCCCGTTCGCCGCTCTCCCATAATCGAGATTCAGGCGAGCCCTCGTATCTTGCTGCCTCTGTTTTAGTTTCCTGTTAGCACCGGTGACGGACTTCCGTGGACGCTTGATGAGCGCGGCTGATAGTGAACGGCCGGCAGGCACGCGGAAATCGAAAAGTTAGCGTAATAACGCTATCGCGTTAATAACTAATTCAGCCCGCTGAATCGCCGAGCATGATTACGTCGCTATATATAAAGCTCGTATAGATAGAGGACTGAGTTTGCTGCTACAACTGAAAATAAATCGGCCAATAGCCACGGCACCGCTCGAATTACGCCCTTCGAGCGCGCTGACAGTGCCAAAACCAAAAACGAGACAAATCTTTGAGCAAGCTGGTAAAATATCTGACGAGCTTACCGCAGTAATATTTGTATACGCTTCTTTTACTTCATTCCGAACGCATTTCTGATTTAGACAAAAAAGGTGGCAAAAAGCCTTTCAGGGTTTATGTAATTTCAGCAGAGCTATATTGTTATTTGATATTTGGTACTGCTTGCTGCACTTGCATTTTCCGAACCCCACGTGCGCAGAGAAGCGATGCCAGAGGAAGGACAGCTCTGGATACAGGAAAACCTAGGAAGTAATTCAGAGCGGGCGGCATCAGAAAACTATTTAAGGTACTCAAAAGCTGCACAATACGCGCTCTTGCCAAGGACTCGCCGTTCCCCTTTGCCACCTCTCCTTATCTAGCAGTCTTCTTCCGTTTACGAAATTGATTGCGGATGTGGACGTCACTGTGCATTGCTGCCACACGCCAAGTCTATACGAAACAAACATCTACCCTGTTCCAGTTTCGCTAAACATAAAGTTCATATGCACTTTTGAACAGTTCAGTGTTACTGTATACCTATGTCAGTTTTCTTTGGGGAACTACGCCTTATCTTTCCGTCACACAGGTGACCTTGCCGCGGCCAGGGGAAAAATAACTGTCAACATTCTTTTAAATTTCGGACGCCTTTTATTTTTTATTATTTCTTCTTGTTTGTTAGCGCTTGCTCAGAGGAGCCATTGGAAAGCGGGCCTAGTCTTCTTAAAATGTTTCAAAATTCTAGAGGCGAAAATAAGGCGCTGTCTTGGGAGTTTTCCGAGATTTTTTTTTACTTACACTGCCCAGTTGAAAAAGACGACAAAAAAAAATGTTTCTGTAGTGTTGTCGTATTTTCGTGCGTCGTACTGTCGTCTCGTCGTATTCTTGTCGTGTCGTGATTCAAAGGTTCTGTCGTGTGTCGCATTTTTGTCCTGATTTTGTTGTTCTGTCGTGCCGAATTCCTGTCTTGAAGTGATCCCGATGTTCCATCAGTAGTTGCATACGATTTGAATGTTATTGCCCATTGATAAGAGTAAGATAAATGACAATTCTGTTGTGACTGCAGGAATGTTTGTCGTTGAGAAAATTGACTTTGTCGTTCCGACAGAAATGTGTGTCGTAACAGATGGCTTTGTCGTAACAATACTACTTCTGTTGTCACGACAAAGTTTTTTTGTCCTGCGACAGGAATTCTTGTAAGGCTTATGCGGTATTCCTGTTGTGATTTTAGACTGGGTGGCTACATGGGTGCAAGCGGTGCAGCACATGTCATTTGGTTACCAGAATGTAGTCCTAATCGCAACCCTCTGCGCTGGTCTGCATGACACTGCAGTAATCTGCACCAATTCAAGTAAAAAAACAATTTTATTAACGCGTAATAACCGCTCGCGTTTCCTTTTCGCCAAAAAGATAGCAATAATACTGGCATACTATTGCACAAATTGTTCTGTGGGCTTTGGCGTATATGCCATTATACTCTATAAAAATATACTAAAATGCATTGCATCATGCATTATTAATGCTGTTCGTGGTATTTCTTCGGCTGCGGTTGCGGCCCAAATAAGCCTCTCTGCGCGAAAGCAACTCCTGAACCAGGCAAACAAGGAAAAAAATGCTCGCGTGCACAGACTGCGCACATGGCCTCAAGGGCCTCCAGGGCACCGGAGACATATTGGCGAGGCGCATTGCATAACACCGACGGGATTATTGCATGAAAGTGGACGCCCCGAGAGAGACTGTGCGGGCCTCAAGGGACACAACATCAACGAAAACCACCTCCGTTTAAAGAAGCAACGCGACCAAGTTTCCTTGAGAGAGGAAGATTGACAATGAAAATATATGTCAGCTGCCGCAAGGCAAGAATGCAAAGAAAGCAAAATAAACTTATAAAAGATTCCTTTAAAGAATGTCAGGTGATGTGAAGCTTGTCGAACCTTGTTAATTCGCTACCGAGAGGGGACAGAAAATCTGATCCAATGAACCGCAGTGCGGACTAGCGGGCTTCCCTTTGATTCGCGGTACAGCCCACAATACCATTACTAGGGAAGCATGCGCGATAAGGTACATATATTTTGTACGTCTTTTAAAGTGTATTTAGATAAAGCGCATACGCGTTCTACTTAGATAAAGTATATTTTGGACTTGCGGCCAGCGCGTTTTACCATCTGCGAGTTTAAAGCGAAAGCTTTATATGTCCCATCGTTCGGTTCACCTTTAACGACCTTGAACGAAAACCATTTTCCGAAGCCTACCGTATCAATTAACTTGAACCAGGCGTTCTATAGCGCGAGGTTCTCCACAGCCCGCTCTTTAAATCGGCAGTAGCGCTAGGTGGCCATCAATTCCAGTTCACTGCAGAAGTAGTAGGGCAGAGAAATAGCACAGCCAAGCTAGTGAAGTGAATTAAGGCGAAATAAAGTGTAGTAAAGTCAATAAAAGTGATTTAAGACAGATTAACCGATTACAGGGGATAACTCAGCGAATAATTAGGATGGGCGACCAACCCGCCGCGGTGGCTCAGTGGCTAAGGCGTTGCGCTGCTGAGCACGAGGTCGCCGGTTCGATTCCCGGTTGCGGCAGACGCTTTTCTGATGGAGGCGAAAGCAAAACGCCCCGTGTGTACGAGAATTCGGCGCACGGTTAAAGACCCCCAGGTGGTCAAAATTAATCCGGAGCCTCCACTGCGGCGCGCCTCATCGCCTGCGCTGCGTCGGCGCGTTAACCCCCCCCCCAATCAGAAGATGGGCGACCAAGTGATGGAAGTGCATGATTCAGTGATGGATGACTACGCAAATAAATTGAATATCACAGTGATTTTATGGGCATCACTATGCGAAATATGGAGGGATGACTATGCCATTAATCCAAACAATAAAACAACACTATTTAAGGTTTCCAACTAAGATTACTAATTCAACTGGAAAAATGTGGATGACAAAAGAATTTTCGCGGACGTCAGTAGAAGGGTTTCCGGTATAACAGTCCCACTAGAAGCGGAAGAAGTATATTTCGACGTTGTGCGGGAATGTGGAAGAACGGAACAGGTAAAACAAAATAAATCATGTGTCTGTCTAATTCACCGCCACCCAGGCTTTAGCTTTCAAGCCGTCGTAGGAACAACATAAGGTACACTCATTTTTTTTTTCCTTTTTTGGCTTCTGCGCAGACTTCCTGCCGAGATTTGCCCGCAGCAGCAGCATCCAACTTTCCGTCGACTGTGAAGGTGCCTGGTTGTAGGATGAAGTCGAATGCCTTCTCCGGCCGAAATTTTTTCACAGAACTAGATGGTGGACTTGCCGCTGTGGCGGTTACGCTCAGACACAACTCAGTGGCAGAACAACTCGGTTACCCACCCATAACTACCAAAGACCCAAGAGGCCACGCTCAGGCTCGTTTAAACAAACACGTGTCCCTACCCAACTGTGATGCACCCGATGTTGCCAAATCAACCCGGAGCCCAATGCAAGTTCTCCGCGTAGTCAGGTACACTCAGGCACATTATCACTGGATGCACGAAGAACACAGATTTATCCCCACTCCACCCAGTTTCTGATTACCCAGAGCAGGTGGAGACGCCGCTGTCCATCTTAGCCTTTGCGATCGGCCTCTGGCGGTTGATAGAGGGGTAGCATACGGGACGACGCAGGGTTATATCTGCAAGACGGCTCAATCTTATACAAGATTCTGCTCAATAAAAAAGTTTTACTCTATTTTACCTCCGGACTCCCAGTAGATCCCTTTGTAAAATGCATGCCAAGATGCACCGCGCACGCTATTTGAAACAAAGAAACGGGGAGACGCAATGACTTCAAGTAATTTCCTTTTTACTGCAATTTTTAACATAATTTTAACGCCTATTAGGTGAGCAAAAACAAGTATATATGGTATGAAGCCACGGAAGCTTACTATCCTACTTAGTAGCGGTTTGTCTGCACGGGTAATGAAAAAGGGGATACGGAATAAGAAAACACGAAACGAGTAAGAAGGCACAGCTGGACGAGTTGGTGAAGGTTTCATACGCGTAAAACATGTGGAAACAGCAAAAGCAAGGAACCGCTCTTTTGTGGGCGTTCCTTTGTCCAGCTTTTCTTGTTCTTCGCGCATTTTTCCAAGTGCGAAGAAGCAAACGGGAAGCAGCACTGCGTTTCATTTGCTGCATCGGTCGCGGTTCTTTTCGGCATTGGATTTGTGATATTTGGGTTAGCGATAACGATGCGATGTGGGCTACCAAATACGTCGCGCGTTTCTAAGTCACGGTAGGTCATGCAAGCTAGCCAGCGCAAGAAATGCAACTATCTGTTCGCGTTTTTTTTTTTGTATTTTCGTTCCAAAGGAAGATAAAAACGCAGCAGGCAAGACGTAATTGATTGAGCATTTTATTGTATTCCACGTGTGAGCAGACAGAAAATGCCACAAGAACAATATAACCAAGTATTTGACTGCGGACGTCGGAAAATCTGGTAACAGGATCAGAAAATAATACAGACATACGCTATGTACAACTGAAATAAGATTAAAAGTAGGAGACACAAAGACACACAAACGCAGGAAATAAATAGGGCGGACATAGGACAGTCATGAATTGCTAAAGTCCATCATCCTAACAACAATTTTGTGCGCTAGCGCGAACTGTCAATTTTAAAAAAAAATTGTCATTGCAACTGGCGCCTCGCTTCCCTCCCCCCCTCCCCCTTTTTTTTTAAATCGCTTTTGAAACTCATCTGAGCCGGCACATCTTCGCAAAAAACTTCCAACACGAACACCCAGATTATCAATGTCGTCCGCACTCAATTGAGTCGCCAAGGAATAGGAATGATGTGCATATTTATTAACCCTTTGAAGGATCAGATTGAAGGCAGTAAAAAACACTCCATTCAGCTATGAAAGACAAACAGACATGTTTCATTACCCTGTACGGGGGCATGTTTCGACGCAATCATTCCTTTCTTAACAAGGTAAAGATGAACGCGATAAATACTGCACTCTTTATACAAGCAAAGCCATTCGCGTTTTTCGTCTGACATTGAAATTCATGCGGCCAGATAAGAGGCCAAGGCAACAAAAGCACCACACGGTGAAACACTGTTTTACGTTGTAGAAAAAAATTGATGCTGGCCAAATGAGGTATCAGCGTACAGTCTCTTATCGCCCGAGTGCAATGAAAATTTTATGGAAATTTCGTGGACAAAGTTCTACGAGAATTCTGCAGGTGTACTTTTAAAAAGACCGATCGCGACAAAGTAATGAACATTACAGACACGAGCTACAACAATAAAACGGCACAAAATGAATGATATGTACATGACAACTCATCCCGTATGTTCCGACAAGACGTTGTGAACGACGTCGGGACAAAAATATCACATTGACCTTGGGTGGCGCACGGAGGAGCTTACCGCGTGAGAACAAGATTACAAAGTGACAATTGCGCTCGTGTTGAACCTCTTGTAAAATCTGACAAAATTTACGCACAGAACAAATTGACCGCGCGTTAAGGCACTTCGCGTTTTGCGGTGACGAACCTGTCCTTTACGACGCGAGAGCTTGAGGCACTTTAACGAATACAGCTACAGCCCTCGCGCAACCATCCGGACGTTTGTCGCCCGAAAATGCCCGCCTTCGTTCAACTCTTCTGACTAATGAGAGCTCGACAAAAGCGAGCAAGGAGATTCAGGCGACGAAGCCCGTGGTCTCGCTTGGACAGTTCGTCTAAAAGCACTCTCTGTACAAGGACGATCCAGAAGGACAACGCTGCGACACGGCGTTTCTTCCAACCTCGTATTGTTTTCCGGAAAGAAGGCTGACGCGTCTGCGGTAGTAAAGGCGACGAGGCGGCTCGTTGTTTCCTCGATGTTTGGAAGCGATCGCCGATACGCATCTTCCCCACGGTCGAATCGACCTACTAACAAGGTTAAGGTGTCATGGCAATCAATGCGCCGCCGCGGCAGGGTTGTCCCCACAATTAATATACTGCTTATCTCGTCGCAGCCACGATCGAAACTGCAAAGCACGTGAGAGGCGCAGAATAACTTTTGCTTTGGCTGTGTAATCCGAATGTCAAGGAAGCCGATAAAAGCGAGTAAGCATAGCCGCGTCAATCGCCTGATTTCGGGCGGGGTATGAAAGAATGCTTTCTGAGCGCAATCTCACGAGCTCCTGCAAAAAACGCGGCGGTGCAGTACAAGAGAACAACGAAATGGAAGGCCGTCTTCGAAGCGAGACCAAGACGGGAACGCGACACAGGCTCGATCGCGTAGACGAAGAAAACACAGGAAAAAAAAACAGAAGAACCTTGTCAGCGCGGCTTTGGAAGCGCGTCTGTATGCAATACGGGCGCTGTCGCCGCTGTCGTCGCTTATATTGCGAAGTCTAGTGGTACGCGGCAGCCCTGGGCGTATGCGAGCACGGCGCCCACCAACCTTCGCGACGAAGACGGACGATCTTCTCGTGTACGCGCGTGTACACTTGCACGCGCGTTTGCAGTTGTAGTCCTCAATCAGCGACGAGTGCTTCGTCCGAGTACACACGAATGAAATGGATGTTGGTCCACACAATGAAGCCCCTGGTCCGCGCCAGCCGCAAGATGGAGTCAAGTAATGGCTTCTGAAGCCACATCTCAGTGAAAGATGAACGTGGCTCAAGTAGGCGGGATGGCATCAGCTTGAGTACTGCTTGGAGACGCTGCGTTGCGCTGTCGCTTCAGCGAACTGCCTCCCGCAAGCATCTCCGCCGTTTGGCAGCTGCCACTCGCGGGGCGACGTCCCCTAGCAGTCTTTGACTAGCTTCTTGTAGCTCTTGCGGTAAAACTGGAAGAACATGAGGAAGAAGAAGGCACACTCGCCGATGCAGAGCCAGCTGAAGAAGAGCGGGAAGCCGCAGCGCACGAACAGAGGCATGACGGCGTGCACCACGAGTCCGACGAACTGGATGAGCTGGATCTGGGTGATGTAGCGCTTCCACCAGAGGTACTTCTGCACCGACGGCCCCAGCAGGGAGAGGAAGTAGTAGCCGTACATGATGACGTGCACGCAACTGTTGACGGCCGCCGTCAGGATGTTCTGGCCGCCGCAGGCGTACTTGAGCACCAGCCACACGGTGCCCACGACCATGGAGTGGTGCGCCACGTGCAGCACGGTCACGTGGCTCTGCTTCTTGGTGAGCACGAAGAAGACGGTGTCCAGCAGGTCGGCAATCTTGAGCAGCAGGTACCACCAGGCGAGCCTGGTCAGCGCGAGCGCGTTGGGGCTGTCCGAGTAGTCGACCGTCTGGCAGGACCAGCTGTAGCCGCCGCCGAAGTACGTGTGCCGGAAGAACTGCACGGCGAAGAAGGCGCTGCAGAAGACGTTGGCCAGGTTGTACGCCATGATGAGGGGCTTCAGGTTGTAGGGCTTGCGATCGCGCATCCAGTGGGGGCCCACCGTTGTCACGAACGATACGTACACTGCAACCACGCTGATCACAGTGAACGGACTGTCGACGAGGGGCCAGCCCTGGACCCGCGGGTCCGCGAGCGACGACAGGTACCGAAGTCCGTCTTCTAGGAGGGCCATTGTCTTTTGTTTCGACGGCTCGAACCGTACACGCAGTTCCTCGCTGATGCTCCGCGACGTGCTTCGTCTGCCCGCCTTTGTGGACCGCGAAGCGAGCTCTGATGGGCTTCGACTGTTCCGGACGCCATTTAGACGATCGGTGTTGCCCGGCTGGCTGACGTCACGCACATTCGCGCGTTCCCGCATTCACGTGTGCACTACGGGCTGTCACGAACCCCGAAGCCAATGAGGCGCAGCTTCGGACCCCACGAAACACTCCGATTGGCGGACAACGTCACGCACGTCACTATCGCACGGGGCGTCCCGAGATGTGGTGAACTACACCGCCGCGCGGCGCCGCGTCGGAAGCACTTCGGCGCAGCGCTACGACGAAAGGACAGTTGTCGGTGGCGGCAAACTACAGACGGGTTTCTTTCTTTCTTCTTTCTTTTTCCCGTTATCGAAACTGGCGGCACGCGCTCGGAGCGGCCGTCCATTGGCGAACGGCGCGCGTGACGTCTTAGAAACCGGACTGACAAAGCCGAGATGGGAGAGAGAGACGGGAGAGCGGCAGATTTGCAGAGCGTCGCGAGCGGCAAGCCGGCTTGACGAAACAGTCACGGTACGAGTCACCGATGGGGAAACACGTGTGCCGGCTCCACGCGCGTCAGGTGGGCGGAAGGTCGGTTGCGCGCCCGTCTAGCGGTCTCTGCAGCGCGCTGGCGTGTTTGTTTACCCCGGCCCCAACGACGGCTGCGGCGCGCGCGTTGACGTTTTCTTACGGCTCCGTGCGCCCTTCGTTCGGGACCGCGAAAGTGGTTTCGCACGAGGAAAAGAGAAAAGAAAACGCGGCGCGGCGGTCGAAGCACCTTTCGGCGAAAGGCAAAATTGCCCGAGCACGCACCTCGAAGGGGAAGACCGAGAGCGTTGTGTCCCTCGGCACGCAATTCACGCCGGTCATCGCTTTTTTTGTTTTCGCGAAATGTTTTACGGGAGTCATCGCATCCTTCCAGCCACTTAGATGTGATTGCAAGTGAGTTATCAAGAGCACGATGGTGGACACGCGTCGTCTAACGCGCCTCGGGGGAGGAGCTGACGCGCATGCGGTCAAGTAATACCCTTGCGTAATAGAAAATCTCTATACTTGAATGGAAATAACAGCTGTCGACGCGGTAGGGGGGCAAACCATTCACGGTGCGTGAAAAAAATAAACGCATTGAGTTAGCGTAAGGCGTTCTTTCGCGAGCTGTCCTGATCACAAGGCGTTCATACAATGTGCACGATCCATTGTAGGAAAGCAGGTGGTGGAAGTAGTTCACAACGCCAACTGAAGTACTCGTCGCTTTGGAGCAACCAATAATTCGGTAACTGAAGCACACCTTCTTATCGTGTAATGTCATCGCGTCCAAAAGGCAAGTACGTGTCAGGAGCCCCAGCCGTCACATTACGGTGCGTAAATATTTGCGGCTGTTATAATCCAGGCACAAGGTGTACCACGCGACCAGTTACAATTCCGCTTTAATGTATCTGGGTGCGGGGGAAAATTTTACAGGGCTTGTTAATTGACAGGCTTAGAACAAATGATTGATTGATTGGTTGGTTGTAGGGTTTAACGCGCCGACGCAACGCAGGTGATGAGGCGCGCCGTAGCGGAGGGCTCCTGATTAATTTTGACCACCTGTGGATCTTCAACGTGCGCCCAAATCTCGTACAAACCGGCGTTTTTGCTCTTCGCCTCCATCAGAAAAGCGGCAGCCGGGGCCGGGAATCGACCCTGAGACCTCGTGCTCCGCAGCATAATTTGATCAGTTGAGTGAAGGTTAATCGGTAATGTTATGGGTAGATCACCAAAGAAAGGAACCAGTTATAGAACAGAAAATTTTGCATAAGATTTCGGTGCAGTAAACTTTCGTTATAGCGAAGTAGCTTTAACAGGACTATCGTCCTATTCGTATCCAGATTGTCAATGGTTTCCCCTGCAACGCGCTAAGAGCAGGTCACCCCCGCTTTTAACGAAGTGCCCCTTATAACGAAGTCAGTTACCCATCCCGAGAACTTCGTTACAACGAAGGTTCTCCTGTACGTGCATGACAGGCCAGCGAATGTGTGGGGTAGGAATGATTTGAGATGAGTACGAATGCAGAAAACTTCTTCACTGGAAGAAGACCATCGGTTTCTAGGTTTGCTGTCATTCCGGCTTCGCTAGGCAGATCTAGGTCGCGCTTCTGGTGATCTTGGGCCTGGGCGAACCCGAGATGGAGTTGTGGTTGCGCCCGACCTAGTGTGTGCACGAAAAGGACACCAGAAATGGCTACAAAAAACGTAAGCGCTGTTTCAGCACAATTCTCATGAACGTCAAGTTGAATCTTGAATGCGCAACCTTGGTTTGGCTCCAACATATTATTGCGTAGATCAGCCAAGCTCAGCTACACACTAATATCTGTGCCAGTAATCACTCACGAGTCTTTAAGCCACATGTATCACCTGTTCATGTTACAGAAGTGCCACTGTTTATTACACCGTGGCTAAGCAATACATTTGTTCAACCTAACTAAAATACTTTTTAGTCCCGGTTCAAGAGCTAAGGCGCATACCCGCCGTTATCGCTTACCTCCGATACGATCATTGTCCCAAGCTCTTTTTTTTTAAATGGTAAGTAAAACTTCACAAGATATGTAATAAAGAAATTCCTAAACGTTGGTCAAATAACAAACGAGCTCCGATTTTTGCCGGCGTAAAACAAGAAACAAAGACACATCGTTCGCCTTACTCCACGATGCCGCCGTAATGATCGACTCTGCCGGCAGCGGCCAGCACAGGTCTACGTACAAGCGCGTAGTGATCACCTCTGGCCTCGAGCCAGAAAGAGAACAAGATTCTGCGAAGCACGTTCGACGCTGTATAATCGGCGGTGCAAACGGGACGAGCGGGGAAGTGGTCGCCAGTTTATTATAGGCGATAGTCGTTCTTGAGCCAGCTGAACGCGAGAATTTTGGTCTGTCCGCCTATTGCTAAATTCAGCCGCCAGGCCAAACCGGAAGAATACCTGACCACGATGTATAGCTATAGGCAGGACCGTAGCAAATTACTAACAATACTGGCATGGGTCATATATGTCCACATTATTTAGCGCCCCCGGCACATTTCAGGCAAATGTGAGTACGGAACCCTAAGTTTCCGCGTCTATTAATCATAGATACATGTTGTATTGCCTTTTACGGCAGCACGTGGAAATAAAAACACGTTCAAATAAAAAACACGTGGAAATAAAAACACGATGACAAGCACATTGTTGGTTCTTGTTTGAGCGCACAGACACACAGGCACACATGTTCTATACACACACACACACACATATATATATATAGTCTGAAAAGATAAAAACTCACACAGAGCGCGAAAAAAATAAGGTTAGTAGAGACAGAGACAAACGAGAAAGACGTAGAAAATAGAAATAAGTTTACTGACGTTTCAGGGAGAGGACTCCCTTTCTTCAGATACTCTGAAGAAAAGGAGTCCTCTCCCTGAAACGTCAGTAAACGTATTTCTATTTTCTACGTCTTTCTCGGTTGTCTCTGTCTCTACTAACCTTATATATATATATATATATATATATTATATATTATATATATATATATATATATATATATATATATATATATATATATATATATATATATATATATATATATATATTGTGGTCTCTACCTCAGAATATGCACCACCCTAGCACTGCACAAGGCATGCACTTATGCACATTGCGAGGAACCACCCGGGTTCGAGCTATTTGAGAACGCTCACGGAACGCTCACCCCTATGATGTGCAATAAACTATCTGTCTATCTATCTATCTAACTGAGACGCCGTCGCGCCAGCTCAACACCGCCTCGGTTGGGCAGGTGGAGTAGGGGGCGACAAAGGAATATGCCCAGTGTAGTACATCAGCAGAAGGCGTTTATTTGCGCCAACCCCTTCAGTTACATTTCAACATCCCCGTGGGTGAAAAGGGGCGATGGGCGACCTGTCGCCACGCGCAGAGTGTGCCGCGTCATCGGCGCGCTGAACCGGTGGGCTCAGCAATAAGGGCAAAATCTGGGGTGCTGGCCGATGGGCTCGCAATAGAAACTCACTGTCCTTCCGTTCCCAGGCGCGTACCGCACGGCGTGATCGTCGGGTGTCAGGTACGGCTAATATGTGAGTGAACGGACTGAGGATCAACCGAAGGCACGGGCCGGCAGCCGGAAGGGCTTGCGGGTTGAGAGCCGGCGCAAAAGAGCTGCGACCGGGCGGTGAGGAAAATAGTTACGCACCTTCGGCTGTCCTCCTGAGCATCTCTCCGAACGGACCCCCGCGCAGGGCGCGCGTTCGCGTCCCGACGAGGGTGGGTTTCGGGAATCCTTCAAGCGGGCCAATGAGGTGAGGTTAGCTCCAATACCAGGGCGGAGCCCCCGCTGCGTGACAGTGTTTTATCGCCGCAACGGTCGCTGCAGCCTTCACCTCAGCAGGAGTTTGAGAAGACGGCTCGGCTCTACACAGTGGCGCCGAGGCGAGCCGGCATTTCGAGGAGAGAGGGGGGAAAAGCGCCGCGCAATGGCACAAACCTACCGATCGCGCAATGGCTCGGGTGCCAGGATCCCCACAATATATATATATATATATATATATATATATATATATATATATATATATATATATATATATATATATATATATTATATATATATATATATATATATATATTCTCTATTTTCTGTCTTTCCAAATAAATTCTTTATCTGTTTAAATGACATTCCACATTCAGGTTTTCTTGACTGCCAACCCTTATTTCAACGAGCCCCTCATTTCCTATTCCGATTCGCTACATGCATAGCGAGGGCCTCTGTCTTGGCACTCTTGATGCCATAGGGAGCTTAAGAGGGTTCAGCGCTGGCTACCACCCCCAAGCGCCGGAAACAAGAATACCTTAACATAAATACCCCAGAAAGTGGAGGTGAAAATATCGCCGCCGGTAGCATAGTGGTCATCGCACCAGACGTGTATTCTGGAGGTCGTGGGTTCGGATCCCACACGGCGGGCATTTTCCCTCCACTTTCTTTCTGTCTTTCCAAATTCTTTACCTGTTTCAATGACCAACCCTCCCCTTTGCTTTCCGAGGTTTTCTTGACTGCTGACTGCCAGCCCGTGTATATATATATATATATATATAATATATATATATATATATATATATATATATATATATATATTGTCAGAGAAAGAGAGAACGAGAAATAAGAAGTACGGACGCAATAGCATTCCTTCGACGTAGAAGGAGCCTTTTGCAACTGAGTTCCTGGATTTATAAATTCAGCGAACAGCCGAAGACTAGCCGCAACGCTTTTTAACCTTCGAGGCTTAGGAATGACAGATGCCATTTACACTTGTCTGGATTAACATATAAGCGCGAAAGGTAGCAGCTGCAGGGTGTTCGTTAGTTTGATAGCCGCGGTGGCTCAGTGGATAAAGCGTTGCGCTGCTGAGCTAGAGGTCGCGGGTTGGACTTCCCAGCCGCTGGCGGCCGCTTTTCTGATGGAGGCGAAAAGCAAAATCGCCCGTGTGTTCGATATTTCGGTGCACGTTAAAGATCCCCGGGTGGTCAAAATTAATCCAGTGCCCTTCAATACCGCGCGCCCCATCGCCTGCGTTGCGTCGGTGCGTTAATCCCTACTATCAATCAAAGAGTTTGATAGAGAAGGCGACAGTGCCAGTGCTTTGAAGTTTTTATTGTTTAGCGTCGGGGCAGGGCTCCATGTTTTGGTTATTTTGCTTACTAAAGAAGATATATAGAATACTCATTAGGCAAGACATGTTGGGTTTTTGGGATAATCGGTTAAACAGGTGGGTGGGAGCTGAGTGGTTCAAACCGAAGTCCAGGACCCAGGATGTGGCAGATCCTTCTCTCGTCCTCTCACAAGCCCATGCTGATCTTGAGCAAACGAGATGATCTAAGTTTCCCCCGGTATACCTCTATAATGTGGAACATGTAATTTTTTAGTTGTTCTCCCCTGAGCATACCCTCGGGAATAGCCAGGCGGCCTGGAAGACGATGGATGTTGCCCCACATTTAGCGAAGTTTTAATTTAATGTCGGCCGTTTCATACTAAACACCTTCGCCCATCTAGATTTGTGGATGCATGTGTTGGTTTGTATCCTGCGCAGAGTTCGCGATCCTGTGGTGTTGAGTTCTCTGCGTGGCACGGCGAAGGATGGTGTTCCTAGGTGTAAAAGGAGGACACATTTGCCATATTTTCAGAATAGGCAGTGGTGGTCCCAAAGGGAGGGGGAAAGGGGATGCGTAGGAAGCGATCGCCCCCCCCCCCCCCCCCCCCCCCCCGTCCAGAGAGGTCCTCAGCCTTTTACTTTTTGTTTTTTTAAGCATGCCACTTGTCCGAGGTCGCAAACGTGTTGCGAACGTCAGAAATGCGGGCTGAGTCAGCCGTTGTACTGCCTATGGGGGGTCACAAACCAGTGTGTTGCTAAGTGGTTGTGTACAAGCGGGTTACTCTGCATACGCGCGCACGCCGGCATGGCTTTTAATTCCTCCAAAAAACTGGTGCAAGGTGGGAGCGGTTCTTTATTCGCCCCCCCCCCCCCCCTACCTTCCCCCCCAAACAAAATTCGGCCCTCCAAAACCAATCTCTGGGACCGCTACTGAGAGGAGGGGACTGTGGTAACCGCAGCTGTGCAGAACACGGTATGCGATTTCTTGTGCTTCTTCGTCGGCTCCCTCCTCCGGCTTGTCGGATTGTCGGATTCGGATTGTCGGTCCCAGACAATCGTGTCTGGGTATCTGTGTGACCTGAATGTTGGTCTTTTTGAATGGCATAATCTTGCTCGTGTGTTTATATGGTCTGCCTGCATCCAACAGTCTAATGGCGTTGTGTGAGCCTTTCGTGATATTTAAGCTTCTATGCGGTAGTTCCGCTATGCAGATTGCCAAGTGGATGGCTCAAATTCTTTCTTCTTCCGCTCCAGCATGTAGAGGGTCATGCAGCCACGAAGACTGCCACGGTAGTCCACTACAATTGCTGCTTTTGTGCTTTTGCGCATCCCGGAGAAGCCATATACTGTTTTTATGGTTTCGGAATTTTTTCCGAAGGAATTTGTGTAGATTTTTTGTGTAGATTTGGATCTATGGTTTTGGTAGGGGGAAGGGTTCTTATGCGGATTCACTAATTCGGAGACATGTCCATCATAGCGTCTATTTGTTCTTTCTTCGGCGGTATTCCTATATTCCGTAGGATGGGCCGTCATGATTTTGTTTTCCCCAGGCGTTCCCCTTGTGCTAGGAGAGTGTGGCCTTACTTAATAATTCAAAGCTATTATAAAGACCGAATGTAAGAACCGTTCATGCGATCGTTAAAATTAGGATGTCGAGGGCTGCCTTGTCGGCTGTCCTGATAATGGTATTTATTTGATACTTTTCACTCTGAATAAGTTTCTAGTACGGCAGAACGTACGATATCCGGGTCATGATGAGTGCCTCATCATCATCATGATTAGCCTGTCTACGCTCACTGCCGGGCAAAGAGCTCTCCCATAGGCCTCCAATTATCCCGGTCCTGTGCTAACGGCGACCAATTTCATCCCCTGCAAACGTCTTGATCTCACCTGCCCATCAAACTTTCTGCCGCCCCTGCAACGCTTGCTTCTCTAGGGATCCACTCTGTTACCCTTAATGACCAACGATTATCTTGTATTCGCATCACATGCCTGGCCCGCACCCAATTCTTCTTAATTTCTACTAATACGTCCTTAACACGCGTTTGTTCCCTGGCCCACTCCGCTCTCGTCTCTTCTCTTAACGTTTCACCTATCATCTCCCGTTCCATTGCTTGCTGAGTTGTTCTCAATTGAAGTTGAACCCTCTTAGTGAGCCTCCAAGTTTCTGCCCCGTAGGTGAGTACTGGTAAGACGCATCTGTGAAGCACTTTCTTCCTCATGGATAACGATAAACTTTCATTTATTATCTGAGAATGCCTGCCGAATGTACTCTACCCCATTCTTATCCTTCTAATTATCTTTGCCTCATGGCTGGAATCCGGGGTCACTACTTGGCCAAAGTAGATGCATTCGCTTACAACTTCCACTGTCTCGCCACCTATCTCAAACCGCTGTGCTCTTCCAGGGCTAATGAGCATTAGTTTCTGCTTATTAATTTCCAGGCCCGCGATTCTGCACTGCTTTTCCAGTGCGGTCATCATGATTTGCAATTTGTCCCCCGAGTTATTAGCAAGGCCGCATCATCAGCAAATCTTAGGTTACTGAGGTATTCTCCATTAATCTTTACGCCCAACTATTCCCAATCCAATGTTCTGAATACCTCTCGCAAACATACTGGAAATAACATTGGAGAGATTGTGTCGCCTTGTCTGACGCCATTCCTTGTAGGTATTTTACTGCTCTCTTTATGGAGGACGATAATACACTCTAAATCTGGTTCCATGTAAGTTCCAGTTAAAAAGGGTGATCCAGATATTTTATGTGGATCTGAACGAAAAATAACTGGAGTCGAGACATATAGGTGGATCTTATCTGGAACCGTCAACTTGTTTTCTTTGTGTTCGTGGTTTTTATCTGCAACCGAATAAATGGGGTCATGCGCTTTCGCCGGTTCCAGTTGTTGTTCCACTTATGTTCCAGTAAACTTTTGTGGAGAGTGTGTTTGTATATTTTTTGTTGGTGTCTAGTTACACATAACTCGTGCACGGCAGTGAAGTATACACTGTTTCGTGCATCAACCGGAACGATGAACCGCGTATATATTTGGGGCTTCCTGACCGAAGATGCACTTGCGCCTATAAAAATACACGCGGCGCACTGCATATAAAATTTAATAAACTTCGCCGACATCTATGAAACTTCCTTGCAGCAGTGCACTTTTATAAGGCAGCTAAGACGTATTATTGGTGATGTGCTGTGACAGAATACGAAATCCCACTTCTTTTCCAACGCCGCAGAAAGAATTAAAAATGTCGAGCGAAGGATATCTTAGGGAAAAGAAGAAATTTCAGGAACCCATTTCTATGTGTTCTGCGGCGCCCATACCGCCTTCGTGAACATCGTATTTTGCTCATTTGAGGCGTGAAGTACAAAATCACCGAATGACTTGAATTCGAGAAAGACTTAACGTCTCCCGTTTCCCCCTCTGCCGTTCGGGCGAAGCCATAACTGCTATAGTGCTGAAGAATTCGTGGTACTTTTGTGAGCACCTCCATTACGAAATACTTGTTGAGGCTATTACATGTTGTGCATTTGGGTTTCAAAGCGTCGCAGAAACGGCAGATTTTGTTGAATGCTCAGTCATCATCTTGCTGTGGTGTAGTACGCGTCCTTCATAGGAATGTACAAATGGCTGTAGCCTGTGGTGAAATAGGTACTTAGTCCATGTTACTGATTCGGTGATGCGGCATATACATATTAACCGACTGCGTCACATTTTACACTGCACACATCATGCTACGCATGCAGTTATATCCGTAGAAGTTCGTTTGCGTTTTTCGTCCCGTGGCGGCAATTAATTTCCATAAGCAAAAACAAAAACCTCATTGCCGGAAACGGTTGAGTGGGTGCCATTCAGAAGGAGAACGACACAAAACCTGGAGAACTAAATCTACCACGCGGCATCTGCCTTACCTTCTATGTATGAATACTGAAATGACATTCTTATTTCAAATTATGCATTGCAGTATCGGGAAAATCCGCAGTGTTACCTTTATTTATGTTATGCCTTGTCACAGTAATTCAAGTTAACCGAATGACCCGCCTTCTCTTGCTGGTCCTCCTGTTGCTGTTTTCCAGGAGTTTTTGGTTTTTAGGAAGAAAAGCTGCTAGGAAACGCGTGGATGTATTATTACTCGCGAATTAGCCATATTACACTGGCTTCACTATGCGGAAGTAGTTTTGTACAACGTGGGTATCACAGAGCGCCGCAGTTTATTTTTTTGGTTTTGGAAAGGCTTCTTTTCAAGCGAACGCAGTCAATTAAAAAGTGTAGTTTTGTGTTTACTCCTAACAACAACGCAGAAAAGCTGTCATCAAAGTTTATGCACACATATCGCACGGGCTCACGGACCTCGGTGAGAAACAACTTAATGTGTTAAATTGTCTAATATCTGAGCTCTTTGTGTCTGAGCTCTAATATCTGAGCCCCAGAGACGCGTAGACGCACGCTTACAGACATATTTCTATTTCCGGAAGCAAATAAAAGCGATCAAGCCTGCCGAGTTTGTGATCTCTTCCGCGGACTGACCAGTTGCCACGACGCGCATCGCCCAAGCCACAAAGGAACAAGTTCGCCGAATCCATTACGAAACAACCACCAGTGCGGCATGTCATGCGCATGCGTCGGCAGCCGCAATGCACAGCCGTTTGCGTTGATGCACCGTATAGTGGGACTGCAACGTGTACAACGACGATGGGTAAAAAACGGGACTGCATCACTTGAAGTGACAGCAGCGCTCCTATCTCTCAAGTTTGACTACCCTAAATTGGCGTTCTTCTGCATGCAGCACCGCTAGGGGCGTTCTACAGCGGTTTTCCGGATTGCTCGCGCTATGCGCCTGATGTACTAATGAAATTGTCGGTAGGTCAGACTGGCGGGAACCGTTACCAGTTTGGTTATGGCGTGAAACTGCGGATTTCTTCCTATCCTCGGGCTGTCTTTACTTTTCGACGAAGTGCAGTTTTGCCAGGAGGCGCACAAAGGTCAGTGGTGCTTATTTATGTACTGGTAACGGTTGTTGTTCAGTGACATGTTCCTCACTGCGTCCGATGAACATACCGGTCCGCGCCCGTTGTTCGTGATGCGAGAAACGTTTGAACTAAGCTTGCGTGTTCAAGGGTTGGAGTCGGCTTGACATTTCTGACTGTGTACGTTAGCCAGTGCTTTTTAGAAAGTTGCTGGTGCGCGCATTTCTCGAGTCTGCATGACCCCTTACGGTGTGGTGTTGGTTAGTTATATATTAACGGTTGCACTACCTGTCGGCGGTACTGAATAGTCGCTCGCTATCACCTCGCGCGCACACGCCGAAGAACAACTTTTAAGCAAGTTCGTCAGAGGGTCTGCCCTTAGACTTATCGGTATTTTTTAAAGTTTCGTGTTAATTGCGGCGTTGTGTTGGTCTCGTGAGTGGCATAAATTTACTGCGCTAATCAAACCGGAAATCTTCGACCTTGCCCGTCACGCACATAAAACGTAGAATGAACCGAGGTGAGCGTGAGAGGTAGGTCACACTTATCCGCCTAATGTTGATGTGTGTTCAAGGCGTTAGCGGCCGCACTGCTTACGTTTATCTGTGCTGTGTGTAATGTAGTTCTGTGTTTTTTCCAAGGCATTTGATCAGTTCAGATGTTCTATTTACCCTAGTCAACTTTAGTTTGCTGCCTGATGTGTAGAGAAATAGAAGGTACAGGGGTTGTCTTGGCTGTAGCGTAGTGAAAAAACGTTCCTTTTGTGGAGGGGAAGAAAGGAGGAAACACGCAGAAAGTGTGGTGCCGCTTCCATGTTGTCGATGTCAGTGGTAACCTGAGACTTCAGAATTATTGCTCATAAAGCTCACGTGCTTACTATCAATGTCAGTGGAAGCCCGAGAATCAGAATAATTTTCAAAACGCTTAGGTGCAAAGTTGTTGCATAACGATGTGCGCCAAACATTATTCCATTTCAGTTCGTTTTTTAATTTAAAATTAACTGCTAAAGCAGATCGCCACATTCTGTACTCACTCTGTTCAGAAACAATCTTTTTAGGTCTGTGGAGACATATGGCTCTCCACTAATAGCTTGTGACAATGTTTTCGTTCCTCTGCAAAATAGAAATGAAAATAAATTATTTTCATTCCTTAGATGAACCTGTGCAGTCATGGCTGTTCGCTTCACTATGGCTGAAGACATGTTAATCATGCCGATAGCTCATCGTGGAAAGTGTGGCGGATTATGAAGGCACTGTGAAGCTCATAGCCACAAAAGAGTACCTTTTGAGTCGTCTATATTGTGCAGATATTCACCAGTTCGCATAGACCAAGGACAGGTGAGCCTAAAGTATGTTAAAATATTTTTATATCTCAAATTGTTCAGCAAGAAAACATTACCAGGGCTCGTGCTGTAAAAAAAACGTTCCAATTTCGTACAACGAATGAGACATTGTTCAATATTTTGTCGTGCTCCCTGCGTAAAGGAAAGCATAAATTTATTCTCTGATATTTTTGTACTGTTTATTTTCTAGGCAATAGGGTGAAAATAGGCTTAAAACAACGGAACAAGGAGTGCGTATGGCCATTTTAATTGTCTGTGAACCACTTATTGGAAGCGTATGATCACAACAAGGCTACACGTAAGCACGCAATGCCATTTCTGGGATTTTCATGGTGCGTGTTTAGGTAGTTGCATTATAAATAATGGTTTGAAACATCTTTTCAGTGACAGCTTGACCTGTGGTTCAAGGCGACAGTAGGAGCTTTCTGAAATACGTTGACAAAACTTTCCTGGAAGTGAAATTTGAGACGGCCGTGGCAGAAACATCCACATCTTAATTTTGGTTGGATAAGCAGGCATTGTGTTTTTGCGGGACTCAATTTGTGGGAGTGTTCACTGTAATAAAATCTGGCTGTTAAAAGGTTATCTTGAACGGCAATATTGGGCATTATGTTCACATTAAGCCTGTTTCGGATGCTGCAACAGGTGGTGGAGAAGACCACTATTTTGCATTTAAGTTTTGCAAGTAATTAGCTTTAACACCCTGATTGTTGTTGCAGGGATATGATGGCACTGCGGACACGCCCAACGTGGTTGCTGCTGAAACAATAGAGTGGCAAGTAAAGATTTAAATTTCCCCCTTTTAATACCCGCGTAGTACCTATAATACTCCCAAATAGAGGTGTGCATGAGCAATGCTTGCATTGGATTTCGATAGGTGGCTAAAAAAGGGTTAATTCCTTTTTGAAGGGAATTGTTTAGGACACAGAAAGTGACGTCTGCAATGAAATGTGCTATAGTTGTGACTTATGGGAAAATTGTGCAACAGCCTAATTCAGCATTAGTCAGCTCAACTTTTGGCTCATGCCACTACGCCACCACGGAGATCTTACATATTGAGAGGGAAATATTCTATCTGGAAATACCTCCATAAAATAAATTTTCGGCCAGTGCGATATTTATAATTTTCTATGACTAGCTATTCATTTCTTTGCGGTAGCAGCATCAAGTGGACACATTTTGGTTGCATTTTACGAGTGTTGTTTTGGTTAACATCGTTTAGTTGTAATTTATATTAAGCCAGCCTCACTGCAGCATTATAGAGAGCACATTATAGAGCACAGAGAAAGTTTTTTTTTGTAGTGAGAAGCTGAAATATATTGCTCAAAGTTTATTATACTATTTGAATATTAAACGAAACCTCTCAAGGATAACAATTTTGTATTCAGGCTACCGAGGCAGCAAAGTGGGTTACTTTCCAGAATCAGAGCAATGTCATTGATTGTCTGTGCTGATATTTTTTCGCGCACACTTTAACCTTTATTAGCACTCCCAGAGAAGAAACCAAGAAATAACTGATTTTAAATCAATTACTGTGTTATGAAAACGCCTAAGCAACTGACTCATTTAAAGCCACCATGTAACAAAATCTTTTTGTTCCTTCCTTAGAGGTACGTGAGGTGAGCAATAAGTCTTCTCGAGACCCAGTTATTCTGAGAATAGATTGGCAACATCAATATTGTCCGCAAGAAACACCTCACGGATTCGCCGCCTGCGTTGTCACTTCAGGATATGGTCTTCCTCTGCGCCGCATATGTCATCTGAATCTTTTCAATGCTTTAATATTAATTATCTTAAATGCTGTAAAGTTTGCTTGGTAAAACTGGTCACCTGTATGTTTCAATGCTTACTTGTTTGGTTCTTCAAACTGTCTGACATTTTTCCGCTGGAATTGATGACATCTGTGTAATTAGTCTGCTTGTAAACTTTAAAATCTGTAACATGCTCACGGCTATGTTTTGTAAAATTTTACAAGATTCACAGGCTATTACGAGATTTTCTTGGAAGAATTATTTTAAAACTGCAAATTGTCGGGGCAGGTAACTTGCCTTAAGTCAAAGGCCATTTCAGGGTGCTCATAAAGTCTGTGTTGGCTACAATTAGCTTGATGTTAGCACACATCTGGTGTCAGGAAACTGTACTCTCTTTATCATTCATGTTTTAATTATGGTATACTGCCACATGCGACCTCTCGTGTCGAAATGTTTTATCGTTAATGCTCGCTCGAGCACTCCTTTTATAAAATCTTGAACAACACACTTGTAGGCCTTGTGATAATACAACCGTGTATGACTTGTCCTTGGCCTTTTTCGACAATTTATTCGCAAACTGTATTTTCCCTAAGCAGTGGTGCGTAAACATGTTATGGCAAACGCAACGGGTACTTCCGGCTTTGAGTTACCTTATTTTATCTAATAAGGCAGCATATTTTATGCTCACTGTTGTATAATGTCTATGTCAGTCCTATAGTAGATGCACAAGTATATTTGTTTGTGACGCAGTTGCCCTTAAAGCCATCATTATTACCCATGTTTTTGAGTAAAGGTGAATATGTGAAAATGCCATTTAGAGCCTATTGTTATCGTTATGGTATTTATTCCTTGTACGTTGGTCATTTACTCTGCAATTTAAAACACAGCTGTGTTTATTTGAAAAGTACGCATGCTACCACTGAATAAAGTTGTATAATGTATTGAAAAGCAGTGTATGAGTATTAATAGTTGGTTTCGTAAGTATTATAGTGCAAGTGTCTTGTTTCTTTTACATGCAGCTAAATCCAGAACAGGATTCTGCGGATGAAGCCAAAGACTGTGTGCCGCTCTAGGTGCCTCAGACCAACTTTTATATAGAGCTGTGCTCCGATAGGCAACTGTTAGAAACTGTCAGGGACCACACTGCTGCGGCGGTTTCGGCTTTCCAATTGTTACTATCACTGCGGGTCATATATCAAGGCTGTGTTAAAATGGTGCTTGCGGTTTGCTTCTGATACCAGTGCATCCGCCAGCCTGGCATATGACCTCGGTTTATACCGACAGGAAAGCAGAAATATTGTAAAAGCGGAGTCCCATAGACAGCTTCCCAACGTCTATAGGAACACCGTTTTATATAAACAGCTGGTCTGAAGGTACCTGGAACGGCGCACCGGATAAATGCATAATCATTTTATGTGGATCACTGTTCCAGTAACTTAAACTAGTCTTTTATTTGGAACAGTGATCCGTATACTCTTATTTGGAACGCCGATCCACATAATTTAGTTGCAAAAATATGTGGTGCACTGTTCCACTTAATTTTCAGGGTATGTGGAACACGGTTCCAAATACATAACTGCAACGTTGTTGCAAAAAAGTTTGAGTTACTAAGTGGATCTTATCTGGATCCAGATTAAGAGTGCAGCTGTGGACCCATTGTAGATATCCTCTAGTATTCTTATGTAATGCTCGTTTACATCCTGATTCCGGAGTGCCTGAATGACTGCTGAGGCTTCAATCGAGTGAAATGCTTTCTCATGATGTATGAAGGCTATATATAGGGGTCGAGTATACTCCGCGCATTTCTCTATCACCTGATTGATCGTGTGAATATGGTCCATTGTTCAATACCCTTTATGAAACCCTGCTTGTTCATTAGGTCACTGAAATCTAAGGTGGCAGTAATTCTGTTAGCGATTACCATGGTAAGTAACTTGTCGACGACTGACGGTAAGCTGATAGCCCTGTAATTTTTCAAGTCCTTCATGTCGCCTTTTTAACGGACTAGGATGATGTTCGCGTTCTTCCAACATTCCGGTATACTCGCCGTCATTAAGCATTGCGTATACAGGCTTGCCAGTTTTTCTACTACAATTTGACCACCGTCCTTCAAGAGTTCTGCTGTTATTAGATCCTCACCAGGTGCTTTGGCCCCTTGCATTTCTTTCAAAGCCTTCTCTGCTTCTTCTGTCGTTACTGGTTGGATGTCTCTCTCCTCTGAACTACTTCCTCGTTCGGTATTATGCTGAATGTCGCGGCTACTCTACAGATCTCTATAGAACTCGGCTACATTAAACAAATTTTAACCCTATTTATGACATTGCCTCGCTTGCCTGTAAGTGCATACATCTGATTTTTCCCGTGCCCATCTTCACTGTTTTCAGGCTGCCTCCGCTCTTTACAGCATGTTCAATCCTCTCAATATTATACTTACGTATGTCAGCTGTCTTACGCTTATTGATTAACTTCGAAAGCTCCACTTGTTTTGGTCTATCAGCTGGGGTTGGTATTTTCGTGCTTTGCTGCTTTTCTAATTAAATCTTTCGCCTCTTGGGAAAGCTTACCAGTATCCTGTCCAGCGACCGTACCTCCGACTTGTACTGCATACTCCAAGAGAATGCGTGTAAGATTATCGCTAGCTTCCGGTATTGGAAACTTTTCTTCCTCGGTCAGAGCTGAATATCGGTTCTGCAGCGGGATCCTGAAGTCTTCAACTTTCCGACTTACTGTTAGCTCATTGATCGGCTTCTTTCGTACTAGCTTGTTGCGGTCCCTCCTCAAATCTAGCCTAATTCGAGATCTTACCATACGGAGGTCCCTACACCTTACCCTTCCGAGCACTTACACATCCTGCACCACGCCAGGGTTATCGCATAGTGCCTGCATGAGTGTTATTGTTTAGTCTTTTCTGATTCGTGCTTTTCACCAGGTGAGGCGCTTTAAAATGGGGCGAATGGGTATATATTATCTGTATTTTGGCAATTGTGAGATCTGCTCTCCGCGTACTCCGGCTCATGTCCAAAAGCTTTCGACGTGGCGTCCGCGGGCATTGCCGTTCCGGGGCTGGTGTTCACCATGACCATTACCCTCATGCGTGGCAGCAAGAACTACTCAACTGTTCCTTTTTTGTGCATCTCGCATCGTTGCAGCACCTGTAAAGCTACTGCGGCCTGGAACTGGGAGGTCGCTTTCGACGATGGGCTGTGTCACCGGAAGCACAGCAGCATAGTGCTTCCAGTGAAGAAGCTGCATGGGGCGTGCAGCCTGCGTGGGATCTACCATGGCCGGCTTGTAAACATTGCAAATATATCAAATTTTCCGTGGTTCATGTCAGGTCTCTGTCCTGCCACCCCGTAATAATATATTTGTCGGTATGCTGTCCTTAATGTGTTCGTATTTTCATAAAGTATGGCATACAAATTACCCCGTCCTCTAGGCCTCGCTGGCCGTTCTTGACTTTGGATTCCCTGTGAATGGTTCTACAAGACGGTCGTTCCAAATTGCAGACACGCATTTCCAACAATACCGTGCCTAGCACGCCTTCGTCACCATAACATGTGATCCGGATCAAATTCGCCGCCATGAAGTAACAAAGACGTGAACCACAAATGCTTCTGAGAAACGGCAGTAACACCTGGTGTAGGGAACTGTGGGTGCTCCAACTGGGCGCGGTGCTCATAGAGGGGAGAGACACGTTTTTATAACAGGAGCGTTTAATGGAACATGCTAGACAAAGCGGGGCTCGCTGGCGCTGCTACGAGAGCAATCGACAGCTCGCTAGGAGCAGAAAAGTAATATGATTATTGGCGTCGCCTACTATGACGGTTTAAGAAGATGAAGTCACAACACCTGACTGGTAAATTTAAATCAATTCCACAAAATGTGTGCTTTCAACACTTCTGGCACTTGCTGCTTTTTTTGTTTGGGGAGTGTTTGTCACTCAATGAGGCAGTGACCAGCGCCTGACGCAATTCTTTTGACCGCATACTTGTTTTAGGCTGCTGTTTCCAAACAGACAGCCTCTTATTAGGATGAGTGGCAACATGTTTCCCGTCTGCCGCGAAGATCTTATCCACCGCTTCTCATATCCTTGTGCGCCTGCTTTTCGTGAAGTGTGTATTGTACTTACGCCAACAAGCGGAGCAGCGATACAAGCAAGCCAACGAAGGCTGGTGCTTTCCGCATTCGCCGTAAAAGGCGGTAGCCACCTTTGCTCCCTCTAGAACGACGTACGTTACCTAAGAAATAATTTAATGCCTATTGTTGTCAATGCTAACATTTTCTTTTGTTTGGGAGCGGCTTATCAGAATCAAGTGCGCAGTTTCACAATCAGAAAAGGACACCGGTCCCCCGTTTGTTCTCGTTGGCAATTTTGTCACGTTTTTCGTTACCCGTGAGTTTCGTGCTGACTGAGGACAGAGGTTGCCTTTTTCCGTAGACACCACTGTTAATTTCCAAGGTGATGCTGGAATGGCATTCCGTTTAGAAAGAGCTGATGAATAAAGTATGATTTATTAAAGAGAGAAAAACAACTATATTTGGGGCGTTGCGTACTTTTTGCAAGATATACACGAAGTCACTTACGCGTTTGGATGGCATCATTCTCCGTGTTTTTAACGAAGACTGCCAGAATGAGAAGAAAATCTTTTGTTATCTAACAGAAGAGTGCGAGATGAATGGATGTGTAGTTGAAATTAATTTATTGACACAGAAAAACAACAATGTTTTGGGCGTTGCTTAGTTTTTGAGAGGTGGAGAAGAAGTCTCTTACGTATTTGGATGGTGTCATGCTCTGTGTTTGCAACGAAGAATGCCCGAATAACAGGTAATATTTTTATTGTTTTTAACAGAAGGGTTTGACATGAATGGACCACATAGTTTAAGTATAATTCCATAAACAGAGCAAAACAACAATATTTGGGGTGTTGCTTTGTTTTTCAGAGTTGGAGATAAAATCTCCTACATGTTTGGGTTGCATGATTATCTGTGTTTTCAACGAAGAATGCCCGAATTACAGGTTATGTTTTTATTGTTTTTAACAGAAGGGTATCACATAAATGGACCGCATAGTTCAAGTATAATTTAATTAGGAGGGGAACACAACAATATTTGAGGCGTTGCTTTGTTTTCGAGAGATGGAGAAGTCTTACGTATTTCCATGGCATGATTATCTGTGTTTTTAACAAAGACTGTCTTCATAACAGGTAAGGTTTTTATTGTTTTTAAGACAAGGGTATCACATAAATAGACCACATAGTTAAAGTATAATTTAATTAGGAGAGGAACACAACAATATTTGAGGCGTTGCTTTGTTTTCGAGAGGTGGAGAAGTCTCTTACGTATATGCATGGCATGATTATCTGTGTTTTTAACAAAGACTGTCTTCATAACAGGTAATGTTTTTATTGTTTTTAAGACAAGGGTATGACATAAATGGACCACGTAGTTATAGTGCAATTTATTAAAGACAGGAGCACCACAATCTTTGTTGCGTTGCTTTGTTTTCGAGAGTTGGGTGCAGGGTTTATTACGCTTTGGACGTCATGACTTTCTTTGTTTTCATATAAGACCGAACAAGTGACAGGAAACGTTCTTGTTTGGTGCGTTGCTTCGTTTTTACGATATGGAGGCAAAGTCTATTACGAGGAGCGAACTAATAACAGGAGACGTTTTCGTTGTTTTTAGGGAAATTTTATGCGATGAATGACGCCTAGTTATAACGCGGCTTCCATTTCTACTTCACAAAACGTTTCGCACAGCACGAGCCAAAATTTGCTATTACACCAAATTCGAAGTCTCCGGTCGAGTATACTTAATCACCATCATATCAACTGATGAATTAACCTGCGGCCGCGGTTTTGAGACTCAAAAAAATTTACGTGATAAATAATTTTTCTAACACCCTCACCGAAGCTAGGAGTGCAAACAAAGTAGTAGCCAAAGAAAATGTTGCTGAAGCCAACATTCACCGCACAAAACAAGTGCAAGGGTCTTACAAAGTATATTTACCGAGATACTTCTACACCTAAGGAATAGCAAGAAGGCTCCTCAAAACAGATACATTTGCTGGAGTTTTTCTACTTATTAGCCTGGATTAAAAAAAATTCATACAACAATCAAAGCGTACGTCCGCGTTCACTCGTCTACATAATACCAAACAGGGAGGCCTAGCTTGAATCGCGACATCCAAACAGCAGCTCAGCGCCCCCTATGAGCACATGACATCGTGGGCTCACGTGGAGCCTGTTTTTTTTTTTCAGCCTGATGTGACGTCGCAATGTTTTATGAAAAACAACGCTTAACAATGACCCAAGAGAAGACGGGGCTTCGACGTGGCGTGAAAATTACAGTAATTTTGTTTGATCCATTCGCTGAAAACGTAAATTCCTGCCACTTCTCCACGAGATTGTCTCTACGCACAGGAGCACTATCAACTGCTATTACGACAGAAGAAAACGAACGTATGCTCAGACGCTCCCCTTAAAAAAGCTCACAGAGGAAGCAGAATTACCTCCCCTAAAAATTAAAACTTCCGGTGGCCCCATTAGAGTGTCCGCTATGGGGAATTCCGTCGTGTAGTGCAGGCGTTTGGTTGGTTTAAACTGGCCTTGCTTGGGGAATTCCGTCGTGGTTTTAGATGATGGTCAGAGAGAAGATAAAGGGAATCCTTGACAAAGCAATTCTGGAACATTAGCGCGCCATGGCCGATTGGTGTCAGGTTATTTTCACTCATTTCATGGCACTTCATGGTCGCCGCCGTTGCTGGCGGGTTTTTAGTTTTTTTTTTTCGTTGTTTACTGATGATTTGATTGACGATAGGATTGAAGGTCCCAAAACTACACAGCTGATGACGCGCAGTTCTAGTGTAGGGCTCGGGATTAATTTTGACCACCTGGGAATCTTTAACCTTCGCCGAAATCTCAACAAACGCGTGTTTTCGCGTTACGATGCATCATAAAAGCGGCCGCCGCAGCCGGAAATCGAACACGGGTCCTTGGGCTCAGCAGCACAACGCCTTTGCCACTCAGCCACCGCGGCGGGTTATTTAGTGTAAGAAATAACAGTAGGTATGCGGGGAGCCCAACCGGATCCGTTACTGGGGTACTTGTGAAAGGTTTTTTTGTGTGCTTGAGCTACTCACTACCTGAAAACTACTTATTCGGGACTGACACACGTTCATCCAGATTAAGTCGCTTCCACGTAGTGAGTAGCTGTGGTGAACGCCGTTGCACTGACACCAAAATACAATCTCTTTTTTTTAACCGAACGTCTTGCGTAATGGTTAGATTATTACGTTTAAACGTTGTTGAGACTGGTTCTAAAGCCTAACCGTCTTTATCTCCATTTCTTTTTAGACGACGCAGGGTCGGACGCTCCGAGTAGTTTCAGGCAGTTAAGGGTAACGCTATAAATCAGCGTTGAAATATACTACTCGCCACGTAGATGTAACTCTTAAGACGTCGGTCTATTTACGTGTAAAGGTGGGAAGATTTAGAAAAAAACTACAAAATGTACGGGAAAAAAGTCTGCGTTTTATTTGTGCATTGCAGAATTGCTATTCCGCCCCAGTCTGTAACGTCTAGCTTAACTCCTACAAAACGAATAATATACGCTAATGTTTAAAACGGGCGGACTCAAAGTACTGCAACCCAGTTCAGAAATAGTGCCGCTGCTGCTGTCTAATACTTTCTAAAATGGTTGAGGCATAACTAATGAAGAAGTTTTGGGTTGCGATGCGTTGTTCCTATTTAATATAGGTTCTAAACTTACAGCTTCTGTGACGTGGTTAAGACAAATCCAACTAGCACTGCAGTGCAAATGTCTTTGAACTATTTCAAAGTATCGTCTGGGACCTCCAGACCACCGTACAGCACAGCGTTCATTCCAAATGTCGCTGACAAAAACGTAATACGCTGTGCATGCGAGTGAGAGTTGGTGTCCATCATCTGAAATCTTTTTTTTATCTTTATAGCTATGTGGCGGCGATCCCGCGGCTCGGGTCGCCTGCTGCCGCAGTCGGGCGCTCCAAGAGCGATGGCGCTGGGGCTGAGCGTCAAGCAATGAGTGCGGGTCACGCGCTGCCAGAGCGCAAGCAGCCCCGAACGCCGCGAGCGTAGAATTAAACGGGACCCTGGTTTTTGGGTGCACGGAATAGCGTTCTGACGTGTCTCGGCACGTCTCTCTGTTGCGTTCCCGACAGTTATTGTGATTTTCTTTCCTGGCGTAGAAAGTCAAGCATCGCTGAATCCATTAACATCGCTGAATCCATTAAACGCTGTCTTCATCTGTCTCACCTATGAAAGCTGGTGCAAACGCTTAAGTCAGTGGTATTAAGCTTCCGCACTTCGCAGCACCTTTACTTCACCCAAACGTGACCTTTGATAACGCACTACTGATAATGTGTCCACATTTAAAAGCCAAATCTCTTTGTAAGTGCATCACCTGGAGGTAGAAAAGTCATGAGACCATGCACGGTGTGCGCGACCAACTGTAATTAACACCCACTGGATTCAGGGTTTCTTCTACTGCTAAATGTGTGAGTGGAAGGCGCAGTTCATTCACCTTGTGTCTTCACACGCCTGATCGTGGCTCTCTATTTCAATGGTTGGGATAGATAAGCACCGCATCTTATATTTTGTGCTCCATCAGTCAGTTCATGCCTTTCATATAAATTCTCACCATCTACAAGTAGTTCCTTGCACCATGAGCAGTGAACGGAAGCAAGCTGGTGAAGTCGACAAAAACTAACGTCAGAGCTACGGCGCAACCCTTGACACCTCGCGGATGGTGAAACCCGTGTTGCAGCGGCATCCACAGCATTCCTTGCCAATGCACTTGAAGGATCCTAGTATCCACAAGGCTGCACAGTATCATTACTGGTCTGAAAAAATTAGTTACGCGCACAGTTCGACAAAAAGTATAACTATGATCCCAGAATTATTTCAAATTGGTTTCACGTTTTAAGAGGTTTAAAAATGTGTAATACAATATTTGCTGGTGGGAAACTCAAGCAAATCTCTTTGATTATTACTTGCGACTCGAGAGTTCAAATTACATTTTAATAGAATAATGAATTGGCAAAAAAGTATGACGATCAATTAGTGAATGCAAAGCTGGAGAAATATATAAAGCAGGAGAGTTGCAAATTCTAGAGACACGATAACTGAAACAAAAAAAAAACGAATGCCCGACCTTACACATTGGTGCAAAAATGGAAGAGGAGCCCTTTCACTTTTGATCGCACACTGGCATTATTACTTGAATTTTTTTTTTTTACGCAGGATGTACATTTCTTCCTCGTCGGAAACGTCGCTAGGGATTGTCGTCAGCACGTCTTCTACCTCGGCCGTTACGTTTAAATTCGCAGTTTGTATGGCGTAGGCGCTTCCACTGTCCAGCAAGCTGTTTAGAGTTTACGAGTTGCAAGCGGTGGTAACAGAAAACCTTCAACGTGGAGCTTCCCCGTCCACAGTCAGTCGCTTCCAGGCCCCACGGGTGCGGTACGCCGAGGCCAGCGTAATCTGCTGTAACTCCTCCAGGCCCCCCACAGGTCGCTTACTCGGCGCAGCGCACCCTCCCTAGCAGCAGCCACTGGAAAACCGGGAAGAGAATTACGAGAAGCTTATCCTTAAAAGTACCGGAACACCTAAGCACCCTTCGTGATGTAGTGGATGCGGAAGCCTAATTGTCCGTTTGCTAGACGTGACTCTCATTATCGTTGTTATCCCTGGAACTTTGTGTCTTTATGTTCTGCGTTACTATGATCCTCTATACACGCTCACTTGCAACGCCATGCAAGGAGGACATTTAACGCTATTTCGCTTTCTCTAATGTTAGAGCTTAGTGGCAGGGGAACTGCATGTGTTACCTCGAATGCCTCCATTTTACCCGCCTTAAAGGACCCTTGCAACGTTTTCTTATAGGTACTTTCCGTGCCCTACGCCGGCTCTTCGTTTCGCTCAGACACAGACGCAAAAAGAATTATCAGGATCTGCGCGGAAATGAGTAAGTTATTCACTTTATACGTCTCCAGATACAAGCAAATGCGGCACTACCTACGTCACACCCGAAGCCTCCGGATACGGCGGTGAAACGCGGATACCCTCCGCACCCTACGATTCGCTGAGCTTGCAATATTTTGTATATATCATCGTATCGACCAAATGAACCCTAAATAATGATTTGCTCGTATTTCTTTCCTTAAAGCAAGCATAACAACGTAACCATCGGTAGTAACACAGGGCAGACAGTAATGCCCGCTATAAGCGTTTGTGTGTCCTTTCAAGCTTTCAAGTCATACTACGATGAACAGCCCTCAGCATGGCCCAGCGTCTGCGTGCTTCGCAAAAATGCATGCTAAATCGTCCGTCTGCGCTCCATTTGACGATGTCTATTCTCGGTAGACTGCAGGGTCGAAAGGGGTGTACTCAACGAGCATCGCAAAGTGTACTGTACCTTCGGGGTTCTCAATCCGCATCGAGCGTCTCGACGTTTGGAGATGTGCTTTCGCCCTGGGAAGCTCCGTTCCGTTCACCAAAAAACAATCACTTTTTTCTCTAGCAGCAACGGCTGCCGTGAAACAAATTTAACCAAGCTATTTTGCTGGAAAACTGTTACCACAGACAACTGCAGCTATAGTGGTGCATTCCTTTCACAGCTAGCTCTGCCTGCATCGGGGAGGTAACGATTGTGCGATAGCTTTTATGAGTTAGGCGAGGGAGCTCTGACTAAACTTCTTTAAGTGTTATCATTACGGCGATAATAAGAAATGGCGATTCGAGATAAACCAACGTCATCTCTGCCAGAATTTCTGAAAAAACGACAAAAACTACAGGCATGTATGCCAATTTCTTTAAACTACTCACGTTTCTGCAATCGCCGAGTGGTCACTTATCAATGGCGTTGCGTGGGAGCGCTTCAAACAAAGGGTCAAAGGTGCAGCAATCGCAATCCGGAGACAGGAGGCGAGAGGCAGAAAGGCGAAATTAAGTCGACTGGTGGAATGTCTGCTCTTCCCTTGCAGAAGCGGACGAGGATAGGCTGGGGCAATTCTCTGAGGACATTCCCATCGTGAAAGACGAGATCCACTCTGAGCTCAATAAAACTGTATTAGGGGCCTCTTTTACGGAGTAGGAAGCAACGAGTGGTGTCCGAGGCACAGCCATCGAAGCTTTTGGTGCCTTCGAGTGAGCAGCGACCGCCACTAAAACGACTTCCGAGGTGGGCCCCTCTTGTGGTCTTGCAAGTGGAAGCGGGGAGGTGCGGTGGCTTCCTTCATAGAGTACTACGCATAGCAGTTTTTCTCGCACGCAAGTCGTGAGGCTCCTCCACTGCAACTGATATATGCGAGTTTCCAACGGTTCCAGAGGACCTAAAGGCCACAATAAACGAACCGACATCGGCAGAAGAGGTCAATGGTGCGACTAAGGAACTCTCAAAAATTAAATCACCGGGGCACGACAGCATACTTTCGGAATTAAATCAGGTATTCCTTGAAGAGATTAGCCATGTTTTGGCTGTGGTCTTCGAAAATATCAAAAACACAAAACTGCTACCACCCTCAGTGCGGAACGGTAATTTGGTCCTTATCCCCCAAAACCTCCCATGATACGCCACTCAATGGGAAGACTTCAGGCCGATCAGTCTACTGTCTACTGACTGCAAAAGCCTAGCCCCTATCCTGGCCCGACGTCTGGAGACAGCCCTCATTAGTTAGTTGGGCCCACACCAGACATGTGGATTTAGGGGTCGCTCTATCAACACCAACCTCCATCACATTCGGACGGTCTGTGAGGCAGTAGAGAAGGGCATTCACCACTTAAGTGTCCTGCAACTCGACCTTAAAAAGCTTTGGACCAGGTATAGCAAACCTTTGTGTTCATGCTCCTGCATCAATGCGGAATAGGTGAATCGACATCGGAAGGTCGGTCAGGCAGGTCTGCCTCATGTCCCCTAATCTATTCGCATTGTAAATAGAACTTCTCTCCAGGATGGCAATCAAAGGCTTAGTTCTTGGCGGCAAACCCCTAAAGACTTTGACACATACGGACGATGTTGCTTTTGTGTGCTCAACGAGAGAGCAGCAAAAGAGGTCGTTGCACCAACTGAATCATTTCGTCTGTTCAGCAGTGCGAGGTGAGAGGGAGCATGGCTAGACTAAAGGCTCAGCAAACCACAACAACTCTACGGAGTTCCATGGAGGGAGGCGGGCGCATGCTACCTCGGGGTGAACCATGACAATGGTAAAGCCTCCGCTCCCCGGCGGCAAACGAAACAGGCAGCGTCCGGAAGAAAATTGGAATCCTGAAGAGCACGACACATTGCTCTCTTCAAGAGGGCACATATCTCTGCAGCGCCGTGGTATATCAAAGCCATCTTGTACGCGTCCCGATTCTCGACCATTGAGGCAGGCTCAGTGGTCAAGCTTTACCGATTGCTCGCGATACTCCTCTGGCGATCCAAATATAAGCCCATGCGCCGCACCAACATGTTCTGGAGTGCGGAAAACGGGTGCCTTGAGCTTGTTAACGGGGAGCTTAAATTGACTGTGCAGCAGGTTATGTTTTTCCTTGATCAACGTGACGGTTTCCTCCAAGCGGCAGTTCAAAATGTAGGCGCCCATGGGCGTCCAGAAGGGCGGGAAGCGGGGAAAACTGCTCCCTACGTCCCAGGATTTTCGGATATTTTTATGCACTACAAAAAGCTGCACAGCTTGGTTGGAGCATAATTAAAATAACTATGCCCTGAAGGACGAAAGAGAGGAGAGAACGACACCGACTTTGTCCCGTCCTTCCGCGCAAAGTTATTTATTTATTTATTTATTTATTTATTTATTTATTTATTTATTTATTTATTTATTTATTTATTTATTTATTTGCAAACACTGCAACCCCACTTGGGGCTATGGCAGGAGTGACCATACAAAAAAAAATAAGTTTGAACAGCAATTAAACAGAGCGGCGGAACAATATAACAAAAGCACAATCACGACGAATCAGAAATGGCAACTATAAATTTCTCGAGCGGAAGGGAACGGGTGTCACCAGACGATCCGTTCCACTATTTCGGCGGTTAAAGGGAAAAAACTAAATTCGAATGTGTTAGTTCTCCAGTGGTAAGGTTTGATGTTAAGTTATGTACGTTTGATGTTTAATTATGTACGCGAACCAACTAGCCCAACAATCCACGCTACTCAAAAGATTAGCACACTCGGGTCCTGCTTATCCGTATGAAACGCCGTTCAGGACTGCGAGTCAACATTCCACGTTAAACACTGACTAACATTGCCGGTCATGCCATGGCAGTGAAACAGGCGGCCTGTGCTGGCTGTTGAAGATAACGAACAATTCTGAAATGTTTGACATTTTCTTTTTATAAATTCCAGATTTATGCAGTCTCACCGCAATAACTTTAGTTTTCGGATAAATTGGCAGCAATATCTAGGGAAAAAATCTTGACTGCTACTCTTCATAGGGACAGTGTAACATCCTCCCATGCCATCACATCTTCTGGTACACCCTTTCCTTCGAAAATGAGAAATGTAGGCACCACCCAAACCACGAAACGAAACCTGTAAATGAGCCCCTCAGAACGCCTGTACTTCTGTACTGCAGAGAAATTCAGGGAGGCCAGTAGTATATTTATTCTGCGAGCCATTTCATCAGGATTAAGACTGCACCGCATGGCTATTTTTGTCCCAGGAAAATTAAACCGAAACTAACTTTGGTGCATGGTTGTCTTTCTAAACAGGATAGTTACTTAAAATACTCTTTTTATTACTGTAAGAGTTTATTGCATACCATTGCATTCCTTGCTTCGTTTCTCTGTATAAGCGAGAGAGTCAAGCGCTTCAGATTAATGTAAACAATGTGCACCACCAGAAAACCGCACTGTCTTCAACACGGCTGCAGTACGTCTGTACTGTTTGTACAACGTCGAACTGCAGGTATCCTGGCAACCATTGGGAGTGTGCAACTGGCAACTGGCAAGCAACTGGTAACCATTTTGAGTGTGTATTTCGTTGAGTGCACTTCCGTGGCGGGGAACCTCACCACAGCGGCGACTGCGCGTAAACGATTCCGACCATCCCCCCATATTAGCGGCGTGCAATACCCCGTTTACAAGAGTAGCCGACACGGAAACGTGCTTCTGAGCAGCAAGGTGTTCGTCAGTTTTATTGAAAAGGCGCCGGTGTCAGGACTTCAAAGTTTTTATTCTTTAGCGTCGGTGCAGGGCTGCACGTTTTGGTTATTTTGCTTACCAAAGAAGACATAGAGAATACTGATTAAGTAGATATTTTGGGTTTTTTGAATAATCGGGTAAGCAGATGGGTGGGAGCTGAGTTGTTCAAACCGAAGTCCAGCTCCTAGGATGTAGCAGCTCTTTCTCTCGCCCTCTCATAAGATCATCCTTATCTTGAGCAAACGAGCTGGTCTAAGTTTCCTCCCGTATACCTCTATAAAGTGGTCTACGTAATTTTTTAGTTGTTCTCCCCTAAGCATACCCTCGGGAATAGCCAGGTAGCGTGGAAGAGCGTGGACGTTTCCCCGCATTAGCGCAGTTTTAATTTAATGTTGGACGTTTCATACTACGCATCTTCGCCCATCTAGATTTGTGGATGCATGTGTTGGTTTGTGTCCTCCGCAGAGCTTGCGATACTTCGGTGTGTCGCAGGGAAGGATGGTGCTCCTAGGTGGAAAATTACGACATGTCGCGATATTTTCCGGAAAGGGGAGTGTGGTAGCCGCAGTTTCAGAGAGCACGGTATGCGATGTCTTGTGCTTCCTTGTCGTCTGCCTCGTTCTCTTTCAGGCACTCGTGTACGGTTGTCAATGTGATATGAATGTTCATCTTTTTGAATGGCAGAATCTTTTTCTTGTGTTTAAATGGTCTTCCCGCATCCAACAATTTAATAGCGTTGTGGGAGCATTTAGTGATGTTTAAAGGCATGACACAAATTTTGACGGCGAGATTCGGAGTAGATTGGTGGAACACATATACATCATCTGCAAATATAGCGTGAATACAGCCTAGAACATATTAAATCAATTTGAAGTGTGCGAAACGCAACCGAGCGGCCAGCAGAGGACCACGCGCAAGTGTAAATAAACAACATCCAAACACGTCACGAGTTTGTGTGCCGCTTCCGCACTGCCGGCTCGCCGCTCCAATCGGAGGCCGGAGGGCGGAGCTTCTGCTCTCGAGAATGACGACCCGATCGTTGGCGGCGGAGGCCCTGTTCTGTGCGGAGGCGCCGTGATTCGTCAGTCATCGGGCAGCTGCCGCGACCAATGTTCTACAGCGATTCCAGGCGCTCTGTTTCTATTACTGTTTATTACCATTGGATGCGGAAACGCGCCGGAGGCACGAAAAGCCCACTGAGCAGCCGCACGGTCGCTGTGCAGGCGGCGGCGCGGCCGCGAAGTGGCCCACGCCGGCGCGGGTAGCTCGAGTGATAGCTTGTACCGCTGCACGAAAGTCCCCAAGTCCCGACCATGGTGGCTTACATGAGAAAGGAGTTAATGATGCGATGGCGGGTTGCATTAAAATTGTCATCTGCACCGCTTACGAGAGCGGCACTCGAATATCCGCCGCAGTGCTAAGCCGAACACATCTGTAGGCGGACCTGTAGGCAGACCGGCCGGCTGCTCCCAGCGCGCGTTTGCCACCCACGTCTCGAGCGTCGCGCGTCGTTCGTTAGCCGCGGTAGCATTTGCACTCGCAGCGCCTGCGTCACATCCACTCGCTTTTTAATTAGGCGCCTCACGAGATCAGTACGGGGGGCATTCGCAGAAACTGCGTCGATGCGGATTCGACAGTGCTACGGCGGTCTGCTCTGTGATATCTCTCCGACGGTCACGTGGTCAGCTTTGTTCACACAAAATCCACAAAATCCATCGTTTCGCGGCCCTCGCTGAAACCGAAACTGCGACTGGCCGCATTGAAAATGCCTCTAATTAAACAACCGTCGCACGCTGAAGCAATGAGGTTTCTACAGGTTATAAGTAGGTCACTAGCTACTTATCGCAACAAAAAAAAAGATGCAATTTTTGTGTCAGTGCCCTTTAAGCTTCTGTTCGATAGTTCTGCTAGGTGGATTGCCAGGGGGCGAATGAATTCGCCTACCAAATCGAATGCCATGTTGCGGCCCTCCGTACTGGTGTGACATACCACAGGTCCTTACCTCAATTTAAAATCGGCGACCCGAAGGGGAATCCGTAAATCTTGGCAGCACACAAGAGGCACACAGACAGATAACAAACTCCACTCAATAAAACCACTCAAAACCACTCCTGGGAAGATAAACAACCGAAAAACTAAACAGATTCGTTGAGGTCTCGATTTGCAGACTGCGAATATGCCACACCTACGCCACACACGCATATCTTTTGAATGGCACACTCCCACAGTTTGTGACAAGTGTGATGAACGGCTCTCCGTCCTCCAGGTATTAATTGAGTGCACATCCTGCAATGATGCGACAGAAACGGCCATTCCTAAAATATATACCCAACACATTCAGCTATATCCTTCACTGTTTCTAGGAGATAACCTATGTTCACAAAAAATATTTCGTAAGTTATCTTGCGGACATGACGTTGTTGATGGCTCATATCGTACAGTGCGTGACCTCAGAGCCTACGAGCATGAGGCAAGGCTTTATGTTTCCTTTGTTCGCACGGGAGCCCGCTCGCGTAGCGGGCTCTTCCGTTGGAGCTGCAGCCACGTCTCCATGCAAAATCCCCTCCATCAGTCGTTATAAACATCGTGTTTTAATTTATTGACCCACAGGCCCATTATTGCAATATTTTGGAATATATCACACTCATCTCAAACATATTTTATGATCAAACCTCAGTATTCAAGCTCCACGTAACATAGTTTTGGCGATCTTCCGTCTTAGATACCCTTGAGCCAATAACCACAGACATACAGACCACTGAAATTTCGTCTTCTGCTCCAGCGTGTAGAGGGTCATGCAGACACAAAGACTGCTATGGTATTCCACTACGACAGCAGCTGCTTTTGTGCTTCTGCAGATACCGGCGTCTCCGTATACTGCTTTCATGGTTTCGAAACCATCCTTGATCCTGGCTTGTCGCCTGTCCTTGTGTTGATTTGGATCTATTGTTTTGGTAGGGAGATAGTTTTTATGGGGAGTTATTTATTCGGTGCAATAATCCATCATGGCGACTATTTGTTTTTACCCCGGGGGCATTCCTATATTCTATGGTATGGCCCGTCCTGATTGTTTTTACCTGTTCCTTTTGTGCTAGGAGAGTGTACCATTTCTGAATAATGCAAAGCTATTATAAATACCCAATTTAAGAACCGTTCATGCGATCGTGAAAATTAGGATGTCGCGGGCTGCCTTATCGGCTATCCTCAGGATGGTAGTTTCTTTATATTTTTCATTCTGAATAAGTTCTGTGCTACGGCAGGACGTACGATATCCGGGTCATGATTCGCGCCTGCATCAGTCTTGTTGTTTCATATTATGTCATTCGTGCTTTCCCCAGGTCAGACGTTTTAAAATTGGGCAAGTGGCTATAATTACGTGTCTGTACTTTGGCAATTGTGAGATCTGCTCTCCGCGTACTCCGGCGCATGCCCAAAGGCTTTCGACGGGGCGTTCGCCCGTTCCGGGGCCGGTGTTCACCGTGACCATTACCCTCATGCGTGGGGGCAAGCACTACTCAACTGTTTTCTTTTCCTTCATCTCGCATCCTTGCAGCACCTGTAAAGGTACTGCATCCTGGAACTGGGAGGTCGCTTTCGACGATGGGCTGTGTCACCGGAAGCACAGCACCATAGTGTTTTCAGTGAAGAAGCTGCACGGCGCGTGCTGCCTGCGTGCGATCTACCGTGGCTGGCTTGTAAACATTGCAAATATATCGCATCTTCCATGGTTGATATCAGGGCTGTGTCCTGCCACCCCGTAATAATGTATTTGCCGGTTTGCTGTCCTTAATATGCTTACTTCATATTTTCATACAATACGGCATAAAAATTACCCCCTCCCCTCTGCCTTGGTGGCCATTATTGACTTTGGCTTCCCTTTGAACGGTCCTACAAGACGGTCGTTCCAAATTGAAGACACGCTTTTCCAGCAATACCGTGCCTAGCCCGCCTTCGTCACCAAAACATGCGATCCGCATCAAATCCGCCGCCATGAAGTAACTCAGCCGCGCGCCAAAAATGCTTCTGGGAAACGGCGGTAACACCTGGTGTAGGGAACTCTGGGTGCTCCAACTGCGGCGCGGTGCTTAGGGAGAGGAGAGACACGTTTTTATAACAGGAGCGCTTAATGAAACATGCTGGAAAAAGTGGGGCTAGCCGACGCTGCCACGAGAGCAATCGACCGCTCGCTAGGAGCACAAAAGTAATATGATTATTGGCGTCGCCTAGTACAAGGGTTTAAGAAGATGAAGTCACTACACCTGACTGGTAAATTTAAATCAATTCCACAAAATGTGTGCTTTCAACACTTCTGGCATTTGCTGCTTTTTTTGTTTGGGGAGTGTTTGTCACTCAATGAGGTAATGACCAGCTTTTGAAGCTATTCCTTTGAACTCGTACAACATGATGTAAGCCGCTGTTTCCAAACAGACAGGCTGCTATTAGAATGAGTGGCCACATATTTCCCGTCTGCCGCGAAGATCTTATCCACCGCTGCTCATATCCTTCTGCGCCTGCTTTTCGTGAAATGTGTATTGTACTGACGCCAACAAGCGGAGCGCGACGCAAGCAAGCCTACGAAGGCTGGTGCTTTCCGCATTCGCCGTAAAAGGCGGTTGCCACCTTTGCTCCCTCTAGAACGACGTACATTACCTAAGAACTAATTTAATGCTTATTGTTGTCAATGCTAACTTTCTGTTTTGTTTGGGAGCGGCTTATCAGAATCAAGTGGGCAGTTTCACACTCATAAAAGGACACCGGTCCCCCCTTTGTTCTTGTTGGGAATTTCGTCACGTTTTCGTCACGCGTGAGTTTCTCCGCTGACGTGAGGACAGAGCTTGCCTTTTTCCGTAGACACCACTGTTTAATTTCCAAGGTGATGCTGGAATGGCACCCCGTTTAGAAAGACCTAAAGAATAAAGTTGATTTAATGGAGACAGAAAACAACTATATTTTGGGCGTTGCGGAGTTTTTGAAAAACAGAAAGAAAGTTCCTTACGGATGGTGTCACTCTCTCTGTTTTCAACGAAGACTGCAAAAATGAGAGGAGTCGCTTTTGATGTTATCGAACAGAAGTGTGCGAGATGAATGGAGAACTAGTTGAAGTGTAATTTGATAAAGACAGAAAAATAACAATGTTTTTGGCGTTGCTTAGTTTTTGAAAGGTGGAGATGAAGTCTCTAACGTATTTCGATGCCGTTATTCTCTGTTTTTAACGAAGAAGGCCAGAATAACCGGTAAAGTTTTTATTGTTTTTAACAGAAGGTATCACATAAATAGACCCCATACTTGAAGTATGATTTCATAAACATAGGAAAACAACAATATTTCGGGCATTGCTTTTTTTGCGAGGTGGAGACGAAGTTTCTTACATATTTCAATGGCATCATTATCTGTGTTTTTAACGAAGACTGTCCGAATGACAGATTATGTTTTTATTGTTTTTAACACAACGGACAGGAACAAAACGATATTTGTTGGTTGCTTTGTTTTTGCGAGTTGGCGACAGGAACACAGGAAGACGAGTTTAGAGACAGGAACACAACGATATTTGGTTGGTTGCTTTGTTTTCGCGAGTTGGCGCAAAGTGTTTTACGTTGTTTGACGGTATGATTTTTTGGTTTTCATATAAGACCGAACGAGTGACAAGAAACGTTCTTGTTTGTGCGTTGCTTCGTTTTTGCGATATGAAGACAAAGTCTATTACGAGGACCGAACTAATAACAGGAGACGTTCTCGTTTGTTTTTAGAGAAAGTTTGTGCGATGAATGACAGCTAGTCATAACGCGGGCTTCCATTTCTACCTCCTAAAACGTTTCGTATAGCACGAGTCAAATTTTCTATTACATCAAATTCGAAGTCTGCTGTCGAGTATACTAATCACCATCATATCAACTGTTGAATTAACCTGCGGCCGCGGTTTTGAGACTCAAAAAAATTTACGTGATAAATAATTTTTCTAACACCCTCACCGAAGCTAGGAGTGCAAACAAAGTAGTAGCCAAGAAAAAGTTGCTGAACCAACATTCACTGCACAAAACAAGTGCAAGAGTCTTACAAATCATAGTTACCGATATACTTCTAGACCTAAGGAATAGCAACAAGGCTCCTCAAACAGATACATTTGCTTTAGTTCTCTACTTATTAGCCTGGATTAAAAAAAATTACATACAACAATCAAGCGCACGTCCGCGTTCACTCGTCGTACATAATACCAAAAAGGAAGCCTAGCTTGAATCGCGACATCAAAACAGCAGCTCAGCGCCCCCTATGAGCACGTGACATCGTGGGCTCCACCTGGAGCCTGTTTTTTGTTTCCAAGCCTGATCCCACGTCGCATGTTTGATGAAAAACAACGCTTAACAATGACCCAAGAGAAGACGGGGCTGCGACGTATCGATGACAATTGCACTAACTTTATTTCGACCCATTCGCTGAAAACGTAAATTCCTGCCCCTTTTTCACGCGATTGCCTCTACGCAAAGGAGCGCTATCAACTACGTTTATTAACAAGGAAACGAAGGGGTCCTCTGGCGCGCCCCTTACAAAAGCTCACAGAGGAAGCAGGATTACCTCCACTAGAAATTAACACTACCGGTTGCCTCAATAGAGTGTCCATGGGTTGTTGTACGTTTGTTGCAGGCGTTTGGTTGGTTTAAACTAGCCTTGCTTGGGGAATTCTGTACAGGCGCTTGGTTCATTTAACTGGCCTTGCTTGGGAATTCCGCCGTCCTTTGAGGTGATAGGTCACAGAGAAGATAGAGAGAATCCTTGAACAAAGCCAGCGCGCCATGGCCGAATTTGTGTAAGGTTATTTTTACTCATCCCATGACGCTTCATATTCGGCTCAGTTGCTGGCAGGTTTTCACTTTTTTTTTCTGTTACTGAGGATTTCATTGACACTGGGATTGAACACACCGAAACGACACAGGTTATGAGGCGCGCCGTAGTGTAGGGCTTGGGAGTAATTTTGACCACCTGGTGAGCTTTAACGTGCGCCTAAATCTGAACACACGTGCGTATTCGCTTTTGCCTCCATCAGAAAAGCGCCGCCGCTGCGGCTGGCAGACGAAACCGGGTCCTTGGGCTTCAGCAGCACAACGCCTTTTGCCACTCAGCCCACCGCGGCGGGTTCTTTTATTGTTGGAAACAACTGTAGGCATGCGGGGAGCCCAACCGGACCCTTTACTGGGTACTTGTGACCGGTTTTTATGTGTGCGTGAGCTACTCACTGCCTGAAGGCTACTTATTCTGGACGTGCACACGTTCTTCCCGAATAAGAAGCTTCCAGGTAGTGAGTAGTTGTGGTGAACTCTGTTGCACTGACACTAAAAAACGCTGTTTTTTTACCGAACGTCTCGTGTAATGGTTAGATCATACGTAGAAACGTTACTGAGACTGGTTCTAAAGCCTGAGCGTCTTTTATCCGCATTTATTTTTAAATGACGCAAGGTCGGACGCAAGTGGAAGCAAGGAGCGGTTTCTGGTAGTTCAGGGTAACGCTATAAATCAGCGTTAAGATACGACCCTCCACGTCGATGTATAGCTTAGCAGGTCCTAAAATGAACGCAGAAAGGTGCGAAGGTTTAGAAAGAAAACTACAAAATGTACAGGGACCGTGTTCTGATTTACTAATTTTTTGAATAATTGCTACTCCGCCCCACCGTCCTCTAACTGCTAGCTCAACTCCTACCGAAGCAAAATATATACGCTAGCGTTAAACAGGCGGACTAGAAATATTGTACTTCAGTTCGAAAATAGCGCCGCTGTGGGTGTCTAATATTGTCGAAAATGGTTGAGGCATTGTTAATGAAGAAGGTTTGGCTTGCGTTGCGTTGTTATTTTCATATGAGTTTTAATCTTACAGCGGCTCCGACGAAATTAACACAAGCTCGACTGGCACTGCCGCCCAAACGTCCCTCTTGTATTTCGAGGTATCGTCTGGGAACTCCCGAGCAGCGCGCAGCACTGCGTTCATTCTAAAAGTTGGTGAAAAAACGCTAGGCCCTGTGCACTTACGTGAGTGAGAGTTCGCGCACATCAACTCGCATCTTTTTTATGTTTATTGTTATTTTCATTTTCTTTCCTGCGTTAGGAAGTCAAGCGCAGCGGGAAGGGTAACATCGCCGAATCTATTAAACGCTGTCTTCCTCTGTCTGACCAATAAAAGCTGGTGCAAACGCTTACGTCACCGGTATTAAGCTTCCGCACTTCGCAGCACTCTTCCTTCACACAAACGTAACCTTTGATAACGGACGGCTGATCATGTGTCCACATTCTTCAAGTCAAATGTCTTTATGAGTGAAATGACCTGGAGGCAGAAAAGCCTTGTGACGATGGCAAGAGTACGCGCCAACTGCAATTAACACCCCGTGTACTCGGGATTTCTGCTACTGCAAGTAACGTATGAGCGAACGGCACAGTTCATGTTGCTTGTGTCTTCACTTGCCTGATCGTGGCTCTCTATTTCAAGGTTGGGATAGATAAACACCATATCTTAAACTTTGTGCTCCATCAGTCACTTCATGCATTGCATATAAATTCTCACCATCTACCAGTAGTTCCTTGCACCATGAGCAGTGAACGGGTCAAGCTGGTGAAGTCTACAAAAACTAACGTCAGAGCTACGGACGCCGCCCTTGACACCTCGCGGATAGTGAAACCTTGTTGCAGCGGCTTCCACGCATTACTTGCCAATGCACTAGAAGGATCCTAGTAACCACAAGGCTGCACAGTATCTTTACCGCGTATCTGAAAAAAATTAGTTACGCGCACAGTATAAATAGATCCCAGAGAATTATTTCCTATTTGTTTTCATATCCAAGAACATGGCTACTATTCATTATGTTTCAAGAGTTTTAAAATTATGTAAAACAATATTTGGTGGTGGGAAACTCAGCAAATGTCTTTGATATTACTTACAACTCGAGATTTCAAATTACATTCAATAGAATAATGAATTACCAAAATTATGACGATCAATTAGTGAAAACAAAGCTGGAGAAAAATATAAAGGAGCAGAGTCGCAAATTCTAGAGACACGATAACTGAAACAAAAAAAAAAGAAATGCCCGACCCTACACAGTGGTGCCAATTGACGTAAAGGGGAGCCTTTTCACTGTTGCTCGTGCACTGGCATGTTTTTTTTTACGCAGGAGTACCTTTTTTTGTCTTCGGAACGTCGCTAGGGATAGCGTCAGCACGTGGTCTATCTCGGCCGTACGTTCATATTCGCAGTTTGCATGGCGTAGACCCTTCGACTGGCCAGCAGGCGTTTAGACGTCACCAGCTGCAAATGGTCATAACGGAAACACTCAACATGGGGCTTCCCCGTCCAACCGCCACTCGCTTCCTGGCCCCACGGGCGTGATAGCGCCGGAGGCCAGCGTAATCTGGCTGTAACTCCTCCAGTCTCCCACCAGTCGCCTACTCGGCGCGGCGCGCCTCCCTAGCAGCAGCCCTGGAAACCGGGAAGAGACTTACGAGAAGCTTCTCTTTAAAATTACGGAACACCTAAGCACCCTTTGTGATGTAATAATGGATGCGGAAGCCTAATTGTCCATTTGCTGAACGTGACTCTCATTATCGTCATCATCATTTGCACTTTGTGTCTATGTTCTGCGTTACTATGATCCGCTACACACGCTCACTTGCACGCCATGCAAAGAGTTCAAGGAGGACATTTAGCGCTATTTCGCTTTCTCTAATTTAGAGTTTAGTGGCAGGGGAACTGCATTTGTTACCTCGCATGCCTCCCTTTTACCCGCCTTAAAGGACCCCTGCAAGGCTTTTCTTAAAGGTAATTTGTGTGCCCTACGCCGGTGCTTCGTGTCGCTCAGACGCAGACGCAAAAAGAATTATCAGGATCTGCGCGGAAATGAGAAAGTTATTCACTTTATACGTTTACAAATACAAGCAAATGCAGCACTACCTACGTCACACCCGAAGCCTCCGGATATGACGACGAAACGCGGAGACCCTACGCACCCTACGATTCGCTGAGCTTGCAATATTTTGCATATATCATCGTATCGACCAAATGAATCCTAAATAATAATTTCCTAGTATTTTTTTCCTTAAAGCAAACATAAAAACGTAACCATCGGTAGTAACACAGGGCAGACAGTAATGCCCGCTTTGAGGGCTTGTGTGCCCTTTCCAGCTTTCAAGTGATGCTACGATGAACAGCCCTCAGCATGGCCCAGCGTCGGCGTGCTCCGCAAATATGCATGCCAAATCGTCCGTCTGCGCTCCATGTGACGATGTCTATTGTGGGTAGACTGCAGAGTCGAAAGTGGTGTACTCAACGAGCATCGCAAAGCGTACTGAAGCTTCGGGGTTTTCGATCCGCCTCGAGCGTCTCGACAGTTTGGAGACGTGCTTTCGCACTGGGAAGCTCCGTTCCGTTCACCGAAAAACACTCACACCTTTTTCCTCTGGTACCAATCGGGTGACGTGAACAAATTCAACCAAGCTATTTTGTTCTAAAACTGTTACTACAGACAACTGTAACTACAGTGATGCATTTCTTTCACGGCTTACTTGGCCTGCGCCGGGGAGGTCGCAATTGTGCGATAGCTTTTTTCTGAGTTAGGTGAGGGAGCTCTGACTAAATTTTTTAGTGTTGTCGTTACGGCGCTGATAAGAAAGGTCGGTTCGAGATAAACCAACGTCATCTCTGCCAGAATTTCTGAACAACGACAAAAACTACAGGCACGTATGCCAATTTTCTGAAACTACTCACGTTTCTGCAATGGCCGAGTGGTCACCCATCAATGGCGTTGCGTGGGAGTGCTTCAAACAACAGGTCAAATGTGCAGCAATCGCAATCGGGAGACAGGAAGCGAGAGGCAGAAAGGAGAAATTCAGTCGACTGGTGCAGTGCCTACTCTCTATTGCAGAAGCGGACGAGGAGAGGCCGGGGGAATTCTCTGAGGACATTCGCAGCGTGAAACACGAGATCCGCTCTGAGCTCGAAAACTGTATAAGAGGGCTCTTTTGCGGAGCAGGGAGCAACGAGTGGTGTCCGAGGCAGAGCCACCGAAGGTTTTTGGTTCCTTCGAGCGAGCAACGACCGCCCCGAAAACGATCTCTGAGGTGCGCCCTTCTGGTGTCTTGATAGTGGAAGCGCTAGGTGGAGGATACCTTTATAGAGTACTACTCAAGGCTCTTTTTCACTCAAGCACATCGTGAGGCTCCTCCACTTGAACTCATAGGCTTGTTTCCAACCGTTTCAGAGGACCTAAATGTCACCATAAACGAACCGATAACGCTAGAAGAGGTCAATCACACGATTAAGGAACTCTCAAAAATGAGGTCATCGGGGCCTCACCAGATATTTTTGGATTATATCAGGCATTCCTCGAAGAGATTAGCTTTTTTTTACTGCGGTCTGCAAAAACATCAAACACAGAAAACTGCTACAACCCTCAGTGCGTAACAGTAATTTGATCCTTATCCCTCAAAAAACCTCTCATGTTACTGCACTCAATGAGGCACATTATAGGCCGAATAGCCTATTGTCTACTGACTGCAAAATCCTATCCTCTGTCCTGGCCCGACGTCTCGAGACAGCCCTCATTAGTGTGGTGGGCCCGCGCCACACATGTGGATTTATGGGTCGCTCCATCAACACCAACTTGCATCGCAATCGGACGACGTCTGAGTCCGCCGAGTCAGGAATTTGAATATATGTGACTATGTTAGGCGTTGCTCACGTGTATTTTAACATTTGCTTGTTTTCCTCGGTGCCGAGAAATGGGCAGGAACCCCATCGAGCTTCTTTGCTGTAAATTTACGTTCCTCTCCAACCATTTTTTCTTCTTTATTGTGTAAGAGGAAAAATGTGAAAGTAAAGTTTAAAGTTGAAGTTGATTTTGAAAGAATTCACCCCTTAGCTGTTCTGAAACTCGACCTTCAGAAAGCTTTCGACCAGGTAGACCACGCTTTTCTGTTCATGTTCCTCCGTCAATGCAAGATAGGTGACAAAATTGCGGAGTGGCTAAAGATCTGCTACACCGAAATCACTACCAGCATCATCATGACATCGGAAGGTCGGTCAGGCATGGCTGCGTCATGTCCCCTATTCTATCCGCATTGTAAAAATAGAACCTCGTTGCAGGGTGGTATTGGCGTCCAAGTCAATCAAAGGCTTAGTTTTTGGCGGCAAAGAGTTAAAGGTCTTGGCCTATGCGGACAATGTTGCATTTGCTTGCTCGTCGAAAGAGCAGCAAAATAGGCCGTTGCACTAGCTGAACCATTTTATCGATTCTCGGGGGCTCAGTTCAATCTTGCGAGGTGAGAGGGAGCATAGCTAGGCGAAAGGCTCAGCAAACCACGACAATTCTGCGTTATTCGATGGAGGGAGGCCAGCGAATGCTACCTCGGGATCAACCAGGACAACGGCAGCTTCCTAAAGGAAAGACGAAAGTGGCAGCTTCCGTAAGGAAATTGAAACCCTGGAGAGAGCGAAACATTGCTTTCTTCTCGAGGCCACATGTCTGCAACACCGTGGTATATCCAGCCATCTTGTACACGGCCCGAGTTTAGACCATTGACGCAGGTTCAGTGGCCAAGCTTCACCGGTTTCCCAAAATATTCTTGTAGCCATCCACATATCAGCCCATGTGCTGCACCAACATGTTCTGGAGTGGGCAAAACGGGTGCCTTGGGCTTGTTAACGGGGAGCTTAAATTGACTGAGCAGCCATTTATGTGCTGTCGTGATCTACGTGACGCTTTCCTTTAAGCGGCAGTACATTGTAGGCGCCTTATACCTCGCCGCTTCGCTCGCAACAACAGCGGAGGCTGAACACGGTACCCGTGCCACACGCTATTACAAAGAAGTGGCGGGGGCCGGGGCCATCTTCCAGGGACGTTTCTCGTCGGAATACCTTCGCGCCGTGAAACCAAGGAAGCTGTATTGGCGCCATCCCACCACCAATGGGCCGCCTAGCACCTCTTGGTCGGCTGAAAGGGACGTCCTGCGGCATGTAGGGAAGCTCCCTATACTGAGTCTCTCAAAGGAGTTTTTCTTCTACTTGCACGCAGACTTACTACATACTAAGGCGAGGCAGGAGGAGCGGGGTTTCTTTCGGCCGGTGCGGCGAATGTTCTACTGTGTGGAGGGTGGAAAACGCTCCAGCACGTTTTTTAGTGAATGCAACACGTGGTTTTGTTTCTGGGATGAGCTGCTGTGCTCCTTTAACGTGCACTGGAAGCTCACCTGGATGAGCTTCAGGTTCTTTAAAGCGGCCTCGGAATGCCCGCTCCTCCACGACTGTGCCTACTTTATATCGTGCCTACTGAATACGACGCCGTTGCGAATGGCATGAGACCATGCCCACACGGCGTTCTCAAAGACGGTTTGTTCTGTTTTACAATATCTCGGGCGCGGAAAAAACAATGCATGTGCTTTGCTCTTCTTCTTTTTGCCTGAAGGGCAGAATGATTTTTAAAGCACATGAACAGCGAGAAAACACTAGCGATTGATGTGCATTATCCTGTGACGAGCCACACTAAGCGTGCAATTTAGGCACTTTCAGCTGGGTAGGATTATATTTAGGGTTGTCAACGAAAAATGGAAGCTCTTTTGAGCAAGTTGCTAGTCATTGTAAGACGCCTTATACCGGCAGTTAATAAATATAGGCCGAAGCTGCTGCTGATAGTCACGGTGATGACGAAGATTACGTGTCTTTTTGTTTAACGACAAAAGAGAAACCCTTAAGAGGTCCAGGAGCGTCTTGAAAAATTGCTACGCAGGAGCAATCCGAACATGCCACCTCAATTCTTCGCTCTTGAGTGATCGTGTTCATAAGAGGTATATCGCGGACCGACCACAATGAGTCTTGCATATTTCCAATACATCGCTAACGATTTTCCTCCAGCGTGACGGTATTGTGAATACCAGACTAATTATCCTGTAAAGATGGCGACGGTGAGGCGGAGTCGAAACAGAGGAAAAATAGACGGCCTTGAGGAAAGTCCGTAAAAAACGCGTCCTTCCTTGCGCCAAGCGGACGTGTGGGCGTGGTGGGAGAGTCGCAACACGTCAAGAGAAGACAGCTTCGTTCGTTTTTTTTTCTTCTATTCTCTTTCTGTTCTCTTCGTGGCTAGGGGCATGACATAGGAAAGACAAACGAAGGCACGGCATCTGCGGGAGAATGTGTACGCTGTTTTCTTTTCCCGCTTAGACTCAATGGCGTCTTTACGCACGTACTGCACACATACACATATTTAAAGGGCTTGTGCGAATGCCCATACGGCGACGAGTGCTGCTCAGTGTGCGTGTTAAATGAACGTACGCCTATTCTTTTTCTAGGAATAAATAAAAGTGCACTTGAGAGAGAGAGAGAGAGAGAGAGAGAGGAGAGAGAAGAGAGAGAGAGAAGAGAGAGAGAGAGAGCAGCAGTATTGCAGACATGATGTGCCATCTGGCGAGCCTCGACAAACGCTTCGCTTGTGCGCTTTTGTTCCCGGAGGTTTGAGGGTAGGCTCGGTGGTATAAGAGTGAACACCTGATACAAACAACGATCTCACAGACTGATTTGCTCTATTTCCAGGAGGCAGGAGGGTCAGTCAAGAGAAAGGCATAACAATGGGATAATGCACATACCCTGGGGCAACTTACGGCCGTAAGGACATCGCTGGAATTTCCAACCGCCTTACAGCAGTGTCCCCGTTAGCGTCCCTCTACCATACAAAGTAATTCGGCCATGTCTATTCATTTTGAATGTATAAAGCAGCACATCGATATGAATAAATATATATTATATTCTACAGGGGGGCCTTGTTCAAAATAAAATTGTTAATACCAGGGTGTGGGGGTACGACGTTCGCCGTATTGCCTGCTGCACACTATCAATGATTCAACATGAAGGCGCGGAAGTGGTTGTTTTTTTTTCTCTTTTACAATTGTATGCACGGCACCCAAAATTTATCTCGGGGCCCAAAATTTCTGCCCGTTCTGGGTGAATATGCAGAAACATCAGGTGAGATAGACTGAACACGGCACGATGAAAATTCGGGAGTGTTGGCCGGTCTGACTTCAGTAGCTTTGCTTGTTCTTAGCTATGCTGCAAAATTACTCTGTGTAATGATGAATAAACGGCTGTGAAATTGCTCGAAATTACGTAAAAAACTGTACCTCTGGTGTGGCCTGGCCGTTCATTCCATTCTCTGTTTTGCATCTTTATTTCCATGCAATGTAATTATAGTGCTTCAAATACCTGTGGTTTGGTCGTGGGTTTCATGGTGGCACTGGATTTTGTTCTTTTTCTTTCTAATATTTTCTGTAGATGGCTTTGCAATGTGGGGAAATCCAATTGACGGGCCCTCAAATATATACCTCCATCTACGGCAGCAGGGAACAAGTTATTCAGATGACCTATGGAAATCTTCAGTGTGCCCTGATTTCGTGCCTGCTTGTGTACTACATAAAATGCCAAACGTATGCGTTTGCATTTTCCTAAGTGCTTGTTTTCATGCAGCAAATTCATAAGCCAGGAGAAATTTTGTCGAAAAGACAGATTGCAATTTGCCTAAAAACTTGTTAGTGCTGCAGAAGAAAGATAACTTAGTGTGGGAATCTACAACTCAAATGTAATTGTAATGACAAACCTAAGAACGAAGTGTAAGATGGATTCGTAAAGACGAACGGATTCCCAGTGTGAAATTAGAGACTGGGGGAAGCGGAGAATGCAGCGAATATAGCCCTAAATACTGCTTTGTATGAAACAGTGATTTTATAATAAATGTTCTTTCTACTTCCCGGCATTCTGTTTTGTTATGTAAAGAACAATGACAATAACGCTGGACTGGGGCAGTACAGGTCTAAAAAGCATATCATAAATTTAGCTCAAATTCTAACTCGTCCGCAGTTTGTTCAATGGCAGTATCCAGACAATCCGAAATTTCGAATACTTTGCCTACATCCGCGCAACTATTAGGGTAAAAAAATTTGTATATTTGGCCGTGTTTGTAAAGTGGATCACGCAGCGTTTATTAAACAGGTACAATAAGGATATATGACTAAAGCGAATTCTATCTTCAAATATATAGAAATACAGGAAAAGCCTAATACTCGTTAAGAGACAATAATAAGATTAGGGTGGTTCGCAGCTTTAGTGCTTTTTAAGGAATAATCCTCATGTGTTATTCCTTAAATATGGGTACTATGTATGTTCTCAAATACTCATGCCAAACTTCTGAAAATGTGTTCCTGTAATATGTTCAAACATAAGTGTGCGTATTGTGCGATCTTTTTTATCATTATGACCCCAGTTGTCACAGAAGAATCTTTGGCTTAAGGCTATGTTATCACAGCTTTCGCGTCCTTTTGAAGTAAGCTATCAAGTGCATCTCATCTGGCTTATTTAATGAAATGTGGTTTCACTAAAGCTTAACTTCATTCCCGCAATTTACTATAAGAGCTTTCATGCATGTCTGATGCTCGTTTCTTAAACAGCACAAACCTGATTCCAACATCAAATTTAGTCATGCTTGTTCATATGCGTCAAGCGTTGCCAATATTCTAAAGATTTTTGAGTGACAACTTGGGTAATGACTATCGAAGAGGACATCCTATGCATATACATATAGATGCATATAGGTATATAAAGCGAGTATTTTCAAGCTCTATGGCACCGCAATTTTAGTAATTATAAAAGTAACTTTTATTTTAGTATATCCTTATTGTAATTTTTCCTCAGCCGCAATAGTGACCGGCAGTTCATTGAAGGGACGTACAAAAGACACTCCAGGCTTTCCGAGTTCAGACTGTGAAATGGAGAGCTTTGTTGCACATATTGTTTTCCACTAACGCACTGTGCGTTTACCGCGCCCGAAAGGCGCCATCGGAGGCTTGTCACAGCGGCGTCGACGGAAACGCGCTGATATGCAGATAAACACCTTCCAGGTGTGTGGTCTTGCACGGCGGTAGATTGTCACCCATATAAAGGTATACATGCTGAAAGCTGCAAAGTATCCTATAACTCAGTAACCCTTACGTGTATACTTATATAAAGGTTACTAAGAAATAGGTTACTTTTGTACCTTATAAACTATAGCTTACAAAAATTCGAAAATGTGCACCTCTATTAAGGGTTACCTAGCTTAGAGTGTGCACGTGGGAAGGGGAACCGCCTGTAGAGTAGGGCTGCTAGGTAATTACTGTAATGCTCCTATATCGAAGGGACTTCAATGCGTTTTATTGGATGGTGAAACCAACTACACAAGACGGGAAGGATCAAAAACTATTAAAGGTGCTTGCTCAGCTGCTGCTCTACACCTGTAAATAATTTGGTGCTCCTCAGCGCCGTTCTTTTAGCCTTCTTTCTAGGTCATGTCTGAAGCACTGCGTTTTTCACTGTAAATCGGCAGCGCTTAGCCGCGCCAATAAATTCAGGCTGCATATGACCTTGTTTAGGCAAATATGCGGTTACCTTTACTTTTCTCTTAGTGCAGATGTTTTTCTTGGCTCGATTCCCCGGAAGCAGCGCGTTACTGGCAAAGGGCGGCTCGTAAGTCACCGCGTCCGCTAGCGATGCTGCGAAACATTAAAAAGCCAAACGTGTATGTGTACGTGGAGGGTTGACAGTTATTTCCATTCGCACAAGTAGAATTCATGCCACCGGCGCTTTGTGCATGCCGTATCTTCTCGAGTTTGCTCGTCACGACCAGGCGATTCTGCGCTGTGCTCAACGCCTTGGCTCTTGGCCGCATGCCATCAGAGGAGAATGAAGTTGCCGTAACCTCGAAGGTTTCTCTCTTTGGGTGCATACGTTCTTTACGGACACGCTCTTTTAGCCCTATCGGGAGAGCATATCTTTCTTTAAAGGTGCCATGAAAGCAGAATGCGCGTTTGTTCTATTTAAAAGATTTTGTGTTTTACAGTGCCCCGCACCGCTTGTTTGGCAGCAAACCATGCTTTATTCAATGAGAAATTGAACATTTTAAGCCAAAATTTTATTTCTGCCGCTGCATCGCGTGCTTCACGACGTCAGCGATAACGTAACCAGGGCAGGTGCTTGAAACGATTGTTAGTACGGTGAATAAGGCTGCAGCAAACGGAGAAACGTGTTTTGTTCCTAGTTTATCGTTTGTCTTCCCAAATGGCGCTACAGTACTGCTCAGGACCGTTATTCGATTGCGCTTGGTTTTCGACCAAATTGGCACCTCGGTTATTTTTGTTGCCCTTATAGCAATCGTTTCGTGAAACATTGTGTATGCTCCACAAACAGGAAGACGTAAGACAATGTCGCTTATGCCAACAGTTCGGTGTCAGTGTGTGACAACCCAAAAGCGCTGGGCTACTGTGCAGCTACGACCAGCATACTGCGCAGAGTACAAACTGGTACGTCTATGTTTATGCGTCCTTTCGGAACTTCCATTGTTTACCCCACCATTGTTACTGCAATAAAATGAATATGCCATAAATATAAGCGCAAATAGGTCGTTCTGTAAACTGATAATCCTTGTTTACTTGCGTTGGTTATTGTCGGTGTCAGCCAATCACAACGATCCCCCAATACTACGTCATAAATTCAGTTGCGGAAAAGTGGCCAGGGTTGTCGCGCGGCTATTCTGTTTTCCTCCTAATACTGCTTGTTTGCTCGATGTTTGCGCTAAAACTAGTGTCAGTGTTATGCTAACTAAGCAATCTTTCCCATGAACCAAACTTGCGTTTGGTCTTCATGGCCCCCATAAAAATGTGCGCTGTGGTTGCAGACATTGAGGTTTAGCGTTCGTCAAACATAAGGAAAGAATCTATTGATAGCCTCTAAAGGCTTTGGTTTAACCAAAGGGCGGCCTAGTTGAGGGTGACTGTGTCAATAAAGCCTTTGTCATAACACTGCGCGTGTAGGCAGTACTTCCGTTGTGTTATTCCTTTTATCGTACTTGAAAACGCAACTAATTTAAATAGTGTCTATGTCCGCGTACGTGCGGTGTATTCGAAGAGCGAAGTTTGAGAAAAGTTCACACGAAGTTTGACAAAAACCTCTGCCCGACTCTGCCTGAATAAGGGCTGTGTGTGACGAACTCTATTTGAAGATCCCAATGATATGGGGACGTTCGCGTGCACCAAAAGTTTTTGTTTGTGACATTGATGCTTAACATGGTGCAGTAAAAGCTCGTTATTTCGAACTCGGTTAATTCGAACTTCCGGTTAATTCGAACTCACGCCCTTGTCCGGCCCAGCCCTGTATATTTCAATGGGGGAAAACTCCCGAAAATTCGGACGCGTCGCTAACCAGAACGGTTAATTCCAACAATGATACACTGGTTTCCATCGCTCCTCGCAGGAGAAGTCGAACCAGAGGGATTACAATGTAATGCAAATCCAAACCAACCAAATTTACGAGATGCGAAACAACGAAACAGAAAAACAACAGCGTGGTGCGCGTGCTACGCTCCGGCAACAGCATATTTCTCTTCTACAGAGGGTACCGCACCACCGGTGCCAGTACTCCGGCGCATGCCATTAGTATTCTCGAAACTTCATTTACGAAATCACTTGCCTCAAACGTGTAGTAGCGACTAATTCGCGATAACGAGTACAGAGGTGCACCTGGTTTGTGTTCTGGCCACGCAGTGTGGCGCGATTTCTGTTCATTCTAGCGCCCACCCGCTGATTCTAACTCCGCTTAATTCCAACAATTTTATGGACCCCTTCAAGTTCGAATTAACGAGCTTTTACAGTAGTTATATCTTAATAACAGCGCAACCTACGAGGTACCAGACAAAAAACGACCCACACAGCAAGGGCTTAGCTGAATTCTATTAATCGTAACAGGCGAATATCCAGTTGGCAGTCAACAACAAAAAGAATAAGAGAACAGCCTATAAGACTTCGAAACTATTCGGCCGTACAGAGCATGCATGCTCCCCGAGCAAGATTACGAACAAAATCGATCTCTTCGTTAGACGGTGCGACTGAAAATTTGCTAACACACGTGGTTCCCAGGCTTGCTGCATCAAAGTACTCACAAATTGTACTACTTGTGGGTAAAAATTGTGCAAATTGCACAAACTGTCCCCGATTATGCTTAACAACTTCACCCCACTGGAACTCAAATAGGTACGCAGCCCCACTAACGGCAATGAATGCCGAAGGCACCAGAGATGGCCAAATGTAAGCTGTGCGAGCTCTCTTTGTCAGTGTTTAGGACACCGTCCCGTTTGTCCGACATAACGCTTGCCATATAAAAGTGGAAGCGAATACGCCATGCCGAGTGGCAGCAAAAAAAAACAACAAACAGCCCGCCAATAATGGCACCAACAGAACAGCACACGTCCTAGAAATACAGCAGCAAAACGGCACAGCGAAACTTCCCCGTCTCATAACAATATTTTCTATAACGTTTCTGCTATTGCTACCAGAACGGTTCATCATGCTTTTCTCCTGATCCAAATCACACCAAACTCTTGTCCCTTGACTTCACTGCCACAGCCGAAATTTTCTTGTGTCTGTAGTTTCTGTACGGGCCCAAAGTATGCGACTTAGTTTTGTATACACTGAGAATTTTCTATCCAAACTTCGAAATGCACCTTTCCGTAAACAACAACCAATTGCGGTCATGTGACTTTTGTATCATAATCATTTATGCAACGGCGCTCCGTGGCAATGACGTTTCAGCACATTTATATTTGTGCTTTTTGGCTCGGTCAGAAAAAAAAACGCTGTAGCAGCCGTGATCGAAGCCGCGTCCTAGGCTTAGCACCGCGGCGCGTTAACCGCTCAACAGCGGTGGGTCGGAATTCAATAAGTACAACATTTTTTTTCGAACAGGGAGGGAAAACTGAATTGTGCTGCTTGCTTCCTCAAAATAAATTTCTGTGGTGTGTCTGTAGTTGTTTTTTTGACAACGGCTACATTTTTCAAAAGGATGAAAGTTGTTTGTTGTTTGTGTGGTTGAACGCGCCGACGCAACGCAGGTGATGAGGCGCGCTGTAGTGGAGAGCTCCGGATTAATTTTGACCACATGGGGATATATATAGTGCGCCGAAATCTCGCACACACGGACGTTCTTGCTTTTTGCCTCCATCAGAAAAGCTGCCGCGATGGCGGGGAATCGAACCTGCGACCTCGCGCTCAACAGCACAACGCCTTAGCCACTGAGCCACCACGGTGGGTGGACGAAATTTGTGAGGGCTCGTGACTGTGAGTGCGTTGTACAGCATGCAAGGAATGCAGGCAAACTGATTGGTTCACCATCTTCACGAACACGACCTCTGAAAAACGAGGCCGAGTGTTACCCAACATTCAGTCTATGCGAACATATATCGCCTACTATAGAATCTGCAAACATAGGTGGCGCCAAGCTAACCCAGACGAGACAGTTAAGGAGGGACGCTTGTGTTAGCTATAAGCGCCACCAATTCGTGCCGCTAAAAAACGACTATAGCCGTTTCCAAACCCTGTTGACATGTGTAGTGGGTATTACTGTCAACATCGGATGAATAGTGCGCGGCGTTAAACTATATTGAACTTTCACTGATGATATGCCCGACACAGTCTTGTCTATAGTCATCGTGTCTTTCTGCGCAAGTGAATGCTCAGTGCGGAAACCAACTTGCAAAAAGTAGCCTTCTTTTCAAACTGAGCTGGAACAAGGAAGTTTGCATCTACGTCTGGCTGTGTGTTTTATCTATTAGCTATCAAAATATAATACCTATTATTCGTTAAAGGTCTTTTTACAACACGAATTAGCTGAGCGACGGGGCAATAACATGTGCCCAGGGGAATTGTGGCTAATCAAGCTTTGTCTTCATGCAGACATAACCGTTTTGTTTTGACCGTGTGAAACATTCAAGCTAATTTCACCCTCAATGCTTTTGGTAGACATTACAGGTGCGAAGAAAGTCCTAGAAGTTAGTGAGCTTTCTAAGGGAGTTTTTTTGGGAAGGGATACAGAATATATTGCGCGTACAACAATGAAGCATACGGGTGTCGTTTTGGAGCAGCAAAAACCGATTATGACCAAGGCGGGAAATACTAGCTGATCTCAGCCAGATTAGTTCAAAGTAAGCCCCGTAATGCCGTTACTGGCGCCTTCTATAGCTGCTGGAAGACCCTGCTAATGATTGTTTGCTTCACTCGCATCATTTTTAATCTTGAACCGAATCTGAGCCTTCGTTCCCCTCCAAAAAAATATTTTTGTGATATCTCCGTCAGAGCCAGTATGTCAAGCTGTAATGTTGCAGTTTTGTATCTCATTTCTTCAATTTTATTCAGTTTTCAGGGCCAAACGTTTTTCTTCCAGTAGCTGCATTGGCTTCAGCATGATACATAAAGTAAAGTAGATATATAGAAGCGATAGATACGTGGAGCGGATGATTACCGGGATTGAGTGCCTCATGTGTGGACCTGGTCTCCCCACGAGTGAAGTAAATACCCACCCTTATGTGTGGACCTTGTAGGAGGTCATTCCAGAAATAGCTAAGTGGTGAAAGCTTAAGCTAATCGCGGTACTGTTGCCAGCAGTAGAATGTCAAGTAAAGCTATGCACACGTGTTCTGAATATATTTGTACTGTTTTGTAGTCTCTGTTTAGAAAGGCTTTTTGTGTCTTCTCAGCTGTATTTGCTCGCTAAAACCCACTGGTACTTTGTGTGTGAACGTGCATATTGCTTAAGCATTTCATTTTAAACTGAAGCTTTAGTGTCCTCACTGATGCCGTTAAACGCCAATGCGGCCTGCAGAAAAGCCTACTCTTCTGTCGATGATGATGAATGATCGCGGGTGAAGTGAAAGGAAAAAAAGTTTCCCGTGGCCGGAATCGAACCTGGGTACCTCGTGTAATGAAGCCGTCGTCTATCCGATGGCTCCATTACGACATAAACGAAACGGTGTGGAAAAATCAGACGACAAACAACAATCCGTGACGAGAATAACGGCATTTCTCTGCGCGCCGTAAGACTGTTAGCCACAAGACGTTAGGCCTGACCTCCCATTTTAAGGTTTAGGATGCTAGGCCTAACGTCACGTCCTCGGTTTAACACCTCAAACCTGCCTCCACTCAAAAAATTTCTCGCTGAACGCCAAGCAGCACGTACCGATTTCCGCCGTACACCTCAAACCCAAACGTTAGGCCTACGGAGTGCACACCCGAGAGATGCTGCGGGTATTCTATAAAAGTGGTGCGTACCTCCAGAGTAGCATATACTCGCAGAGTAATATTGACCAACCAAGGAATCTATCAGGAGAAAGCTTCGCATTCAGCCATCGTCGTCGTTGGACGGAGGGCTTCATGATTTTTTCTTGTTTCTCTTAGGCCCTAAAGCGTCTCATCGGCATATAAAGGCTTCGGGGCCAAACATATCTGAGTTATTGAATGGCGTAAAGCTAATTACTGCTGCAACTGATTTTTCTAACCGCATAACGGTGCCACGCAAAAAAAAACAAAATTTTTGTTTCGTGTGTAAGCCTCCATTTGCTATATTGCGATTTATATAGCATGGATGATTCATAACTTACTTTAGCGCAATAAACCAGGCAAACAGGGCAGTACCAACCGATTTGGCTCGTTCGTCTCCCTCCTCTCCTGCTTGTCTTTGGACAATCGCGACACTTGTTTGAGATGCAACGCATCTCTTTAACTCACCTTGTCCCGCGTCGTCGCGGCGTAGTCCGCATCCTCGGCGCGGCAGCTGTGCGCTCCGCCGCTCTCACCGCAGCGCCATCTGTGCGTCAGCGCGGTCAGCTCGCTCCCGTCGCCGTGCCAGCTGTGCGTTAGCGCGCAGCTTGCACTCGCGCTTGCGCTCGGTTAACACATGCGCATGCGCTGCTATGCGCTGCTATGCGCTGCTCTCTCTCATTCCGCTGCATATAACGCGGTAAGTGCGCCGCTCCGCTCAGTCGTTCCTACCACCGGCGCTCTTGATGACATCGTCAGATGATGTGATAACGCAAACGGCCACCCCCGATTCGTCGCACCTACCCCATGCGTTCCCCTCGCGGGGAAGATGGTGTAATTTTTCAAGTGCCAATGCACTTCTTAAGCGCAGCCCTGAATCGTCCGCCGCCCGTAGTCCGCATAGCAAACAGCTGCGGGTGCGCGCGCTCCTCGTCGTCCTTAGCAACCGGGGGGGAGATGGGCGCGCGCTGCTGGCCGCTGACATGGCACATACCCACGGTGGGGGATTGGCCAGGAATCGGGTCGTGAGAAGGGCTAATGCACCCGCTTAAAGGAGTACTGACACGAACATTTCAAAGCTGAGATCCGCTCTAGCAATCAAGTACACAACGACAACACAAATAGGTGTCTGTGAATAAATGCATCTTTCTTTCTTTGTAGTTGTGTGTGTGTGTGTGATCTCTCTTTCGCGAACATTACCGAACCGCGCAAATTCAACTCGTGCATTCGCACTTTCACATTCTTCCCCTCGGGGAAATGCGGGGAATTTTTTTATCAAACGTTTCTCCCTGCCTCCACCTCTATCTATCTATCTATCTATCTATCTATCTATCTATCTATCTATCTATCTATCTATCTATCTATCTATCTATCTATCTATCTATCTATCTATCTATCTATCTATCTATCTATCTATCTATCTATCTATCTATCTATCTATCTATCTGTCTGTCTATCTATCTATCTGTCTGTCTGTCTATCTGTCTGTCTATGTCTGTCTGTCTGTCTGTCTGTCTCTCTCTCTTTCTCTCAATCCCTTATTAGTTCATTAGTTAGTTGTCCTAATTTCCTTATAACGAATGGTGTGGCTAACACTGAAAGTAGAAAACCCTGGGCCACTGGTCTTCTCCGTCACCTACGCACAAGGCGACAAAGGCGCTCCTGTGCTCCCTAAAAACAATGAACTTGCACAGAAGACTGTTGTAGGACGAAAGAGATAATCTCTATGCAGTCAATGAACTCTGTCGTCTATAATGCCGTCAGGCTGGGCCCACCTCTATGCTCTATCCTTACCTCCTCTTTCTTTTACTGTTTTATTTTAATGCGTCGCATTCTTTGCCGAGTACCTCCACAGCCAGGATTATGTAACTCCCTCCATTTCCACAATAATGCAGATATCGCGGAAGTTCCAAATGTAATCGTTCTAATAACGTAAAAGGAGATAATCGGCCGAACAAAACTTTGAAAAAATAGTACATAACAGAACTATGGCAAACGGGAAATGGGAAATGGCAAACAGTATAACTACCTGCATTTCCACAATAATGCAGATTCAGCGGAAGTTCCACTTATAATCCCCATTATAGTCTAAATCGAGCTAATTGGTGGGACAGTTTTTAAAAAAGGCCAAAAAATTTGGCTGTAAAATCTCACACTCAAGACAAGCGGCGTAAGTATGCTACGCATTAGTAGATAATTCTCCGAATTTCTGCGGAATTTTTTTACCATTTTTCTCTTTCCAACGTGTGGGATAATGAATTAGGCCACAGCCTGGTCGACATTCCTGCCTTTCCTTTACCTTTATTCCTTCCGTCAAAGATGTGCCTTATCTTCTCAGAGACCTGACTGAGTTTTTCGTGGGTAACACTTTCCAGACATCAATCAGTTTATTCCTTGGCCGAGAAGGAATCACACTAAATATAAACGAACCCTACTTTAAAGCATGCCTGCCTATTTGCACATGACAGCGATTGCTATGCTCTTTAGCCGGGCAGGTATACTCCTGAACCCTACTTAGCGAAAGAGCGAGAGAGACAGAGAACTTTATTCGTCCAGACGTAAAGAGCTTGGGCTTTCTCTGCAGCGTTCGTCAGCTAGGAGATTTTGTTCCTGGCGGCTTCTTCGGCCATCTGGAGAAGAATAATACGTGAAATGTGACAAGATAGCAGAGTTGCTACAGACTGTACTTTTGTGCGAACGATTAATTTTATGCTTGTAGCAAGTAAAATAAGCCAAATGGCTCGTAATTTCCTTACTGCGTAACGCAGAATTGATACGAAATGACATTGCGTGTGTTGTGAAGCAGACGAGGAGGCACAAGAGGTCATTTCGATCCATTTCCTTCAGTTTTGCTCCACCTTTTCGGCCAAGATCAGCCCCATATGTTCAAAGGAGCACAGCCGAATTGTCGACCCAATTGTTTTACCCCTTTACAGGAAAACCTTACGCAATAAAACTTCAGCAAAAGTTTCAATTTCATGCACTATCTACATGACCCTTGTATGCCTTCAGTGGTCATCATTTGGTTGTTTTTATTGTGCGTGTAAACCAATAGGTATCCGAGATAGATGTGCGTGCCATTTCAGTTCCACGTTGGGTATCCAGTGTCCATCACATCCCTTGACTGCTAAGGTTGACAAGAACGCTCCTGGTGGGGCAGCCAGCAGCAGCTCGTATGAATCAAAGCTGAATAAAATGAGCGACTTTGAAGAAACTGTGTTTCAATTATCTTCAGCAGCTGGTTTATTTTACGGAAAAAAACTGCAGCGCAAGTTAAGCAGCATTTGAGGAAGCTGCGTGATCTTTTCCTAAAGTGTTTCTGTAGGCAGCCATTATTCAGTAGGCGGACATTATTCGACATGAGTGTACGACCATTAGTGGACTGCAGACGAGTGCAAAAAGCCGGAAGCTTGCAGGACGCTTGGAAGACAGACATTTACCGGCTGCACAGAGGACAAATTGAGGATGAAAACCTGCCTTCCGCACAAAGGACACTTGGAAGACGAAAACACAAAGGACATTTGGAGGAAGCAGAAATTCGGTCGCTAATGTTCAATACAATGTGGCAGACAGATGATGTGCGCTGCCTTGTGCCTTAAAAACTAGACTTGCTTTTAACCGAAAACATTATTATGGGTGACTACCACCAAGACATGCACCAGTCGTGGCTGAAGGCATCCACATACACAATTTAGAGAGGTAATCCTAATCGCTGCGGCCCGTCGGTGCCATGATTTTACGATATCGTACAACATTCTATTTTCACCAAATGTCAACAAAGTATACATAAATGTTTTAAGACGTAACATTGGATTATTTTAGTACCATTTATAAAATTTTGGCAACGACTCTACTTCACAGCGTTGAACGTAGTGTTTTCCACTGTTGTGGTGCCCTGAAGTTTTCGTAGTGCATGTAATTTGCAGACATTTTCCAGCTGCTGTCACCAACGTGTGTGTGGGTGCAGTTAATGTCATGGTTACTACTTTTCTCACTTGATATATCAACATATTCTTTACCGCAAACCCTACTTCCTTGTTTTCAAGCATGTTTTGAGTTCTCATTTTTATGGTCCTTTTTATGCTACAGTAAAACCTGGATATAACGAACTTGACAAAAGTTCGCAATTTTCTGTTCTATCCAATATCCAGGGTTTTGTTACATGCAGGTTTCGAGTTAAGGCTCGCGGGAATGAAGCAGAAAGGAAGCCAAAATCCTAGAAATCAGTGAAGGGGAACTCACTTTCATGAATTTATTTCACAGCAAAAAACTGAGTAAGTTGCGGCTCTTGCTTTGGCAAGAGCTTAGGCACTACACGACGTGGCTTGAGTATCACTTTTGCCTTTTTACACTATTCGGCGCTTAACGTGTTTACAAGAACCAGACTTTTGGTGAAAGGGTGCCTTTTTGCGTACCTATGCTCTTTACCGCATTCAATATTGTTGAGAGGGTGCTATCTGGGATACTATGCCAGGCGGAAACATTCTTCTCTGTCGAAAGAGGTAACGGCATTTAAAATTCCGCGATTTTTCTGAAAAGACACACCTTTTCGTTTTCTAGCAGCAGCCCCCATCAACGACGAACCGATACCACAGATTGAAGCTGAGACGCGCGACAACACGACGACAGGACGGCCTAGCACCTCAAAACAAGTCTGGAACCGTAACCACACTCACACGTGGAAATGCGCGGTAGTTTGCGGTGCGGGTGAGAAAAAAATATCAGGGGTAGTTACTCTTGCTAGCTGGTGTGGGGTCACGCTACACAAGCGGAAACAGAAGTGACTGCTATGTTTGCCAGGGGATGGTGCTAGCCCCTCCGTTCACCACCACCACCACCACCATAACAATAATCAATCAATCAATCAATCAATCAATCAATCAATCAATCAATCAATCAATCAATCAATCATCAATCAATCAACCTTTATTTTCGGTGCCCAGGAACAACCCTAAGGTCTTGGTGCTGGCACACCATATACAAAACATTAAAAAAAGAAACGTAGAACAGCACGACACAAGACACAAGATCATCGATATGACAGAAAAATAAAGTAAAAATACTTACAGAAATTCAAAAAAAAGCAAAAAAAAAACAGTGTTGCAAGCTATGGCCCTCGGCCAGCGAAACGTTCAAGGCACTTGAGAAAAGGAAATATACAACAAAATACACAGTGCATATGATAGAGACAAGTGTACATATAAAACGAGAGTTTAGATTTCTGAAAAGTTACATGCAATAAAATTAGCGTAAAACGAGCGATGCCTTTGCAATGTCCATCTGTCGAGACACACAAAAAACATAGCAACACGTTTGACAGAAAAATAGCGAAAAAACAATGGCAGGAAGTATAGACATAAATGATCAGACCAACAAATCGCAGAGATAATAAAAATGACGAATGAATCAACCAATTAATTGTTTAATAGAGTGTCCAGGAACGATGTGCTGGTGCGGAAAGAAAAGTGCATATTCAGAAAAATATAGAAAATGGCATTGTTAGTCTGAACGAGAATGAGACACTTTGAGATACACACACGCCGACACACGCACATGACCCGGCACATATGCAAACAAGGCAAGTGTAAGACATGATTAAAACTCTGTACACTGAAACATGTAAACCGAAAAAGATATTAGCTAAAAATCACACGCCACAATGAAGGCATAAACACATACACAAGTGAATCATCGAAACAATTAGCATACATACATAGATAAACCTAACCCTACATAAAGTGTGTGAGTTGAAGTTACATACTAGGGCAAGCAAACTACTCCTGGTTTGTCAAGCACGCAGTTCCTTACAAAAAGCTGGAAAGGGACGATGGAATACGTCCAAACTTCGTGATATTGTAAGGTGCGAATCTCCAGGACTCTTGACAGGCAGGACATGAACGGTTAGGTGCCCTGGTGTTGCCTGTCGGGGTTCTCAAATTTATGGCACCCAACAATCTGTACAACAATGGGCTTGGACCAGTTTACAAAAAAAGGTCAGCCTTGGCCATGGCATGTGTAGTGTGGTCCATTAAACAAGCAAGCTGGCGAGCATCAACACCAGGATAAGTCTTTAGCCTTCGCAGTAAGCGACCTATGTTTTAGTATTGAGAGAAATTTAGTTTGACTCTTCAATGGCACGCAATTGACTCGACACGTTGCATTCCAGACCAGGATGCGTATTCCAATAGGGGCGACAATTAAGGTATAAGCTGAAGAAATGTGTCTGGATAGATTGAATTCTTGTGAGACACGACATGTTGCACCTAGTGTCGCAGGCACGACGGGTAATTCATTGTATGACTGAAATAGAGCTTACGTCAACAAACTCCCAAGTCCCTGATTCATACCCATTCAGATCTTCTTCACTTATACGATAGGTGAAATTGATATACATCTGTTTTACGGGTATAGAACATTTGGTTTTTGCACGTGAAAATTCAACTTATTTCTGTTGCACCAGTCCGAAAACGCGGCGATATGCACATTCAGTGGCACAGTCTGAGATGTTGCCAATCACTTTGACATATTTTAATATCGTCTGCGATAGCAAGAACGATGAGTACTGAATTGCTGTCGAAAATATAATAATAATAATAATAATAATAATAATATAATCAATCAATCAATCATGTTTATTTACGTGCCCAGGAACAGCCAGAGGCCTGAGTGCTGGCGCACGGATAGTTACATAAAAACAAAATACAAGAAACATATTGCAAGAAACAAGTAAGCGACGAGACACATACAAATTGAAATGGTGAAAATGACAGAAATAAAGCACAGGCGGAGCCTGGGTACAGGTAAAAAGAAGAAAAGAAGACGCCTTTGTTGCTCTGCTTGTTGTAAAGACCACACAACAAGCAGAGCAACAAAGTTTGACAGGAATACAACAAAAACAACGGCAAGAGTATAGAGACAAATGATAAGACGAACAAATGACAGTAAACAGTTTCCAAAATAGGCAACTATCAGTTGGTTAAACAGAACCGCAGAGAAACCAAATTCCAGCAATGAAGAAAAAAAACGAAACGACAGAGATATCATAGATGTTTAACATTCTGTATTCAACAGCGCAGTACGGTAAATAATAATAATAATAATACCTTCTTCTTCTTCTTCTTTCTTCTTCTTCTTCTCTTCTTCTTCTTCTTCTTCTTCTCTCTTTCTTCTCCTCCTCTTTCTCCTCCTCCTCCTTCTTCTTCTTCTTCTGCTTCTTATGCGCTTCCAGACGTCTTCATTGCTGCTGGATCCTTACGGTAGTGCTAGTATTCCATGAATTAGTTCATTTCTCCGGCCTTTTTTTGAGTAAAAGTGGAAAAAACAATGACTGATCAGCTCTCCGACTTGGTTACATCAAGGTTCACCGCCGAGACGTTTCGTTACCTAGAAATCGCAAACACATGGGCTTCAAAGGGGGTGGCGATGGGCAATTGAAAAAATTCGTTAAATCCGGGAATACGTTACATAGAGGTCGTTACATTTAGGTTGAACTGTAATAACTCTTTTTTAGTTTAGAATCTATTTTCTAATATATCCTAGGACTTATTTATTTCTAATATAGCGCAGGCGAAATATATATAAAACACCCGTTTCAGCAAACTGTTCTTGTTAAGTACTTTCGACTTCGACAGCTAGTAATTTATTAATCGCTATTCGATGCGACACTTTTCTCAGCCGATTCTGCAACGAAAACATCGTGAGTGATCATCCTTTGCACATTCATCGCAGAGACAGCGACGACATATATTTAGACACATCGTCGCACGTGTGCAGACACCATAGCGGGCTATAAATAGCCTGCCATAGTGTTTGCACATATAGCGCGATCCACCGACGATTGGGCACTGCCAATGAACGCGTCGTTGGATGGCACCGCTTAGCTCGTGTGCAAGGGCATCCAAGCACGAATTTCTAGATATCGTGGCTTCCGGCTCCACCTAGATTACTTTTTCCCCGAATACTTCGAGCGACAACTGCCTTCATTGCTACAAGGGACAAGCGAATCTTTGTTGCTGCCTGGTCTGTTTTCCTGGTGGATCGTACGTGCACGCACTTACCGCGCGCACATCAACGCACTTTTAATGTGCACTGTAGGGACGTTGTCTGGGGAGCTTGTCAATTAAGCCACGTGCCTTTGTCCGTGCACAAACGAGTCATTTGCTACCTCCATTCGCGCCACCTCACTGCTGTCCATGTCGTCTGCACCACAAATGCACTCGTTAGGATATCAGCTGGTAATTTCTCTTTGCATTGGTGTAATTTTCTTTTTTGTGTCTTTTGTGACCCCTTGCGTGTGGGGGGCGATCGCTGTCGCATTCTTCGTGCTTTCCTCAGTTCACCGACGAGAAGAAAAACAAAGCAACAAAGCCGCACGCCGAATCGCTGATCGATGACGGATATTCTTAGACCTTTCCTTCCTTTAGCCTTCAATCACATGCCGTTACGTGATTATTTCGTTGGTTCATTTCTTTCCTGAAGGACGTCCCTAGCCTCGCGAACAGAGGTTTTGCATCCTTTAGAAGGACATGCATGGCTTAAAATGATTCCTGCTTTCGTGAGGACTATATTGGAATCATCGCCGTACACGTACCGGCAATGCCGCGCGGTGAGCCACCGCTAGAATAAATATACCCTTGGCTGTGAGGTGCGGAGTCAGGGAAGGGCGCACGTGGTGTAAACGACAAGATTGATCGACTTTCACCCATCGTGCTCCTTGATTATAAAGAGGCCATCGATCAAAATACTTTTTTTCTTTCAATTTGAAAGACGAGCCTTCTGTATCTTACTCAGCTCGGTTCCAGTTTTTATGGAGGGAAAATTGCAGTAAATATTGAGGAACTTTCAAATTTCGCGGTATAGCCACGTAGAACGGGCAGCAGTGAAGCAGTATGGGCCAGCGTGAAAACATAGAGAGCAGTGTGACTTCGGTAAACGCCCAGAATGTGATGATGGAAACGTCTACGTCTCTTGAGAGCGAATTAATACTTGAAGCGACCACTCGGAAATCAACGAGCAAGTATGAAAAACATACCCTATTAGAAGACAGCGAGACCTCGTGTGGCCTCCAGTAGGACGCCTTTCAGTCGCGAGGAGGACTTGCCGCGTTGATATCCTTCTATCACAGTTGGAACGAAAGCCGCCGTTTAACCTCCCCCAAAGGCCTTTCGGTCACGTTCTCGGACATTTTGGTGGTGGTTTAACTGGTTTATTGAGTGGAGAGGTTGGAAGCGGATCTGCTCCCGGCTACTCCATTTCACCAATACAGGGTCATAGACCCGGCTATACTATTCCACTGTGCACCACACTTTCGTGAGTACTAAAAGTTGTCTGTAAAATGTCCTCCTGGGTTGGTGGTCACTGAGTCACGACAAAAATCTAATATGTCACCTAATACTTTGTCACTATTCCTGTTGAGGTAAAAAACACATTCAGGGCACGAACAACCTTATTTTGAAGCCCCGCATCAGGCCATGGTCCTAGTAAAGATTCTAAACACACCACACGACGGTTCTCTAATGGGAGTTTGTGTAAAAGTTCACGTCTTTGCCGTGAGTATAATGGGCAGTCTAGCATCACGTGGGAAACATCTTCCTCGGGCGCTCCGCATGCGCAGGATGGTGAGGTTGCACAGTGAATTCGGTACAAAAACGACTTTGTATAAGCCACCCCGAGTCGCAAACGGTGAAGCAGAGTTTCTACATTTCGTGACAGCTCCACATTCACACGGAACTGTAAAGCTGGGTCTATTGCGTACAGCAATGACCGCTTCGTGTCTTCATCAAACCACGCCTCTGCAGACCGTTGCTCACTTAGTTTCCGTATGATGCTCCTTATATCATCAGCGAGGAGAGGAAGGGTGAGCTCGTCGCCGTCGTCGTGCCCCTGTTTGGCGAGTCTGTCGGCTGCCTCGTTGCCTTTTAGGCCACTGTGGCTGGGTACCCATTGGAAGTCTACGACATGCCCTTTATCACGGGCTGCTTGAAGATGTTCAGCAATCGTAAGGGTCATTATTCGGTACCCGTTTCTGGCCTGAACATTTGATAGGAGCAGAAGTGCTGGCTTAGAGTCTGAGCAGACAACCCACCTAGCACTTTGCTGCCTTGTGGCAATAAACTTGACAGCCTCCACAATGGCACAGAGTTCAGAAGTTGTCGAGGATGTTCTGTGTGACAATCGGAACATCTGCTGCACACCTAGTGCAGGCACTGCGAACGCGCAAGCGGAGCTACGTGTATTGCAAGATCCATCCGTGTACACATGTAGCTTGTCCGCGTGCGCGTTATACATATGCATCAACACTAACTGGACCAACGCCGGTACAGGAACATTTGCCTTCTTGTCGATACCTGGTATTCTAGCAGTGATGTTAGGCTGTGGAAGAAGCCAGGGAGGGCAGGTATCAGGCCACCGTGTAAATTCAGGAAGGAGTGCCTGGTAGTCTTGCAGCATGGCAAAGATCCTCGAACCAGTTCGCTTCAATATTGCATCTGATAGTGGATGGTAAGCATGTTGCGTGAATATTCTGAACAGGTGCCGAGTTATTTCTCTTAGCCGCAGGACCATAATAGGAAACTCTCGCGCTTCTGCCAGCACAAGGGGACTTGACGTGGCTTTAGGAACCCCCAAGCACACTCGAAGACTTCTCGCTAATAGTAGAGTGAGTTTCTTCTCTCCAGAAGGTGATAAGCCAATGAGAACTGGCAATGAGTATCCGATAGCGGATCTCACAAGAGCCCCGTGAAGTCTGAGTAAAAAATCCGTGGAGGTTCCCCAACGGGCTCCCGCCAGGTGTCGCAGAACGCGGACGATGTTGTTCACCTTGGTCTCCAGAACGTGAAGATGGTGTGACCAGGAGAGCCTTCGATCTACTATTACGCCGAGGAAACGATGGTTTGTCACAAGCGCCAGGGGTCTTCCCTCCAGGCATATATTAAACCCCTTCAATTGTTTCATAGTAAAAGGAAGTACTGCTGTTTTTCCGGCTGACAAAGTCATTCCTCGTTCTGTCAGATACATTGAAACTTCATCAATTCCGCTTTGCAATTTGGTTTGGATGACTTCCAATGACGGTCCGGATGTCCAAAGACATATGTCGTCAGCGTAAATGGAATAGTGAATGCCATGTGGGAGGCGTGTTGGTAATTGCGCCATTATTTCATTGAAAAGAGTGGGACTTAAAACGCTGCCTTGAGGAACCCCTTGGGTAACCACATGTTCCGATGTTTTCGCATTCTCCGTCATGACAAAAATTCGCCTGCCCTCAAGAAAGTCAAACATAAAGCGGAGCATCCTCCCACGTAGTCCTAATAGCGCCAATCCTTCTATGCAGTGGACGTGGCTAGCCGTATCATAGGCACGCATTACGTCTAGGAATATGGCTACCGTAATGTTGCCTTTGGACTTTTCGTGTTCCACAAATGTCACCAAATCAATGATGCTGTCCATGGTACATCGACCTATGCGGAAGCCTGATATATTTCCTGGCAGCACATGCTGACTTTCGAACCAATACATCAATCGTTCGTTGATCATTTTCTCCATGACTTTGGATATACAATTTGTGAGGCTGACTGGTCTGAATGAGTCTAATGCCAAGGGGTTTTTCCCGGGTTTTAGTAGAGCCGCCACTTTTGCAAGTTTCCATGATATTGGCACCCGTCCACTTCTCCAAATTCTGTTGTATAATTCCAACAGTAGGGTCGTATTGATTGGACCAAGATTGCAAAATGCCGAATACGGTACTCCGTCAGGTCCTGGTGCAGTTCGGTGACGAATGCTTGTCAAAGCAGCTGACAACTCACCCAATGTGAAATCTGCATCCAACTCAGGGTAGTCTGAACTCATTGCTTCTTGTATAAGGGTACATGCGGAGGCAAGCGATTCTTTGTACAGGTCCGTGCTGGCAGCTGGGCTAGCCCGTGTTATTGCTGCGCAAAACTCTTCTGCAATCGAGATTTCCGTCACGTTACGATGTGCCGCTAAAGAGCGAAAAGGACGAAATTGGGCAGCTGGTGAACGAAAAGCGCGCACAACGTTCCAGACTTTCGACACTGAGGTGGCCGGCGACAGCGACTGACAAAATTCATTCCACCTTTTAAAAGAAACCTTTTGAATTTGCTTTTGCATCGTCGCGAAAATACGCTTGGCTTCGTTGTAATGTTCAATCAATCCAGATCTACGATATTTACGTTGAGCTCGTCTCCTAATGGCACGCAGACGCTCGTATTCTCCGTCGATGCCCCTGTACCCAGGTGGAACGGGCACATGTCGAGTCGCCTGGTCCAGGTGCTGCTTGATGGTAGATGTAAACTCGTCCACATCGCAAGGCTTCCCGAGGTGTTCGGTGTTCAAATGTCTGAAGGCAGCCCAATTTACTATTCGTTCGCTGTGCCGGGGTGGCGAAGATCCGAGAGCTTGATGGTGGATGTAAATAGGGTAGTGGTCACTTCCCCTGGTATCCACGTCTATAGTCCAGTCTGCGCCAGAAGCCAGGTCCGACGAACAAAATGATATGTCCAATACATTAGAATAAGAGTGCCCACGGAGAAACGTCGAGGAGCCGTCATTAAGCACTGCGTAGTCAAAGAGGTCTAAGAGTCTCGCTATCTGTCGTCCTCGGTTGTCAGTGGTGGTGCTGTTCCATAACTCATGTGGAGCGTTGAAATCCCCGCAACAGATAATCAAGCTTCCGTCTGGCCGGCATATATCGGTAAGGTCAGACCAGGCTATTGCAGTATGCGGTTCGATATACACGCTCACTATTGTAACAGTTGTGTTCCCCAATACAACCTTGCACCGCACAAATTCTGGGGCTTGGGTAGACGATGATGCAACTAGTACAGACGCTATATCTTGCCGTACACACAACATTGCACGACTTGAAGCAACACCTCGGTCTGATGTGTACACGACATAATTTGCTAGACGAAAGTTTGGTTCAGTGCGGGCTTCTGATATGCACAACACCGGGAAGTTATATTGCGCTACAAATTTACGGAAATCTCCCATTTTTCCCCTGAGGCCATTACAATTCTACTGAAATATTATGGATCGTCTATACCAGCTATCCATTAAGTGCGATTCCATGCCCGCCATGCATGATAGCTTGCTCCATTTCCAGTAGGGTCTTGACCTCAAGTAGGTTGTTGGCCTGTGGAAGAGCATGTAGGATCGCTTTCAGGGCCATGAACAACATCAGTAAAAGCAGCTGATTGAAGTCACTTGGTGGAGTAGACATCATTTGGCGTCTTTGAATGGAATCCCTTGCAGTATGTGGCACAGTTTGGGGAGGAACCACGTTCTAGAGCCGGGGTACCTCTTTTGTGGTTGTCGCATCAGGGGGAGAAGGAGGCGCAGAAGGAGAGGGCCCATTTCTGGGGATTTCCCCCCTCCGCTCGCTGGTGATCTTCTGTCCCTTGAGTATTGACGAATAGAGGTCATGACGGGCGTTCTGGTCAAGTCCTCTTTGGTTGTACGCCGTCTTAGAAACCCACTCGTAATTTGGGAGAGGGCGTTGCTGTCTGTCTTGTGTGCCATTAAGGATTTTTCCTCTCTGAATGTGTGACGCCCATTTGCTTCGCGGACACCTGGAGAAGGAGGCAGGGTGCGGTCCACCGCAGTTCGCGCACTTCGGTTGCCGTTTTGTTAAACACTCTTTGTAGTCATGTGGTCCAGAGCAAGTCTTGCATCTGCTGAAATAGAAATAGTCTGCTGAAATAGAAATTGACCATTCAAATGATTAGTTTTTTTCAGTGAGACCAACAACTCAAGGACATTTAGAAACGTTACGGCTGCTCAACAGGAAGGCAGAAATTCTGTCCAAGCATTTAGCTTCCTAGGCTCGCAGATGACGACCACACTTCACCCCAGATCTAGTGCAGAGCAACGGGGTGATTGCATGGACTTGAAAATAAGGTACTTTTAACAGTGTCCTATGAAAAGCAAAAAAGGAAAAGAAGAATGCAGTCAAGCGGATGAGTTTGCATCTCCTACCGGCAAGGCAGCCAAGGCAGATCCTTAGACATGATCACACATTCAGCTCTGGAGAGTGTTCTGACCCAAGGGCATCACCAAAGTACCACAAGGAATGTCGTCATGGGAGAAGCAGCTTTGGTACGGGGAATGACTGGTCTTCACAAACGCCCCTATCTTCAAGGAAGCACTCTAGAAACGTACAGCTAAATCGAGATGCGAAATATATGGACCAATGCCTCTTCTCCAATTACAAGGACGAAAGCTGTGCAAAAAATCATGCACCCCTCGGTCTAACGACGACGATGGCTGAACACGAAGTTTCCGCGTGATGGATTGTTTGGTTTGGCAATCCAGCACTGCAAGTATGTGCTATTGTGGAGGTACGCACCGCCTTTCTGCAATACCCACAGCAACTCTCCGGTGTGCACTCCGTAAGCCAAACGTTTGGGCATGCTGTTCGGCGTGAATCGGCACCTGCTGCTTGGCGTTCAGTGAGCAGTTTTTTGAGTGTGTGCCGGTTCCCCGTGTTGAAGTCCAAGATGTGAAGTTAGGCCTAACGTTTTAAACCTCAAAATTAGGGCGGTTTGAAACCTCAAACGTTTCAAACCGCCCTACCATTCTTGTAGGCCTGTGAGCCAGCCCTTTCCCTAATAAAGTTACATCTATCATCTAAACCTCAAAATGGGGAGTTGGGCCTCCCGTTTTCTGGCTGACAGCCTTGCGGCACGCCGAGCAACGCCATTCTATTCGTGAAGAATTCTTTGGTTATCGTCTGAGTTTTCCAAATTGCTGCGACGATGTCGAAATGAAGCAATCAGATAGAGGCCGGCTACACAGCGCGAGGTACCCACGTTCGATTCCGACAGCGGGAAGCATTCTTTTCATTCACTTCACCCACGATCATTCACATCACCGTCAGAGAAAGTTGGCTTTCCTGCAGGGCGTATTGGCGTAGAGAGCGACATCGCGTTATTGAGCCTTAGGCTGGTTTAAGTGACCGGTGTGGCCGTTGGTTTGAGGCCGGCGGCGGCGTTGTCAGCGCGGGTGGCGTACAACGGCGTCAGTGGGGACACTAAACCATTTCTTTAAAAGCTGTTTAAAATTTCGCAACCTTCATTCCCACAAGTTGGTCTCAGACGAAGAGTTGTCAAAGCTGCTGGTCGAACTTGTCGACTGCGTGCACGGACTTTATGACGAAAGCAGATTTTTATGATCAGTTCACCTAGAAGAAGTGGGAAGTTGTTTTGGTGTTATTTTGCGATATGCTGAAGCAAGGTATACGACAGGTTATGTGGTTATGTACTGTTACACATCGTACTTTTGTACGATGATGATGACAACTAGTGAGTGTCGTAGCTGCCGCGGACAATGTGTCGCGTAGCACATTACAACTGAGAGGTGTGTGACCCGACTAGCTCTCTAATCTAGAGATAGCCGTAGGAAGCACGTGGGTGATGCGTGGGAGCGTATCAAAACATTTCCCGCAGACCATGGACTACACACAGACCTGTGCTCAATGCATGGAAGATATCGCGTTACTTTGGCGCAATCTCGTAGCCACAGCAGCCGACATCCGCCTGTGCAGCGCTGTCTCCTTGTTCGCTACTGTCCTCCTTCGCTTTTAAAGTAAAACTTTCTTTTGCCCTCCTTTGGGTTTTGGGCCCTGCTGCTGCTTCCTTGCAGGGTGCGCCACGGAGTTTTATTTTTACAAGGCAATTCTGGCCTCCGCATACAGCGCATGCAGTGGTCGGGAGGCGACTTGGAGGGGAGTGGGAGGAAAGTGGCAGCGCCCGGAAAAGTTACGCATGATAACACTGGCCTCCACGTACCGCACACGCGGCTGAGCGGCCAGAACTTGTGAGGGTTACCTATGTTGATCTTGGTCGCAGGCCATGACACCAGTGGCCGTCCCTGCAGAAAGCGTCGAAGCCTTTCAGCTTCGCCTTGAAGTGAAACAGCCTCAGATTCTGTTCTGTTTCTGACGGTGCATGTGCTTTGAACCATACATCCAAACGACGTTTTGGAGGCAGTGAGATAGGTACTCAAGCAGCACCAGATACTTCCGGATGGGACCCCAATTGGGTGCTGAGCCGATCAAAACGCTAACAGAAAGCGTCCTAAAGGTGAAAGTCAGCCACGGCAAAACCGCGGGACTCCAATTCGCAGAGAACCTTGTCACCGATGAGCCCACTGGAAACAACGCAGACTTCTGGAACTTTCAGAATGCCAATCGTCACGACCTTGTCGCAATATTGACCCATCAGAATCACTGAGACGAGGTTCAACTGCACGGTTTTCTTTGTGCGGGTTCGGCCAAATGTGGTCCCGGGCAACTACTCGGCGGCTCCCTTGAAGGGACAGGCCATGGCACGGGAAACATCACGGCGAATGAACGTGCGCTGGCTGCCACTGTCAAGGACACGTAGCAGCAGCTGGCCCCGTAGGGCCCTTGAGAGAGAAAGTGTTTTTTAAAATGAAAATGTTTACAAGGCGAAGTTTTGCCTCTCGACAGAGGGCACAAGTCTCGCCGGGGGAAAAATGGTTTGAAAAAAAAAGCGAAAGGGCAATGGAAAATTAAATATTATAACAGGCTATAAAAGGCTATGCACAGAGTATATGCATACACACTCAGGTTACATACAATTTACATACACACGCACTCACACATACACACCCACGCACACAAGAGGGTTAACAGGAGGTGGATAGCCGGTGGAGTCTGACTTCTACAGTTCATGGGCGGGTGTTGAGGCCTGACTCGTCGAGGTACGAGAGGAGCAGCCTGAAGGCCTCTCGGTGCAGCATGAAGGGTCCCCGAGGACGCAGGGTGTCCTCTGCAGTGCTTGACGGTAGCCCCAGCCGCCAGTACCCAGACACCAGTTTGTTCCGGGCACCAGCGTACGCAGGGCAGGAGCAGAGGACGTGATCCAATGTCTCGGGGTCGGGGCAGTGGGCACAGGTGGGTGTGGTCTTGCGATCCTGCCTGTAGAGGCGTGCTGCTGTGTTGTAGCAGCCGGTGCGGAGCCGGAGGTTGAGGGGCCGCTCTGTTTGGGATATCCCTCTGGTGGGAAGGAGCCGCGCGCCTCACCGGTGGCCACTCGTTTGCAGGGGTGGCGGGCGGCCACCTCTCGCCAGATGACGTCCCTGGCAACATCATAGCGCACCAGGGACGCGGAAACTGGTGCCATTGGGGAGTGGTGGGCTGCTTTGGCTATATCGTCTGCAGCCTCGTTCCCCGGTATACCAACGTGGGCAGGAAGCCACTGCAGTTGGGGGTTGCAGCCTTATCCCTGCAGGTCGCGTAGCTTGGCAACTACGGACATCTCGAGGTGGCAATCTCGCCCCCGTGGTGCAGATGCCTCCCTCAGGCGAAGTAGCGCCGGCCGGGAGTCGCAGAAGATGGTGGCCGCTGGTGGTGGATCTTCCCGCAGCATGTCCGTGGCCAAGTGTAGGCCTGCCAGCTCGGCCGCTGTGGAGCTGGTGGGGAACGGCAGCCCGCATTGCCGATGGGCTCCTCGGGCCGGGGCAGTGCCGGCAGCAGCACCTCGGCCCTCACTTGGAAGGACCGGGCCATCTGGTATACCAGCAGTTGTCCCGGCGGCTACAAGTCTATGAGGGCAGCACCTTCTTGGCGAATCCGGAACTCTGGCAGTCTCGCCCGGGACATAACTCCTGGCAGCGTGATTGTAATGTCTAGCGGTACGGCTGCCGGTGGCGGTGGGGGCAGAAGGCACGCTCTCTGAGGGACTTCAACATAGTCCTCAAATAGAGCGGCCATGCTGCCCATGCGGGATTGGCCTCTTGAGCGAAGCCTGGCCAGGAGGTGGTCACCTCCAGGTGCTCGGTGCAGGCGCTCCACATGTCGTAGCGCTGTCTGCGTGGCGAGCAGCTGGATGGGCCAGCTTGCGGTTTCCGCCAGGGTGCTGGCCGCTGGGGAGTCTCTTGGGAGGCGGACGCAGCGCTGAAGGGCCTTTCAATGATGCTGCTGAAAGGGGCAAAGACGGCGGGCAGAGGGATAATTACCATCTTGAGGCAGAAGAAGAAGAAGAGGTCGTAAACAGAGCGTTCTAAGCGGCGCCGTGGCCCCGCATCCTGTTCCTCCACATTTCGGGCCAAAACTCGGGGCCATGGCTCTCCGTAGAACACTCTGTTTGTGACTTGCCTTCTAATCATGGTGCTCGTTCCTTGCTACCCTGTCTTCCTCTTTTTCCACAACACCAAGAACAATATCCACCTCCCGCACAAACCTGATGCGGAGTTTCGCGCTCGTGAAATTTGCCATCCCTTCCTAAAGAAAGTTGAGAGGAGCGCGAAAGCTTTCTCACACCAAAACTGCGTCAAAAGTGCGTCAAAAGCGTCTCCAAAAATGCCTCCAACTTTCACAAGAAAGTGCGTCAAATCGATCGTCACCTTCAACAGTCAAATCGCCAACGAAGAGCGAACCCGTTGGACGAATTTTCGCGCACTAAGTAAACGCATCTACCAAGGCTCGAAATGTGTACGCATGTGTGGTTAATGAAGTGACGGTACAACCCGCCGCGGTGGCTCAGAGGCTAAGCCATTGTGCTGCTGAGCGCGAGGACGCGGGTTCAATTCCCGGCCGCGGCGGCCGCTTTCCTGATAGAGGTGAAAAGCAAAAACGACCGTGTGTACGAGATTTCGGCGCACGTTAAAGATCCCCAGGTGGTCAACATTAAAGCGGAGCCCACCAGTACAGCGCGTCTCATCGCCTGCGTTGCGTCGGCGCAACGCAGGCGATCGTCCACACGGGCGTTTTTGCTTTTCGCCTCCACCAGAAGAGCAGCCGCAACGGCCGGCATTACTTGTTTGACAGGACGCCATCACTCCCACTAAAAAAGCTTTTGATTTAAAATTCGCTACATCGTAAGCAAATCCTTTCCGCAGAAGCAGGTAAGTCACACTCAATCGGTAAGCGAACGCGTGCACGGAACGAACTGCTTCCGGCGCCGCCCAGCTGTGGCTCCGGCTTCTGGCAGTCATCGAAGTACCGTCGGTTACGTGCCGTGGCACGAAATAAACGTGCAAACCACACGTTTTAGTGCTATCAGCAGAAAACTTTCTCCGAAATATGAAAATAAATTTAACCAGAAATATGAACTCGCGGAGATTGAACGTGCTGTTATCTTTTGGCTCGACGTGCACACGCAATCTTGCTGAATTAGCGTGCGCCCATCGTGCGTAATCGAATCCCAATGCTGCGCACGCGTATTTGCAGTACTAGCGACTCCAGTTGCTAGCGTACGCCTTTTCTTTTGGTTAGATTTGCACACAAAGCACTAAAAATCTGCTCTTCACTCGTCGCGAACGTCTGCCAACGCTTTCTTCTATTTCTGAATTGCGAAGGCTATATGCAACCTAACTACATTTTGCTTCCTTCTGAGGCATGTGGGTGCTTAGCAGTGAATGTTGGTTTAGATGGGCGGGGTTTAGAAGTGGTCAGAAATCTCGTGGTTGCGTGAAATATGTAGAATGAGTTGCAGCAAGCGTCCAGCGTGATGGGACTTTCTTGCCATGCTTTTATACCCTTCCTCGAAATGACCAAGCTATGTGCGCAAGCTATAGACATACTTAAGTGAGAAATGTACAAGGATAACTATACCAACAACCACAGGGAAGGATTCGCATTAGCTGCGCGCATTTGGTGCATTACTGTACGGATTTGTTTATTCAATATTCGCAAAAAAGAAATTCTGCAAATATTGCAACATAACGATCGGAAGTTTCATGTCATTCCAAAGTAGAATAGAGCATTCAGAAAGAAATTACAGTTGATTTTTTTTTCCCGAGATAGTCGTCGAATTCATACAGCGAGGAAAGGAGCGTTCTTACTGAGCAAGCCAGCTAGAGAGGAAGTGAGCAAGAAACATAGCAGAGAAAAGGTCATTCGCTTCAATGTTCGTGGAGCATTTAGTCATTCTTGGCCACTCCTCTCATTATCAAGTGTCATATGTTGCTGCACAGCAGGTTTTGTTTCATCAGACTGCCTCGAGAATTTCTGTGTTCGGACTATAGCACTCTACAGATGATTTTAGCAGCTTTTCCCACTCTCGCGCTCAATATCCCTCTCGGGTACATGGTTAGTGTCTGTGGGCCATGGGTAACTATATTAATGGAAAACTTTATTACTCGGCCAGCCCGTAACCAGAGTAAAGAAATGCCGTACAACGCAGAGAACAAAAATACAGGTCAAGAAATGCTCGGATTGACGCCAAATTAACTGATGAACAGGTGGGCGGTTCAACAGAGGCCAATATTGTTTGACAGTCAAACGGCCAGCTGTGGGCAATAACTTCGGCGCAGCTACACACATCATCTCGGCAGCACCAGCGCCATGGTCAAAGTATGGAGAAATTCTGCACATATTTCGTCTTCCAGATCCTACGAGTCGCACTTGCCAGACGCGCACCAATGGTAGTCCAAAATTTCTTTCTAGCAATAGACTTTACTAAAGACGCGTGCAATCGCCCGCCCTGTGTGTACGGAGACGGTCTTTGCCCTTGTTTTAGAAGCCACAGGAGAGCACACATATGGACCGCGAGTGTGGGAAGAGCGGCCCAGACGTCTGAAAGTGCAGAACCTTTATTACGACACCATCATCTTATCGCCTGCAAAACAAACCGAAAAAGAAACGCGGACTCCATACATTACGCGACACATGTTTGAGTAGGCAGGGAAAAGTGGCCCTTATTTGTAAACTAAAAACGACAATCGAGGCCGGTGACGAGGCTTCTTTGTTATTATGCCGGTGAAGAATTATTCGAATGCGCAGTACAAATATACGGCGTGCAGACGCGACGAAGTCACCACTACATGTGCACCAGCACACCATAGGCGGCAATTTTAAAGCAGAAAGTGCCCTTCGACGCACGGGTGGTATTCTAGTCGGATTTGAAGCGGGGTAATCGAAAATTGCCTCGGTATGTTGCATGTCTACGAATGTGATAGAAAAGATATCCTTCGTTATCCTTGAAAAGATAACGAAGGATAATGAGCTCCTGAAGGATCACCATGTAAAGGTTACGTGGTGCGCAACTCTACTGTTTTATTGCGCACGATGCTTTCTTCGCGATGTAAATGTTTTCGTCAACGTGAATAGATGAATTGCTTTTGTCATTTACATTACTTTGGTAAGATAAGGACAAAATGCGCAAAACAACTGGTAAAACAAAAATAAAGACATATTTGATGAAGATGTCTTGTCAATGTTGTAATCAGCTGAGATAAGGTGACGGATAAAATACACAAGACAACTAGTAAAGCAAAAATGAAGACCTATTTGATGATGATGTCTTGTCAATGTTGTAGCCAGCCGAGATAACCGTTTTGATCTTTTTCTCGAAGTAAATACATTTTCAACCACCCCTATGCCAGTGCAACGTGTCTAGCAGCGCGTGCAAGGGAGTCTCCTGAAGGATGGAAAGGCGAACGGTGCAGTAACCTCACGCAAACACCTCTTGAACTAACCCTGCAGCTTATCATGTTATGAAACACCCCAACCTTATATATATTGTATGCAGGACGTGCCTTTTTAACCCGAACAAAGGACGTTTAGCACTTAAAAACAACTTGATACTCACTGAAATACTCACAAAGTATGGAAAACATAACTGTTGAATTGATTCAATTAGATTTTGGAATGAGTTACCGCCTTCAATAAAATCAGCCTCACGATTTTCAAGTTTTATGCGTGCACCTCCTTCCTAGTTCCCAAGTTATTCCTGACAACCGCTTCGTTTCTATTTCCCTGAAAACAATTTTTTTCTACTTAGCGTATTTACCTGCAATTATTTCTAACCGATGCTTCCTTCTTTACAAAATGTTGTTTTTTCATTCGTTAAGTTTATACTAATGATTTTGCTTCATGTTAGTGCCGTCATTTGGCTGACGAAGTAATTGAGAAATTTCTACAGACGCAGTGGCATTCGTTTACAAAAGAAAAATATTCTATCCTTTACTTCTGCAATCTTCTTGTTCTTTAGTAAGGTGTTTTGTCCACAATATTAAAATTAAAATTTACACTCCGTCGCTCAATTGTACTGTTTAATAATTTGCATGTATTTCTCCCGGTTTTGTTCATTTGCTTGAAAAACGTTGGGTGTTTTAACAACGCCATGCTGCTTATTTATTCACTTTTATTTTATGCATTCAGATATAACAGGTTCCCTTTTCAGTACCCTAGTTTGGGATTTCTTTCTGTACTTTCTGTAGTAGCCCGATGTACTCTTGTACTTTTGACTAAATAATATGATGTGATTTTTTTTTTGCGCGCGGTTTCATTGCCTTCCCCTCCCCCGCAATCATGCCGCAGTATCCTACCTGTTTTATGATTCTTCAAGTTTGCTCCGGAACCCCTGTGAACAAATAATAATTGTACATATACGCAGAGCTCTCATGTCATGTATTACCGAAGGCTTTCAATTGTTACGTAGGGTTATCCTATAGTTAAACATGGCAGCTGAGCGTTTATCTCACTTTAACAATTATTTTTTCGGAGTTGTTCTAAACCTAAATCTTATGTAGAATTTTGTTTATGGTCAGACGTGTTAGCTCCTAGCCTTCCTTTCAACCCACCACGGTTGATTACTGTTAAATTATCTGCCGATTTCAACAATACCTCTTCGCAATATTTTGAAAAGAATTATATCTACCAATATTTCGCATTCTGAATGATAATGGCGTGTTATTGAACTTTCAGCATGGTTTCAAAAACGGGTTTCTACTGCCACCTAACTAGCTTCCATTGTTCACAATTTTGCATGCACCCTTGGCAACTCGGGCCAGGTCGATGTAAGTTTCTAGGTTTCCGACAGGCCTTTCAACTTGTTTCCTACGCACATCTCATTCACAAACTACAGTTAATCTGACTTGCTGCATTCATAACAAACTAGATTTTTCGCTGTTTACTTAACCGTACGCAATATGTCAATATTCAAAATAACCGTTCAAAGTCTTTACCACCCACATCTGGCGTGCCGCAATGCAGCATACTAGCCTCCCGTTGTTTTTTTAATTATATAAATCACAGTATTAGTGTAATTACTGAACCAGTACAAATTGGATTGCTGGCTGACAGTTTTATTCTCTTTAACAAAAAAACTTGCCTCTAGGACCAAAACATACTGACTTCTTACCTTCTTAACGTCCACACATCGTACACTAAGGGGAATACCAATGTCAACGCTGCAAAATGAGTCTTCGGGAAAATTACGCATAAAAAACAGTTTGTTGTTCTTCTACGAGCTCCCAGCACAGCCTCTTCCGAGTTCAGCACTTACAAATACATTGCTGTAACCATTACAAAGAAATTAAGAATCAGCACGTTCCCATTATATCTGCTCGCTCATTTCGCAAGCTCTGCCTTCTTAGAAAGAAACTTAAATTGGCTACTCCAAGTATTTAACTATTTGCATGCACCTCAATCATAAGACCGAAACTCGAGTACTCATGCTCACGGCATGTGATAAATCTTAGAGCCAATTCAAATAAGCACCTCCCCCTCAACCCCTATTAAGCAATGACTGGTTGCACTTTTTTTTTCAGCGGTTTTCAGGCAGTCAACGATAGTCTGCAGCTGAATGAATTCCCTGTACGAAACGGGCCGTCAACTGCGAGTAAAAAAATCGCTCATCTCGTACATTGTGGAACAAATGAAGGGTGTTTACGATGCATGCCTTCTTCCTGCCCACGTCCGAAGGTTCAATGCAAATCGGTGTATGATAACGATTTCTATTAGCAGCTTCGAATAAGGATTCCTTCTTACTGTTTCAAATTCAGATTTCAGCTTCAAATTTCTGGGGTTTATCGCGCCTGCACCCTATTACTGTTTGAAGTGTCTTTAAGCACTCAAGTAAAAAAAAAGGTTCGTTCTTATCTTTGCGTTAGCTTGAGGGGTGCCCACGTCGACGAAGACGTCATCTTAGGTTGCCGCCCTCCTCCCGAGGCCACTCCGGACGATCTTACGCCACGTGTCTTCCGCACGTGTTGCCGGCAGACGCCCACGGAATGGTAAAACAAATAGAGAGTCGTTCCATGAAGGGAACTTGTAGTATTTCGAGTAAGCGTATGTTCTCTTATTTCTTTATATATATCGTCATTGTTTATCTACTAATTTCTCTGTTGTTTATCTACTTGTTCCTAGACACGAGACGTGAATCATGAAGGCTGGGGCGTATACGTACGCTTCAAATGAGCATTTATATAAACCGGCAACCGGTGTTTCCCCTGAGGGGAGTCGGCGCGAAACAACAAAGAAAGCCGTCGGCAATGAATGAACGCTGGCTCGCTTAATATAGCTAGCGCGTGACCTAGAGGAAGCATGGCGCCGGTTTCTTGCGTGGACCATCCAAGGGCAAAAAAATACTGCAGGGTTTCTCGCATCGAACTGCCCCGAATTCTTGGTAGAGCTCGCAGATATAGAAGGCGATGCGTTGGCGAACTGTCTTTTGGCCGCAAGCACTTCATTATAAATGTAAATACGCCTGCCAGTACGTTCGATAACGCACAAGTGCGTGGCTTTCCAGGACTATTTTTAGCAACGGCGGGTAGCCCCATTAGGCGCGACAATCGGCGATCTTCTTCGGGAATTCTATTTCGTCCCAACCTGCCAGCGGTTCTTGCATTCTTAGCTGGAGATTATGTGCATTGTCAGTGCGGGCAGAAACGCCCGGGGGAGCGCGAAACAGATGGAAGCAAATTCTGATTACGGGGTAGTGCCCTTGGTAGTTAAGCAGCCAAATCTAGCAAGCTTGCGAAAATTTTAGGTAGAATACATCTCCGGTGATTTTCTTTAAATTCGACGCATTCGCTGGCTTCGGAGTGTTACTCGTCATTACTTCACAGGCATCCGTAGATAAAGATCAATGGATCTTAAGGGGTACTGATCTTGTAGTGTGCGTATATACTTGTATATGTGCGTGTACGTGCGCAAGTGAACGGGCACTTATTTGCAAGTTCATTAACAGTCATTACCACCATGATTATTGTTAAAGGATTACTGACACGAAATTTTCATGTTACGTTTTTTTCGCTGCTATGCGTGCCTACCAGCCCAATAATCATAGAATGACAGATTAGACGGTCGAGCGCAGCGTAAACATTCATTTACGGCGTCGTTTATTCGTTCCAGTTTCGGTTTCGACAAAAAAACGCCGAGCGGCCGCCATGGCAGGATGTATCATATGGCGTCACCATTCTTGCCGTATCGCTGCCTCTCTGGAAGCGCGAGCGAGCGAGCGCACGCGCGCGCCCAGACCGGCCGAGGTCTTCGCCGTCCCCACATGCCCGGGCAGCATGACGTCAGTCCCAAAACCATGACGTGTACACACGCCCGAGCAGCGCGCGCCAACCACAGCCAGCGCGTCGGCTTCGTCACGGGAGCCCCGACATCGTCAGTTTGGGGCAAGTAGCAGATGATGTCACGTCGGCCCGCTCTGGGCTTTCTCGTGCGGGCGCAGATTAAAATCGATTTTAAATATGTTCCGCTGAACGGTTGCTGTTGAAACTTGCTGGGAGATATCTCCTGATAAAAAGGAAGCGTTTTACATAGTTATCTCAGCTTTGAAATTTCGTGTCAGTACTCCTTTAAGGTTTGGGTAGAGTTAGTATTAGCAGCGTCGTTAGGGCGGCTGATGTACAAGTCTCTCAGCACTCACCCCGAACAACTACTAGAAAAGTAGCAGAGTCACTGCCCTTCCTGTCATATGAAAAGGTCCACAAATGTCACTTAGCATCGGTCGAAATCAGGTGTGGCTTGTCAGTGGTGGGGTGCGGACATGGCGGCGGGCGTGAGGTGAGTGGCACCTATACCAGGGTGGTGTTTGCCTTCTTCGCACCGCAAATTCAATGACGCCACCGCAAAGATACACTGATTTCGTGCTGGTAGTTACGGCCGCGATCTTGTAAGCAGTAAAGATATTGACGTCGCAAGTTACACGAAGACGACTATGATGGGAACAACGAAATGTCGTGCTGTGGTCCAACGTCCGAAGAAGAAGAAAAAGCTGGGAAGCGCGCAGCCAGTGCCGGTTCTGTCTCATGGCCGACATCATGTAAGTACTGAAAATAGATCGCTCGCCTATCTCATGGTTCACATCCTTTGTCCTGCCACCACTTAACATTATCATGATTGCAGGGTCAAGCAGCAAAATCATGGGTAGGAAGAGCAAGGAATGTTTTAGTCTAGACAAGACAGTACATGTTGACGGTATGGGACCTTAGCCGCCCTACGTAGAACGTCTTCCATTCAATAAAAGCGCAAATACACTGCGCCTAAGTAGGTGAAGGACTACATAGAGGAAGTTCAAAACGAATTATCAGGTGCGTAAGCACCTGATAGTTCCCAACTGAATCTCGTATGTAACTTAGATCTGTTGCTGTTCTACTGAATAAGATCGTAGTTTTCACGCAAACGTCCGTAAACCACAAAGCAAATTTATCACAAATTTATGCATACGTTAGGGCAGAATTCCTGCGAAATTTACTTTCGAGGGGAACATTTTTAGTCATAGTAAAAGGTAGCTTGTTTCATACTATAGACCCCGGTCATACCATACGTCCCTTGTCATATTTATTAGGTGCGAAATTTCTTCGCTCTGCGTTGGAGGCAGGTGCAGGTCTGCCATAAGTATTACCCAGGCGCGTGTCGGCTTTCGGGAGCCCTCTTGTTACTTGGGAGGTTTTTGTGGCCGGGTATACATTGTCGAGGAGGTCCTTTTCCCATTCAGCGAGAGTGCCAGGAGTCAGGAGTGTAGTTTGCGTCGAAGTTCTAAAGTAGTTGCAGCGGGTAATTGTCCATGGCTTTGTTTTCCATAGTGGGGGGTCGAGGGTCAAGCCGTGGTGGTAACTTATTTTGGTGGTAAGTATATAGTCGTCCCTGCCGGCGCTCGTTTGTGTGGTATTCTAGGTGAGTAGGCTGGCGTCATTTTTAGATGCAAAGCATCTCTTGCTCTCGGCTCCATCGTCCATCATCTGTCGTCCATCCATCCGCCGGCCCAGTAAGACACCGGCAACACTGCCGCTCCATGAGTCCGTTAAGGGGAAGCGTGCTCGTCTCGTGCCGGCCCAGGAAGACACCGGCAACACTGTCGCTCCAGCATCTCATGGTCGGGCTATGTCACCCCCTTGTTGTGGCGCCGTCCACACCCCCACTGCGCATGCTCGGCTCATCTCGGGCCGGCCCAGGAAGACACCGGTAACACTGTCGCACCAGGAGCCATTAAAGGGTAAGACACCACCGGGCGTTCAGCAAGCCGAGCATGCGCAGTGGGGGTGTAGACGGCACAATAACGACAAGGGAGGGACATAGCCCCGTCGCATCTGATAAAATTACCCCATCTTTCCGTAAGGGAACCCTGAGTAGTATGCGAAACAGTCATGGTCTCAACGCAATTTCCCATTTCGTAGTTCCGGTAAGTGAAAAGTGTGGTAGATACTATGGAAACAAAACTGTAAATATAACGGTAGCTACGTACCTCAACCTAAGGGAAACGACGAACTGAAAACTAATTGGCCCTTGAATCGACCCCATGGCTGCTTTGCATACTACACAGGGTTCCTCTACGGGAAGATGGCGTAATTTTTTTTCTCAGAGTAATGTCTAGTGCCTCGGCTCTTGCCGGGCCAGTGGCCGAAGCAAGGTAAGGGCCTGTGCGCATTTGGTGGTTTACCAAGCAATTTTACTGCGAAACTATATTTTAACCCACCCACGCCCCCTTCCCTTTTTCATTCCGGAGAAGCCGATCAACTCGGCGCCGCTCCGCGGGCTCCTCCTCGCCACCTCTGACCCTCATTCACAACTTTTCCCCTCCCCGTCCCTCCATGCGTCCACCGATGCCTCTTTGACAAGTTGCGCAGGCGGCTGATAACGGCGGTAGTGCAGTTATCAGATCATTGCGAAGCCCATAACGCTTCTTCAGCTTGCAACGCCTTCCGAGCAACATTTTCGCCGGTGTCTTTCACGCCTATGTATGCGGCTTGATCTGTTGCTGGTTTTTGCGTGCACGGTTTTTTTGGGGGGGTGGAAGGAGGGGCGTGCACCCACAGCTAGGCTTCATGCCGCTACCGGTTAAATTCCGGTTGTGCTGGTGGGAGATTTAAGAGTCAAAATTGCGGGGCTCAGTGCGCTTTCTCGGCTGTCCTCCTTAATAGAGTTGTTCGGGTCTGGGTTGATGTGTTACACAGACAGCAAGATGCCTACGAAGGGGAAGGGAAAAGGACAGCCACATGTTTGTACACCAGAATAAAGCTCAAGGATTTCCAGGCTTAAAATCGTTAAGGGACGGATGCATGCTATTCGTTTAGAGGAGGGAGAGCTAGAATTAAAGAAGCGTCGGTCCGAGTAGAACCGCGATTGGGCGCGAAAACAACGGGAAGCTGCTGCCGCCGCCGTTACCCCCTCAAGTTTCAGCTCGTCGAGTAGCAGCAAATCCCTCCCAGATGAGCAGCAACTCGCCCACTTGGAACGCTGGCGTGAGCCAATATGGCTTATTCAGATTAAGGACCTTCAGAGGGACATTTTCGACAGCATCTGCCACTTCTCAGCACGCGCACATGACCGGTTGCTGGTTTTTGCGTGCAAAGGTTTGTAGTAGAAAATAGTGGTGGGGACGTGCACGTGCAGCTATACGCCTCGAGCGCTGCCTGTAGGGGCGCCACTGAAATCCCCCTAGCGATCCGTTTCGAATGCTGCCGCGGGAGTTTCAGACACGCTCACCACTGTCGCCGTTACTTTTGCGGCACATTCACGACTGGCATTTTCCGTTTGTATGCGTTGGAAATAGATATTTATGTGGAGCAGTCACTTTTTTCGCAAATGTTGTGCATTTACGACATTGTAAAGAATTCTGACGCGATGTTAGTGCGGTAAATTCGGTCCGCATAAGCGCCAGGTGTGTGTCACAGGCCGGCCTCGGAAAACCCGCATAGATATGAATGGAGCTGATTGTAATTCCACGGCCCTGAAATCTACTAACAGTAACTCCGTAAGCAGCATTCGTTCAGATACTCACGCTACGTACATCGGTTTAATGTGTATACATAATCTAGCGGAGCACAGCTCGCCTCTTAGCCTTAATATCTCAGATATTGATCACCACCCTGAAAAAGCCAATGTGGCATTAATTTCCCTGACATTCTACGAAATTGAAGGACTCTGGAAATACTTACAGTGGATAACGCAAAATTATATGCGGGAATCAGCACACGACAAAGAATTTACTACTGGGTCGTCTTGTCTTGAGGTGGGCACTCGCAAACATTCATCATCTGCTACATATATCGTCCGCTTATTGTATCCGCGTTCGCGACTAAACGCTTCCTCGAAACATCTTTGTATGACATAGGCAGCCTGCGGAATCTAGCAAAAAAAGTGAAATCAGAGGGCCTTATCAGAAAACACACTCGTCCAAAGTCACCTTTATCGCTTGTGACTACGTATATACTTGCTCTATACTTCGAAACATGCGTCCGCCGAGTGATCAGCTATTTGTTAAAGTCGAAAAACTAAATAAAAGTAAACGCGCAGCTTGTGTTTCTGTGATTAATAAAACCTCCATTCTTTGATTCCGCTACGCATTTGAACACAACAATCATTAAGCGTCCCCCTTCCGTAGAATGCCCCCCCCCCCCCATGTCTTGCGATATAGCATTGCATTTCGCATCGACCGGTCTGGTGAGTTCTACCTGGCTGAAGTTTAGACGAACTTCTTTAGCATTTCCGAAGCGACACTGTTTTTTTTTTTAATTCCCGTACGAGCTATTTCGTTTCTCCTGGAGCTTGCAGACCATTTATTTTTCCGTGTGTTCATTAACCCACAGTGGTTCTTGCTATATGGCGTTAACGGGCACATATTTCAGGACGCAGAGCCTTCTAATATACTTAACATTTTCGCGTGGCCTCTAGTCCCATAAAAGGCGCACGTTATTGTCAAGTATTAGGTAATCACATCCCCGAATCATATTTTTCTGCGACATATACATTCGAAACACAGCCGCATTCGTTGTCCGCGCTGCAAAACAACACCAATGTCTCACTGTGCCAGTACCAGGTCTAAACGAGGCGACAAAAGAATTCACTTCCGCCTGGCGTATTCGGTGGTGACAGTGGTGATATGCTTTAGTAGTTGAGTTTGTGGTTTTATCGTTGAGTTTAATCAGGGTGATGGTTGAACGCCAAGCATTCTCGTGATAAATTCTTTCAAAGTGGTGTGCACCTCTAGAGTAGCACTCACTCGCAGGATGGGATTGGCTACCTTAATGTGTATACTGCGTGCAGTTCGTTCAGAGGAGGAGCAGACTGCCTTTAATCAATGTCAGCGCGAACGGGCACGCGAGCGCGGCCGTGCTCGTCGGGAGTATCCGCAGATTGGGCTCAACGAAGTGATAGAGGCCAAGCGAAGGCGAGAAAACCCTGAGGTTCGCATGGGGGTAATGAGCTTCGGCAACTGCGCCACAAGAGACGCAAGGGTGAACCATCGGATGATGCTACGTCCAGTACTAGCTCGAATACAGCATTGTCATCGCCGTCATCACCGACGGATAGGAACCCGAAGGAGACCTTTGCAGGATCCACAAATCTTCTGAACTTCGTGCCAGTTGTGCAATAGACTCCAAACCCGCCGGACCAGCGTTAAATCCGAGCCAACCAAACAGCTCAAACTAAACAATGAAACCACAAACACAACGCCTAAAGCTTCGGGTTTTCCCGTCGTTGTCGTTAGACAGAGGCCGGGTAGTTGATTTTTGAAAGAAGTCCGACTGTACGAAGCCGACCAAAGGTATCCGTAAAACACAGAGTTTCCAGTCAACCTGAAACACGAGTTGAAGTCTGAAAGCGACATCCGGAAGTGCTGAGTTAATACGAAACTCTGAGGTTTGGGGAGGCATTTTCCGTTTCCCTTTCTTCCTCAACGGAAGCACAGTGTTGTACCCCCACTGAGACGACGCGCACCTTGAAAGAGCCCCGCTTGTTCACGCTGACATCATATCCTGGGTGTGGGCTTAGAAACGGGGCTGTACGCTAATGCGGGATTGTGCAGATTGCAGGAAAGCAGCCCTGCAGCGCTTTCTCTGTTACTCAATCGCCCGCCGTGTATCGGCCGTCACTGGGCACGTTTTTAGTGCAACGAGGAATGACTTGCCACGTACGGACGCTTGGCGAGGCGACGGTAATTTTTATGACCGTTTTTGAACGGACACAAACTAAACGGCGGGATCTGAAGGACCAGCGCTAAAATTAATCCTACTTTCGGCCAGGCAGGAAAAAATGAACGGAGAACACGCTTGTGTGGCGCGCAGTATGCACAAAGCAGTATTCGAGACGCGAGGTGCGAAGCTACTCGATGCTTTTTATCCGGGGTGAATGTAGCTGCAAATCAGTCTCGCTGCTAGTCTCGACGTAGTGTGACCATTAAAAGGGCTCAGACACAGCTAGCGACTTCGTGTCCGCGTTGCGCGTGCGTCAATGCGGGTCGGAAACGAGACTCTGTGACTCTAAAATTAATTTCCCTGCTATCTTCTACGCACTAGTATCCTTACAGAAGCTACGAAGGAACGATGTTAGGTCTTTTCGTCGGTTGAGCCCAGAAAATACGAAGGTGAATTATTTATTACGGTTCGTCTATCTCTGTTGCGTCACAGCAGAAAGCACGCCGCTGATGTACTAAGCGCCGTAAGTAGTATAGCACTGTTGGCGTAATTGTGGTCGTTAATGTACGCTAGATATTCAAAAATGTGAATGTCGGGGTTCGAATAAGTGCGCCGATAAATCAGCCTATCTGAAACGCCATTTGGCGTCATTGCGTTCAAGGAAAAGTTTTGCCTGAATGAAGTTACCAACAAAGCAAGCGGCTTCTATATTCAGCTGAATACTAACGAAAACGCCCCATGTGGCAACATACTTGAACGTTCCAGGAAATTGTGGCGGCTAGAATGCTGCTACTGCGCTGCATGCGACAGGGAGAACTTGAAAAAAAAATGAGAAAATTTGCGTCGCATGTAGCACGTAGCGGGTAAAGGAAATAGAACACACCTGTTCGCCCACGCCCTTCCATATTGCTAACCATGCGCACCTAACCAGTTGCCGCAACCACGTTTCGGTAGCATGATCTGAACGATAAAGACTACGCCTACACACCGGGACTCGCTGATTTGTTGGAGCTCTTTCTATCCGCTAAGACGTTACCAACCGCTTCAACTGTGTCCCGGGAAACTGTGAAACATTTGGTTCACCCGCCGCGGTGGCTCACAAGCTAAGGCGTTGCGCTGCTGAGCACGAGGTCGCGGGTTCGATTCCCGGCCGCGGCGGCCGCTTTCCTGATGGAGGCGAAAAGCAAAGACGCCCACGTGTACGAAGAACAAACTTAATCCGGAGCCCTCGCTTCATCACCTGCGTTGCGTCGGCGCGTTAAATCCTACAATCAATCAAACATTTGGTTCATTCGATGCAAAACTGAAATATTGCGTAAAGCGTTCATTTAAAAATTTTTCAGTTTTCGTGTGTCTCAAATGACCATAAGTGACTCAAAAGGGGATAAAGAAAGCAAATGCATCTAGATATGCGGGCTGACGCGGTGTTTTGTTTATCTCGGCCATGACACTCCAGCCCCGGAGAACTTCCAGGCCCAGATAATCGAATTCATGCCACTGAAATGTTTAGTGGCAACAACACAGTGCGCTCCTTTATCGCGGCTAGTTTTGCCACGTCCCTCAGAACTGTGGCTTTCTTTGCGTGCAGAAAGGATGCACATAAAAATGGAGGATTTACGTTTGCTGAGTCACCTGATATTGGTGGAAACATGAAAATATGTAAAGAGGAAAAAATATCCTTATATTTTAAATGAAATACGGTAGTCTCACGATACTTCAAACTCGTGTAATTCATACTTTCGGTCAAATCCAAGAAATTTCGAAGATTTGGTCAGCCCGCTATGTTTTCAATGTATTTTACAGCGCCTAATTCAAACTGCTCCATTCCGTAAATTCGGTTAATTCGTACTTTTTGCTTGTCCTTGCCGGAAAATATCCGCTGGATTTGCCACTTGTAGCTGCACATTTGCATCCTTTGAGCGCATGGCTTGGATCCGCACGTTCTTGACCAGTGAAGCAACGAACTCTCGCAACGAACTTCCCGCCCTTTCTGGCACCAAAATCTTTGTTCTGAACTATCATGAGAAAACAAAGCACTCATTTGGATTGGATTGAAAAAATTATAGTCCATTGCTGATTTTTTTTTAAAGTGCTAAAGTGTATTTGAATGTTGTATTTTTAAATATATGGGAATGTTTTCTTGCAACACAAGTTGGTATGTTGCCGCCAGTGATATTTATGAAAACGTCGGGTAATCCAAACTTCTCATAATTCAAACAAAATCCTGGGATCCCTTCGAGTTTGAATTATCGCGAGTGTACTGTATTAAAAGATCAAAAATTGCGGGAGATCGTAGTTACAGGAAAAAATGTTTTTTCCGCTACATTTGCTTTCAATCAAACGAAGATACTTCATTTTGTATTTTCTGCTTTATTCTCGTGTCCACTTTACGCGATGCATATCGAGTCCTACAACACAGGAATAGAATTCTTGCAGACATCGCGGTTAAAAATTTCTTCAACAACGGGGCATCAAAGAAAGCAATCTTCGTTTTGTTCCGTCACATTGCCTTGACGCGCGAAACTCGTGGTTTCCAATGTGTCTTTTCTGAAAAGCGATGGCTCACCGAAAACTGCATCAAGTTCTCAAGGGGGAGGAGCTCATGAAACGCGCCCTGATGTTGGCATTCCTCATATATCCATTAGTGTACGGCCGTCCTGCAAAGAGGAACGGCGGCAGATCGAAACCTTCCTCCAAGCCGCACGAGGCAATTACTGAATGCCGTCATTACTGCAAGGTCCACTGTACAGATTGTGACGACGTACAGACCAAAGTGACAGGGTAGTAGGGGGACTTGTCAAGCTCTTATATCTTGGGAGCGAGCAGGCTTCGGGGCTGAAATCATTTCGCCACACCGTGCGTGCGCAAATTGACACCGGCGGGCAGCTGCGCGGTTAAAGGGAGCTCCCTCGGCTGTTATTCCAGGAACGGTCCGGCATGCGCTGAAGTGTTCTTACTGTGACGTCAGGACGGCATCTACACGTGCGGCATGATCTCGTCGCTTCCGTGTATACCGTATGGACGATGCGACTGCGATTGGTCGGAGCGGAGGCCGAAGTATCAAAAGCGAGGTGAAAATAACCTTCGTATGCAGGGCGGTTTATTTTACCAGCCGGCAAGTTTTTCAAAAAAAAAAACTAGAAGAGAAACAAAAAAAAATTGTTTTCGAAGATAGGTTTTTTGGGCCATTCGGATGTTTATTGGCCAAGATTTTTGAAAAATAACGTGTACTGCTTGTACTAGAGCATGTGTTCATGCCGCTACACATCATACGGCGCGCCTTTTGTTAGTTGCGAAATGTGACCTGGAATAAAAAGTAGTGAATTTGAGAATTAACTTCGTGGACGCACATCCATCACCACAACCCAGATCTGGAACATTCTTACCCAGCGGGGCAGCTCCCTTGAATATAAATTGCTTTATGTTCCTCGTATAACCATGTGTTATAGTTATGGGCGATTTTCAAAACGTTTTTTTTTTTTTTTTTTGGTGGAGGGGGGGGGGGGGTGTCGGGATTGACTGCTTGAAGCTAAGTATCTTATCACAAATATGTCCACTCGGCGCTCAACCATAGCGGAAAAACAGCACTTGTGTCACAGCTCTACTTCGCCTTCAAAACTTGGTTGCTGCTTTAAATAAATCAACTGCACGAACACGCACAGGCACAAAACAAAGGTATTGATGGGGACGAGACAAAAGGATGAGAATATGACGGCAGGCGGTGCATGGATGAACACGATTCTGATGCTGGCAGTGCTTCTGGCTGGCGCGTGTGGTCAGTGGTGAGAAAGGCGAGAACAGAAACTGGTGTAAAGACGGTGCTCACGTATAGCAACTTCTCTGTAGCCAATGACAAAGACAGAGTCTACGGCAGGACATACGCTCCCCAGAAGACAGCAGATGATCGATATTTTGTGCCTTCTTCGTCGTATCTGTATTGCATTGAGCTGCTTTTAAATCAGGAAATATTACCGACCAGCCCAATTGTTTGTATTACTACAGTGAATCTGTGCTGCGAAATAACGTGCCTTCATAACAACTCAACAATGACTCCATTGAAACGAGCGTGAACTACTTTTATATAGATACAAAACGTTCGTTGAAGGCGGGAGATTTATAAGACGTCTAAGGGTACTGACAGAACAGGAAATGTATTTTAAGCTGTCACCGCGGCATTGCCCTGCTGTTGAGAACAGCGTCCCTTTCATCAGCTCAGTTAGCTGAAGCGGATAGTCCGATCTCAATCCCGTACAAAGCAGTTAATTAGTTTGCAAAGTGATTGTAGAAAATGGCGGCCGTAGATATCTCATTGGATGGGCACGCGTCCGCACTCTAGCGTCAATCCCCTTCTGTTGCGCTAAATCGTGCACACACAACTCCCCCTTCGCTATAGGGAAGCTGTTGTGCGGCCACTAGTGTAAGATGAATTGGCGGATTTAGTGCACATGAAAATCATAAAACATATTGCCGGTCATCCCGCTCCTGATTGACGTCATTCCTATTTTTTAATTGAGGGAAGGAACCCCAAATCAACACTTGCTGAGAGAGACGATGTCATACCACCCGCTCCACAATAACGTGAGGCAGGCCGTTACATTGAGGAGGAGTGCACTTAATTATTTTTTTCGCCCACGTAAAAGAGGGAAGCAACGGGCATGTATTTCTTTACGTCTATACGGTAGACGATGCACGGGTGATGGGAAAAAACTCTGGTGAAGGCGACAGTAACAACTTCGCCTTAATAAAAACCACATCCGAGAATTCGCCGAAGAGGAACACTTGACACTCCTAACAGAACAATGCAAGCAACATATAGTTGTGAGATACGATGCGTGCAATGCCGACGCTGCCTTCTGAATTGCAGGCGTAATGTAAACGTAGTGATAGGCTGCACCACGTACCTAAGCTCACCTATAAGGTACAAAACCCCCCTTATTTCTGAAGCCAGAGCGTAAAATTGGTCGAACAGAACATCTTAAAATAGAAGTTATGAGACCTGGCAAAAAAGGGCTACAATATCTGCGGGCAAAAAACGGATTGTTAGTCTACAAAGCAGAGCTCTACTCATGCCGCGGAGGTTGTTTTTCCAGATGTTCAAGAGATTTGAGCAGTTGCTGAATAGGTAACTACAGGTGTGTGCAAGAACTGCCCGGTCTTTTACTTACCTCAAAATGGGATTAAGTGCAGGGATACTAAATAACTGGACATGAAAATTGCCACTATGAACATGTCGCCATGCACATGGTTATATTCTAGGTATGCGTCATGCTGCACCGCCTAAGATAAGGGAAGAATATAAAAGCGTCATCTCGAGAAGATGTCTTACAAAGAAGTACACAGAAAAGAGACTACGCCCGAACAAAACGTATACGGTTATGGGAAAGAAAGGCATATTTCTGGGCGTTTCCTACAGTTCATTCGGTCGTAAAATTCCCCGCCCATGTGCCACTGGCTCTGCGCCTGGGATTTGCTACATGTCTCCGGACAATCTCGGGATTTTCTACCCGTTTCAAGGCAATTCATGCCGACCACACCTAGCCCTCATGTTTCTGCCTCCTAATCTTCTTTCTGTTCTTCCGTCTAGGTGGCTGTTTCTTTTTCATATCCCCCTCTCGAAAACGAATGAGGCATTCCGAGAAACGAGACATTATATTTCCATTTGTTCGCGGACTATCACCGAAATGAGTCTCATTTGTCCCCTTTTCAACCTATTATTTTCTTCTTGTTAACATGTGGCGCAAGGTAACCCCGCCACTGACGACTTGCAGCCCAAAGCACAAAAAGCAGATGCAGCGGCATTGGCAGTAGACGTATGCGGTAACGGCAAGCATTCTTAAACATGAAAATATGCACGAAAAATGCGATATGTACGACGCCTTTGCTGCGTGACCGGAGTGATGGCGCCGGTGATTGTGGAATTCGTCACGTGCGTAGCAGAGATAATGTGGCAGTTATCTCTGTAATTTGCGATTCGATGAATCTCGAGACGCTGATGGATAATAGACGATCTCGTAATGAGGATAGCTAATTTGCTTGGCTCCTTTTTGTTTGTGTCTTGGTTGTCCTTGTACAACGCTAAGACCACTCACAAGAGGTTCGCCCGTCTTTCGGCGAGTTATTTATTTATTTATTTATTTATTTATTTATTTATTTATTTATTTATTTATTTATTTATTTATTTATTTATTTATTTATTTATTTATTTATCGATGGACCGATGGATGGATGTATGGATGGTTGCACTGATGGACGGACCGGACGGGCGGACGGAGGGAGAGGAGCATACTTACGCAAAACAGTCGAATGTGGGGACCATTCTGCAGTCACAAACATTTAAAGACCAACGTGTTTGCAGCCCGTGGTGCAGGGGTCACAGACCGGTCTTCTCGAAGAGCGTCGCTCGTTGTATCCATGCGTCAGCGCGCAGACGTAATGTCTAGTTCATGGAAAGCCTCAGTGTCGTTAAGCTAGCAGACAAGAACAGCCCGTGTTCGGTGCCCCCACGAACAGGGTACGTCAGACACACAGGTTGGGACATTCAACGCATATTGAGGCGGCATGGTATTTTGAGAAGACGACGTTAAGACTTAGCCGGTGCATAATGGCCTTATTCTACAGGCATATGTGATTGTTAACTCGAGTTTCATACTAGGAAGCGCCAACCACCTTAGATGCTTATACGCACTTTGGAAGCGCTACGTAGAATCACATGGTCCGAATGTTTCAAAACATTCAAACCGTGTGATGAGCACACGGTTTCGGTACGCCGGCATGCACTTCCCGCGCACTGTACGGGCGGGATGTGTTGTCTTGTGTTTTGTTTATTGTTTTATCACACAAATGGCTCCGTTAGAAAACGCTAGTACGGTCTAAATTAAAGGGACACTGAAGTGAATTTGTCAAGCTCCCGTTTTTGCTAGCACTGCGTAGACTGGCTCAAATTAGCACACTTTTCATCGTTTATCCGGTTGACAAATCGGTAATTATTTTACAAAGGGCGAAAGAAGAAAAACTACCATGCGCGGTTTGCGGCGGCCGCACCAACTAAGGCTGTGACGTTGAGAGGAGGGGCGCCGTGATTGGACGATGCCCAAGGTTAGCAATCACACAAGTTTCGGTTTCGGTTCTGTAAAACATAACCAATGGCTTTGTTGGATGGGCATTCTCATATCTCAGTAATCATCGTACCGCGCTTCCTGCCATGTTGTTGGCTGTAAAATGCACAAGATAAGCCTCCCAGGACGGCTTGTAGTCGCAGCATTCACTAGCCGAGACCTACGCAGTGCATGAACGCCCTCCGCGTACCCGCAGACGCCCAAATGTCATGCGCTTTTCCCCCATATTTGGAGCTTGCCTCCCTCATGCCTGTATCGTAAAAAGCGTGTTCGCACCAGGCCAAGGGTCTGTTCATTCTGGCCTGTGCCCACTGCCTGCAAGCAGTCGGTGCTTATGGCAACAGCACGCCAACGAGAACTCGCTAGCGCGCCAGTGCCAGCCTGCGCGCGTTTTGTGAACTAGTTCGTGTAGCCATGAACGTTGCGGCCCCAAAAAAGATGAACTCAATATAGAAAACATCGGCGGAAAACAAAAAAGTTAACTTACAAAAAAAAAAAAAAAAAAGCACGAATCCGCGGGGATTTGAACTCGTGACTCGCAAAATATTTGCGGTGATGTCCGAGCGCCCCAGACCGCTAGGCCACGGAGCGGGACGCGAATGCGTTGCTAATATAGGGTATATATTGTATAACCAGTTTACACTTTTATTTAGTTTTGGCATTTCAAGCCGCTTAGGTGACTATTTGTTGTACTGCGATCGTGCAGTAAGCGTCGCCCGAGTTTCCACAGCAGCTCACGTCTAGCAATTGCATTTCGTAGACGGAAAAGCGTTCGCAGATGCGTAGTCGTGCTGCTGACCGCTGTGCTTGTTCGCCCAGCACAAAAAAGTGCTTCCCGCGCCCTAGTTTTACGCTGTACGGTAAAAATATCAGTTGATTTTATTTGCTTAGTACCTATATTGACGTCGCTGACTCTTCTCCCGCCTTCAAGAGGCCTTATATTTTCCTACTGGCGTACCAGTCAGCGAAGCGTCGCATGTGCAGCGCTTGTTGTGAAGCGACCTTGACTTGGAGCTAGATACAGTGTACAGCAAACCAAGTAAAGAAAGGCACATTCTTTCATTCACAAACGTGTCCTGGCTTCGTTTCAACTAAGCGAACGAATTGCGACCAAGCAATTTTTTTTTAACCTCCTTGATTGCGACGACCCGCCGGCGGCCGGCGGACGAAACGCTGGGCCGACTGACTCTGTCGGCCGGGGAGCCGTGCAGTAGCGCAGCCGTGGCGCAGCCAATTGCCAGCTCATCCCCTCCTGACGTCACACAAAAAACGCCACATAAAATGGGCGAGCGTAAAGAGAGGAGGACAAGCGTTTTCGAATTAGTTTTTTCTACTAAATAAAATCGCGTAAACGCGCCTAGAGTGGTCGAAACATGGCCTGGGGACACCGGACTACAATTTGCGCTAGTAATCCCGCAATGTTTACATGTCACTTCAGTGTCCCTTTAAAGTACGCCTCGTCCGTGTGGGTTTCGAAAACTGCAGCTATAATTCAAAACCTTAAAGCTGTATAAAAGCCTGCTGCACGTTTCATTTTACCCAATCACGCCCAAACAGCTAACACATCACTTTTTGAAAAAAACCTTAAATCTTGCTTGCCTAACTATTCGACGCCTCAATGCGCTGTTTTGCCTTTTTAATAAAAGTGGCTACCACAAAAACATTTTGAAACAATCTTTTTTTCAGCCCTCTGCATACCTCTCTCCCGGTCTTGACCATCATCTAAAAGTAGGTGTGCCAAGTAGAAACACAAACCTTTAGTTTGGCTCATTCGTCCAGAAAACCATAGTGGACTGGAAAAGCCTTTCTGCCGCCAACGTTTCTACAAGTGAATCTAACAAATTGAAGCCACCACTCGCCAACCATTTTTATTGAACCTTTCATTGTTTGTTGTGTACTTTTGTTTACCCAACTCCTTTCTGTAACTCCTGAATGATTCTTACAGTAGAATAAATGGAATTAAATGAACTTGCTTCGTACAAAAGTGTAGCAGAAGGAATAAGACGATAGCATCAACGCTACGTTACTTCCTCAATGATTTGGGACTAGCTTATAAGACCTATGCCTGTACTACCCGGCGGTTTCAAAGGACTTCCGAATCCCATTGAACCAATTGTCTATCGAGTGCCTCATTGTAAATAATTACGGCGCAGTAGTGGGCGAGAGTCCAACTGTAAATCGAAAGTTACCGTGTAGCACAGGCATTACTTAAAGTTCGTCTTTGCTAGCATGGGAGTTGTAGAAAGAGTAAATATTTGTATTTACTTCCGCAATCGCTCAGATGGAAGCTGGATTAGGACATATCAAAAATTGTGTGACCTAGTCAAGAGGAGCTACAACGCACAGCAAAGCGTTTGCTTCATCGCTGAAACTAGGAATGTACTGTAAAAGGGGAAACAGGAATTTACTTGTGTGCTCTTTCTTATTTTGTTTTTATTTTTTGAGCAACAGGCCTATAAAAGTAGTCGTAGAACTCGGGTTATGAAGAACTTCGCCGTTAACAAACTCGCGGGTATTCATTTTACTTGATACTACAATGTACTCGAAAATCTTAATTGTGCATGAGTGGTACCGTCCCATTCAATACTGAAGTTCCTTACAAGCGCTTCTGTCAAACACTGGCAGAGCAATCCCGAAGAATAACTTCTTATTTCTTTAGGCATACATGCCATTCTTACCATGGCGAGCCAGGCGGGGGTGTAACTTTAGTTCTGCGGTCATAAAGTTTGCGGTGTGTCTTTTCTTGCATTTTTATGTTGATTGGTAAGAGTCTAATAGGGTGGGCTAAGGTCATATTTATTATGTTATGAAATTTCGGTGAGAGCCCGCATAAGGGCCTGCATCAGAATGCCGATTGCGTCGAGGAAATGGTCGATAGGTGATAGAGTAGTGCCTCGTATAGTATTTGAAAGGGACAGGCAACCGGCTTTTCTCGAGTATATCTTCTTTATTCAAAATTAAAGGACATCACTTAAAACAACTTAGCCCCGAACGATTTTGCTGATGACGCCCTAGGACTTCTTAAATGAAAATTTTTAGATCTACCAGCCATACATGTCTTGCCAAAAGAAATGATGGCAACCACGGCAGTAATCCGTGCTGCAACGTACAGGTGCCGTCAGAAGTAATTGGAGCACGGGAGCTGTGGCCGAACAGTATCGCATTCAAAATCGGCAGTGTAGATTTGTGAGGTGCATATTTTCCGAATATGCAGGAGCGGTTGTGAGGAACACCCTGAGGAGGACCCGGACTATAACCTAAAACAGTATAAGCTGCTCTTAACCCAACAAAAATTGCCTTCATGTGAGCTTTCGTCCTTGCCTCACACGTGGATTCGTTGTGGCATGCTTGGCACTGGACACGTGAGGAGCAAACGTAAATTGCAAAGGCGGCAGTTTGGACTTGGGGGATTTTCAAGCTAGACACACATTTGGGCGCAGAAGTCAAGGGGGAAAGCAGGAAATCGTGTGTAATATCAAGCACAACCACACCCATATACACCTGCACCCGTATGCACATGCCCTAACGCACACTTGCACATGTACACACATACACACACGCACACACAAACACTCAGAAATATATACAGGTTTCGTCAGAAGTAATTCGAACACGGGATCTGTGGCCTAACCGTATCGAAGCGCCGTGTAGCTGCACCGGCGGTAAACGAACGGACGAGAACACGCATGCGCGCCTGCCGACGACGATAGCCCACTTATAGCTCGCAAACCACTTTTAACCTAGCTTCGAATATTGTTCGCAGCATACTGGTTTCGGCGATGGCGCTGATAGCATGCACATCCAAAAAATATTTGAAAGAAAAACTCGCTGCAGATTCCTGTGATAGCGCGCAGTTTTCCCGGCAGCTCACGTGCGTTTGAAGTGCGCCAGAGACGTTGGGAGATGCGACTCTGTTATCAGCGCCACCGCCGAGACCAGTATTTTGTGAAGAATGTTCGATGCTAGGATAAAAGAAGTGGTTTTCGAGGTATGGGTGGGCTATCGCCGTCGGCAGGCGCGCATGCGTGTTCTCGTCCTTTCGTTTACCGCCGGTGCAGCTATACGGCGCTGCGACCCGGTTCGGCCACAGCTCCCGTGCTCCAATTACTTCTGACGGCACCTGTACTTTTAACGGCACGAGAGATTAAAAGAAGTGTTTAAAAACTTGTCCCCGGCTAAAACAACAATAATGTGCCACCTTTACTATTGCTTGATGCGGTTCTTGAATCCCTTGTTGAATTTTCTTCTTGTTGAAGTCGAAGGAATTGTTAGGACACGTAAAGCAGTGTCACGTTAAGGCACTACGTGTCGCCAACTTTTTAAGACTTGTGAAAGTTTAGTGCAAAATTAAAATTATTTCTGTCTGTTTATTTATAAATCCCTTGCGGTCACCCCAGTATACGAAGCGCTGGCTTTCATATGAACTGGAGGACATGCACTCCCAAAAATCGGTTGTCTGTCCCTCTATCAATAGCCCATGATCACCCCATAATTACTGTTGCATCGTGCACCAGTAAAAAGGACGCTAAAAGAAGGATACAACGGCAAATAGCCGCCTTATGCTCGAGTAACCGTGCACACAAAATAGACCGCTTCTTGGCTGTCACGGGTTCACGCACAGTCGGCACAGTGTTAGCGTCACACAAGCTGAGGTAGTAAGGTCGCCAGCACACCACCTCAAACAGCTGCAAACGAAAAACACCGCAGCGTCTCAAGTGCGTTGCCGGGACTTCGTCATTATTGGGCGCCCACTATAGGCTGAAGCGCACTTTGGACTCAAAGTTCTCAAGGCAGTGCTTGAACCCAAGCAGTAGAGCTAATGCAGCTGCAAGTAGGGCTACTAGGTTGCTAAAGCTACTAGGTAGGTAGCTGCTAGATAGCGTTGTCAGGCATTTGGGATGTTAAATGCATGTTTGGCTGCTATAAACAACTCACATTGAATGCAAGCGGATTAACAATGCTAGCGCATTAATAGATCACTCTCTGAAGTTCTGCATTTTTTTTCTGTCGTACCGTAGCACGCTCAGAAACGTCCCAACGGCACAGGTAGCGCACGAGGCCGGCATTTTGTTCTGGTCGCTGACTAAAACATCCGGAATACTTTGCTGCGCCAAGAATACTAGCGTCGTTTCTCCAAAACCGGAAGCAAAAGTAGCTTCTGTGAACCTTTGTGTTAAAATGGGCAGGAGGACAGGGAGTCCCGGAGGTAGAGAAAAAGATGCAGAAGAGGGGGAGCGGGTGAAAGCGCCTGAATTCAGTTTGTCAACCTAAATGCATCACAGAAATGGGATCGCCTAATAGCGCAGAACCCACCGCTATAATCGATATGATCACCCATAAGCCTAGTCACTTGCCTATAGACTTACTTAGGCACTTGCTTGCAAAGTGACCTGCCTACTTACCTAACTGCTAGCTTACATGCGTACTTACCCTTCTACACAGTTACTTAACTACTAGCTTACATGCGTACTTCCCTACCTACACATTTACCTACTTGTTTACCTACTTACTTACTTACTTCGTTTCTTTGTGCACTTCCTTTTTCTCGGTCTTCCTCCTTACAAAGTCTTCCAACTACGCACTGTTTTAGGACCCCCGGTACTCCCCGAGGTCAGCCTCGGGCAGTCATTGGAAAGGTTTGTGAGAGGCAACTTTCCAAACCCTTCACATACTGAGTATTTTTTCCCACGTGTTTCCTGTTTTGTGTCTAGCTTAATGTAGAGAGAAAATTTGTAGTGCGCCTAGTCAGTTTTTAAACATTTTTCGAATAAAGCACTTCCGGACTAGCAACATTGTCGTCTGTATAACTTCGTCACAGCACTGGTACTTAGTAACAAATTTGGCGAAATGTTCTGCACCTATGCTGCACATCTGTGACGCGGCTGTGTAGTGCAACTTCGAACGTGCAGTTGCAAGCTCACCTATAATGAACCTGTGGTCTAGATTCTCTCCGGAGCTGAGGTCCCAGTATCCTCATTCGCACTAGGTGAGCATCGTGTAAGCTTTATAATTTATAATGCTTTATAATTGCAACGTGTAAGCGTCTGTGAAGGCGGGTGGGCGTTTTAACCACTTCTGCACCGTACTTGTTATTGTTTTCGTTTTTTTTTTTTTGCATGTGCAGATTTGTTCTCTTAGTTCCATTCCGCTGCTACAGCGTAGGAGCATTTCTGGCTGCATCCCCTATCAGGATGTGATTTTTGCTCAGAAAAAGGCCTCCAGAAGACGTAAGCACATCGTCCGTGTTGCCAATGCGAAAGAATACGATACTAGTGCTCCTGGCAGTTCAGCGCTTCGAGTGACGTTTTCGGGTTTTTCTGTGTGATACGTTTTGCAGTTATGTGTTTAAATTTGGTGCACGCTACTTGTCAGAGTTTCTACGACACCGCGTTTGCTATAGACGGCAATAATGTGGGCGGTATTACTTAGATATCTTCATTCCATCCAGTTGGCTTCTTTCATTCACATCTAATGTCATCCTCGGCACCACCCTGTCAATGGAGGTACTCACCTGTCACGAGTCTTTGGAGTTGCATTTCTGCCGGACTCGATTTCACCCTTTAACATCAGTCACAACGTCTGAAACCAAGGGCACCATGTGTACTAGTAGTCGGGCAACTGGAGGTATTGCAGTCTCGTGGCATCGCAATTACTTGACTCATGCGATGGATGTGGTTTATATTCGAGTAATGGGATCTAAGTGCAGCATGTGGGATAGGTTAATACAAGTCGAGAGTTCCGTCAAGCGCACCTCTAGCACATGCTCAAAATGCGGTATACTCCGGACGGATAACACCATAGTATACCATCCATGGTGTGGATGGTAAACCACACTACAGTGTGGTTTACCATCCCGTCGCAGCGGCAGCTGGTTTTATGGTTTGATGAAAGTTAGGAGTGCCATTATAGAGTACTGGGTGATTCAAAGAAATGCGAACAACGAAGTCCCAACCTCCCATGCATGCGGCGTCGTCCTACTGCAAGTTTCGAAAGCTCTCCGCGTGCGTAGTTCTTGCCCACATTTGAAAGTTCAGCCTGCCGTGAGACTGGATGCTAGCTCGGTAGAGCGACACTTTATATTTCATTACTTTCACATTTTAACGCCGCTGCACAGCGTGAGCTCGGAGCAAGTAATGGGCAAAGCGTCTTGCACCTAACAAAATCCATTCGGCTTGCAGCGATAGATGTGACTGGTTCGCAGTTTGCGATAGGAGTAGCGCATGCATGCTAACATGCAGCGTCATGACTTAGCAAAGGTCGTAATCTCAAACACGCGGAGAACCCCGCGAATGCGCGGAGCTTCTAAGTCTTGCAGCTAGGGTGCGCCGAGTGTATCGAAGGATCTGCGTTCTGTTGTTCGTATTTCTTTGTATTCTCTTGCAGACGCAGTTGCTTAAGAGCACAGGATGAGATTTCCACTTTCAACGTTAATTTCTTTGCTTACTGGGGGCTAACGTCCTGCTACGCGTATGATAATAATACCCCGAAGCGTGATGCTTCGCTTACAAGTCTAAATTGATTCTCCGGCGAGGTTATGTTGATACGCTGTGTTGCATACGATTCGTGCGAGGTAATAACGGCCAATTAAAGCGTCCAAGCGCCTTAACAGTAACGCAAAATTAGTGACAATAGCAAAAGTGGATTCCTGACCGTAATGAATATGTATATGTTTAACAGACGAGAAAAAACGCATGTTTCTGATGACAACTGCAAAACAAAAATGCTCGCTACAGGTAAGCGTCTCGAAGTTATCTTTTACACTCGGTACATAATTGCCTTGGGCACCAAAGCTATGACAATGCTGCAACTGCTGTAAAACCCGCTTGCATTTCCCAGTCGCAATCGTCTAGACGCGAATTTGAAGAATTCAGGCTAAGCAACACCGAATTCGCTTTCGCCGATGCAGGAAAATATAGCATGTTTCCTTATTCTGACACTTACACAGACGACACATTTCACATACGTTACATAGAGCACTTAACATATGTATCGAACACTAAGAAAGCACTTAGCTTGCGCTAATTTGTGCCGAAACAAATGAGTCGTCCGATCGCCAAGCTACCTATCTCAACTAGGCGACGACGAGTTGATTGTTATTTACGAGAAAAACTATGGTTGTGAGGCTCTACTTCGAATCGAACTGAGCAATAGTCCCTAAACCTAGCAAAGCGCTAAGCGCAAGGCGCAAAACGCGGTCACGTAGGTTTGCACAGATAGAAATTCGGGCACCAGTTGCAATGGATCTGTTGCGTTATGCACAGAACTACACGCTGTACACTTGAATATTATCCACCACTGCTACCACCCGGCGGCGTGGTCTAGCGGATAGCGCGTCGGGTTTCTTGTGTATATTTTCGGGCCTCAGGGGTTCGGTCCCTGCCGGTGCCGGAGTTTTTTTCTTTTTTCTGCCCTCTACGCAGTTCGTCCTTGGGGAGTATCGGAACGGACCATCCGGGTGGGGGACTAACCGTTCGTCCCCTCGTGGTTAGTCCCCAAAGGGACTAATGATTGTGGCAGAGGCCGTTAGTCCCCGAAAGGACGAACTTTTCGTCCTTTTTGCCTAAGAGTGAAGTCTAAATTAAGTGCTCAGCCCCAAGAAAGCGAAAACATTAACGTTGAAAGTGGAAATCGTGCCTTTTAACTTTGACTCCGGGTGTACCTAAAACACTCGCTACAAATTCTGTTCACACTTTTCTGTCCCCTCTACAACACCTGGCAATCTTCTGCGGCCTAGAAACATCCCCTTCACTCCGATTCGCTTAGCAACCGGAGCGTCATTAACGATTATTGCTTTCTGCAGACGTCAGCGTAGCTTTTGCTGTGCTTTGAAGCCCCGAGCAACGGCGAGAGCCTTAAAACCAGTACCCATCTACTCCTCTCCACACTCCCTCGCACTCTATTCAGTGTTGCATGCTCAAGGAAATAAATTATAGTCCGTGCTTACAGATGTAAAATACTTCACCCCTTTGACGTAAGCTTTTCTGTGAGTTACATCTATTTTGGAATGTTTCCAGGGTATTGGCGCTTGCGGAAGCGTCGCGAACTGTGCCCGTGCGCGCAACGCGATCTCGACGCAGCGCAGTACACGATCACAATTAAAAGGCCGGGTGAAGCAGCAGCCCCAAGGATCTGATACAGACACAGGATACGGACGCAACTTCGACGCGTGACCGAACTACGAGTGCACGACAGAGTGGACTGAATACGAGTCCGGCTGAATACTTGCTACGGATGGGACCTGGTATTTTACTGTCGGGTGTCAATTTCAGTAACCAAGGGTACGCGCGAATCATATTGATTCTGTGATTATCAATGGCCTTCTGCCTTATTCCGGTCGATTGACGTCAATGCAGTACCCTTGAGGACTATGAGTCGTTGGGAGTAGTCTCAGTTCCGGGATTTATTTGTTCCTCATAAACCATTCGGCGTACCAGAATAAATCATTTAAAAGCATGCCTTGCTGCGTCAATAAGTAATTTTCTTAGATTTATTCGGGGCGTTTTAAACGTTGCCGTCTAAGGTGCCAGTTTAACTTCTCTGATTAGTAAATATGCCTGAAATTGAAATACATAACTAGAATATTGGGATCGAAATTGCTGATAATTATTCGGTGGTGAAGTGTTTCATTGTACTGTTTCATGTATGCCATCTATCCTTGCTGCCCCTATCCTACCTCCGGCGGCAGTATTTGAATGTCTTCGCGCCATGGTTTAGTCGTAAAGTTCACGTAGTTTTTATTTCGGACGGCAGAATCAAAGGCTTTCTGACATTTTTGTCGCCAGCAAGCGGTTAGCAGAACTGAGCCACAGCTAATGTAGGAAGGCGGAGGACGTGCGAAAAATGGAGAGGCGCTGATGTAGAACGTCAGAAAAATGTTTAATGAAGCCTGGTAAAGTGCTTTAGGGGAGAGAGTGAACTATGTGTGAGTGGATGGAATTCCATTCGAATAATTAATTCCTTTGTGGTTATTTATTTATTTAATATCAATACAACTTGTCAGTCACGGAAAGGTGGGGAAGGAATTCAAGGAATTATGCACACTAGCTGCAGTCGTCGCTGGATAGATTGCTCGAAGGTGATATTTGGTGATGCCAAACGATGAGCCCATTTAGAAGTTATTGAAATGTCAAAAATTTGAAGATTTTGTTTTGTAAACCCAAGGACAAGATGTTTCTATAGAGAGTTATTTTTATAGAATAATTCAGTGCTTAATTATATTAACGTTAGTCTTGACTGAGTCAAGTTCAATGTATTCATGCAATTGGCACTATAGGTAATTCATGTTTGAAAGGAACTACCCACTAACACTAACATTGTGAACTTGGAGTCGCACATGGATGTACGACACTTCAGTCTAGGCATTACCTGTGATGCCCCAAATGCATGCATAGGCCTGTGGACACTGCCACGGGTGTGCACGCCTGTATGTGCGCACACACATGCGCACAGGTGCTTGCACAAGTACACAAACACACACTTTTGAGTGTGTGTCTGCGCGTATGATGTGTGTTTTATGGTGACAATTTTGCAGTGCAAACCAGGTCGGCTCGGTGGCATTCAAGGGATGTAGATAGCTACACGAGTATACGCATCATTTACTTGGGCTGATTCTGAAAGCAAAGCAAATACCACATTACTCGTGAAATTATCCAACAGGAAATGAGTTGTAGAATAAGGGGAAGATGGTTTAATCGACCAGATTCAGGGAAAATCTCTAGGTGGAGTAGGTTTCTGCAAAGAATATGTTTTAGTGTTTTAAATGCTTTCTATGTTTCTTTGATGTTGCTTAATGTAAGTGCTTTTTTCTTCCTTTTTCTGATGTACCCACTCCTGATATGCCTCGTGTATCGAGACAGCAGTATCTGTAAATAAATAAATAAATGAATAAATAAATAAATAAATAAATAAAAGATTGACATCCATCTGAATGGAGGCGTATGGCTACAGAGGAAAGCTATGCAGCTTTCTTGAAAACTTCGCAATTAATTAAAAATTTGTTCTGTATGACGACGAGTTTTTCTTCAACTGAGGAGTTTTTGAGAAAGCTGTATAGCTGTTCTTTGTAGCCGTACGGCTGCACTCAGGGGGATGTCAAAGTTTTCTCAGCTGAAAATGGTTTATCTCCGTAACAATAGCCCTCACGAAAAAAAATTCTACACACACGTGACTGACAAGTCAGTGCACGTGTTTTTTATCTCTTCCTTGGAAATGCAAGTGTTTGTCTTCCTTACTTTCTGTCCTTTTTTTGCCCTATTTTTAATTTTGCAGCCTTTCTGTAGTCATGTGAAGTGGTTTGTTTCTTCGTGAACCCAGAATTTTGTTCCATGGTCACGGATATGTTTTCGAGCAAATTTATGTAGCACAGCATGTAGTTTCAATCAATCGGGATTCAAACATTGCAAGACTGCATGACTTTGCTATTGTGCTTTGTTATTTTCTAGGCACTGCGGCATGTGGACACGCCTGGAAACTCAAGGATGTACTAGACATGACAGGTGCACTCAGTGTAAAATAAAATACTCTCATTGTCAACCAGCTGCATTCATTGGTGTCCAAGCCTAGAGCTGCACATGTTTACCCGAATACAACATGGAATCGCATGAACACTGTTCTATTTTAGTATAGGAGAGCTTACAGTGTATATTTTAGACAAAACATTGCACTCTTTTGCCTTTTGTATTCGACGCTTTGCGTTATCTAAGTACAGAAAGGTAACGTAGCAATACAGCAAGATTGTTAAATTACGAAGTTTAATCGTTTTTCATTGATGGAAAAGGTGTAAAAAAATACGGTGGGTCCGTTAAACTACGGATCTTACTTTTTGTCATTCACGCAATGACGTAATAACAATACGGTGCGTCCTTTATATTGCGGACGTTACAGCTTGTAATTTACGGATACTTCTAATTCTAATACGGTGATTGCGTGACATGACGGACGTGATGTTCCAAAAATAATGGACTGCCAGTTTTATTGTGGCCTTTCCATACTACGGAATGTCCGTTAAAATTCTCTCAATTTTCTAAATTACGGAAATTATTTCGGAAACACTTTATACCGCCGGCTTTCTTCGTAAATTTGGCCATTCTTTTACAGTGTGGAGAAGCAAGGTTATTGCCTTGAAGTGCCTGGTTTGTGAATGGGTACGATGGAAGTGGGAAAGCGCTTCCAAACAGAGCTTACTGTTGGCACAAATGAGAAAGATGCAAATTTGTGCAGCTGCAAGAAACCCTCAGTTTGAGCTGGTTGGCAGTGCTGCATGAAAGTTGCATTTTTAGCAAAGATATTGGTGACTTGGTCATAGATTGCATGGTGTTGCAGACTTTAGGATTCAGGCACAGACGCAATATTTTGCGGGAACTGGCCTACGGACGACTTCAGTTAGCTGCGCTTGCCACACGGGAGTACTTGGACGAAATGAGGTGTGAGGCGCCATATCCAATTGTTTCAAGTATTATGAAATGCATATTTATGTAAGGGTTTCATGAAGGCGACAAATATTCCGCAGACTGAGAAGGAAGGCCAGGGGTGCTCAGGTACACAGGGTGATGCATAGTTCCGGAAAGCCGAGAAATATCGCCAGCGCTTTTTACCGGCGGCAGATCCAGTTGGCTGTCCAGGGCTGTAACACAAGAGGTATTCCTTAGTCAAGAAATGGCTATGGTTCGGGAAAGTTGGTATTTCATGACACTTTCTTTAATCGTACGAAAGAAGACAGGGAAGCTGCAGGCAGTGACAAGAGCTTGGCCCTGTCCTCACGTGTCCGCGTCTTTTCTGGCCCACTGGAAATACGTGAAAGTGAAATGCTTCATGATCATTACACGCCTCTCCGGCAATGTGCGAAGCTTCTTCCGAGATGTTGTGTTCTTGGGTACAGGCACACAGAATCCATGTGCGACTTAAGGGCTGCCAGGCGCACACAGAAAAACACACAGCGACGCATCGCTCAGGTCCAAGCGCAAGGATGGAAGTCCTTTTGCAAATCCCTTGACCCTCGGAAGCCTCTATCTTGTATACGGAAGACAATACGTGGCCTGGTAATGTCAGTGCCGCTCCGCTATGCCTTTAAGGCCGTGGCACTCTGTGAAAATCGGCGGGAGCCGGATGTAACCCCTGGCGTTCGGTCTGCAGGACCAGCGGCGCACCTTTGCACGATATGCGCATGGATGTGCTCTTTTCTATTGAAGGGTTTGAGGCAGCCCTACCATCCTTAGGGCGCAGCTTATCACGGGTCACGATGTAGTCGCTTAGTCCTCACTATGGCACCTTGACCCTGGAGCTCGGAAAACACTTTTTGATATGTTTAACTTGGATGGGTTCATACCTTCAGAGTAGAAAACAAGCCTTTTGTTCCCTAGCCTGACAAATCTCCGCCTATCGTACCGGCGAATTGCCCTGCGAGCTGCCTAGTGAAGATCATGGAAAGGATGATCCTTACGCGGCTTCACTGGTACCTTAAATACTACAATATATACCATGGAGCCACGCCCGGTTTTCAACGTGGGCGTTCCTCCATTAACTGCATTGTTGACCTAGTTATATTTTCACAGCGAGAAAAAAGCCGCAAATGCCTTTCAGAAGCCCTCTTCCTTGACTTAAAGGGCGCCTACAACAATGTGGGTCATGAGCCTGTTCTAGACGCGCTGGAGCACTTCGTTCTTGGTGGTCGAGTTAGCCGTTGGGTAGAAGGCTTCTTGCACGAAAGGTGTTTCTTTGTTATTACAGAGGGCGACCCAACATCGCAGCACCTTATTCAATTGGGCGTTCAAAAATGTGCATGCTAAGCCTAACGCTATTAGCCATCATAGGACTTCAAGATCTGCTCAGAAGTGTCTGTCTCCATTTATGCTGACGAAATTGCCTCTGGATTTCGGGCATCACCCGACCACAGCTACGGGCATGACTTCAAAAACCAAGCAATGTGACGAGATAGTACCTACAAATGCAAAATCTCATCATACCGGAATACAAGGGAGCGCCGGTTGAATTTAACCGCAAGCCCGTGTTCCGATATTACATAAACACCAATGGCAAGTCGGTACCTTACTAGAGACATCACAAATTTCTTGGTGTTATTATAGACACCAGCATTTCGTGGAGCGCTCGTGTGACTTTCTTAAAGAAGAAACATCTAAACATTTCTTTCTCGAAACAAGGGGGTTCATCGATCTAAGGAGTGTTGCAGCTATTCCGGGCACTTTTCTTGGGCGCCTTGCATTACAACTTGGCGGCAATATCCGATACATGCTCCTCTAACCGTCGGGCAATCCCGAGCATCCAAGTGCAGGCAGTGCGCACGTGCCTCGATCTGCCGCGATGTGCGTCAACAGTGTGAACTATTTGCGTAGCTCGAGACCACCCGAGGACAACATGTGTGGCACAGAGACACTACGCCTGTACATCAGGAGCCTTGCAAGGCTACCGTTTCACCATCTTGCGGAGCTCCCTCACAGTCGACCACAATCTGCATTCGCAGCCATGGTCACAGCGCAAAGAGCTGAAATACCAACGATGTACATGCCCGGGGGCCACCGTGCTCCCCGATGTGGCGCCTGAGTCAGCGCGAAATTAGTCTCTTTGTTCCGGTCTTTAGAAAGAAAGCCGGCTTGCTATTACTCGCCCTGAACAGCTGGCGATGCTCTTGCTGCATGAGGGTCACAACGAACCAAAACACACACCCGCAGATGTAAAAACATATTCACAGTAATGTCATTCAGCTCGGCAGGTGCAGGGGTTGTATTAGCCGATTCAACCAGAATTCGATTCCGTGTTGCCCACGCCACGAGTTCAGCAGCTAGCAAACTTGCAGCTGTTCGTGGGACCCCTGGGTACATTATTGGTGCTATTTACCAAACGTGGTCCGTTTTTTTTTTCGGATTCTAAAAGCACTATACACAAATTGAGAGCAGACCTGTGCTACGGCCCTCTCCGCCAACAGGTGGAAGAGATTCGACATAAAATATACCACTCTGTCATGAATGGCCACGACATCGTGCTCCACAGGTTGCCAAGTCACGGCGGAGCAGTGTCGTGTTTTGGCATATGAATCTGCCCGTAGAGGCCCCGAAAGCGAACGCACCATCCTCCTTCCGCTCCCGAAAACTGACGCCGCGGCCCTTTCGACCCTTTCAACGTGTGAATACCATGAATATATGAGATACGCCGAACCTTGCGAATCTCCGAACTCTACATTCAGGGTCCCCAACTCCATCGCCGTCTTACGAGCGGGCTGCCTAGAACGCAGTCGTCTCTACTCTGTCGACTAGTAGCCGTCACAAAAACCTATTGCTTCAGATGACCCTGTCGACTAAGTCGAGAGCTCAGGACTAGGGGTTCTTTGTGGAAATAAAGTTACTTTCTTCTTCTTGTTCTTCTTCTTCTTCTTCTTCCTCCTCATCGGGATGGCCCACAGCAACCTCCGCGACACCTGTGGCGGTGAAGAGACAATTGAGCCTACTCTGTGTCGTTGTCCCCAATATTCACCGCAGATACACGTGCCTGCCTGTGAACTCCGTCGGTTGGATGAACGGCCGTTCGCAGTGGAGACAGCCCTTGGACATCGGTGGCTAAAAGAGCCACCGAAGTCGCCACCACCATTAGGCCGGTGGCCACCGCTCTTTTCTGACCACTTGCTGGAATAAAGTTTTCTCCTCTCTCTCTCTACCACCAAATTCACAGAAGGCGATAAAAGCCCTTCTTCCTTTCTTGAATGAAACGCCATTACACGAATGTCTTTAGTGCCAAATAAAATGACTGTGAGTGCGCGCGTTCGCATCCCTGACTCCTCCTTCTCGCCTTCCTCTTCCTTTATCCCTGAACCTGACTTTTCCAGTGCAGGGTGCAACCTGGATCTACCTCTGGATAACCTTCCAGCCTTTCCATTTGTTTTTATCCTATCATGTCCTGACTTCCAGGGGCGGGGCGGTGGCTATTTATCTACTGCTTCAGTTGATCTAGTGCTTATTGTTCAGTAGCATACAGACGAAGCTTTTAATAGGAATGAACAGCGCAAAGGCAACGAATCCCAAGAGAGTACGAACAGACGCCGCGATGTGTCGGCACTCCCTTTCTTGCGTTTCATTGTTCTTGCGCTGTTCATTCTTTTCAAGTTGTACCAACTCGCCTAATCTTTCATTTCCAAAGGAGCCTGGTTACAGCCGGCAAGCCTACACGCAACGTCGAATTTGCGACTTCCACAGGGCTCTAGCCGCTGCACCAGGTAATATAACGCACTTGCACAAAACCATGGAAAGAAAAGAGCAGTTATTCTCCTTCCACTAGTAGTAAGAGTAGTAGTAGTAGTAGCAGTAGCAGTAGCAGTATCAGTGTGTGAGTTTGAGTAGAAATATACAAATACATGAGTACACGTGTGTTTAACACTCGTACTCTGGAAATACTCTCCTGAGTAAGGGGCTGCTGCTCCGCGCCGGAAAGTCAAACGTAGCAAACGAAAAAGTAATATTAACCACCTGTGTGGGGGGTTTAACGGGGCAGGTTTTTCGGAACGTAAAAGAGCTGGTAAAACGCATCATTATTCAAAATATTTGAATTTAACAGTTGTTTCCGATAGGCGAGTGTTCAGGCGGGCATGCATGCTCACCTATTCGAAACATATTGGGCGATCGCATTTGCAACTGCCGCAGTACAAGGCACTGACCTTTTGGCGTATGTTACTGCCACTCTACTCGGTATAGAAGCAGCTGTCCCCGTGCGTTTCTTCGATGCAAGTGCGATTGAAAGACGAAATTCAATCATCATGGATGTTCATGGAGTCGTTATTTCTCGTGGATCTTTGTGCTGGGAATTATTGCACAATTAATGTTCAGTATTTCGTTGCTTACGCCGAATACCTGCAGTCTAGTTCCGCTTTCCGTGACATTCACCCTTATTTCTGAGCTTTCACTAAAACCTCCCGGTATAAGTTATATGCCCCTTTGTGGAACCCGGGATAAGTTATATGCCAATGGTTGAACCACCTGATATGGCGATGATGACAGAGCACCCCAAGCAGTTGAGATATCCATTATTAACCTGCATTCCTTATCTTTCGCGAAAACGTCTACCAGGATCTCAAAAATATGTGCACACAAATTTAATCCATAAATATGTCATGCCACGAAGCCGCCGGCTCAATAAATTTGCACTCACCGTATGGTCAACCCTAGAGAGCCCATGTGCTCTCGTGGCTAGGGCGTGTGCCGCCGCGGTAGCCACAGGGGTCCTATACATTGTAAAGGGTCGGCCCTTCAGGCCGTTCCTATCTCTCTTTTGTAAATAGCGAAATAAATGTTTTCCACCACCACCACCCGTATGCAAAGCTTTAAGCAAAACTGTTAAGCCAATAAGAATGACTCCCCTAACTTCCGCCACCTAAATAACAGAATCGAATCGTAAAGCGCCACCCGACGATACGTATTCATCTCGTGAGCCAGGCGATCAGAAAATTGCAAAAGCTTTTTTGAAACAATAGACATCACTGCATTCGGGAGAGCAGTAGGTGACCCGTGCTTTTGGAGCCTCTTACCCACAGAAAAACAAATGTGGGAATGAAGGCTCCTTAGCTGTATTTCGGCCTAAGGGAAGGCCCGCGGTATGGTGGAGGGCAACGCAATGTTCGAAACTACCTAGAATAAATATCGCGAGTGTCCTCCGATGCCTGATGTAAGAACGAAAATACGCATTCAATTTCTTCCTCTTGGTTGGCATCTATGGCAACCCGCTATTACCTGCTTTCATAAATGGCGGTGGGGGTTCTAAAGGCTATAATACATAAACAATATTCATATTCAATTCGATTTGACATCCCATCATCATAACACCTAAAAAAATCTTCCGACCTTTCTTAAGACGGAAGGTTTAAGGGCCCCATTCTGCTAAAAGCGTCGTCGTCTTCGTCGAAGTTGTCCGGTCAAGAAAATGACCGCCACCGAAAAGAATAAGTAAACACATGTGTGGTACGATGGGATTCGCTCCCGGGTCTACACAATAGCAGTCCAGTTCTCTAACAACTGGTGTATATCTTGTTTCCTTCATGAGAAAACAAGTACGAACGTAACGATGGTCAAGCAGACAGAAGAGTACATAAAAGTCGGGGCGAACACAAGTGCATCAAATTCGCGCAAACGCATAGAAACGTTCAAAAGAGGATACCAGTTCTGGTTTAAAATACTATACACGTTATATACACGCACCAACGTTCATTAAGGAAAGTTTTGTTTGCTTAGGTCGCTCTGCATACCTATCCCGTAGTCGACACCGCCGCATACTATACAGACCAATTAGGACAAATACGTCACAGGGTGGTACACCAGGATACCCGAACGGTGGATATCCGATTGAGGGTGGCATGACATCCATACCTTTTCTCAGTGTTCTTAACAAAATGTCCCACAAAAATACAGCAACCCCGCTGACTACAGGAAAGCGATCAATTGTCTCTGGGCACGAACAAGGCGGTAGTTGGTCGACCAAGGTTACAGGATACCACGATGTTGCATTTATGTTTTAATAGGCAGAGTTACAGTGTGTAGCTTAAAGAAAAACGATTTAATACCTGGAGGAGCGCACATTTGTCATGGGGGCGACAAGCGAGAACGCCCGTGTATTCGAGATTTCGGCCACGTTAAACATAGCCAGGTGATCAAAATTAATCCGGAGCCCTCCACTACGGCGCGCCTTATCGCCTGTAAAGAGTCAGCGCATTAAACCTCATTATCAATCAAGCCAGTAGGAACACATTTTGCTCACTCTATTGAGGACGTTCTGGAATTGGCAGTGACGGTAAGTCACACGATAGGCAGGATTAGGGAAAAGCGCAGAGACAAGGCCATCGGAAGTAGACTGCACGAAGCATTGAAGGAGCACGCAAGGCTGAAGCGAACCTATAAAAAGCGGAAAGTGCTGACCACATTTTTTGGAAACGTCGAGGGTTACTGGGCGCTTCAACAAATATTGATTACGCAGTAATGTCAAGGAGCACGTTACCAGCGGAAAACGAAAGTTTTCGTTTTTTTTTCTTCGGCACGTACCCACTTGGGGGACTGCCAAGGAATTGTGAGCGTCGAGTACCTGATCTGACAGCTGTACACGTAAAATCGGGAAAACAATGAACTGGAAACGTAAAAATTGTAGAATAGTGCATTCCGTGTAATTTCTCGTGAGTAGAACAGGTGCAGGCCAGCCGCGTCGAACACGTCGGACGCTGTGGTGTCTGCCCGTCCCCCTTGCTGTTGCAATTCGCGTCAAAAGATGAGGAAACGATCGAAGAAAGCCACGCATACACGGTGTCGCAAAAAAGAAGCCCGTCGAAGTAATTCGCGCCAAAAAACAAAGAAGCGAAAGCAAAAAAAAGCCATGCAAATACGATTTAGCAGTACAAAAGTTCTTATTAAGTATCGGCAAGGTTTCGCCTTCAAAAGCACCCGAGCAAGCTCAAGAGACCAGATGAATTTATTTTATTCAAATCATATTTGTTCGCAATACATTTCTTAGAGAACCCATGTTTTCGTAAAAGCGCCGATGCATTGTTGGGATATGAGAATGGTGGCCAAACAACATCAACTACGTGCACCACAGATATCCTAACGGGATGCCAGCAAAAGGGAGTTGCCCAGCCTACTGCGCCGCCCCCTAAGTTATTGGGAGACGCCTCCCTTGTGGGTGGTGGCCAAAAAGTATCAAACGTAAAGAAAATGAGCTCGACGGCTCGCAATTAGACGGCTCGCACATTGTTTGCTCTCTGGAAGAGGAAAACTAGTAACAATACCCAAGTCTTAGGGCGTCAATTCGGCGAAGGTCGAAATGTAGATATTGTTTACGTACTTTTCGGAAATAATAAATGCCATCCTCCTCAGTTGGGTTCGTGTTGGGCTAAAAGAACATGGCACTAAGAACGTAATCAAAGCTCTTCGTTAATATTGCAATCATGCGGTTTCCTTTTTAGCGCTTTTTGTTGCAAATAACGACCCATTGTTAGCGCATTGATTTTGTAAACATGTCTTTTTTCGCTATAAGTTGTATCTTCTGACGTGAATCCATGACTTTGTGAACCATTGAGGCACATGGATGCATTGATAGCTCGAGGTAAGTTTTGACAGCAACAGCTACACGCCTGTATTCATCCTGCTGGGCGTAGTTTAGTAGTTCGATAAATTCAAAGGCACTCTGTACTGTTTTTTGTAACTTATGATCGGGGAGCGAATAATAAGTATTACTACGGGTCAGCACACACTAAAAGCGCAATGCCATAATTAAATTACGCTGAGGGGGCCTTTTCTCGAAGCTAATTTTATTTTGAACGAAGGGAATTGGCACTTCAGCCTTTCTTCAAGCTGTACACACCAGATTCAATATTGCTGCGAGGTATTCTGCAATCTGACAAGGAAAAATTCATTTTAGTTGGGTCTCTTGTGTGTGCACATAGGCAAGTATAGAAAATACTTGATCGATTAATACAGACAGCCGAGCACAGCCTTTTGTGGTATTCTCGCCATCTCTTTGTAGCGCAATCTTCTTGGACTTGTTAGCAAGTGATTAAAAAGAGATACCCGTGAGAAAACACATGCAGTGTAGCCTTACGAGGGTAGAATCGGGTGATTGGGGAGGGAGGCCACGCTAGGCAGAAACGCCGCTAAAATTACGCTGAACAGGTTATTACGTGCAGACGGAATGACAATCTGAGGGGGAATATTCTTCGCTTTCTTTTTAAATTTGTACCAATCTTTTTATGTCTAACAAAATATCGCGTTTCAACTATGAGCCCTTTCATATTCGCGCCAAGGCACGTCAAGCACTGCTCTGCCGTTCTTTCCCTCTTTCCGCCCCTTCTCTATGGGGAGCATCTTACCGCGTATTCCTGCCGCCTTTTGCTAATATTTTAAGGAATGCGGCTTTCGGTAGGTGCGGTATTCGCAGCTGTATTGAACCTGCATCGCCTAACCGGCTGCAATTCTGCCGTAACACTCCTAGAAAGAAAAGTAACATCATGGCATGAAAAACTTGACGCGAAGTTCCGCGCGTCATATGCTCTTGTTTTCAATGGACGTTCGATATATTCTCAACATATTTTCACCACAAAACTCAAAGCTACAACTCAAAAGTAAATCGTTTCTAGCCATCTAACAATTGGCTTCTCATGTAACAACAACCACCGAGTGCCAAGTACTAAACAGTTTAGATCTTAATGGCTGCAAAGCGAACGCAGCAAACATAGAACTTCAATGCAGTAACTTCGGAATATCTTTCATAAGCAGCAAAAAATTGGACGTATGTTGAACCACGAAAGGTGGTGGTCATAACTTGCCGTTATTCCCTCCCTGCGCCTATTTTAAACACCGCGTTGGGCCTATACAGTCCAATCACGGCACTATAGCCAACAAATTGACCTAAACACACACAGGATACCCCCACCCCCGCCACCCAACCCGCACGAATTGGACGTGTAGCCAGCGCTGGTGGACACAGTGGAGCAACAACTGGGTATTAACAGTGCGACGTACATAGCCACAGTGGAACACGCCTGTATTCAAGAATAGCACACGGCCATAACCACTGAGCTTGAAGGTATCAATGATACTATCAAAGCACTGCTTCCAGAGGTGTTCAAAAGCCTCAGCTGGGTTGTAATTGCGAGGAACTGCAAATTCGCTGTTGCGAGGACCAAGGGAACTAACTGTACACGTCATGCCTAATCTGAGTACGCACTACGCTTTAGAAAGAATCTTCCAATAGGAACCAAATCGCCAATAATTCATGGTAATGAAGTAGCCGATGCACAGATAATGATCGCGGAAAGGATACAGAACGTGAGAACCTACGGACCCCTTTTCATCGCGGATGTACGGTTGCGAATCACGTCATGCGAACAACAGCTACGCCTACGGGCACGAGTTCTCATTTCAGCACGAGCTCTACGCCTACGGACACGAGCCCTAGCCAACAGCGCCTCAGAGTCGTCTTTATGCCGCACGTCACGAAGTCGAGAAAGTGTCAGTGAGTCCCAAGAGAAGACCTATAGCAGCACTCGGAACCGTGTGCCCCTAAACCACAGAACCTAGAAGTTGATGCGTGCCATCTTTTGAGGATGCGTGCATGCACAGGATACGCCGGACACCAGCATGTAGCAAAAGCCCGACTTAAGGAGGTGCAAGACCCCAACGTCCTTCGAGCCTCGACCTAAGACACACACCAAAAATCTGCCCTCTCCTACATTCTGAACTCCAAACTTGGCTCCCAAACCTTGGAGGGGTAACAACTTCCTCTCAAGGCCACTGAAAAATTAGTTCCAGTGAAGGCCTTTCCTACTGCTACGACACGTGTGGTCCAAATCTCTAGATCTGGGACTTGAACTTAATATTTTTACTGTGAGTTTCGTGTTTTTTAGTCGCCAGCGGTGCATCCTGATCGACGTTGGGTGCACACTAAGTACAATCACTTCCACCAGCTCTTATCTCTTGGGGCCTAGTGCGTTGCCAGCTTTTCTTAATTCAGGTGTCGAAGAAAAGCGCATTCGATGTAAATTTTGTATAAAAATACTCCTACCACGGCCTCTGCCGCCAAGGCTCCCGAGCCTACCAATGTCGACACTGCTCCTATTTTTCTACCTCCGCCAGCTTTCCGGCCAGAGTTTGTGTAGGTCAACTGTTGTCCGCCCTGTCGAGCTTCATTTTTCTTCGCTTGAATCAGGGAATTTCCTCAACCCTACCTAGCCCTTTATTCTTAGATGCGGGCTTTCGCTCCTTCAGCGTGACGCCTGGCTTGAGATGACCGAGGGAGATAAGGAAGTACAGCTATCGTACGCCGATCGCAAAATCTGCTGGTCTGTCGATCCGATGGGCTCGATGCGAAGACATAATTGGCGATAGAGCGTTTTACTGTGATCTGTCTTGCGGAAACGCCCTATTATGTATACTCCTGTGGGGTAATCAATAAAGCAGCAATTTAATGTCCATGGTCACTGACACATGCCCCAGTTAGTACGACGACCAGGGATTATGCTTTGGGTTGCTTGCTTGACCGCGCAGCAAAAATGCTGTTGAAACGTGCGTGTACTCGGTCACGTCGTCGCCGTCGTATTCTCAGAGTCGCTGAAGAATATTTCTTCCGCTTTACTGCTTTCGAACTTTCTGTCCCTGACCTATAATTCGTCGTCGTATGAGCAATTGATTGATTGATTGTAGGGCTTAACACGCCGACGCAACGAAGGCGATGAGGCAAGCCGTAGCGGAGGGCTCCGGATTAATTTTGACCACCTGAGGATCTTTAACGTGCGCCGAAATCTCGTACACACGGGCGTTTTTGCTTTTCGCCTCCATCAGAAAAGCGGCCGCCGCGGCCGGGAAACGAACCCGGACCTCTCAGCAGCGAAACGCCTTAGCCACTGAGCCACCGCGGCGGGTTATGAGCAAGATGATTTAGTTACCAGTTTTCACATTCGTGTTTTATTCCTTTGACGTGACGATTACCTGATACTTTTATCGCATCCATAAATCCGTCACGACTGATAGTCACACAGTCTGGCTTACTTAACGGCCTTTCCTTCGTTGTTGATTTTCACAACAAAGTTCATTTAAAGGAGACTTGAAGCGGTTCTCATAAACGCATTGATTTTTTTCTTTCGTGTCTCGAAGCACAGCCAAAATTGTTCATATGACAAAAGCACAATTGAAGCCGCGATTTTCTCGCTGTTAGCGATACCTTTGTTCAGTTTGCTTTGTTTTAGCTGCAGTTTGCCTTAGGGCCGCTATCTAAAGGTTTTCGTAATCCACATGAAAGGTAAGCCGGCCAATAGCGGCGATATAGCCTTAGTGACGTCACTTGAGCTCATAATGATGCTCTGAGTTTGAGGGATGCAACAAGAAGGGAAAAATATTTTGAATTATTTTCAAAGGCGAATGATGTGCCGATAGCCGCAATACATGGCCTACACATGAAATCACTTCCACCCTTTCTGGTGCACTGTTCTCAGCTTTCTCAGCGCTGCTCGAGACAAAAGCGGCAAACAAGTTCACAGCCTTCCACTGTGCACGAAGGGCACCAAACCGGCGGGACGTTATGCAAACTACCTATACTTTTTCTGGTATTTGGCGACCACGTCATGTCTGGATGGAGATCGCTAATTGCTGTTTCCAAAGCGTTTCAAACAGGGGCAATTGATAACGCATTGCATTGGTCCTTAAAGGGACACTGAAGTGATTTGTAAACATTGCGGGATTACTAGCGCAAATTGTGGTCCGGAGTCCATAGGCCATGTTTGGACCACTCTGAGTGCGTTTACGCGGATTTATTTAGTAGAAAAATCAATTCGAAAATGCTTTTCTCGTCTCTGCATCCTCGCCCATTTTCTGTGGCGTTTTCGTGTGACGTCAGGAGGAAATGACTTGGATTGACTGCGCCACTGCGCTACTGCACGGCTCGCCGACCTTCCGACAGAGTCAGTCGGCCCAGCGTTTAGTCCGCCGGCCGCCGACGGGCCGTCGCAATTCGTTCGCTCAGTCGAAACTAAGCCAGGACACGTTTGTTAATGGAAGAATGTTCCTTCCTTTACTTCGTTAGTTTGTGTATCAAGCTCCAAGTCCAGGTCGCTCCACACAAGCGCTGCACAAGCGCACATGCGACGCTTCTGTGACTGGTACGCTAGTAGGAAACCTAAGGCCACTTGAAGGCGGGAGAAGAGTCAGCGAAGTCAATATAAGTACTAAGGAAATAAAATCAACTGAAACGTTTACCGTACAGCGTAAAACTAGGGAGCCGGAATCACTTTTTTGCGCTGGGCGAACAAGCACTGCGGTGAGCAGCACGATCACACACCTGCGAACGCTTTTCCGCCTAAGAAATGCAATTGCTAGACGCGAGATATTGCGGAAATTTGGGGGCGTTTACATTTCTGGGGCAGGGGTGAGTGATCCTGTAGCACTTGAGAGTACTGCGCTAATATGCCCCACTTGGCGTCAGTTATTCCGATGATTTATTAAATGTCTCATAGATTGCGCCCACTGGGCATTTCGATCCTAATTGTAGTAATCCGTAGCCAATAAAAAAAGTACAGCTGAGTAATCTTTCCCAGTACATAATTTTTTCATAAATATTTTGTAGCATTTACCAACCGCTATCTGCATAAATTACAGATCCCTCCTTGTAGGTCGGCACTTGGGCCTAAAAAGACGATGGCTCATCGTTCACCACGAAAAATACTGCACAAAGAGGAGGTGAGGGCAGTGGTAATTTAGGATGGCCCCTATCCTCAGCTTCTCTTCCTGTCGAACGAAATTTCGCACAACCATGAAAATTCAATAACTATAAAAATACAAATTTTACAAAAATGAATTGAGGAAACTAATAATATGCTTATTATAAATCTCCAAAAAACGAGGCCTAAACTAGGAAAGCCAGGAAAGGAACATTGGAAATACAATAAACATCCCGAGAACGATCAATCCGTCCAACGCCCTGTATTTCCACAAAAGCGCATAATTCGAGGAAGTAACGCATTTAATAGTTAAAATAGCATAAATTGGTGTAATTGGTCGACCGTGAAATTATTAAAAACAAATAAATGCAAAAAATAGAAGTAAAAAATGAACTGGCGAACTCAAAATACGCATCCTATAGATCGCCCGAAAAGGCAGACTAAAATAGAAGAGTCCGCAAAAGAACGTTAGAAATACCAATAAAAAGTAGCAAACCGTGTAACACCGGGTAACCGTGTAACCGTGAAACAGGTATAGGTAGTTTGCACGAAGTCCAGCCGGGTTGGTGGACTTTGTGCTCATGGAAGGCTGTGAAGCACGTCTGAGAAAGTTGAGAAAATAGCAAAGCGTGGAACGCCCTGCATTTCCACAATATTTTGGGAAGTAACAGATTAATCGTTAAAATTGCGGTAATTAAGATATCTTGTGGGGCAAAAGTTTGAAAAACCAACAAATGCAAGAAATACTGATATATTTTACAGAAATGAACTGCCGAAAGCAGAAATGTGCATCTAATACATCTCCGAAAAACGAAGAGGCAAATAAAATCCCGAAAATCCCGAGAGAGAGAGCGAGGAGAGAGAGAGAGAGAGAGAGAGAGAGAGAGAGAGAGAGAGAGAGAGAGAGAGAGAGAGAGGTAAATAAACGTTAATTGCCTGAAAATATTAGCGAGGACTTGGTCCTTGCTGGTCCGAGGTGGTAGGTCTGCTTAGTCCATGAAACCTCTTGCGGTGGCGGCCGTCTCCGCCTGGTTCACTATGTTGTGTTTCTCCGGATCCTCGTCGACGAGCAGTGCCTCCCACTTTGCAGCAATGTCGTGTTAACCGGTTCTATGAGCGCTTGCATTATCTTGTGGTGCGGCAGTCAGTGTTTTTGAGGATACTTAACTATCCACACCTGGGTCTGGACGGCGGTCTTCGCAAGGGCACTCCAGGATCATGTGTGGCAAGGTGTCGGGTATTTCGACGTAAAGGCAGAAATACGGAAAACTGTGAGGGGTCGATGAGGTTCATGAATATTCCGTGTGTATCTGTTTGTTTGGAGGCGACGAAAGATACGCTTTCTTCCTTACTGAGATCTGGATGTGGTGGGGGAGATCTCCGCTCAAGTCGGTAGTGCTGCAGTATGGCCCTATAGGCGATAGGTGCGTCTGCTACTCCCGTTGCAGCAAGGACGTTGGGCGGCAGGAAAGCCCGGCTGGTTTTTTCTCGGTGTGCAGCGTGCACTGCTTTGTTTTCCGCCATCCCTTCATGCCCCGGGATCGAGGTGACGTAGGTGTCAGAAATTTTGGGGCGCGTCTTTAAGATTTTAAGGGCCGTCGTGGACCCGCGTCCTTTAAGTTCCGACATGCCTCTTGAGAGTCGGCGAATATGAGTGCTCTTTCGCAGCAGGCGGTCATTGCCAAGGCGATGGCTCCTTCTTCCACCATCTCAAGGTTACGAGCCGGTATTGCTGCCGACGTCAGTTCCCTGTCTTGTTGGTCGGTGGAGCTTATGGCGAAAGGAGTGTAGTCTGGCCATCAAGCAGGGTCTCTCTATCTTGTGTTAGGATCTCTTGCATATTTTCGGAGGAGTGCCTTCGATCTTCCTGTCTTCTTTCTTTGTGGTAAGTGGGGTGCATGTTATGTGCTATGCGTTCTTAGAGATTGTTTCTTGGAGTTGCGATGGCTGTCTGGCTTTTTTGGTCAGTGTTGGCTATGTACGTTTCATTGTAATTGAGATAGCGGAGTGCTACTCTACCTGTAGGAGTTAGCTTGAGGCATTCGAGTGGACTGGCTTTGTAGGCTTTCACCATATCCTTCCACGTATTATGTCCGCGTAATTTATGCAGCTGGATGCCAGGAAGCTGAATGCCATGAAAGGAAGGCCCGGAGCAGTCTTGGTTGCTTTCAGTATCAATATGTTGAATTTGTTTTTATTTCGGTGTTTTTTAAGGCTAAGTATTGGGGGCTGTACATCATTCTACTAATTATAATGCTTGAAAGATCCGTAAGGCGTCTTGTTATTTGTGATTATTTTGACAAGGTTGGTGATTTGTGTCCCTGTATGCTGTAGCTTGGGATGATTAGCTGCAGCCGATTCATCATTGTGTATGGTGAGTCCCAGTGCACGCAGGGAGTTCACTCTGACAATTTCCACTCCGTAAAGAGTGACGCTGGGATCCGGATGAAGAAGTTTGGGTGGTCAGTCTCGGGTTCGAGAATTCCGCACGAGAATTTCGGACTTCTCCAGAGCGAACTGCATGCCGCTATAGCCTAGGTAGTTTACTAAATACAAATAAAAATAGCTAAAATAAGCAAACCGTGTAACGCCCAGCATATGAACAAAAATACGTACTTGGCGGGAGCAACATTATAGTAGCGTAAATGGGGATAATTGGTGGAACAGAAAATTGAAAAACACAAACTAAAAAAATTATATTTTACAAAAAGGCACTGGCGGATTGACAAATATGCATCTTATACATCTCCTCCAAAAAACAAAGACTAAACTAGAAAAGCCCGGGAATGAACATTGGAAATATGAATAAAAAAGCGAGAGCTGGCCAACTCTGCACTGCGCCTTCCATTTGCTGAAAAAATATATAATTAGCGAAATAAAGGCGCTTAATCGCCATAACGGCGTAAATTGACATTAATGGTGAAATGAAACAAACTAAAACTTGCAAACAATAAAATACCCTACCGTATCTGGCTAGTGGTAGCCAAATCTGGCTGCGGAGAACTCACAATGGGCACATGCGCCTTAAAAATGCAACGCATTATTAGACAATTACGTATATTTTAGCAAATTTATGGTCTTTTTCTCCGTCCACCACACTTATCATTTGCCGATTCACCCTGTAATGAGTACGCACCTTCTGGGAGCTCGACCGTGTTCTTTTATGAATCGGTTTTAAATACGAATTGGTTGCTTGCCTGGGCTGGATAAATCATGCACGCCGCCAGCCCCCCAGTATGCCCACCCGGATATCGTCCGCAAAAAGCATCCACAATCGCTGAAAATTCCCTAACGCCTTCCATGGGGTAGCATCCGTTTCATAGCGGTGCTTACATCGAAAGAAATAAAAGTTACAAAGACGTTCAGTGCTTTTTTTTCCCTGCCGTGGATCAGAAAGATTAAACAAAAAAAAAAACGCTAAGCACGCGCAGTTGCATATACTGTATCACAAGGAAACAAAACTGGAAGAAACAGTCGGTGCGTAGTCAATTCCCCTTTGCTTGCTGTGCGTTCCCTAGGACGTGGATTACAAAAAGGCCACACAGAAAAAATGGCCGCGTATCTGCTCACTTTGCTGCAAACGTGGTCAAGAGATGATAGTCTTCTGCCGTCTTTGTCACGTAAATGATTCTCTTCTTTTTCCGACTTACCTCTCACGTTCCTCTCCTCCCGTCTAGCAATTCCGCCAACAAATACGATGGAGGTTTGGTCTAATCAATTCAATTTTGCCGCGTTCCACAGCTCGTGCTGCTTGAACATTTCGTTGCCGTTGATTTTTTCGAACGCCGCCAGGAGGGGGTGCGACTGCACTTTTCATATTTTTGGGTCAAAACTGTGTTTTCAACGCCTATTTTTTGTTTGCTATAGCAAACATCAAGCATCCACGTATTTGTAACTAAAACAGCACTGCAACTACAACTCAAGTATTTATGTCTTGCATTAAATATGCCTGGTCTCTTTTTGCTGAAGAATGTTCACAAGTATGAAGCGTGTTTACAGATTTAGTGGTTTGGAAAAGTTCTGTTCAAATAAACATCTCGTTCAAGTATTAGTTTAGCTTTTGAGCGGAAGGCTCAATCAAGGGACAGACAGATAGAGAGGCATAGAGACAGACAAGCCAAAATTTTCAGATTTAAGTAGCGCGGGGAGAGCCTTTACAAAACGAGCGTGCACAGGAATAGCACCCGCTAATTCAGCCAATGTAATACCAGTGTGGTTTAGTTGTTTACATTGACTTTCGCATAGCTGAGAATCAACTCCAGGTAACCCTGTATATTTCTAAGTGCTGACCGGTAATATACCGTATTTTCACGATTCTAACGGGAAAGTCACGAGAGCTATCAGGCGACACAGTCACCACCTTCGAGAACTGCCTTCACGACTTAGCCTGAACGCATAGTTTCCATCAGACAACAGCCTTAGGTTTCTTGACCTAGTGCGGCACTTTCGCCGTGACCATGTTTACTGGAGTTATGCACCTCGTCCTAAAAAGAGCCTGCTGCCGTACACATCAGCCCATTCAAAGTCAGTGAAGCGTGGCATTGCTCTTTAGGCAATGCGAAATGCATTAGAGAGATCATGCCCTCATGGTGTGCAGGACAGTTTTCAGGACCAGATTGCAAAGCTGGCCGATGAGGGTTTTCTGCGCGAGCTGATCAGCGCGCTAGCTGAGAGTTTGCTATGGGAAGCCCACAAGCAACGCACACCAAGCACAAGGAAAGAAGGGGCCAGAAGAACTGCGGTGATACCGTATGTACACAGAGCGCCCCATAGGATTAAGAAGGCGGGTGGCCGCGCGAGGGCGTCCGTGTTGTCTTTTCGGCACCTAGCAAACTAGCGGTATGTGCGGTCCGTTGAATGCGGAACCCGTAAACAGCAAAAAATGCAGCAATAACATTCCAATCGGTTTAGAGAGTGAATAGAAGGCGTGGTACAGGAGATCAAGCTCTCATGTGGCAAACTCTACGTAGGGCATGGGGCCGCTGCATTAACGATCCGCTCACGGAGCACGCCAACACTTTACGGAGAGGCACTGGCAGAAATTTAGCTGCGCGCTGTGCAAAGTGCCAGCAATGCCAACTATGCCCGCCAGCATTTGATGGTACCACCATCTTGAAGCGGTATCGTGGGCAGCGCACGAGGGAGATCCAGGAGGCATTCGTTATCCACACAATAGGGGATAGATGCGTGAGCACACCCTCTCTCGAGTTGTTCGAGATGGCGATAAAATACTTAGAATCATGCTCGAAGCATTTCACGTGGCTACTTTCACTTCCAGAATCAACTGCCTTTTTGGTTGTTTTTTTGCGATTTTTCTTCTTTCTCTGTTTCGATTCTGATAAATATTCGTTGTTCATCTAAATAAAAATCAGTTGGCAGTTTAGCGCTGTGTTTGACTTTCTTTCTGTCGTGTCGTTTTTAGTGCTGTTTTTCTAAGTAGCATCGTGCATCAACTAGCGCACAAGACGGCCCACGAGACGAGACGGAACGAGACGGCCCACGACCTTGCGCGAGAAGTGACACGCCAAACGAGGAGTGAAGACGCCGCCTCGGAGAGATTTATTCCCCTGCTGGCATGCAGAGAAATGACCCAACATCTACGCCTGGCCCGACGCACCCTTCCCCCACCCCACCGACACCTATCTATCGAGCAGGCACACCACTACCGTGCCTTGCAAACAAAAACCTTTCCCCACCCAAAAAGAGTCTGCCACTACTCGGAACAAATTACGTCCCCTAGCTGCCCCTTCTGTGGAGTAGGCTGTACTCTCTTACACATGGTTGTAGGATGCCCCTCCCGCCCTCTCCCCAAACCGAATCTGTACAACTCTCCCGAGCTCTTGAGGCGCGCCCTATCCAACTCATGCCTGTCCGACCAGCTTCGACTGGTGGCTGTAGCGGCTGGCAAGGCATATGGGGTCCCGGACTGAGGACTCCACCTCCTGAAGACGCCATACAAATTTGCTATATAATAAAGATGTTTATCCTCCTCCTCCTCCTGGGTCTGTCTTATTAAGGTGGTCAGAACGCTGCCAAATTTGTCATAACACATTGCGAGAGTGCTGTTAATGGTTTACTTTTGGTTTTTTAGGTAGGTTAACTTTCCTGTGTAAGTTTTTTTCAGAGGCCCTTAGGCATCCGTGAATTGTTATTTTTGCACACCTCAGAGAGTAGTGTCGCTACTAACAGTCCCTGAAAATGGTGAACAGAGAAACACCTAAATGCTTCAATAGGATCCTGCATGCCATTAGTTGCGAACACATCAACACTACTGATTCTTTTAAGAAGTTTCTCTTTGTTGAACACTGAATTAAAAAATTGGCTGGAGCTGGGTGAGTATTGAGAATGAAAAGAATTGGAAAGTTATTCGTAATGTCAGTGTCTATCACCGCAGACAGAGGAGCAGATGCCAGGTCTTACAATGCATTATCAAGGGATGTCTCCATACCATGAATAGTAGAAGCGACCTGTACATTTGTAACCAATACCAGTAAAATAGTTGGTTGAGCCTGAAAACGCATAATAATCTCGATTACGTTTATGTTTACATCGTCCATTCGTCCATAATTATTTTTACACATAATTTATCAATTGTTATACATATGGCATAAATAAAATACGGAACTGAAGACTACCGGGACTCGTAAAAAACATACAACAAAATTTGAGCTTACGAATGCACGAAACGGTGAATCAGTCTCCACCCACACCGATTAACTGCTAATAACGGTATAGAGAAGTCGTATCTGGGAGTGTACGCAATGTCGGGTGATCTGAAAACGGCTGAACGTCCATGACTACTGTGCTCGCGATGGCAATATTTAGCCTTTTAAGAAGGCAAACCATACAAGTTTGAGTCGTCAGGGGGTAGTCACGATAAGCAAATAAACGACAATGAGTGGTACGGAGAGATAAATTTGTGATCTCATCGTGTGTTTTTCAAGCCTTTTTCAATTGAACGGAAGGAGCGAATGGTTCGTGTTAGAAAGTAAGCGTTTCAATTCGGGTGGGGAGAGCAAATGCATCAGGGTCAGTCATCCGCTTGCCTAATTTAAAACAATGAGACAAAGAGGCGCCTGATTTCTTTCTTACTGGAAGTGCGCAGGTGTGATTCTGAGACTGTGAAACGCGAGACTGCTGAAAGTCTTACGGGCGTTTGTCTTACAATTTTTTTCCATCTTTTTAAAGCGCTGCAGCGTCCCATAATAGAATTTTGTTTTCGAAGGTGAGATGGTCGCTTCCGAATGCGGTTGTATCAGGGTCTTCATTGAACCTTATATGACAGCGCTGTTACCGAGCTTTGCGTACTTTTTTCCATGAATTCGTTCGTGTTGTAGCCGCAGGTCAAGCCTGCTATGATAGTCTCTTTGTTGGACCTTGATGGGCGACTTGTAGAAACACTACAGCCCACTACGTCACACGTGCGTTTCAGGATGGTACTGCGGTCCTCAAGATATGTTATACCCTCCTACAGCTTAAAATTTATTATTCCGTGAGTTATTTTCCCTTCCTGCCATTTGTTTCCAAAGCGCTTGCAGGGCATTATTCGCCGCGGTAAGCTCTTCCTGTCTTGTACGTATTTCATAAAATTTGTTGCTTAATAATTTTACACTTTTCTGCAAAGTTTTACCTTCACTGAGGCACAGGCCCTCACAAAATCGTTCACTTTTGGCGTCCATTCCTCCCCAGCCAAACCAGCTAATAAGTGAGAGATGATTACATCTGTTGGTTCTTCTTCGTGAACTACGCATTTGACGGCATTGCACAATCAATCAAGCTTGGTAGCAGAAAAATGAACACGATCAGAAGCAGTTCCAGCGCAGTGCATTCTGTGGCAGGTACACCCCGTTGGGCTAGTTAGTGACAAAATAAATAAGTTTGAACAGCGTTCGTTTTTGACGGAGGATGAAGGAATGCTTAAAACACGAGTTCTTGTGTTGTGCGCAGCTCTCCGCCCTTCGTCAAAAAATGTGCGCTGTTCACAGTCCCATTCTCTAGCAAACGTTCAAATAAATATGAACCAACCTTCACGACAAGCGAATGGTTACGACCAGCTCACACCGCTGAAACTCCTGCTGCTGCTCTGTGGTATGCCGGTTCCACTGTGTCTTGCTTTTATGCCCCACCCTGGCGGTAAGGATCAGACCCTTGTTTGCGCTGCCGCAGACGTCTTTCAGGAAATCACAACACTTAGCGGCTGGAAAGGTATGTTCCCTACAGGAACGGAAGCTACGGATAAGATCTTTACGCCGGATGTCGTACGTCGGAGTTGTTTAGATGCGGCTTGCCGAAGGCCAACCTTCACTACAAGCGAATGGCTACGATCAGTACATGCCATAGCAACTGCTGCTGCTATTGCTTCTGTGAGGCCCCTGTAATGGGACCCATGGGCAATATGCCGCTCTATACGGGGTGCCTCGTAAACCCAGGTGATGATCCGACCCGCAAAATCCGAATTCACAATGAGAATAACTGCGTTTATTTTCCCAACTGTGCATGATGCCATAGATTTGCAGAAAAAGCTGCCATATGGAAAGATTGAGGAATCCAAAAGCCCTCATTCTCGTTTGTGCAGCACTGAGCAAACAAAATAAATCCATCGGGGCGCTTAACTCTGCATACGTACAATGAAGGCGCAAGCCTGTCGATTCCTACGAACGACTTCTTTCCTGCAGCGTCGTATTTGCCTCACTTTCTGTGATTTCGGTTCTTCGTCTTACAGCGCTAATTACGCCAGCAAGCACACTGACAAACGCCACAGCTTCCCTGGAATCACAGTACTCCGTAGCTGGTGTACACCTGCTCTAATCACGTGCTATCACGTTCAGGTTGACGTGCCACGCCATATTTTCCAACTTTTACCTTTCAACTTCACAGTTTGGCAATCTCATCGGATCCTGCATGTGTTTTTGACCTTTTTGCGGGGTATTATATTTTTGAAAATACTTTTGTAATCGATCCAATCCTACCGCGCAGACTATTGATCTAAATGCATTTTAAACATGTTTTTGTGGTGTATTTTAATGATAAACTGATTTGTTATATTCTTTAGTATCTGTCGTTATTAATACATATTTTTTTCATTCTAAGGGCGTCAGGGGGCCTAGATTCAGTGGGGGATTATGGATATTCTATTGGTACCTCAGAAGACCGCGTATTGTATGATGTAACAAGAGCTCTCGAACAACACCTGTAACTGCGCAAAAGGCCCAGCGGGAGGCCAGCGGAATGGCGGCAGTCCCAAACCATGTAAAGCAGCAACCAAGATATGCGTGAGATATGAGATTTTCTTTGCATATGCGTGTGATTGTCGCTCAAGAAAAAAAATAACCAGTGAACTTTCTACGGCTGGTGCTTTTGTTGCCTTTTGTGCGTCTTGTTGTCTCACGACAAGGCCTCTCTTCCTACGGCAATCGTCAATACCTAAATCTTGTTTAGATTCTTGATTGTGACCATATTTCCTTGAAGCCAGTGTTGGGAGCGACAATGCGGCGCGAGGTGAATACGAGTAGAGTTCCTGGCTGTTATTCTAGTGCTGCGGATTCATCTTAGCCCTTTGTTTGGAAAAATAACCATTGTTCGTGCACTGATGTCTTGTAAATATATGCTGCTCTCATCCTATTTCTTCCTGCGGGCATCCAGCTGTGTCTTCGGGAAGCCCAGATTCTAATGAACGAGCAGATACCATCAAATTGGATCTGGGTGGTTGTACCACCTGACCACATTCTTCCGGCTGGAACTAGCCTCGTAAATTGAATAATACAAAAGATTTCCAGGTGTATATTACTGTATTTATGATCTGTGAAAGTGCATAACCCAGCACATTCTAAAATGCAGGCGACTACTTAAACCTACAAAGCACGTTTATACAGTCAAGCGACATCTTTTACCTATAGTCACCCTTCTAGTTCAAATCTCACAAGATCACGAATGTGTTTTTTATTTTTTTAGTATTCACACCAGCTTTCCTTTTCTTCACCGGAAAACAACAACGCTGCTTTTTCGAAGATTGTGGCGCTTAAGGCTTCCGCCTTAAATACATAGTGGCTGCTGTGTCGACGTAAGATAGTTTGCCGTAAGCGCAACCAGCGACGTTAGAAAAATAAAGCTTTTTCTCCAAGCCACCTCACGCTTCGGTCTTGAGCCTCCGTCAACCAAGAATCAATGTGTGCCCTAATGCTTGACTGCAATTTAAATGGTAGAAATCACCGATTGAGAAATCGTCGTACAAGAGAAGCATAGTGATGATCAATAAACGTTTGTTTGAGCACTGAAGATTGTTTGGCTGACCACCAGGTTGAGGGCCCCCTTACCCCTGAAATCTCTGGGTCTGGGCAGCCTGTCTCACCTGGTTTATCAGATGTTGTTAGTAGTACGGGTTTGAGCTGTTGAGCTTACCCTCTGATTGGTGAACTAAGAGGTTGGGATTTGGGGCATGAGTTGGTGAATGTCGGCACTCCCACACCTTGTGGTAGAGTCTATGCCGTAGGTAGAATTCGGGTCGGCTGTATGAAGTAGTTTGGTACCATTTTATCTGCACCTGTCGGTAGAGAACAGCTTCTTCGCGAGACATTTTGAGATGCGGATGCAGAAATTTTCTTCGTTCGAAGTGGTAACGGGGCCAGAATTTCGGAGTGTGTTTTCAAGATGATTTCATGCGGGCAGCTCACAAGAGTACTTTCTGCAATCCCGGAAGACAACGTCCAGTGTTTGTTAACGCAGGCTGCGGCATGAGCCACCTATTTTCCTTCCAGGGATTAAGGAGCCGGTGTCCAGATGATGTATATCGGGTAGATTGCGTTACGTCAAAATCATCTTCGCAGCTTTTGTTGAAGTACGTCCTGTTAAGAAGTTTTGAAATGCAATCTGATAGTATGAGATAATATTGACGTGGTCCTTGCCCATTGGGGCTGCAAGGGCAATGGCAATGAGGGCATCTCCAGCCCCTGTTTGTCTGCCGCAGTGACATAGTCGGCTGAAATATTTACAAGAAAAAAAAAGGTACCAGGGTGGCCCCATTGGAGTTGATGTGAATTACAGCCTCTGGCGAAATTTTTACAGTTAAATATAGCCGCGAACCACGTATGCACATGTTTTCTTACCTGCGCCCAGCCTTGCTCGGCCATCATTGTCTATGAAAGAAAAATAAAGCATTGAATTGAATTTAATCTTATCCAGTGTTTCAAGGTGAGCGCGCGTTTGCTCCTGCTATCGTTCGCCGCGTCTGGCCATCTTCTTTGGTAGGGAAAGAGGGTAACCTTGTCGGCACTAAACTAGGCTGTTCTAATTACATTAACAAAACTTTCTATCGAATTGCATGCTTCCGGAAAGGACGGCGTTCAAAATAGATGCGTGCGGAGCAAGCGCCATGGCATTTTCATTCTGTTTGTACTGATTGTACGCGCGTCGGCACTTCCATTACCCGACGCTCGATTGTGCACCTACCTTTGTTTGGAGCACGAGGTCGCGGTTTCGGTTCCCGGCCACGGCGGCCGCTTTTCTGATGGAGGCGAAAAGCAAAAACGCCCGTGTGTACGAGATTTCGGCGCACGTTAAAGATCCCCAGGTGGTCAAAATCAATCCAGAGCCCTCTACTACGTCGCGCCTCATCACCTGCGTTGCGTCGGCGCGTTCAACCCTACAATCAATCAATCAATAGTTTATGGAGGAGAACTAGTTCGCTCTAGTAAAGCACGTTTGCTAAAAGAAACCCTGCGTCGTTTTTTGCAACATCCCATTATGTCGCTCGAATAAAATTGATTCATTCTATATTTATTTATTCCTTAATTTATTTATTTATTTATTTATTTATTTATTTATTTGTTTATTTATTTATTTATTTATTTATTTATTAATTATTTATTGTTTATTTGTTTATTTGAATCGTTCATGCAATAAATGAAGTTATTTTTTATTAACTACTTCCTCGAGCTTGATCACCTCAGGGGGCGCAGTTAGGCACGGACCTACAGGTGGGTGGCGGTTGAAGTAATTAAAGATTGAAATCACTGGTTTAATAAATTTATTAGTTGATTGAAATTATTGATCATGGTCATTTACTTTTTTGTCTCCGGTATTTTGTTCTCAGGAAGATTAGAAAATCTAGGGCTGGTCGCGTCACTTTGTACACGGGGCATGTTCAATTTCGCCGCATATCGATTTGATGTCGGGCAAACGCCATCCATCATGGATGAAGCAAACAACCCTCAAAAATTTTAGATTTACGTTTTATGGTTCTAGCGCTTCTCCGCCACTAGACATATGTGAAAATAGGAGTTGAGAAAAAAAAAACGTGACGAAACCAATTCTGGAGCTGCGCTTTTATCGATTTGGAGGACGCAGGAGGTTCCCACGCAACTGAAAGCACGGCGCGAATACTGCGCCTCATTGAGGCTAGTTGCGCTAGATAATCTGAAACAGCAGTGCTGATAACACTGGTGCAAACTGATGCCCTACATGACGGGGTTTAAGCCCTTGACAGCCAAGAAAATATTCAGTTTTGTAGAGAGTGCTCTCACGCGGCTATTATGCGCACATCACCCAGCACCGTACTTTTCTTCGACGTTACGTTGGTTGAAAATGCCACTTTGATGACTGCAGCGGCGTCGTTTACAATAATACCAGGTGGGCTGGTTTTGCCTTTTGTTTTTTTCGCATCAAGTAAATACATGATGCTGGAGGTCCGCAGAAAAAGCCGACTAGATGCCAGCTTGACGGAGCCGCAGACCTCCCCTCCCCCGCTTTCCCCCACTGGCCGCTTGAACAGCATTTGAAAACGTTGTCCGAAAATCAAACAATACTGTTCGTTACAGCAATCGGGTTTGTAGGAAATCATTAAAATGTAGTGACACAGGAACATCATTAAAATACAGCATAAATGTCATTAAATACAGTAAAAAATCACTAAAATACAATGACACGGGGAAAACAACCACAGAAAGTGTGGGCTCGACGATTGTAATAAAAAGAGCATTAAACACAACGGAAAGAAATATATTTGCCGCTTTCGTCAGTGGCAACCTAAGAACATAAAATGCAACGAACCTCTACATGGAGAAAAAAAGAAAACCTAACGAATTTCACGTGTTTTTTTTTATGCGGCCAATCGTTACGGATGAAGCGATATTATTCTGCAATAAATCGTGAAGGAAGCTTGGCAGAAATCGGAGACGAGTAAATTTAAACCGAGATTCATTGTAGTTTGGGTTCCTCTAGGGGGAATTTAACGGAGGCCAGACGTTTTTTTATCTGCAGCTTAGCACACCATCTCTTGGTAGCTCGAATTTAGAGCGGTGATCATGACGTGCATGTGCTGAGAAAAGGGACTGCCGCATTGACTGACCTTTTATATATTTGCAGGTATTTTCACGCTTACAAAATATATTCCGGCGATTAAATTGTTACAAACTGTAGCGGCCAGGCATTAGAAGCCCCGTCAGACAACGCTAGATACACCAAAATTGGCATAAACTTTTAAATGCAAGCAAGAGCCCCTAGGTCAAACACTAAACTTAGGGTGGTGCCATTTCTGCTGAAGGCATTCGCGAATACGCGCATGAAGTTCGTCTAATTGACATTCTAGGTACTAAGTAGTTCGTTGAGAGAAGATACCAACAATTCTGCTCATTTAAAACGCTAAGCCAATGCCTTCATTCAACTGATATTTCATGCACACGCACTTCGCCCCAAAAACGCGGGAAAAAAAGCAGTATTTAGCTCAGCAGCAAACGTCGAAGCGTGCATAATATGTTCGCCCTACCTTTTGCTTGTCGCATATGCACGGACGAAACTTCACACTTCGTTTTCCTGGGCTCAATAAACCCTCTGTCTGCTTTCATATATGATATTGACAATTATTTTCTGGGGCAACCCAGGTTTGGCAATGGAACATATGCGTCTACATAAAAGAAGCAAGTGCTGTAATAGGATATGAGTCAGGTACAACTGCACAAAAAAAAAAGACACGGAGAATGACGTAGTTACAGAAGAACTTGCAGCGGAAGATATATACAGCGCGAAGTTCAAGCATTACGAGCCACACTGCCATCTTTCCTAGGATTGTTCAAACGATGCGAAGCGTATATTGGCATAACGAAGGAAAATGTAGCAGCAGCGAAAAATCGCTAACGCTTGCCGTGTCAAATGGCCGTTCCGTGTAGTTTTTTTGCGTTAGTTTGTAGCCGTCAGCATCCCGTGTAAAGCCGTTTTCAATTGAACACTCGTGAAAACTTCAACGCTGGCTGAAAAACGTTGTTTTCGAATTGCGGGTAAAGCATTTCTAACTTAGTAAGCGAATTTGAAATACCAACACATAGCACATACCACTATAGGAAATCGATGGATCACGGTTTTATAAAATGGCTCAAGTGAATTTAAAATAACCAAATAAGGAAAGAAGGAGTGAAAAAATATTTACTTCCTAATAATAGCTTCATCCCAGGCTGAAATTAACGGCACCTCTGAATGTTCGGCCAATGATTTCTTTTTGTGAAAGTCAAATGCAGCGCCTAATGCAAGGCATACAAGCGACTTGTTCCTCTCTTTGTGTCAACTAATCTCCTGCCTCAAATGAACCCATGGCTTCGCTTGCCTTCACATATGGTGGCACGTATGAACTTCCTGAATTTTGGTATTCCTCAAGGCCTCACATTCTTGCAGGCGCTGCTGTCGCCGAGCTGTTTGTGCGGCTGAGTGGTCCAGCTAGCTGATATTACCTTTAAGAAAAAGACGGCGCCAACACATCTGAACCAAAAAATCGATTGATCACACCAGTTAATATTTTCCACGAAATGGTCGAAACGAAGTTACACAAAAAACGCATTTTTTTAATGAGACAGCAAAAACCACGGCATTCAAAACCCAAAACGCACACGCGCTAATTGGCCGCCCCTTAGGCGGCACACCGCTGACAGGTCACTATGCCGTTGAATGACGTCAAAATTGATGGCCGATCGATTCTTGACGTGACGCTCGTTCTTTTGTTTTTCCTCAATAGAAACGAACTTCTGACGGCGTAGGATCAGGCGTTGTTCCCGGCTTCATGGCCACTTTTTACGTAATAGTCGCGCGCAAATGATCCGAGTGCGCACGCCCGAACGCGCCCACAGACATGTCGGTGCACTACCGTGTATCACGTGCGTGTCTCCAACGAAACAAGATGTCTGTCAAATATGCACGCGACATTATGCGTCCGTGGGACGGGCTCCTGTCTCCCAATGTAGACACGTCGACAATGGAGGAAAACTTCTGCATATGCGCAACCGTTGCGATTGTGGAGGAGGTACTACAGGACGTTTACGCACGCAGGTATCGGCCTGCGGCACCGTAAGGATTAAGCAATTCCAGGCTGTCATTGTCCAAGTAACTGAAGGGGCTATTCTGCTCAGCCTTTATAGTAATCACGACGAGCGAGTGAAATTACGTTGGGTTAAACGACAGACGTCGTCTTGTGACGTTTTGTCGTGGACAACGTATTCTTCCTTATGTTGTACAGATGCTGAAACATTATGAAGGAATGAAATGTCGCCGGTATCTCTGAGTACAGAAACGGGAAAGCGCATGACAGCTACGAAGATGGGCGTTTGAGCTGCGTGTGCGTGTGGCCAGCCCGTACGCGTGATCGTTCGATGTGATGGTCTGTGCGTTTCTGCACAAATACGTGCCTATAACCACCCGCACTCGACAATAAACGAGTCCGCGTAATCAAAAGTAACCCCGCCTACACACGCTATTGAAAAAATGAAGTGAGCGCACAGAATGAACTACCGAGATTAGCGTCTTTGGTTTCCACGACCGCTTCAAGCAGCGCAAAGTGACGGAGGCTCTGGCAACGATGGCTCCTCTACAGATCACAAAGGAATCCGGATGCGACAGCAGCCCGGTGAGAAAGGTACTCTGTGTCAGGCTCTAAGCTTGGACAGTCTGCAAATCAACGTGTCTGAGTTGAATGCGCTATAGAGGAGCAGTATAATTCATACGCCAAATACACTAAAGTTTTTCGCATACGATCTCCTCAAGTAGGCGTGAAGTGAACGCGAAATTGGTGTTCCAGCGTGTCAGCATGCAGCCATTTCTCCAGCTTCCAGCTCCCTTGCGAGTGGACTGCCACTATTTTCGTTAATTCAACAAAAATAGGCCTAAAATGGGAGAAATCACCTGTTTTGGGTGCCCACGCCAATTTCTCCAACTTCTTAGAACCTTTATTTGCGGCCTTGTGGCCTTTCTGGATGGGAAAATGGATGCAAGCACGCATAACACTCTTGCTTGTTTTGTGCGTGTGTGTGTGTGTGTGTGTCGAAGGGTGGGCGACATAGCCTTCTCGCACCTCCCCTCCAAAATGTTTATTAATTAAGCTTTTCATTCCCGCTAGCTTTTCCTTTCGAGGCGGATAATTTACCTCTGGGAGTCCCGCTCCCTCCTGCTATGTAAAGTTTCCCCTAAAAGAAATCATGCAAGGGTAAATCCCATGAAGTCCTCACTTTTCTTAGTCTAATATCGTTCGACATCAACCTCGAACTTCGAAACATTATACTTAAATGGCGAAAAATTGCTTCGGCGTGTTGCACTTTGAAAAAATGTTTCCGTATCAATCCCACGAACCATTTGACCATTGACCACTCCTTCTCCTAAAGCCTGTTACCTAACTTGTTGCTAACCTAGTGTCCATTACCTTCATCTTAAAATGATGTGCTACTTAAGGTGCGATAATGGCTTTGCTTAGGATTTAGGTACTTGGCATACCGTTTCTTGATTATTAAATTCCAAGCCTGCCAGTACGACTATACGTACGCTCGCTTTTTCTCGACAACCTAACGCTATATACAGCGCAGTTTACCTAGCGTCTTTCCACATTATCGGAAAATACTTGTACGCTTTTTCGGTAGTGCTAGCGGTGAAAGACCCGCAATGTTTACCTAGTGAAAACCCAGGAAAGTGCAGAAGCATCGCGTGGGAAACATTGACGACTACACCTCCGTTTTGCTTCTGCTAGAAGTGCAAATGAACTAACTGTTTTCGCGACAAATATATCCTCATGCACCGCACGCTTGATTATCTCCCACGGAATACGTTATGAAGACACGCTGCCACATTTTCTACTGTCTGTCGAGCTTTACGTATACAGTCTTCTTCAGATTTCTTCAGTAATTTCTGTCACTCTAAGTGGCGCAGTATCGTATTCGCACGCGCCATAAGCAGTTTATTTTCGCGAAATAAAGTGACGCGCAGTAAGAGTGCAGGCGCAGATGTATCACGCTCTCGTGACGAAGCGTGTGAACAAGGATCAGGAATCCTTTTTTTTTTGTAACAACACACGGTGTTATTACGAAGGAGATAATGAAGGAGTAAGAATGAATTATTCACGCTGTAATTACGCTAAACCAGCCGCTCTGAAAATGGGAGGCGTAAGAACATGGCGTTTAAATGAAGGTTCCCAGAACAAAACATTGGTGTTGCTAGCAGTGGGTTATGCTCTCAACTTCTCCCGCATCGCCTCTCTCGAGCCAATAATGCGAAAACAAAAGGCTCAAGAAAAACATTCTGCAGCAATTCAGAGAATTGTTTACTAATTCGCAGCTTTCTTATGCGGCTTTTCTTGAGTGGGAGTTTTTACAGCCAAATGTTACGGTCTTTTCTAGATCCTGTTTGACCAATTATCTCCATTTACGCCGTTGTGACGTACGAGTACAGGTGAAGCTTTCGCAAAATCTAGATTATTCTGGAAATACTACAGGGCATTACACGGTTGGGTATTTCCCATAATTTTTTTCTATTGTCCTTATTATCTTATTTTCCAAAATTTATTTCCACCAATTATCTCCATTTACGTCATTATAATTGTTACATTTGGTACTTCCGTGAAATCTGCATTCACCGTATTTTTTAACATTTTTCTTATTTTTTTAGTTTTTCAAGATTTCGCTTGCCCAATGCTCTCCGTGTACGCTATTACAACGATTACATTTAGAACTTTTTTGCGAAATCTCCATTATTGTGGAAATGCAAGGCGCCACACGCTTCGCCATTTTTCGTATTTTTGTAATATTCTTCTTATTTTTCTACGGAAGAGTTGAGGCTTGATACGGTTGGCACATAACTTTGTGAGTAGAGGGCAGCGCAATTAGCGGGACAAAGCGAGGACGAGACAAAGGCAAGCGCTTATGTTTTCTTCGTCTTCGCTTCATACCGTTGATTGCGCTGCCCTCTACTCTCAAACTTATTTTTGTAGTTTTTCAAAATTTTGTTCGAGCAATTTACGCTATTGTAACGATTAAAGATGGAACTTTCGCGAAATATATGTATTATTCTGGAAATGCAGGGCGTTGTACGATTTGCCATTTCCCGTAATATTTTTTTACAGTTTTTTCTAGTTTTTCAATCTTTTGTTCGACCAATTATCTCCATTTCGCTAATATAACGATGGCATTTGGAGCTTTCCCTAAATCTGCAATATTGTGGGCATGCAGGGCGTTACACGGTTCGCCATTTTACGTATTTTTTTTATATTTCTCTTGTATTTTTGGTTTATCTACATTTCCGCTATTAAAACAATTACACGTGGAACTTTCACCAAGACTGCATTATGGTAAAAATGCGGGGCGTTACGCGTTTCGCCCTTTTCTGTATTTTCCATCTTTTAGTTATTTTTAGTTTCTATTATTTTGTGGTACCAGCTATCTCCATTTACGCTATTATAACAATTTCAAGTATAACTTCAGCGATATCAGCATTTTTGTGCAAATTTATTTATTTTAACATACTGACAATCCCACTGGCGATTTTTGCGGGAGGGGCAATACATCGTTTCAAATACACAAAATTCAAACGTGCTTTTGTTCATACAGGACGAGATCAGCATGAACATGTGAGCCAGGTTGTCTACATGACACGCGAAGGTTACATATTACATATGAAATCTGAAATTTCATGCATCAAACGTCACCAAGTTCAAGGAAAAACAAAGCAACAAAACATAATCAAATTCATTGCAGGATAAAACACAGACAGAATTTGGAGGGAATATTTTACAGCAGCGATTAAAGAACGAGCAAAATGCAGGGCATTACACGGTCCTGGCTATTGAGGTATTCCGCAAATAATTGTACGCATGAAAATCCAGTGAACTTTCTCTGCTTCGCAACAGCGTAGCGTTTCGGGCTACATAAGAGCAAAAATCGTGGCCTGTCTGCCTGCCCGTCCCACGATTCAACCACCGAGCCAAAAAACGGGTAAAAAATGCTTGACCAAGAAATATATATGCACAAGACCGTTCCAAAAATCTGAAATTGTTGGCATAACTTATATCATCATCCTCATCCTCATCATCATCCTCATCATCATCATCATCATCATCATCATCATCATCCTGCCGGCGCCCACAGCAGGGCAGAGGCCTCTCCCATGGATCTACAATTACCCCGGTCCTGTGCTAACTGCGACCAATCTATCCCATGGATCTACAATTACCCCGGTACTGTGCTAACTGCGACCAATCTATCCCCGCAAACTTCTTGATCTCATCTGCCCATTTAAACTTTCTGTCGCGCCCTGCCACGCTTGCCTTCTCTAGGGGTCCACTCTGTTACCCTTAATGACAAACGCTTATCTTGCCTTCGCATTACATGTCTTGCCCAAACAAATTTCTCTTCTTAATTTCTACTAATATGTTCTTTACATGCGTTCGTTCCCTGACCCACTCCGCTCTCTCCTTGTCCCTTAGTGTTACACCTATCATCTTCCGTTTCATTGCTCGCTGAATCGTCCTCAGTATACGTGAACCCTTTTAGTGAGCCTCCAAGTTTCTGCCTCGTAGGTGAGTACGGGTAAGATGCAGCTGTCATACACTTTCTTCTTCAGGGACAATGGTAGGCTGCCATTTATTTTCTGAGAATGCCTGCCGAATGCACTCGACCCCATTCTTATCCCAACCTCTGCCTCGTGGTTGGGATCCGGGGTCACTATTTGCGCTAAATATATATATTTGCTTACCATTTCTACTGCCTCACCACTTATCTCAAACCACTGTGCTCTCCCAAAGTTACTCATCCTTACTTTAGTTTTCTGCATATTAATTATCAGGCCCACGGTTCCACTCGGCTTGTCCACCGCAGTAATCATGCGGTAATCAGGTGCAGTGCGGTAACCAGGTAGACCTCTCATAAAGATGCCAATAATTTATATATATATCCACATTATTCATGCGGAAAAACATCGGCAGGCATATTTGATGGAAAATTTAAATGCATAACCGATAGTACGACTGTTTTTTTAGAAAAGAATACATGCTGGATTTGATTTTCACAATAGCAAATGGGAAAAAATACGTTAAAATCAGTGTCAAAAAGGCGCGAGACAAGAGGAAACAATACAAAAAAATAGGCAGCTCGAGCTGCTCCAAGCGCGACAGAAACAAAAGGTTCCAATAGATGGCGCCCGAGCAGTGCATATCAATACAATTGTGCAAACGTCAATCCTGACAGTCAGCGAGAGGTGAGGTAGATACTATAAAGGACGGCAGGGGCAGTCAGTGTTGAGCGTCACGTGGTAACGGCGCCAACGGACTATCGTCTGTTGACAACATTTGAAGCGAAACAAGCAGACGCGCAGCCCATTTTAATCTCGTTGTTGTTTACAACTCCACGCAAGGCTGACAACAAACGGGTGTACTGTGCCTGCAGCTCTGATCGGTTGCCCAATGTACCTTTTTCTAGTTTTTAAAAACACGCACTTAGGCAAACTTAGTTATTTGAATTCTACATTTTTATTGCACCATTCACCACAAGTATTGACCCTCAGTTAATTTATGCATGCCTGAAAGAAAGTAAATGACACGCGCAGTTTCAAGTCAATCCACACTGTATCGTCGTGACGCCCCACTGGGTTGTCCTCACTCTTCGCGACGTTGATGCACACGAGTTCCAATGTTTCAAGTGGACGGTCGGTCAGGCACACTGTATTTAAGGTAAACGCACCCGCAGTTTGTTGGACGCCGCCCTGTGGATTTCAAAGTAGATTGTCACTGGTGACATCACTAAAATGGGGAGGAGAACGACCTGAGAGAAGCGTCACTTCCAAAAAAAATTATGCAAGTGTGCCAAATAGTATTTGTACACCACTTAAGCATCGCTTTAAACTTTTGCCTGAAGTTATGATTCCTCAGCGTTTATAACTTACTTCAGTACCCTTTAAAAAGCTTACATGCAAACAATATTTTATTTCGGGCGACTGAAATCTGCGTCCATGTCATGTGTACATTCCTTTTTATTTGCAAACGCTTTATAACGTTATTTTTGTTAGCATCCGCTTTCTTACGTTTTTTTTTCTGTGTAAAAGCAAGTAAAGATAACAAAAAAGAAAGAAAGAACACGTAGAAGAAAAAAGCTGCAATCAAATCTTGAGTTTACTGTGCAGGTTCTATCTTAGTGTTTTCTGCGTCCCGAAAGCGAATATGTTGTACCAACGTGAAGCAGTGTAGTCATGGTTTCGGTTTTTGTTTGCTTCTACGCCCTTTGGTTCGTCGGCTGCTGGTTTGCTCGTGTGTTCCTTGGTTCGTTGGATATTCATTTATTAATTATTCAAACAAATAACATTTCTTTTCTTCGTTCCTTTGTTTGTTTCGAATGATCTATAAATCCCTGACGTCCCAAAATAAAACTGAGTTTTCAGATTACCGCGCTTCTTGCATCAACCTCTTCAGTGCATTGGTCTTCCGCGCTACTATGAAAGCGCTGAAGCAGTACTAAGTCGTATAAACCAAAAAACTTGGTCAGCCAGTGGGAGCTGCTTCGCCGTTGTAGCTCGAAACACACCTTCTATATTCTCAGGTGGAGAACTAACTGGCCGAAACAATCCTTTCTATCAATGTGTTCCGATTTTTTATTAGAAATGACGGCATTTACAAAGCAGCCCCCACGCAATGGAATACGCACAGTCATTGCAGAATATTTCTTTGATAACTTAGTAGCCAACAGTACCCACTACAGTCAGATACTACAGTCAGATACAGTCAGATACAAGAAACTGACAAACACCAACTAGCCCAACATGGTACCCTTTTGCACTACCGTCAGTTAAATTTTCTTACTTAGCACAAGGCAATCCTTAAGGGTGGCTTCATGTCCACGTGCGCTTTTGCCTCGTTCTTCCATCAGAAATCTGGAGAGCTATCATGGTGCTGGTCTTGGTACCTGCTCCTTTCTTTGATAATAAGCATAAGTGCCCCTGATGTGTAGCATACTGACGGCACAGCTCATCGAGCTATTCCCCAATGCAGAGACGAGCTGTGTATAACCCGGTGTGAGCTTAAGGTCGAACCGTAGCATTTGTTTCTTTTTTTTTTGCAATTTATACCCTCCGGGTTGTGTAGTGCAAAGTGTCGCTCTATTGTCCGAGAGGTACCGAATGCCTGCCATTTTGTATTTTTTCGCAGGTCGAGGAGGGTGAGGCTGCGCGGTTTACGGTGTACTTAGGAAGGGCATGAGTGTATGATACGCAATGGCCCGAAACCTCTCAGCTGTGGATGAGGATAGATGGAGGTTCGAGCAAGGCCCAGTTCCTCTGGTACTCCTGCTAACGAACCTCCCAATTGCCACAACGTATACATCCCTGCAAGAGCGTGTCGCGTTCCTGCAGGTTGGAAACAAAGGGAGGTGCTGGGGTTGTGCTCATAGTCCTATTCTGGCGCATTTCTTTTCTAACTCACTCACTCACTCACTCACTCACTCACTCACTCACTCACTCACTCACTCACTCACTCACTCACTCACTCACTCACTCACTCACTCACTCACTCACTCACTCACTCACTCACTCACTCACTGGCCAACACATTCCGGCAATATTTTAAAATATCCCTTTCGTTGCAATGGCTTTCGTACCATGTTATATTTAACAATTCGTTGTTTCCTGCCGTTTACCACCGTGGTTGAACCCGCCGCGGTGGCACAGTGGCTGCTATGGCGTGGGCTGCTGAGCCCAACGACACGGTTCGCTTCCCGGCCGCGGCGACCGCTTTTTTTATGTAGGCGAAAAGTGAAAACGGCAATGAGTTCGAGATATCGGCGTACGTTAACGATCCCCAGGCGGTCACAATCAGTCCGGAGACCTCCCCTACCGCGCCCCCCATTGCCCGTGTAGCGTCGACGCACTAAACCCCATAATAAACCAAATAAATCAGTCAACCACCGTGTTTGAGGGAGAAGCATGGCGTCTGCTACCAACGCGCAACAAGTATACCTCCTCTGGGTATCGTCATAGTCGCCGATGTTCATTTATGTGATAAACATACTGAATCAAAAAACATCAAGGCCCTCTTCTGTTATGGAAGGCCTTGTTTGGAGAACAAATCTACGGATCAGATTCAGTTCCGCTTTGATGGTTGTCGTAAGTGGTTTGTGTTCGTACATAAAGTAGGGAAAACTCTAAGCATTGCCGCAGGTATGGTAACATTTTTTCAGCGGCCGCCGTTTTGACGACACGCATTCGCTATGCGGACGCATCAGCCTGGATGCATACACTTCCGCAGTTACCACCGCCATGGCGACAGCGGATATCGATTACAGCGCCAGCGCACGTTCTTGGCGTCACGCAGTGAGATAGGACTAAGCATACGAGAGATGCCAAGTGTTTCCATTGACGTTTGCGCTCCCTTTGTTCGACACTTCGCTTTACGCGAGGAGCTGTCGCCACCGAGAAAGGATAAGGAAGTACCTGCAGCGTTCCACATCTACGCGCATTTCCTCGTACACGCCCGAGTAAGACACATAACTCGGATTTAGTCTTGAAACCTCCGGCCCCGCAACGCGACTCAAGTTACTTTCCCTCCGGCCATTTGATTGCGTAATAAGCGTGATGGCGAAACCGCTCGTGCACGCAAGTACCACTTCGTCTGATTTAAACAGATGAACCGCGCAAGGGGACTTAATAAGCTAACCCACACTTAGTTCCGAACGTAGCATCTGGCAAGCTTCTTCGGGCACAAGCTCAATACTTTGGGCTACGTTCTTAAACACCCCTCGCACCGAGCCAATCCTTCTTCGAGAAGACGTCAAAACTCGCACGGCGGCTTTCGTGAACGTCGAGATCTTTTTTTCGTGATTTGTCTGAAACACGGCAAATCGCAGCCCTGCTTTTTTGCGTTTAGGCGTCGCACGTTCGACCTTCGTCCACTAGTTGTTCCTTGGATTACGTTACAGTAGGCCGCGTTGACGTCAAAGAGGTCGCCAGGGGTCATCATTATGGTGCCACACGACAGTGCTACATGTATTGCGTAGTAGCGCCAGCATGATAACGAGTTCATCGTAAATGCCGATCGTCGTTCTGTCAAATGACGCACGAGAGAATTCAAAGCCGAGTTTCCGCAATGTCCGTTTTCTGTCTGATGAAATGTCGGTTGTTTAAGGCTTAACTGAAGGACCAACTTATGCAATAGGCTTCCTTGCGGCCTAACGGGAAGATTAAGCATGCCCAGCGTAGGTCGCAGCTATTTCCACCGATGTAGGCACATGTTTCATAAATCAAACCAAAATAGCAGTGCTGGAGTCGCCCTGTATAAAACCATGGTACTTTAAAATAACTGCAGTTTTTACTTTAGCTCTAACAAGACCAAATTGAAGTTTTTATTTATGCAGGCCGAATAATGTATCCTAATCTGTTGGTTTTCACATCTCTTCTGAAGTCGGATTTTAGCACAAATACGCCTACAGCAATTTTGAACCACGCAGAAAACATGCGAGTATTGACTGAGTTGTTAAATAAAGTGTCCAGTGTTGGCCAAAGCTATGAACGAAAAGCTTTAAATATGGCCGTAAAAAAACCGTCAGGGCCACGCGCAGGCGATGGCTACCGTCAATGTGGTTTTTATGCTATTGTCGTGCCCAACAAATAGCGGGCTCGCCTTCTTACTCCAAGATGATTTAGAGGTCCCGAAAGCGACACATGTATTTCTAAATTCCGTCTCCCTCTGGTGAACATCCTTTACGAAACGGCGCCAAGGGTTACACCGTAGTGTTAAGACCGATGTGTTCGCGCTCATGTTTGATTACCCCGTATTGATTCAACAGCCATTGCAATTGAACAGCGTGTCATATTCGCAATAATGAAATAATTAAAAGTGCCTTTCAGCACAGGCCTGAATTTAAATTACGCTAATATTTTGGAATCACTGTTTTCCTCATGTTGCACTATCTAAAATGTTTCAGCAGTCTCTGGACAGCCATGAAATACCTGCCGATTTAAAGGTCGGTAAGGCGGCCAGCTGCACAAGTTCGGTCTAGACACTCCTATACTGCTTATCGTCACATAACACTAACAAGCGCCCCGAGGCAAAATCATAAATGGGTTGTTTTTCTAATCCGGCCAATTCCTATGAAACTAACTCTTTTTTTCACCCCTGCTCAACATGGTTTCCGAAAGGCGTTTTCATGTGAGACTTGACGGTAACCTTTCACTCGCAGACTTCACCCGTTTTGGGACCACCGCTCATGCGCACACCGTGCATTTATAGACTTCTCGTAAGCCTTATAAAGTATCTCACAAATTACCTCCCCTAAAGCTAACTATACAAAACCTACATGTTAACCTTCTTACATGGTCTGAGTTATTCATTCTTTATCGGTCACCTTATATGACCGATAAGTAGCCAATGATCACGAATCATCACCCAGCGCCGTTTATTCTGGAATTCCTCAAGGTTCCGTTCTAGGTCCTCCGTTATTTTTTATTTACGGTGATCACATAACCGACTGTGTTTAATCTTGTTGAGCGCTGCCCCGAATTCTTTACATGCCAAACTTTTTCCCCGCCCTCTCTCGATTCTACTTACTCGCCTATCAACCCGCCCGCTTTAAACACGAACACATTCAACCTCATCGAAAATTGGTTCGTAGATGTATCGTAGATGTACTCCTGCGCCAGTGCCGGCCGTAAAAATACCCTTCCTTGACTGTTTGAGCCTTTTTCCAAGCCTCCTCGACACCATCATGCATTCTCTAAGGTGCCACGGGGTCAAATGTCCAATACCACCTTTGTACACATCCCCTCTCCCCATTATGGCCTACAGCTATCCTAGCCAATGAAAGTTGTAGCAACAACGTCTTCCTCTCTTCTTCGGAGATGCTTGTGCTCTTTTTCACTTAATTAATGACGATAACAACATTAAACTCATGCAAATGGGTACTGACGTGATCACATCTTGGTGCAACATGTGGATGATGGAGGTCAACACTAATAACTACAAAGTATTATGGGTGCCAAGGATTGAGACTTCTGCTGTACCTTCTTATCCCATTACTTATCCCATTAACAGTTGTATTCTTGAATGAGTATCATCTTACCGTTATTTAGGATCACACATATCCTCAGACCTTACTTGGTCAATTCATAATAGTAGTATACTTAACAATGCTAACCGAACGCTAGACTACATCCGTCGTAACATGTCTGCCGTCTGTGTCGCCCTAAAAAACTGCTGTTCTAAAACATTAGTCCGCTCAACACTTGAATAGGCTTCTCCGATATAGGACCCTAGCTGTGAAATTTTGACTAACTTACTCGAGTGTGTTCAAAAAAATGCCGCGCGTTTTATTTACCGTCATTTTTGTCGTAGCTCGACTGACGTTGCCATAAAAACGAATTGTGTTTAAGAGAACTAGCAACTCGTCATCGATATTTCCGTCTTTGTTTTCTCCAAACGATTTATTAACACAACCGTGTTCACTGTCGTACCGTCCTACCTAATCTTTCGTTTTCTCACGTGATGATTATCGACATAAAGTCGGAAAAATATTGCCACACTGCGACATGTGTCTCGTTTCAACTGGGAACATCGCACGACTGGAACAACATTCCCTGGACCAACTGCTGGAACCCTTACAGTTTCCGAAAACTTTAGCTTGACACTCTTCTTGCCGGCATCATTCAGCCATGTAACATCAACGTTGGTGATTTTGTTGTATTTTTGTGCAACTTGTCTCACTCCCTCTGTGAAGCCTCTGGCTGCGAGAGTAAAATAAATTAACTAAATGAAATAAAATGTGCTGGTGAATTACTTCGGACACATTTCCAAACTTGAAAGGTCCTCCAGACTGAAGTACAAGAAGTTCAACAGGCAAAGAAATTGCACGTATTAAAAATTCAAGCAGTGTTTCTAACGTACGCTTTCGGAACCCGATTATTACGACGCTGCCACACGTTCGACCAAAAGTAGGACACACTAGTACCATACGGGACAGTGACACACTCGAGCCCGTGCATTCAGGTTTTCTTGCAAATACAGGGTGGAATTTTTTTTTTACTTTTAATAGGGAAAGGCAACGCATTTTAAATTTCCGAGAATACTATACCTGAACAGGAGTTCCACTACAAGTCGTTATCAAAAATACAGCGGGATACTCCATTGCATTCGCACTACTTTGCTGCTGGAGATAGGTGTGATCACGCGAGCAAATTGGTTCGTCTAGTGGTGTAATCTTTAGGGTATTCTTAAAATATACATTTTTGTGCCGAAATAGTACTAACAACAAAAATGTTGGCCCAGCTTGCAGCACTGGTGGTGAAAGGCTGGAGAAACAGCATAGCTGGCGGCCCCTCTCCCTTCGTCGGCGACCCGGTTGTTGCACGTCACTAGGCTTTCCAAACTTGCCGCCGAATGTTCTCCGTGACTGGCAGACCCGGATAGGTTTGTTTCGCAGCATTTCACATCTTTCACAAAGTGGACCGCGGCGCTGGAAAAGGCGGCATCCGGCTTCCCGAACTCGTCGTCTGTAGCGCGAGCTGTCCTATTCTCCCCACTTTACGCGCTGACGCAGGTGAACTGTTTTCTCGGTATTTTTGCGAGCTTGGTATTTCTTCTTGGTATTCTTTTTCTCGGTATTTTTTTCTGGTAGCACTCGACGGCGGAACTTCAAGATTAAACTGGTCTGTTTATAAGACTAGAAAATAATAAAACACTGTTGAGGGCAGAGAGAAACCATCTCGTAGCTCCTGCTATTGCTTCGTCATCATTTACCGATGAGCCCAGCGCTAGTGACGCGCTACGAACACTCTCTTTCTCTTTAATTTGTATCCCGAACTGCGGCAAGCATGGCGCGTGCCCTTTCAGGGCATTTAACAAACACTATCACTTTCAGCTGTAAAACCAAAAAGGCAGAAAGAATATAGGCCTAGCTAATCTCCGGTGGCTTTCGATGTGATGCGTTAGTTATTATTCCAATTGTGACAGATTGCGTTGAAACTAAATTCCCTTCCCCCCCCCCCCTCTCCTTCCTCTCACGTCTTCCCACCACCCCTTCACTCCAACCAGCTTCCTACACCATCTGTCTCTTCATCCAGCTCCGTCCAGGCATCAAACGGCTATAGCGACAACATGCAACGACGGCGAGCTTCTCCGTGGGGAGTAAACCAACGGCGGGCTTTACACTTACCCGTCCTATGAACTCGGCGGTGTGACCATGGCGAGCTAATTACGTATCGAATTCCCTTGAGAGATCTCGAGAAACCCTGAATTTCGCAGAGCAAAATGCTCTCTAGCCTAATCTGACTGATCCAGTCGCCCGCGCGTGCGTCGGGGGGGTTATGACACGCATGCAGCGGAACAGCGCTTGGAATTCCTAGGTGGGTGATCAGTATCGCATTGCTTTCGTTATTGACAGCGCACCCTCGCTATTTCGGCGACCTTTTGCATTGCATCAGACGGGATCGTAATCGACAGCTTTCGCTTTTAGGATCAACTATTGATATCGACGCCCAGCGCTCCGCTTTAGTTTTGCATTGCGCACAGCTTCCTCGCCGGCCTTGTTACCGGCGAAAAGGTTGCCACCCTTGTGTCCTTCTTCATGTTGTCAGCACCTTTCTTTCGATGGTGTTTACTTTCATCGATGTTTGTCTATAAAACGTCAAGCTGGCCGCAATGCAGAACGAAAAGTTGCTGAATAGCCTCGAGATGCTTTGAAACGATATTTTGTTTACCCTTTTCCTTTCGTACGTCCTTATGTCACTCGAAGTGCGGTGTGTTTGACTTAAGCTATCTGCATCTGGCGTTTCCCGCTGTTGTTTTTTTACCTTGCTTATACCTAACTCTTTAACTGTTCGATTTTTAGAGCGAAGCTGCTAGCCTCTCGTTGGCCGCAAAATTTCGGGCTGTAAACAAGAAACCCAGGCAGGGTTCAGCAGTGCTCGACCACGACAGCCGAGCACATGCGTCAGGCGAAGCAGTACCCAGCATTTGCCATAAATGAAATCAAGAGCAATCTTTCTTTGCAATCAGGCGTACAGCAAAGAGTTCAAATTGGTTAAAAAAAACACTAAAACAAGCATCGAACCCGCAAGATAGTTGATAAGGCGCCTGCGAACAATGGGACCCATCTTTGTGTTCCTGTTAAAGACTAGGTTTGCAGCTGCTCGCGAAAAGGGGTGCTGACGTCATTCGAGGGTGAGGGAATGCGCCAGGCTGTGCCGCCACAGAATCCGAGCGCAAGTGACAAGCCCTCCGAGGTGACGAGGAATATTAAAGACGATAGTCTTTCTTGGGCTATTTAAACCCAGAAATTTTGGTCTGTCTGTATGTCTGTCCGTCTGTCTGTCTGTGACTCGATTCAGCCACCCGGCCAAAGCAAAACAATGCCTGCGCAATAGTCTTATATAGTCACAGCTAAATCTACCCGTCTATGTCCGGTGTAACGTTCATACTTGTCAACATTGTTGAAGAAGAACAAGACATTACGCAAATATGAGACAACAAATCAATACAGAAGTGCTATTTGCGGTGTTCCTTTGTAAAAAAATCAAACATGCTTGACTTCTGCGAAATTAAATACTTCATCAACTGCAGAAAAAGAATTCACTCCGCCGTCGCCTGCTGTCGCCCACGCCACTATAGCTTCTGGCGCCATTTTAAGAAATCAACCAGCAAAAGTTACGCAAGGTTCCACTAGATAGTTTCCACGTTCTGCTTGCAACGCACGTGGAGTAGGGAAACGCGGTTCTATAAACGCTGAAGTAGGGCGCCTTGATTAACGCACGTCTTCGCCGTACGGCAGCGTTCGCATCGAGACACCCGGTTTGGAGCAGTGGAACGCGGGAAATTTAAAATGATTTAAGCAAACCTTTGGCGTCCTTACCTTGGGAGGAGCGCGACGCAAGAGGAACAACATGAGAGGTGAGCGGGAAACCGATAAAGACTATCGTCTTTTGACGACATTTGCAACGAAAGGTGCAGATACGCGGCCAATTTTTTCATCCCCACGCACATCAGCATGTGTAGTGGTTTACAAAAGCTTCGCTGGACATCCACTTTTGCAGGACGGGATGGCGGCCATTTTTTATTTTAGCCATTGGATGTTTTCTAAAACAAGGCGCTGACTTCCCACATCAGGAACCTTAATTCCCGTTTCTTTATTATTGGCGGCCCAATCAATTGTTCATGACGATGAGGATGACGATGATCTTGATGACGATGATTATGCTACTGCTGGTGGAGGGCTTTAGTGGTTGTGGCTTATGAAGCGCTTCTAAACTTTCATATTTCTGTGCGTGTTTGACATCAAAGAAGCATGATGCACCACTGTCCAATACCATGACATGCTTTAGCCTGCCATACCGTCCCACCCATTACCATGTCACTCGATTCAATGCAAAGGTGTGCCGTATTATATAAGTATGCCGCGCGGTATGGCCGCAAACGCGACTGTAGAGAGTCCTAAAGTTTGGTAGTTGCGTAGTGTGACTAAAACGGTTTAATCATCGTCTCACAACCTGACGTTTTTATACATGGGTAATCCATGTGATGCATATCTTTTTAAAACACATCTTCAAAAGATTAACATCATTCTATAACGTTTTTTTTTAATTGACGCGGTTTAAAAACTGGCCGTTAATTTTGCGGACATGGCTGATTTTTATTGTTTTGAGAAAAGTGACGACTGGGCTAACTGGAAAGGATTCACAATTCTACACCACGAAACACGAATACACGAGGAAAAAGAGATGACGCGAGAGCTGTTCACACGTTTGCGGTCATTCGGGAAAATGTTACTTTTGTATGTTGTACAAAATGTGCGAATGCGCACGCACAAAAAAAAAACGCGATTGATTTACCTCCACTTCCACAAGTGGGCACTGTTGCAGCTGCGATGTTTTTATCAGCGCTAAGGTTCCCACGAGCCCAAGTCAGGTCCAGCAAAAGACGCGGAAAATCGACTCCAGAAAACAAAGGCTATTTTCGTCAAGATATGCCCCCTCCCCTCGTATAAAAAAACGTTATTAGCGATTATTCCGCTAGATGCGGTTAAGTCTGCGCTGTGGGTGGATAAATGCACGGCGCTACTATTCCCTCCAGCGTCCTAACGCCCATCTACCCTGCCGCTTAGAGATGTAAGTTTTCATGAAATTTTCAAGGCCGTGATAAAACCAGGACTTTGGGAAGTTTCTTTTCAGAAAAATCGAAAAATTTGAAACAAGACGATTCCGCACCCATCTATAAAAAATTCGACGTCCTTCTTAAAGATGCCATGCAGACAAAACACAAGTTTGGTTAATTCGAAAGACTGCTCCTTTAGAATCGTACTGACACCGCTTCTAACGCACACTTTGCTCAAATAAGCTTAATGATTAGGAAAAAATGGAATGGCCATGCGGCCCACCTATGATGTCGTATGTACCCAGCTGTGCGAATTGCTGAGGCCGGCAAAAGCAAACACAAATGGGGCAGGGCTTATAAGCTTGCCGAAAGAGCTATTCGCATTTCAATGTAATGTATATTCATTTTACAGCAGTAAGAATGGTGCGGTAAACAATGAAAGGTACGAAAATACATGTAAGCATAGAAGTCGCCCGCCGCGGTGGCTCAGTGGCTAAGGCGTTGCGCTGCTGAGCACGAGGTCGCGGGGTCGATTCCCGGCCGCGGCGGCCGCTTTTCTGATGGAGGCGAACAGCAAAAACGCCCGTGTGTACGAGATTTCGGCGCACGTTAAAAATTCCCAGGTGGTCAAAATTAATCCGGAGCCCTCCACTACGGTGCGCCTCATCGCCTGCGTTGCGTCGGTGCGTTAAACCCTACAATCAATCAATTAGAAGTAGCGATGCGCCCTGCCTTTGGTACAGGGCGCATTATGCCTGCTTTTAGATGCACATCACTCCGTCGTTTAGGAGTTGCCCTGCACGACACTGGCGGATTAGGGAAAGCGACGTTGTCTTTCGTGACCCTGTTTGTCGAGCGGACCTCATGTTTCACGGAACGATTACCTTCTACAGTAGCAAAAACAAGCCATGCGCAAATACGGTCAAAAACAAACTAACGGCGGACGACGGTTCTTGGACGAGTATGGTAGCGCCATCTGGGAGGAGTGGCGGCCAGCAAGGCAGCAGAGCCGAATGACGCAGTGGAATGTTCGTTTGAGGGTCTCCTGAATTTAGCAGTCCTGCATGGTCCGCGGTCAGTCCGACGACTGCGTTCGGACCGGAAGCCCCATAGGCATACATAGGAAAATCTAGCGCCGGATCGAGTCTCGGACAGTCCGCGGATGATACGGGACTGAAAATCAAGGGGGCCCTGAGTACGCGCACATACGACTTCATTGCTGACGTCCGTAAAACACACGATTTGGCAGGAGAATCATCACTTTAACTTATATTGATTAATTTCTCAGTGAATACGGCTTCATTTGCTGCCGGACATGCACGGGACACTATAAAACACGAAGTATTTCGAATAAAACAAACTTGTATTTCGTCTGCACGGCCTCTTTAAGGCAAAATCCTTAGATGTCTTATCAAAAGAGGAGAGTTACCGTAGTTGCTGGCGACCACACGAATGAAACCAAATTACGGCCTTTATAAAAAAGAAAACAAGTAAATAAAATGTTTATAGAAAACTATTAGGGTTCGGTTGAGATTTCAACCCAGGTCGCCAAGAGACGCAGCCAAGTGTTGGAACTGCAGCACTAACCCTGCACCGAGCCCGCATTGAACAAGAATTATACGGATGCATGCCGCCTGACAGGTTAACGTGACGTCATCGATCGCCAACGCGATGCAGCAGTGAAGAAATCTTCAATAATGACTGGCTTTCACATTCAAACCAGTTAAGAGACTTATATGTCCGCTGACATTTTTTTCCAGTTACTCTGAAAGGAATACCATTTTTTCATGCTTCATCAAAACCTGTGCATGATTTATCGTCAAGACATTGATTTCAGAAAACGTCTCCCTTACTGCAGATTGGTCCCATTGCGAAGAATGCTGCTGGAGAAGCTCTGCTTGTTTTTTCTCACTGTTATCCTGGTTGAAAAAAAAAAAAACGAAGAAAACCTGTTTTTTTTTTTGTTTTTCAAATGCTTTTTTTGTTTGTTTTTGTCAACAGTTCACATTTTTACGTCCACTTCTCAGAACCATCAGGTTACTTACGCCACGTCTTCGCAAGGAAAAATTCAAAGGTGCCGTTTTTTTTTCTAGCTACTCGTTAGCGCAATAAAAAATTGGCCGCGTATCTGCTCCTTTTGTTGCAAATGACGTCAAAAGACGATAGTCTTTATCGGCTTTTGCGAAGTAAATGCCTCCCTTCGCTTTACCGCTCACCTCTCATATTGTTCCTCTTGCGTCGCACTCCTCCCAAGGTAAAGATGCCAAATGTTTGCTTAGATCATTTTAAATTTTGCGCGATCCACTGCTCCAAACCGGGTGTCTCGATGCGAACGCTGCCGTACGGCGAAGACGCGCGTTAATCGAGGCACCCTGCTTCAACGTTTATAGAACCGCGTTTCCCTACTCCACGTGCGTTGCAAGCAGAACGTGGAAATTATCTAGTGGAACCTTGCGTAACTGTTGCCGGTTGATGTCTTAAAATGGCGCCAGAAGCTATAGCGGCGCGGGCGACAGCAGGCGACGGCGGAGTGAATTCTTTTTCTGCAGTTGATGAAGTATTTAATTTCGCAAAAGTGAAGCATGTTTGAATTTGTATAAAGGAACACTGCAAATATCACTTCTGTATTGATTTGTTGTCTCATAATTGCGCAATGTCTTGTTCTTCTTCAACAATGTTGACAAGTATGAACATTACACCGGACCAAAACGGGTAGATTTAGCTGTGACTATATAAGACTATTGCGCAGGCATTATTTTGCTTTGGCCGGGTGGCTGAATCGAGTCACAGACAGACAGACGGACAGACATACAGACATACAGACAGACCAAAATTTCTGGGTTTGAGTAGCCCAAGAAAGACTATCGTCTTTAAAAAAGGCTGTGTAAATGTAGGGGCGATTGCGTTCATTTCGAGGATAAATGTCTGGGATAAGCTCGCCACTTGTAGCTATTGGAACCGCAAGCAGTTATCCGACGCCTTGAACTGATATTTGGGAGAATGACATGCACTTATACACTGATGACATGCATCCCCGCAGTATAGTCCGCGATGTATAGCATTAACGTCTGCGGCAACGCGCTCTTGGACGCAACAATGGGCACGGTTTGCCGCTCGTTCCGTATAGACGACCCTTCAAAGAAACATAAAGAGGGGGTCACCGCATGCCTTTTTTGTTGCTTGTTTGCAAAGTTTACTTCTACGCGGTTCTCGGCACATGGCATGCGGTGGGGTTGGGTGGGGGAGTGTTGGAAAATAAACAGTACTACAGGGCAGGTTTTCAATTTCGGATAGCGCAGCACGTTTTCCAACAACAGCGTACTCCCAGCCATTATCAAATTTAAGAAGATTCAGGCATCGTCTCCCTGATGGATGTGTACATTAATACCGCCACATGAAAATTCGTACAGTGATTCGTATAGCGAACGGTGACCTGCGCTCACGAATTGCGCGGTCATGAGTGTGAGCTGAAATCTATATCTGTAGGGGTCGTTTCCCCAGCTGTAGAGGAGGGCGACTTCCGTTAGGCCAGCTTCAACCTCGAATGAACCTCAGCCTTACCACGTGAGTAGATGAGAGGTTGTGAACATGTTAGGCGACGCAACCGGCAAGCTAGTAAGCAACGTTTGCTGTGCTGCAACCGTTGGCTGAGTCTTTGTCTTCAACCGCAGCCAACAAGCTCGAAGTTCGGGACGTTTTGATTGCGTCTGGGGCTCCAATAAGGCCCGATATCAGCTCGGCTAGTTGTAGGAGTAGGCACCATCATTTTACGACTTTACTGCCTCGCAAGGAAAACGGCTCATAAATAGGACGGAGGAAGAAGTCATACCGTACAGCACTGGAGTCTGTATCGCTAAATAGAAAATTGTTCGAAACGAACGTCTCCTAAATGTTTCTACGAGTGTTTTTTTTTTTAATTTTAAGCTATGGTATTTGCGATTCAATTCCCTTCAAGCAATCAATAAAAGTCTTCTACTTACGTCGTACACTTGCAGTTTCCTTAGGCCAGCTAAGCAAGCAGATATATGATTTTCATTTGGCGCTGCGATTACTTGGTTGCGAGTCGCAACGCTAAAGGATGGATAACTTCAGCCCCTGGAAGCAAAGTTGTATACCCATGACTCCTTCAGTATTTGTTCGAAAGCACAAAAGTGGCCGTACTCAGATCCCGTGAGAAGCTGCCCTGATATAGTCTGTGACAACACATTTCTTCCACCTAAAAGCCGCAAATTCACACTCGTATGTCACTCTGCGAACAACAAGCAGTGCAAAAAGCAATTAATATTTAAGATATCATTTCAAGTTATTTCTTCAATGACGAGAACATCAGAATAGCTATGACAGTCATAATAGGTTCTGGCTATAGAACCAAGAAACAGTTTTTTACCGAGTTTGCATTCGGGCCGGACTATTTTAATGTTTTGTGTTGTCCTGAATGGATCTTGGTGTGCCCTGTTTTTATATATTTTGCTTAATATTAGCGTGCATGCTTGAAGGCTAGCTAAACAGTACCAAATTGCATATTTTGGGGCGGCTTTAGAGACCCCGCTAGTCGACGCCATGGTGTGAGGCTAGCGACAGTGCAGCGTGGGGTTAACGAATTAAGAGAAAGAGAGAGAGAGAGACAAAGAGAATATAGTGTAGCGAAAGAACTAATCACTTCAGAGATATTTCAGAATTCCAAGCAAATAATATGATACTAAACAAAATTTTAACAACCTCACACACGACAAGCACACTATGTGGCACTTTCGCTAGCCTTATGTGTTCTTCTGTCAAAGTCGGGCTGGCCAAAGAGGACAAATTGGCGGCGGCCGCAACCACACAAGCCCGGTAGGAGAAGTCACTCCAGTGGTAGCAATAAGAAGAAATGAAATACACAGGCGAGCCAGGCGACGATACCGGGTAAGCGTGGAATAACAAAATCATAGCTCTTTTTAAGTGCCTGTAATGCTTGTCGAGAGATGTTGTACAATGAATAATGCTCGCAAACTATGCGCGTCATCATTTCACATCGATCGTTTCTTCTGGTTCAGAGATACGCAGGCATAAATTTCATAACATCTAGTTCTTTACCGTACGAAGTAAATTCATCAGGACGGAATCCATCAGGATTGTTCAATTTTGGGCGATTTTTCCTTCGTTTCTGGTCGATTCCCTGCCCGGAAGTAAAAGTGTTTACCTCAGGTTCCTCGACTGGTGTCAAGGTGGCTATACGAAAAGTGTGTAGGTAAGGCTTGAACAGATGGAGCGAAGGAAACAAGAGGACACACAGAGCCCGTGCTCGCCGTTTTCTTTTTTTTTTTTTTTCAAACGAAATGGTAAGACTGCAGAAAACTATTACCCATGCAGGTGTGTTAGCGCAAATGCACATGAATGCGCCACCATCTTCAACCTGCTCCTCCTCACGATTGCGGGGGGAACTGTTCACGGTCCTGGACAATGATTTTTTTTGTTATTTTTGCTTAAAAGAAGGGAACCGAACGTTCGACTCACTGACTGTCTTATCATCGCTTCGTCCAAGTGAATACAAATTTAGAGAACATTCTTTCTCTGGCGTAGGGGTTCCCAAAAGCAGGATGTTTGAAAGTCTCACCGAGGGGGGTATACAAATGAGGCATAAGCGGCTTTCAATTGATCTTTTAATTTCCGAGATGTGGAGTTGTCGAATAACTGTTTATGCCATACGAGCGTCCAAAAACGCGAATTTCATAAAATTCTCTCGTAACTGCGGGTTAATCGGAGACACACGGCGGGAATAGTTTTCAACAAATCTCCCAATTTTCCGTTAAAGCTGCAAGCTTTTGACATACGTATCTGCCTCTAGATGTGTATCCGTGCTAATCGCGCCCATGCTTCCTCCTCGAAAAAAAAAAAAAAAAGCAGTGGCTTAGCACGGCTATGCCAGGATATACGCAGCGTGAGCTAAGGTTCAGCTACTTACTCTTAGGTGTCCTGGTTGTCTAGGATTAGTTGATTATCATGCTTACTGCTGCTAAAACGATTTCCAATCTAATCCAATCCAATCCAATCCAGTCCAGTCCAGTCCAGTCCAGTCCAGTCCAGTCACTGCTTCTCGCGCATACGCAGCACTGCTCTCCAGGAGCCACGCGAAACGGCTATCAGACGGCTCCGGCGCAGCGTCAGACTTAGCTACTGCGCAACGGAGGCGCACAGCTGGGCACACGCCGGCGCCAGTGCTTCTGCCGCGGCTATGACGTCACTCCTCTGGAATGCGCAGACCGGCGTATGTGCAGACCCAATTCTCTACACAGCCGTACTCCAATTGGATTGGATTTCCAATACTAATCAAATTTAATTCCAATCTAATCCAAATCCAATCCAAGCCAAGCCAATCCAATCCAGTCCGATTTAATACAATCCAATCCAATGCTCCTCGTGCTTGCGCACAACGGCCCTTCAAGGTCCACGCGAAACTGCTCAACCTCGGCCAGTGTAGCTTATGCTACAAAAAAGGCCTCGTATCTGCTTACGTCACTGCAAGTGTCGTGGAAAGACGATGGTCTTTGTTACCGCTGCCACGTAAATGTATCTCTTCTCTCTGCCGCCCAACCCTCGCTCTCTTCCTCTACCGTCTCGCTCTTTCCACTCCAAGTACAGCAGATATTTTCTCAAGTCAATTCAAATTTCCCGCGTTCCCCTGTTCTCGCGCCATCTACTCGAACCTTTCGTTACTGCTTGAGTTCTAGGAAATGCCGCCACGCGGTCCTAAGCACGCGCACGAGCGCTTTTTGTAGCTTTTAGTCGAAACATTAAGATATTTTATCTTCACACTAAAGCAGCCCTGTATTTTTAATTACAGGAACACTGCAAATATCGCTTATGTATTCATGGTTTGCCTCAATAAGACCTATACTTTTCATTTTGCTGAATAATCTTGGCAAGTATGAAGTGTGTTTCCGAATTTAGTGGTTTGGAAAGCTTTGCTTGTCGTGCAAGAGTTGTGCTAACTTTTAGCCGGGTGGCTGAATCGAGGGACAGACAGACAGACAGACAGACAGACAGACAGACAGACAGACAGACAGAAAGACAGACAGACAGACAGACAGACAGACAGACAGACAGACAGACAGACAGACAGACAGACAGACAGACAGACCCAAAACTTCGTTGTCTTCAGTAGGCCAAAAATGTCTTCTTAAAAACGCGAGAGGCAGGAAGATGGTGAAACGTGCCGTGAACACCCTGCCGCGGCTATGACGCAACACAATCCAACACAATCCACTTTAGTCCAATCCAATCCAATCCAAACCAATCCAATCAACAAACCAACCAAGCCAACCAGACCAAGCCAACCAATCGAATCCAATCCAATGACAGACGACGGGGAGCGATGCGGACTACGACTACGGACGTCAACGCGCGTGACATCGTGAGTTACTGAAATGCTCTGCATTTAAAAATCGCCCGGAGGGGGGGGGGGGGGAAACACCCATGCCGAGGCATATAAACAACTTTCTAAACGCAATTCTCCGTAGCGCACCCACAACGCGACACGTGCAATCGGATGCGTTGATCGCGGTAGCCTTGTTCACAGTTTACCTGTTCGCCACATCACCCGAACCAAGGAGAAAACAACCGCCGGCGCTGACGTGTACGCGACGACTGCTAAGCACTTCAATCAATTTAATGACGACCGCTGAGATCGAAGAATTCCAACGCAGCCCAGAACTTGCGGTGAGCACACGTGGCGGCGTGAAAAACCCCACACACGCGCACCACGTGTCATGGCCGATGTAAACGCAGTAGCGAACAACTCTTGCACTCCAACGTTTCCATCTCCATCCTCACACACGGAGGAGGCCTGCTATGCTTGCTTAGCATGTGCCACAGAAATACGCACGAGCCCTTGTTGCGAAAGGAGCTCATAATGCATTGCAAGCTCGCTAAAATTATCTTCGCTGCCATTCGATCCAGCATTAACTTAGCCTGCTTGTCGCGTGTGTGTCGGGGACGTCCTCTTTCTGCTTAAGGCCGTTGAAGGCACCATAAACATGATTGCGCGCGTAAATCGGCTTCGATGACGTCATTGGGCAAGGGTGTCGGCGACGGGTCGGACTGATCGTGTGCCGAAGTGTTGCGTCGTCGCATGACCGCGGGAGCTGGACCACACGTGGCGCGGTGGGTTCGGTAGCGAGCGTCCTTGGGTTACTGACCGATATATTAAGGCGACACGTGTCGGCGACGGTTCTCTGCCAAGCGCCTGGAAGGAGGGGGTTTCTCGGAGAAGATACTGAGTCGGTGGCGTGACAATAGCACGCGACATGAAAGAGGGAACAGCAAACGTTGGCTAGAGGAGCTGGTGCGGAACATGTGGCCTGCGGATCGCAGGCGACTCCCTGGTGTTTCCTTATTCGCTTCTTGTCGCAGATCGGGGATTGGTTCGAGAAGTAAAAAAAAAACATCTTGCCAGGATTGGAAATCCGTAAATTGCGTGAGCGCGCTGGGGGAACTGCCTTTAGCATTCGCTTCTTGTCGCAGATCGGGGATTGGTTCGAGAAAGTAAAAAAAAAACATTCTGTGCCAGGATTGGAAATCCGTAAATTGCGTGAGCGCGCTGGGGGAACTGCCTGCAGCCTGATCACCGCCCACGTGGACGCACCGTTACTTTTTCTACTTAATTTTTTCCCCGCACGGCAGCTGCCTGGAACGGCCTTTCAGGCGACATTTTCCCCATTACTTGTACTTCCACCTTCATAAACAGTATTTCTACTGAGTACGTACTTAATAATTCCCCCTTACTAACGTTAGCTCTTACAAGTACCTTGGCGTTACAATTTCTGACAACCTCCTTTCCTGGCAGGACTCACATTGACCTTATTAAAAACAATGCGAACCGCACTCTTGGTTATTTACGCCGTAACTTCTCCCTTGCCCCGATGCAACTGAAACTTCTCTATAAAACATTAGTGCTACCTAACCTCGAATATTCATCGTCTGTATGGGATCCACGCGTAAACATTCATATCAGTAGCGTCCAAGCAATTCGAAATCGCGCCGCACGCTTCATTTTGTCCAACTATTCCTGTACGGCAAGCGTACCTGATGTGAAGTGAACTTTAAATCTGCCTAGCCTATCACTTCGCCGCAAAATCTCGCGCCTGTGCCTCTTCCACAAGTTGTAACATACCATGCACTCACTGAGTAGCTCACTTTTTCTTACGCTGTCCTACATTTTATCCCGCAATGATCACCACTTCAAAGATTGGAATCCCAAGCAGCCGTACAAATCTTCATTTTAATTCATTCGTGCCCGCAACAAGCTCGGACTGGAATCACCTTCCCGCTTCCATGGCATCAAACACTGACCCGGCCAACTTCAAGACATAAACGCGTACCCCTTTTAAACATGCTCCATTTGTTTGTACAGATCGTTATTTCTTTTTCCACCACTCCTCTCTGTAACGCCTTGTGCATTGAGACTAAATAAATGAAATGAAATGGATTGAAAACAGTATCACTAATCACCTTTCACCGTAGGACAAGCGACTGTTTTCTGCTGAGTTTTCGTGTACCCACCCCTTAAGTAATGCCCCGCAAGGGGTCTTTAAGGAAATAAATGAAATGAAGGAAATAAAATGGGGGGTTTGCGGTATAAAAGGGGACCGATCTTTATATATCACAGCTCTAAATTTTTGTTTCAACAGCACGAGTCTTTCCATCGATTCCAGGTCCATTTCGCACTTCGCTCACGGTGATATTATGTACTCTATAAATTCCTTTGGTAACGACGTTTTATCTACAACAGATGGAGTGATGTGTTTGCCATTTATGTTCTCGGTTATCGCATTTGTTGTGCATATACCTCGGTTATTGCTAACATTTTCGTGTGTGTGTAACCTACGGGCACTGTTAGTTTTTCTTGCCAGTGATTTCTATGTGCATCCATTTGCTTTGTTTCACTATCCAAGGCAGGCGAAATCCTACCGCGCCCCCTATAGACCAGTACATGATACTACGGCACCTTACCTGAACGCCGTGTGGCCCTCAAAGTACCCGTACTCTTCTCTCTGATATAATGCATGTGGTATTTCATGATGGCACTAAATCAAACAAAATGAATCGCGAAAACAGGAACGGTAATACAAGAGGAACAAGCATATGACGTCGGCCACTTTTCTGTTGTGAAACGTAAAAGAAATTAGAAGCGTTTAAGTGAATTCTGGTGACATAAAGAAGCAAGCATGGAAGTAGTAACTTTAAGAGACAGTAATATCCTTTTTCTCGAGTAAGTCAACACGCAGTGTTTCATCCTCTATGGGAGATTGTCCAATCTATTGGACAACGCTTCGTCGTCTGCTACCACCACACGCCCACTATTTGAGTTGAAAATGCTTTTTAGTTTTTTTGACCAACTACTAGCGCCCTCTGTCAAGTATAGATATGCCAGTGCAGCGACGCGCCTGCAAGCCAGTTCAAAATGGGCCCCATTCAGCAGTGGCGCGTTCTACGGCACCGCCCGTCAAGTAAGTGTTATTTCAAATGTTTGCTTGTACTGTGCCGTTTTTTAGCTATTGTTGATTTTTAATTAGTCGGCGCACATTGGCATGTTTTTGCATTACACGTGAGTTATTTTTGGTTTGCCAAGCGCGTCTTCGTTGCGTCCAATTTATTGGACAACAGGACTCGGCTCACGTCGTCCTGACAGGGCTGACACTTGAATGTACGCGTGCGCTGCATTGCATTAACCTTTAAGCCCCGACTTCCGCTCCTGGCGAAGCAGCAGTCGTCGATGGGGAAGTGGGAATGCACGGGTGATGCGAAAGAATTCTTCTTTGGGCCCAAACGCCTAAGTGGGTATGTGCTAAAGAAATTAGGAACTCTTCTTTGGGCCCAAACGCCCTAGTGGGTATGTGGGCGGAGGACGGACGGCGGTGGACGCGTTGATTTAGGGTGGCATCTTTTTCTCTCGTTTATTTTTGTTTATGTTCTATTCAGGAGACCGATCAAGGATTACCGATGGTGCTGCCGAGCGTATTTTGGAAACCGTCTTGGGCTCCACAGTTCCAGGGCATGCCGGGCGACGACGATGAGCGAGCGTCCTGGAATCCAGCTAAATACTTTGAGACGTACATCGACGATGAAGTGTATGAAAACATGGCTCTGGCCATGAACACAAAACACGTAGCGGAGACAGGGAGGAGTCTCAACACGTCTGCTGATGAAGAAAATTTTTTTTGGCATGTCAATCATTATGTCAGGCCTTGGATACCCACAGACAGAATTATTGGATGAAGAGTACGCGAGTGCCAATCATAGCAAATAACATGACGAGAGACAGGTTCTTTCAGCTGCGATTTTTTTAAACCCTCTAATGACAAAGAGGAGATCGGCTATGGAGGATCAGGCCATTAGCTAAAAGGTTGTTTAAGGATGTGGTCGGCAAAAAAAAAAAGGGTACATAGACGTAAAAAGGGCCTCACTTTTCCAACGTAAAATGCCTCTGGGTGGCGTGGACATGGCTTCGAATGTTAGCTTTTATCGTCAAAAGCACGCGGAAAAATGGACAGTCAGGTGCTTTTTCCATTTTTTTTGACATGGCACTTAGAAACTCGTGGATTCAGTACAGAAGGGACATGAAGGCTATGCAGAGAAAACCAAAGTACTTAATTTCTTGAGTTCCGCAGTGCGGTAGGTAACCACTAATGCACAGGCGAGCGGGAGTCAGCCAAAGAGCGAAGAGTGGAGCCCTCCAATCAAGCGGCATCTCTGAAACCAAAAAATCCCAAAGGGAAAAATTGCAAAACACTTGCCAAGGTTGCTGACATTCCAAATGGTGCTTGCTGCAGGCTGAAAGGGTTTGCCAAAAGAAGGAAAAAATTTTTTGCATCATGCGACTTTTTTTTTATTACAAAGATAGACGGTGTTTTGAGACAGCGCACATTGCAAGTAGTGGTTCTCGCATGCTAACTGAAATTGAACAGTTTTTGTAAATTTTAAATGCTAACACTTCCTGTATTGGGGCAAAATAATGATTTGCCTGTTCCCTTGCTGCCCGCTTGTTGCAACTTATTTTCCACCACATTCTTTGCAAAAATTGGGGGTATTACTAGGGGATGTTAATGGAACATTCAAGTTGGTCCTGATGTCCAATATATTGGACATCGCATATTATTATAACCCCAAGTATTACGCTTTTTGCTTTAAACTTTTTTTTCTACGGGTAAATAAGTTTTCTGAAAGTTTCAAAAATTCGGCCCTCCGGACCTGGGGCCGGGGGATATCGTTTACTTACTTTAGGTCACGACGCAAAACGATAAGTCATAACGATCTCAAGGTTTGACAGCCTTAACAAGCAGCCACAACAGCTTTATAAGGCAGTTGGAGCGTGGGCAAGCGTTCTGTATGTGGTTTCGCTTTTGGCAGAGCTAGAAGTAGACACGACCATTAGCTCAATGGAGGTATGCGAGAGAGAAAAAGAGAGAGCGATACAACTTTTGTAGAAGAGGATGACCACTGGTCACGATTGAGAAAAGCGATGGGGAGGGAGCGTAAGAGAAAATAAACAAATGCTGGTCGTTCTCAGTAGACTCAATAACTGGGCCAGTTCTTGGAACCTGCAATTCATGAGCCAGTCGAGAGAAACGTTTATTAAAAGTAATGCTGGTGGTGTAGCCGTCCCTCGGTGGGGTAGGTTGGCCTCAGTCCAAGTACTTTTGTACGTTGACTATGAAATTAGAAATGCAAGGGGAAGAATTGCTTGTACGACATCGCAGGACGGAAACGGTTGGAGAAGCGTGGAGAGTCCGTCTCCCTGTAGTGCAAACTGTAGTGTAGTGGCGGCGATTAATCAGAGGATGACGACGAATAGACGATGATGATGCTGATGACGATGACAACGGCGACGAAGACGTCGATGAACCAGATGATGCTAATTATGATGAGGAGGATTGTTATTATGGTGGCGAAGGTGGTGGCCGTGGTGGTCCCATATACACCGATGGAGCGCATTGTGTCATTGTTTATAGATTCGTCTAAGAATGCTTCCGCATTAAGAAACCGCCACAGTTGCACTTGGGAGAATAAGATAGTGTGAAACGAAAATGTGCAGTGTATCATGTGATTACGTACCTACTTCATTGCAGTATGGTTGGCATTTTAAGCGCTATATAGAAGGCAACCTTAAACCTGGTGGGATGGCAGGGATGGCAAGCTTATTTTTCTTTTCCTTTCCATCTTTACGTTTTTCACGCGGAACATTTGCTAACTTCACCATCATTGACAACCGCGTGTATTGCCTTTTTGGGCGTCAACGATTAATAATCAATGTACTGATTTACGCTAAACTTAGCTGTTCTCATGCTTTTTCGTACTGCCTAAGCAAACTCATGCTTTTCGTGCTGCGTAAGCAAGCATGACATAATATATGTACCCAACGCTTCTGTTTATTTTTCTACAGGTGCATCTTATTAACGCGATAGCGTTGTTCGGCTCATTTTTCGATTTCCCCATGGCTGCTAGCCGACCGCTATCAGCCGTGTTCATTAAGTGTCCACGGAAATACCTCATCGCAGCCAGCCGGAAGCTACGACTGAAGCAGCAAGATTGGGGCTCGCCTGAATCGGGGCAAGGGAACTGTGGAAAGGAGTACAATGGTGCGACGGCGGAGACGACAGAAAGGACACGCATTTTCAGCAGATGCCGCGCTTGCGCAGTTAAAGTTTGTTCAACGCCAAGTCGCTGGTACCATACTCGACAGACACGGGCGCCAGCCATGCCTGAAACTGACGCCGCCACATCAGAGCGCTTTTCCACCGGAAGTACAAATAAAATCCCTATAATTCATGAGCCAAAGCTACACCTGGGCTACGAATCACGCCGTAGCGGAAAATATCCAAATAATTTCGACTGCTACAATCAGAAAGACGGCCGCCGGGGCTGGGAATCGAACCTACGTTCTTGTGCTCAGCAGTGCAATGCCTTGCCCAGTAGGCCACCCCAGCGTGTTTTCACCGAGACTAATTCCGGCACCAATATTGCTTCCCCTAACTAAAATAGGGGGCAGAGAGAGAGAAAAATATTTTTGTTTATCCAGCAGAGGCTGATGTGTGGGCCTCGCCCCGTGGAAGGCGTCCCTAGTCCGGGATGCCTTCACTTCGGCTGGCCGTCTGTGCTCCGGTCACCAGCTTAAGCTGGATATCCGGGTCCGGGCTGGCCAGGGAAGCCCTCCACTGCTCGAAGGTGGGGTTGGGAAGGTGGGGGGGGGCAAGTCCGGAGTTCGTTGGCACTCCCATGTGATGTGGTAGAGGGTGCCAGGTTGGGGACAATAAGCGCAGAGGGAAGGTTGTAGAGGATTAATGCCAGTGTTTCACAACTCACGGAATGCATTGTTGTGAGTAGAAATGAACTAAAGTAAAATCCAAGGGTCTAATCACATGATGTTTCAAACTAAGTTACAACATTCCCGTGGTTCTGTCTCCGCTGCAAGCTCCGTTTGGTAAGCGACGGAGGGTGCTACGCGGCCAAGTTAAAAATCACCCTAAAATAGTTACGATTGTCTTCCAAGAGAACAGTCACGTAAGGGTGCTTGGGGAGGCTCTAGAGTAACGCGGCAGAGCCGAACTCATAATCGCCAAAAAAGAGAAAATCTGTAATCAATCACCCACATTATAAAATGCCTAACCAAGAGAAGGTAGGAAAGAAAAAAGAAGAAGCGGTAGCACTCATTCAGCCACTGATCATGAGCTGGATATTGAAGAGCTTACCATACCACAAATTTTCCGCACCGAAGAAAATTTACAAAAAAAAAGACACCATCATCAGGATAACATATAGGGCAGTCCTCAACCTCGAAATTTTGAGTGTGAGACGAACTGACAGCCGGCGGTCCATCATGGTAACAGAATGAACATGCAGAGATGGGTCTAGATGACGGGTAAGGCCATTAACTCGATGGAGGGAAAGAAATCGCAATATTCAGAGGCAAAGAATGGACTCGGGCAGCGCAAGACAAGAGCGGTGCGCTTCAATGGGAGAGTCCTTGGTCCTGCAGTCGACCTAAATAGGATGTTGATGATGATGACGATGAATATGCCCTCAAACTTTCTCTTCATAACGCTTTTGAGTAAACCGGAGAAAACACTCTCTTAGCACCAAGTGAGTGGCTGGGAAAGCAAAATCGGGGTGGGCCATCGTATGAACAAAGGTTGCGCATCTGAAAAGAAACGACTGCGCGCCTTGATAGACAGGTCACCGAAATAGCGACTCAGCATAAGAACTGTCCTCTCCCAAAAACGTGGACCCAAACCTACACACGTACGGGCAAATGGCAAGATAAAGTTCATTTGAGGACAGTTTCAAACTCATGAGACCAAAGTATACACCAACTCCGGCACGTACGAAAGTACGAGGCATCAGTTGTTGTGGTAGGCTACTTCGGCAATATTTGTGATTGCATGGCACTTCTACGTAGAGGAAGCAAGAAACTAAAGTTGGAGACATTCTGTTGCCAATCCGACTAGCGGAAGTAGCGAACAAAAGCGTAAATATTATTACAGGCTCTCAAAGGCCATTAGATTGTTTTCTGCAGGGAAAATACGTAATCGCTTCTGTAAGATACTCCCTTCCACAATTCAGAAAAATAATGACGCCACTTGGACGCCCAGACACAAGGGTCTGGAAGGGAACTAGGATCCTACCAAGAGCCACGGGAAATAAGATATTGTGCTCCTTGCTACCACGACTACCGCGCTTCCCTCCAACAAAAACACCGAGAATGTCTCCTCATCCTAGGCCAACGAACACAATTTTTTCCTCGCCACAAGGGGGTCTCACCTGCAACTTTTTTTTGTCCTGTTTTTACTGAAATATAATGTTATTTTTCAAGCTTCCGCATTTTTTGTTTTTTTTTTCAGATTTGTGCCTCCTTTTTCCGTCCGCGCCATTGTTACCAATGAGCCCCAAAAGAATCCCATTCCGACACAGACATTTGTCCGCGAACACGCAATGTCTGGAGCCGCTTTTACTGCGGGTGCCCATAAACTACGGGCCTGCCATGAATAAATCTTTTCCTTGTTTCTTCGTACATTTTTTTTTTTGCCCTTTTGGCTGTACGCATCCTATGGCGACTCGACACGCAATTCCCCAATGACGTCAATATCAACGCCATGGTCACGGTATGTACGAACACAACGTGCCTCGGCTGAGGGCTACGAAATTCCTGAAACAAGGAAGTTGAGTTCCAAGAATACTTCGTGCATTGAAATGATCATCAGTTCCAACCGGCCCCAGCAGATGTCAGAAGACAGGTTGACGCTGCCGTAAGACACACCACTTTTAAAGACAACGATGAATACGATGGTCCTTCTTCAGCTACCCACACGCGAAAATTTTGCTCTGTCTGTCTGTCTGTATGTCTGTCTGTCTGTCTGTCTGTCTGTCTGTCTGTCTGTCTGTCCGTCTGTGGGTGACTCAACTAACACGAAAAAAAAACTTAAATACGTGCTTAAACACGAATTATGCATTGGCAAGACGGGTCTAAACTCCTAAAGCTTATGTCATAGCCAACACATATCCGCATTATACGGCACAAAATAAAGTTGAGCCATGCTAGAGGCTAAATATAAGTGCATAATCGAAAGCACCAGTTACGTTTAATTGGTTTTATTGCGTAGCATTCTTTGCCGGGTACCCCCACAGACACGACCGTGTAACGCCCTGCATGTCCACAATAATGCAGGTATCACGGAACTTCCACCTAAATCGTTATAATAGAGTGGATAGAAATTATTGATCGATAAAATTGAAAAACCAAAAATAAGGAAACCAGTAAATAAATTACGGAAAATGGCTAACCGTATTTCCACAATAACCCAGATTTCGCGGACGCTCCGCCTGTAATCGTTATACAACGATAAATGGCGATAATTGTCCGAACACAATTTTGGGTAAACTAAAAACTACGGAAAATACAAAAAAATCATTGAAAATGGCTGACTGCCCTGCATTTCCACAATAATGCTGATTTTGCGGAAGTTCCAGCTGTAATCGTTATAATAGCGTAAATGAAGCTAATTGGTCGAACGTAATTTGGAAAAACTATAAAGTTAGAAAAATGAAAAAAATACGAAGAATGGCGAATCACGTAACTCCCTGCCTTTCCACAATAATACAGATTTCGCGCAAGTTCCACCTGTAAACTTAACAAAGCGTAAATGGAAATAAGTGATCGAAAAGAATTTTGAACAATTAAAGAAGGTAAAAATGTAAAAAAAGTTGCTCAAAATGGCCAAACTTGCAACGCCCCGCATCTCCACAATATTGTAGATTTCGTTGTAGTTCCAGCCTGTAATCGTTATAATGGCGTAAATACAGTGAATTATTGGAGGAAAATTTTCAAAAACTTAGAAACAATAAAAATATAAATAATAGGGAAAATGGTGCACCGTGCAACGCCTTCAATTTGAAAAAATGGACATTGGGCACAGTAACACCTGTAATCATTATATAAGCGTAAATGGAGATAATTGGTTGAACAGAATTTGAAAAAACCAAAACTTTTGCTGTCAAGAACTCACACTCAAGACAAAAGGCATAAAAATGCTGCGCATGAGGAGACAATTCTCTGAATTTCTGCAGATTGTTTTTGAGGAAGCAAATAAAACTTAATTTGTTTTCAAAGTAGCAAATGATATATATAAGCAGCGCCTAAAATCGTCTCGAAGAGAAGCGCGATGAAAGCGAACATTAAAACGAAAGAGCTGCAGCTCAAGCTAGTGCAAAGAACAAACGGAACATAAGATTTGATTCGGGCCCGAAGGCATGACGTCACTCACAAATTGGCATTATAACGGTAAATCAGCCTTGCCCGCTATTTTGTTAATATTCCCGCAAAAAACTTTTTTCAACGTATGTTTTACGTTGTTAGAAATGTTTGTCTATCTTCAATAAAACAACCGGAGCACACACTGCCTATAAGCACTGTAGTTTCTTAGCCTTGGATGTTTCCCAAGTTTCTTTTTCGAATACTGAGTCTTCGCATACCCTCCTTACAAAATTGGCAGCTAAGGAAATTCATGTGGTCTTAAATGCGCCTCACACAAATGCATACTGAACTAAAATTGTATTCAACTGAATAAGCGCTTGTAAGTTAGAAGTTGACCAGATCCGCGGGCTAATGCGGACCTAGAAGCGGCCATTATTATCATCATCATCCTTCTTCTTGTTCTCTTCATCATCATAATCGTCAACAGCCTACTCAGGTCCACTGCAGAACGAAAACCTCTCCCATTGACCTCCACAGTTCTTCCTGCGCTGCTCGAGTCGCAAAGTTTACCCCTGAATTTCTCTTTATTATCCCTCCATCGGGTTAATGGCCTTCCCCTTCTTCTAGGCCCATTTCTTGGTATCCACTCTGTTACCCTAATTGTCCACCGGGGGTGGGTTCGTCTCACTACATGGCCAGCCCACGTGCATTTCTCTTTCTTTATTTACTATGATGTATTCTACTCAAGTTTGTTCTCTGATCGAGGTAGCTCGTTTCCTGTCCCTGAGTGTTATTCCTAGCATCATTAGTTCTATGGCCCGTTGAGCCGACCTAAGCTTTGCATTCTAGTTGCTTAGTAAAGTGCGAAGTATGCAGTGGTATGCACTGGTTGCACTACAACCAGTATGCACTTGGTTGTAGATTTTTCTTTTCAGTTAGCAGAGGTAGCTCACTTTAGATTATTTTGGAGCGCTTGCCGAGTGCTCCTCAATTCATACTTATTCCGCGCCGGATTTCCCTCTCGGTTGGGGTCAGCACTAACCATCTGTCCGAGGTAGTTATATTCTTTTGCTTCTAACATGGCAGTGATCGACGAAACGCTGCAAATAGGGGGAACTTGAAAGCAACTAAGAGAAATCTAGCCATCAGCAAAGACAGGCTGTACGCACTCACAGACGAGCAGGGTAGCATTGCGCACAACGTGGACGAGATAATAAAGGTAGCAGAACGATTCTGCACCAGGCTGTATGCCAGTGACGTTAGACCAGGAAAAACTACTCAGAGTACAAGCTCAATTTGTACTCTCGTTCAAGTACCTAAAGAGGAAGTAACTAAACTAGTAACTAAGAGGTAGTTAGAAAGGCTCTTAAACGCATGAATGTAGGAAAAGCTGCAGGTGGTGACGGCATAACCATGGGTAAATCTTCTGAAGGAGGGAGGAGATATTGTACTGGAAAAGTGGTTGTACTAGTTTTCGAATGCTTGAAGACTCAAAAAGCGCCCATACCTGAAAAAACGCCAACGTTATACTGATTCATAAGAAGGGAGATCTGAAAGATCTCAAGAATTAAAAACCAGTCAGTATACTCTGTTGTTTACAAGCTGTTTACCAAAATTATAGTTAGCCGCTTAGGTGAAAGCGTGGATTTTCAACAACCCAGAAAGCAGGCTTGGTTTAGGAAAGGGTACTCAACCATAGACCACTTCCATGTCGCCAATCAAGTGATAGAAAAATCCGCAGAATACACTAAACTTCGTTGACATGGCATTCATAGACTATGAGAAAGCGTTTGATTTCGTATTCACCGCGTAGAGCAAGAAGCACTAGCAGATAAGAAGACAGAAGAATTTCACGTAAGACTTCTTGAAGACATGTATAAGGAATGCACTGCTAGGATAACCATCCACAGGCAAAGCAACAATTTCCCGATTCAAAAGGGAGTAGGATAAGGAGGTACCATCTCGCCAAAACTATTCCCAGCATGTCTGGAGGGGGTGTTTAGATATCTTGAGTTGAAGGAGGAGGAAAAAAACGTTTATTTCTCCCCATGAACGGGAAGAAAGGAGCGCGGGATGGTTGTCGGTCATCCATGGTGGGTGGCGTGCCTAGTCCGGGATGCCATGGCCAGCTGCAGCTCGAATGGCCTTGGTCACCAGGCCCGGCTGGTTTTCCAGGACATCGCTTGTCAGCAGGACCTCCCACTGCTCTTGCGTCGGTTCGATAATGACTTTAGGTATTCACCAAAGCATAGGCATAAAGATAAGGGAACAGAATACTTTCCTAGGCTTCTGAGGCTTTGATGCGCGATCACATCCTTGCTAAATAATTGCAAACACATGCAGACAATGCTTGTGGAACAACAATCAGAATGAACAGCCGTGGGGCTAAAAACATATTATGAGAGCCCTTTTGGTTACTCATTCAGTGCTCTTGGTGCTGCTTCCCGTGCTTCATCTGTGCGCCCAGCCTGGGCCCCACTTACCCCGTGTATTGACAGCCCGCTTAAGCAGTAGCCGCTCATTACCAATCAAACGGTTAGTGCGTACTATTTGCTTTTTTATTCTACACGCGCAGGCACAAAATCGACAAAATCTCCGGTGCGTAGACGTTCGAAGCGTGAGCTGCGACTCACGGACTACAGTCTCCAGCGATAGTGACGTTCAATATGGCCACAAAGAAATATCGTATACCAAGAAATATAGCATTTCTTGCTCACACAGCTGTCGCCGATTGCAGCACACAAAGAATGGCCTTGGAGTTTAGCTTCCGCTAAGGCCCCCACGGCGGCAAGTGAAGATGACGGTTTTTTTGCTGCCTACCCGCAAATAAAGCCTGCCTTACTGTATGTTTAAGAGCAACATGTCGTGGTTCTTTTCCGGCAGGTAAGTAGCCGCTAAACTCGATTGGGTGGTTAATCCGTACATCGCTTAGTGCGTACCTAAACGTCGCTCACGGCCGCCTACGTATTAACGGGGTTTGACTGTAGACCTTTCTACCTTTTTCGTCCTGGAAGCTGCCATTTTTTCAGTGGGCTGTGCTAGCCGCTCTATAACCGGCGCAGTCCACAGGACTATGTAACCGAGCATCCGCAACACAGCCCAGAACATGTCCTGATCTTGTTAAAGATTGAGAGATGAAAAGGTTTATATGCACCTAAAGGGCCTCTGCAACGAATTCGATGAATTCTTCCACTCTTTTCTTCGCGTCTGAAAGCACTGCGAAAGCTACGGTTATCACCAGCACAAAGCTGCACTGCGTGATTTGCTCGTCGCAGCCAGGCACCCGTACCATCTGGTCTGGGAGTGCCAACAATCCCCATCCCTCACACCCAATCCCCGTCCTACGTACGAGCAGTGGGTGGACCGGCTGTCCAGCTCGGACCTCTCGACCCAGCGCGTGCTGATAGAGAGGGCACGAGCAGCCAGCAAGTACCCGGGCATCCCGGAACCCCCACCGGTGGTGCTCTCACCATCCTGCACCATTAAGCTCCAAATTAAAGGTGTTTATTCTCTCTCTCGCAGCAGGTCCCCTTCCGTCTCTGCTTTACTTTTGTGGCTTTCTTTTTTAAAGGGGTCATCCAATGCCTTCACTGCTGCACCTGGAACAAATCCGGGCAATAGGCGTTACACCGCTGTACCGACGTAATTCCAGTGCTCGAAGAACATCAAGACCGCGAAAGAGAGAAAAATATGTTGAGCAAGTCTCTACGTTATGTGATGGGCGTGGGGCAATACTTTTTGGCTGATGTACTTTGCGAGTTTCTAACCTAAGTAGTGAGATGTGCTGGTTGACTACATTCTGCAAGCACCTAGGATTTAGGAGAAAAAGTTGAAAAAGGTATTTCAAGTGTCCCATCTAACCAAGACGCATATTTACCTAAGCGCAGCGTATTCACTATTGGGCGTGTGGATGTCACGACCCATGTTCACCCGCTTGCAGCAAATACGCGTTCCGTAGCGGTCACAGTGATTCGTTGCGTTTTACGATAGCGGATATACTACCAGCGTTTGCAATGCTGCGACAAAACGTAAGCGAATCCACTTTGAGCCCCTTTTGGACTACACGAGCCTTGTTGCAGCAGGAGGGCATAGTGGTTACCCAGCGCTGCTGCGAAGGAAGTTCGTTTCCCGGTGGTTCACTTTCAAAGCCATACGTGAGAGAATCGCTTCTCGCGCCCTCCTGGTGTCCCCCCCGCTTTCCCGTCCGGACTTACGCCTCTGCTTTGCACTGTGCAGGTTCAAAGTTGGGAACAGCGCATTTTTTCACGAAGGACGGACAGAATCACGTTCCAACGGCGCTTGTGCTGCGCGATTATGTCCGTCCTTCGTCGAAGATGTGCGCTGTTCCCACCTTTGTATCTCACCACCAACTAGCCCAACATGGTACCTTTACGGTACAGGTGCCGTTCTATGCCCCGATTTCAGCCCTCGTGCGCTGCTCATACACAATCTCTCGCTGTTGCAAAATTTATCTTGTAGCTCAGAGAAATCTCACCCTGCTGGCGCTGACTCCGCTGCGCATGCTAGCGGATCCTGCCGTTAAAATCGACGCGTCCGAGACGAGGCCCCCTGTCCTTACGTTTCAGCAAAGTCAACTACGGCACGGTGCATACGTGCATGTATGTGTGCACGGGTACCGTCAGAAGTAATTGGAACTCGGGAGCTGTGGCCTAACCGCATCGGAGTGTCGTGTCGCCGCACCGGCATTACACGGAAGGACGAGAACAGGCATGTGTGCCTGCCCACAACGAGAGCCCATCTGTGCACTTCTCAAACCACTTCTTTCAACCTAGCATCGAACATTGTTCCCAGAATACTGGTCTCGGCGATGGCGCAGATAGCAGAGACGCATTTAGCAGCGTCTCTGGCACACTGCCAGCACATGCGAGCTGCCGGACAAGAGGTTTGCTATCACAAGAATCTGCCGTGACAATTTTTCTTTCAAATGTTTTCAGATGTACATGCTATCAGCGCCATTACCGAGCCCAGTAAGCTGCGAACAATGCTCGAAGCCAGGTTAAAAGAAGTGGTTTGAGAGGTATAGAACACACATGCGCGCTCGCCGTTGGCAGGCGCGCGCGTGTGTTCTCGTCCTTTCGTTTACCGCCGCCGCAGCTACACAGCGCTTCGGTACGGTTAGGCCACAGCTCCGTGTTCCAATTACTACTGACGGAACCTGTATGTATGTGTGCGTCTGCGTTTGTGCGTGTCCGTGTGTGTATGAGTATGAGTGTGTATGAGTATATGTGCGCATGTGCGGGTGGCGTTCGGGCAAGTGCGTACGGGTGCAGGTGTATGGGTGTGGGTGTGCGTGATATTACACACGATTTCTGCTTTCCCCCTTTAACTTCGGCGCCCAAACGTATGTCCAGCTTGAAACTCCCCAAAGTCCAAACTGCCGCCTTGGCAATTTACGTTTGCTCGCCACGTGCCCAGTGCCAAGCGATACCGCAAAGAATCCACGTGTGACACAGGGACGACAGCTCACATGATGGCAATTTTTGTAGTGTTAAGAGCAGCTTCCACTGCTCTAGGTTATACTTCGGGTCCTCCTCAGGGTGCTCCCCACAACCATGCCTGCAGGTCTGGAAAATCTGCACCTCACAAATCGACACCGGCGATTTTGAACGACGTTCAGCATTCCGGTGAGTCGTTCAGGCCTTAATCAAAAAGTGGGGCGGTAGGAGAGGGAATACGGGCTCATCACGTGTCAAAAGCGGAGCGCATGCAGGTAAATGGATGCGATATCGGTGACCTACTTCCACTTTACTTTTACCTTATGGACAGCTTACTTGCCCACAGACAGAAATACTACCCTTGTTCTGTCCTACGTTTTTACCCGCACCTATTTTTTTATAATATTTGCTTCACCTTGGCTATTTCAAGTGTTGGGCTTCCCGCACGAGGGAAGGGAAAGGTGAAAAATAACCTCTAGATGCTTTGAAGCGATTTGTTCATTTCCTTTCGCGAGTGCCTCAGTGAATTTGCTCGCTATTATTAATGCCGCTTGCTTGGCGTAGGTGATCGGAATCTCAAGATTAGCAATGTTTGTTTTTAATAATGCGAAAGCATTGTGCGCGCCATGAGGCAGAGCACCCGGCGTTGTAAGCAGCGGATGCCACCAACGGTCCACGTGCCTTTAACTAAAAAAAGAAAAAAAATGAACTGCCGCAGGATGGAACGTTGGGCGAGTTGGCTTTATTGACATGGTGAACAAATGTTATTTTACGTATATATGCTTGTTCATTTTCAATAAATCCCAGTTGTTAGTCTGCTTTTGTCCTGTCTGGTTCTTTTCCTCTCGTTCGCGGCAAGCCGCGCTGTTTCTTCACCATAAAAAAAAAGCTTGGGCCATCTTCACTAACGTGAAACCTGCGGAGGGGCGAAGCATGCAGTGTATAGGTGTATTCTTGGCGCCTTGGCATTTTTACCAACGGAGGATGAAATCTGTTTGGGGTAGCGATACACAGCTGTGCTGTCAAATTCTCGTGTCTTTGAAGCACGAAGCGTTCTAGAGCGAGACGTTGGAAAACGAGTGCCCCAGTGTGATCTTTTAGTACGCGTTACGGGTTAGCACGAGGAGTTGGAAAACGAGTGTGCCGGCGTTTTAGTACCGTGACTACACGAGACGACGACGACAGGAGACGCCGACATCCCGAACCCCTAAAAAAATTCGCCCCTAAAAGGAAGCGTTGCAGGTATGGTAATCGAGCCCAGCAATGCGCGGTGACAGGTGTCTTCGCCACAACTACACGCCCTAACCGCAGAGAATTTTGTTTTAATTTTAAAGCAATAGCGTTATAAGGCTGACCTCTCAATTCTGCCGTGGCCTGCTAGCCGTCCGCTATAAGCCGTGCTCATCAAGTGTCCGCGGAAGTATGCCATAGGTGCTAACAGGAAACTACAACCGAACCAGCAAGATACGAGGGCTTGCCAGGAATACAGAGCAGCAGTACATTGTGCAAAGAAGGAAAACTAATACTATGACCGGGCAAATGCAAAGATACGCCATTTAAGCAGGCACCGTGCCTGCGAAGTTATGTTCTTTCACCACGCCATGTGTAGTCTCATGTTCGGTAGACGTGGACGCCAGCCGTGCTCGCAACTTACGCCACCCCCAAAGCGCCTCTCCGACGACCGGAAATGAGGCCAGCGTCATCATTGTGTCACCTAACTAAAAGGCGGTCAAAATAATAGCATCAGGCTCGGAAAAAACCAAGGAAGGCCAGGATTGTATCCAGAAACCAACCAGAATGTGTCCCGATAAAACCCAATATACGGCGTGCAATAACACAAATTTTAAAATCGCTTTCCAAATTTTTCGCGTCCCTGTGACGGGTGCAAGCTGTCTGACAAACTATGAATTGCGGCACGCGGCCAATTAGAAAACACCCCTAAAAATAGGTCAGCATGTGTTCCTAGAGAGCCGTGACGTAAAAATGTTTTGCTGGGCCCTACAGATGAACCGATCTCACAATCACTAAAATACCCGAAATAGTTGACCAGTTGGAGCATATTGTAAAAGGCTTGCACAGAGGAAGAGCGAGAATGAAAGAAAGAACGAAAATGATGCAGGCACTGAGCATTAGCCAGATATCGTGCAGGGTGTCGTACATAAAACCTACCCGCACTGAAGAAGGCAGCATATCATAACAGCATATAGTATCTATCATAACAGCTCTCAACCTCCCCTTTTTTATGATAAACGCAAGGGTCTTCGAATTGTGTCCATATTTTACCTTTGAAGAAATCAGAGATTTCCTCTCTGAGCTTAAAAGGAACATCTGAAAGAGACCAATTTTATTACCGGTCTTTATATCAAATACAGGCACAACTTCAGAGAGAAAAATCTCGACGTCATGATCGGTAAGTCGCTGATCCAGCGCCCTTCCATAAAAACCCTCCCCCTATCGAAAAGCATTCATCTCAACTCACGCAAGGACAAGCGACAAGTCAGTATCAAGTTCCTTCCAAGAAAGTTCCAAAACCATGAAACACAGTATACGCCGAATCCGGGACGTTCGAGAGTACGAAGGCAACAATTGTCACAATGTACTGTCGTGACGATCGCTATGAAGTCATTCACCACCTAGCACAGGAACGGAGCGCAAGCGGTAATCTGACCGATCCTTGCGGCGATCCGCCTACCGGAACTATTTAATCGTAATAGTAGTAGTCAAATGGTTTTGCTTACCCATCATTACAAACACCCAAAAGGCCATTAGTGTATTGACTGCCGGCGGAATACCTAAGCACCAGACAAAGATTCTCCAAACCACGATGGTGAAAGTTAACATCACATTACACTCGGACACAAAGGTCTCGAAAAGAACGACACAGGTGACCAAGATATTCCCGAACTCGCGTACCATGCCCCGTGCTTACCACGACTACCATAGACCCCTCCCAGAAGTAAATCGAAAATGTCTTCTTATCCTACGCATATAGGAACGCCTTAAATCCGGACTTACACGTGGACGTCAAAGGCTTACACGCGACTGTCAAACAGCGGAATGCGACCTGTCTGGTGTCTTCACTGTTTGAGCGGATTGGGATACGCATCTTACACAGACAGTAAGATGCGTACGACGCGAGAGGGAAACACGCAGCTCCATGTTTGTTCGCTAGAATAAAGCTCGAGTCCTTCCATGTTTCGTTTAGCTAAATGGGTAGGGACCATTTTCAATCGGAAGTTACAAACAAACGTGGTTTGCTTTGTATACTATGCCCATTGCGTCCCCCTTCGCAAGTCATCCATCTTCACAGAACGGAAGGGCGCTAATTTTTCTGCCTTGGCTCTCGCATTTCGTTCGCCCGCCTTCTCCAGTACGGGTTACTGTCTCGCCAGTTTTTGAGCGGGAACTCAAATATTTCGTCCGTTTGTCATCCCAACTGATTCCGGCAAACCAAACAGAGCGGGACTTCCGAGGTACAGTTAAATCGGCTTACGTGCTTTAAACAGGAAACCAACGTGACTTGCTCTGGCGATACTTCACTGCCACAATGCATGGGTGTCATGCTTCTTCCACGAAGCTATCATAATACAGGTTCGTAGCTTAGCCACAAGGATCTCCGAACGGTTTTCGTAATGTCACATACCCACTGAGGAGGATATTTGCTTATTATGACGGCAGCCGCAGTAAGGTGCAAGTGAATGTGCAAAGACACCGCACTGGGCAGCCACTCCGACTACACACTCTACACTCGCAGTATGGCTCCTAGATCGGTTTCGTAGCTCTTGAAGACGACGCGCGGTAATACTCAAAGAGACAACCGGAAAAACCGAGTGCCTGGGTTAAGCGAAGATAGAAAATATTATGATTGTTTAGCAGGGCGGAAAGCAGAAAAAAGAAACATTTGAAAAATATTAGAGGTCCATGCAAAAGGGGAAAGATCTAGTGCACGGGTCAACTGACACTGAATTTATGTGGTTTGGTTATATCTAACTGCTAATAAAGCACTTGTATGACTGGCGCGTGCGGGGCTCCCTAGACTATGCTTCTGCTTTCTTAATTCAACGAAGGTAACCATTATTTTTCGTCTGGAGTTTTTGTTTTGCGTGTTCTACCCTAAGCGTTGTCTACCATATCTAATTCAGAGACACGCTTATGACTGCTTAGGTGCACGTGGGAATGCGAGAGCATCACTTTTCATTTCAAGCTATGTAATCTCCTGCGTCTAATGGTTAGTATGTCGTATTATGTCATGCTCTGTTGCGTCAATGCTCCGTCATCACAGAAGCATATACGTCTGGCGTGCAATCTTCGCGTAGTAACGTCTGCGGCGGCGTCAGCTGCTGGTGGTTTGACCTTCAGTGAACGCCTGCCTCTTTGCTCGCCATGGAGAATTTTCGCGTCGCCTTGTATCGTCTTCTGAGGCGCACATTCGTGGGAAACGACGTTTCCCACCTGCCGCGGAGCCCCACGCTTCAAAGTCAATGGCACCAACATAATAAACGTGCTTAGTGGGGTGATTGTGTATTTATTTATTTATTTATTTTAGTACCCTAAAGGCCCGTGAGGGGCATTACATATGGGGGGAAGGGGTTAAAAACAAACACAACACTATTTAACAGTTGAACGAGGCGTGACATACAGAATACATCCATCATTCATCGTTCTTCCTCGTATCTTTTTGTTTAACAGGGCATTTATGAACACAAATAAGTTAGTACTGCAACAGGATTATGTATAAGGTGCTAGCAAGAGCAACCCGTATCATTATTACACTCGCCCTCTTCTCAGTGCGCCGTTATCTTTTTTTCTATTTTATTGCCTAGCATTCTTTGCGAGTACCCCCCGACCAATACCCTGTAACGCCCTGCATTTCCACAATTGCTGATTTCGTGAAAGTTCCACCTGTAATCATTATAATAACGCAAATGCAGATAATTGGTGGAACGAAATGTTTGAAAATCTAAAAAATAGGAAAATATAAAAAATTACGTACAATAGTCAACCGTGTAATGCCCTGCATTTCCACGATAATGCGTATTTCGCGCAAGTTACACCTGTAATCGTCATAACAGCGTAAATGGAGATAATTCGTTGCCCAGAATTTTTAAAAACTAAACAATAAGAGAATATACAAAAATTATGTACGATGGTGAAAGTTTTACAATATTGCAGATTTGGCGCAACTAACACCTTTAATCGTTATACTAGCGCATATGGAGATTAATGGTCTGTCAGGATTTGGAAAAACCAAGAAAATTGGCTGTAAAGAACTCACACGCAAGACAAGCGGCATAAGAATGCTACGCATTAGCAGACAATTCTCTGAGTTTCTGCAGATTTTTTACGTGTGGGACTTAGCTAAGCCAATCGCCATGGTAAGTCCTACGTGTTTGCTATTAGCTCAAACGTGCTTTGCGACGTTTGTAATAAGAATGCTCAAATTAATTCTGTAGGCTGCAGTACATATCAATATACGCTTTAAGCCGGAGGCCACAACGTGCTCACTGCGTCCGCTCTAGTTGGCTGCATACAGAATTACCGCAGTGCAGAGTATCCATGCTCTACTTGTATTCCGTAGTCGCCCCGCCCCACCGGGCTCCAAAAAGTAGACCCAAATTAACCGATTTCTTACATCTTTAACTCTATTGGTGGCACGGGCCATGTATGGCCCCATCGTTCGGTGACGGCAAAGTCGGATTTTCGCTTTTTGGGCTATTTAATGCTTTGGCAATAAAAAGGCGGATTGAAAGCTTTAGCGGTTATTGGAAAGGCTGCAGCGCCATATACGAATAAACAAACACATGTTGCCATTTTGATAAGCTGTAATTGCGTATTCACTCGAAGGCCTCGAAACCAAAGCGACAATGCCATGTAGAGCCCTCCTCTACTATAGAGGGGCGCCGCCTAACAGAAACTCTCATGCACAGCACTGCGTGTGAGCACGAGACTACACCGAGCGTTTTTTGTGCGGGGTCGGTCGAGAAGACATCACAGAGCTTTGGTCATTTAGGTGTTACTATGGTCATTATATCAGAGCTCGCAAGACAGTCAAGTCTACGAAAAACACCAGACGACTTTTGGTTCGGAAGCTAAAGATTTGGGCCATTGGCCAAAAGCTGGTGTATTTAAGGTAAGTGTCGTCTATAGGGCTGCATAAGCATGCTTTTGATACTCTGAAACATCTTCCAAAGGTACAAAAAAAGGCTGATACGAATTATAATCGATGCTGCAGACCCTCGCGCCAAGCGGAGTGTGTTTTAAAAGTATTGAGATCGCTTCTACATTCATTTCTAGTAAGGCATGTAGTTTCACATCTTAATGCTTTGAGTTGAATGATAAAATTATCATAGTTATTTTTTATAGCTTCAATGTTTTAAGGCACCTTTTTTTGTTAGTACCAACTTATTCTGACGAGCTATTAATCTCTATATACAGAGATTCCTGGATTTTGTTTGTTTCAGGGACAGTTGCTTGATGACTACTGCGTTCATTTGCAATTGCTCTCTTTGAACTGCATGGCTTATGTGTTTGTGCAGAGAATATGCTCTTGGACCGCTTTCCTGTGCTATACCAGTACGCTTGGCGCCCGCGTGATCGTTTAATTTTTATATTCATCCAGTACACAGGTGCAGCAGGGGCTGTAAACAAGTACGAATTCCTCTGTAATGCAATACAACTACGGAGCGAAAAACAACTCCAAGTCGCCGTTGAACTGTGTGGAGTCGCTCGACAAACGGAGTGTTGGCAGTCGGTGTCTGTCGGAGAATGACCCCGCAGAGAACGGGGACAAGAGGAAGAAACCGACAAACGGAGCGCTGGCTATCAACTGTAGCTTTGTTTGTTTGTTTGTTTGTTTGTTTGTTTGTTTTTCGTCGTATTAAAACAAATTTCAGCACGAAATCGTATTTGTGGCTTGCTTTTCATGATTCAAATTGGTTAAAAGGAGGCTTCACAGCAGAACATCTGATTATGTTGAGTTTTCCTCGGGGTATGTTAGGCAGCGACACGCATTCAGTTTAGTACCATTTAAGCACATAAACAATGTATTTAAATACTTCTTTATTCCTCGGACCATAATAGATCGGAACGACCTAAAGGTGGATGTGGTTAGAGAAGACGACATTGGAAGAATTCAGACTCATCTTGAAAATTGAAATTGCTATTGTCAAAGTGTGTCAGCGCTTCAGTTTTGTTCTGTTGGTTAGTAGATAACAGTGCGCACCTACATTTCTGAAAAAAATCTGAAATCTTGCTTCCAATCCATGTTCCTCGGGTTTTGTGATAAATGCACTCTTGTTAAATCTCAAGGCAGTACTCGGGAGATCGCTGTATTGTTTGCAATGAAATACTCTGATGCTGTTTTGATGTTTCTTAACCCTAGCGTGTACACATGTCTTCATGTATTAACCATTCTGATAGAACCCCTTTCTTTGGAGTTAGCAATATCACTAAATGAATAAACACCTAAATCTTGTCCCCCGCAATCCGCGCTGTTCTTTATTTACTTTTTTTTTTACAAGTAGGGACCAAGTTGCCCCAAACGTTCCCTTGCTGAAGTCAGTGTCCGTCGATGCCTCTTAGTGTTCCGCCTTTCGTCCCGTTTCATGTGCGCTGTTCGAGCTTTTTCCAAGATAAGCTAGGGCTTCTGCTCTGCTTGTAAACAGGTTAAATGGGAATTCCAACGCTTCCAGTTGGGTTAAATTTCCCGGCAGCTTGTTAAGACGCGTCCTTTTAGCGCTAAATCGTGTAGTATCTCGGTGGTGGGGATCTGTATGAGAAGGCTGACTCTTGTTTCTGTGTTTTTCCGGGTCAGGCAAGCGCTCGCTGGCAATGTTCCGGGTGAGTCTATTTCCGCGAAGAGTTTTAATTTGAGCGGTCGCCTTTCAAGGAAGCGACCCGAGGCGCATACGCTCCACGCCGAAGCGGGAGTACGTAGCGGGTTTTGACGCTGTAATCGTCGTGTACCCTCTCCCCTCTGTCTCTCCTATTCGTCGGACCCCCTTCCTTGGCCCAGACGAGGACGTAGACATCGCGAAAGCGTCGTCACTCGCCTTCGGGGAACACCCCTCGGAGCCTTGGCAATAAAAAGATGAACAGCCAAGTGCGAGAAGGCTACGCTCGCTTCGTGAAGAACGCGAGGTTAACGCGTGCTAGAGCGCTCAACGAAAGCGCCCCGCTATGGCGTCCTTGAACTGTAATCTCCCTTTTGTTCTTAGTTTCCGAGATGTTGAGCGAAGGCGCCCAACGAATGGCTACACCCTTTAAATATATGCAGCTCTAACGCAACGGTGCGTCTTCGTAGAAAACGACAGTAGCTCTGTAGAGCGTAGGCTGAAGGTCGCTACCACCTGACAGGAAAGTCCCGTTTATAAAACTGTAGCTGCTCCAACTGATGCACCGTTGCTGTGCGTAGCTGAAAAATGAAAGGTGCAAGGGCTTACCCCCATTTAAAGTGAGCTTCCGAATGCTCCACGTGAAATTAGGCTTCAATGTACGATGTGGGGGATATAGATGAACCGGTGGACGTGCGTATGGTCCAGTACTTTAAGTACAGGGAGGTTTAGCTTCCCATTGCTGTTAGCGCCGCGCTCACAGCGTGTCTCTTTTTTTAGAGAAAGAGGAGACGCACAACGTTCAAAATGCCGGCTATTCGTGGATTTAGCTTTGCCGTACGCTTGCGTACGCGACAGGTACACGCTCTTTCGTAGCTTTGTTGAGAAGAACTGCAGGGTACTGAGGCCTCGAGAAGAATAATGAAGGAAGCAACGTGAAAAATTACCATGAATGCGAAGTGGAGCTCGCAGTCAAGAGCTTTACTTGAAACTTAGTCTATATACTCACCTATTTTTTCCTGTAATAATATGACTGTGAAATTAAACTCCTGTGTTATTTACCCGAGGCTTATTCTTCGAGACGCAGTGTCGTCGAGGGTCTGACCCCTGGCTCTCCAGGCGAACGACTCAGCAACGACAAAAAATGTACATTTATTTACACAAAAAATGACGAGTGAGTCGCCGGCAGGCGCCGATTAGCTCAGAAAGCCGTCTGACGACGCAGGTATCCCTCGCCGGAAGTCCTCTCAGACGTGCTTTCCTTGCGTTTTATACATTCGTCCGGCGCGTTGAGGAAGGGGGCGGGTGGTCTTCATTGACTCAGGCGCCGCTGCTCCTTTGGACCGCTTCCTGAAACGGTCGACAGGTGTGGACGCTTCCCAGCAAACGTTTCCGTCACACTAATCCCGAGTGTCAGTAGAACGGTAAGTTGAGCTAGTAGCTCCTGTTGTGTACTTTTTGTGTTACGTCTGCTCGCGCTTTAAATGATTAATCAGGAGTGTTAAGGCCGCTTGGTTTCTTCCCAAGAAGATCAGGTGCCTGTCTGGAACCATTAGCAGTGACTTGCCGACGGCTGGGTTTTGAGTGCAAGACACAATTCTGTCCGTTTTAGGATGTAGAGTTGGAGAGTTCGTCCCGCTGTCCGACATACCCGCTTTTCTCGAGAGCCTGGTTACAAAGCATCGACGCTACGGTTCTGCTGCAGTCATACGCGGCTCTAAGAGTTAATAACGGTCAATTATTGTCTGCACTAGCCGAAGAAATTCATTGCTTATATTGGGTGCATCCAATCAGAAGCCTTAAGTGTGAAGAATGAATACGAGCCGCTCGGCTAGAGCATATATACTCGAGACCTTCGAGTGTCGCGCACAAATCACGCGCGCTCGGTGTCCTACCTTACCTCTGTCAAAATTAAGTCGGTAAGGACTGTACGAAAAGCCAGTGGGTTTTCGTTAAGACCGGACACCTTAGCCTGTGCACTTTCTCGATTTAGTTAACTAAGGTAATGATAAGGTAAGGCCAGTGACCAGTGTCACGAAAGTATCTGAAAAGTTCCGGTGCATCATATTACTACTGCCTTCTACGGCGGTGCGCAAATGTATTTCGATGACACTTGGTTTCACAACAGTTGAGCTCGTACTGAAGCTCAACCAGTAGTAGAGCTTTTCGGTGAGTGATCAGGACGGCGTGCACGATAGAAGACATTGTTTGACGGGAAACAGGGGATGACGCAACAGGAGCAAAAATGCCGGGCGTACTTAACAAAAGATGCTTTCCTGATTGCCTGGCTGGAACGGAAACAGGAAAGGTACGGTGTGGGTATTATTCTTCTGGAGTAATGTGGTACACCTGCATATAACACAGTGCTGGAGGTATTGGCGGTGAGATGTGTGAGTGGCGCCCCCTGGCTCTGACATGGGCTTAGGGACTCGCGCCGCTGTCGTCTGCTACACTCCGATTGTGAGGGGCAGCAGTGCCTCTGCTAGAAATCGCCCGCTTTGATGATTTAGTGCACGAAAAAGTATATTTCTAGTAATTCAGTTATTTTTGCCAGCTTCTGACACATCTGAATACTTTCAAGATGTATCCCCCACAAGTCTTGCAACACACAAGGAGAGACAGAAAACAACATTCTTCAGAGAATCGCTCAGAAGATCCCATGTAACTCGTCCTTTCTACCTTACCGTGTGTTTCAGCGCTCAGAGCTCATCGATAAGTATTCAAAATGCGTAGGCTTCCGTGGAGTATCTTTGAGATGCTCTTGTGAAGACTCAACAGTCAAATGCTATGTACCAAACAGCGGGCATCTACACGCGCATCGCACAGCAGGAAATAAAGCAGCTGTCTTCTAGTTCTTTCGTTGTTGCTGACTTGTATCGGATGAATGTTTTTTTTTTCTGTACCCAACGAATTAATTTTTCTGCACCGTCAAAACGTCTTATTAGTATTTTTGGTGATGTTTGGGAGGCTTACAACGATCCTGTGGATATTTTTTTCAGGCTGTACGGCATACTTTCCCTTCTTCACAAATTGCCTTTCGTTCTGGCTGCGTGCAAGAGGGTGCATATCCGCAGCGTGCGTTGTTTATTCCCGTGCAAATAAAACAAGAAGGTTTGTGCTACGCCACCGCGATCGCGCTTCAGACAACGTTGTCCAGAGTACTCGAAGGCGAATTATGTGCTCCGAATTTCTATCATAACCACCTGACTCTCAAACCGAACAATTATGACATGATTACGATTCTGAAGGCTTCATATGCTCGCTAACGAAGGCAAACAATAGTATACGCGCATATATTACAAGAATCTAAACCCATGCACATTTCCTAGCAGCTCTTTATTGTGTGCCAACACTTTTAGGCGTAAAGAACAAATCCTGGTCTACTAGGGGTGGCGTTCTATGAATTGAAGAAAATTACTCTCACTCTCTTGTCCTGACATCAGGACGCGGCCCACTAATCAGCTCGATTTTAATCTTAAATATACTCTTCTCCTCCTCGTACTCCTTCTCTTGAGTGCGTGCAGTTTTCCTATAATCCATATCTGAATATTGAGAAGATATGGCTGTGGGATGTGTGCCGAAATATTCCCTCCAGGTCTAAACAAACATAGTGTTGCTGTATCTTTACCATACACGTGACTCGTTATGCTCAATTAACCTCCATACTGCTTAGAAGCCTGGTATGAAACCAGCACGCGCCTATACACACAGCGGGTTATTTGGAAATCAACCCATAGTTATTGCACCCCATAGTAAATGTCGGCACACTATCATGCCATGGCAACGTAAAGTGATGCCATACAATACTTTCGAGCGTTCGGCAAGGTTGCAAAAACTGTTTTACCTTACATATCATTACCGGGAATCGTAATGCCTTCTGCCGAAGCCAACATCCCCGAATGCCTGGAATTTGTTTTGGTCTTGTATTTTCGCTGTTGTCGGTGAGTTGTAGCTGGCTGTTCCCTTTGTTCAAAAATTTGCTTAATACAGAAGCTGAAGCCTATCTCCGACTCTTCGCTTTACGCACAGGACCGGCTTCGCAGGGAATGGGGTGAAGCCCGCAATGTTTCTTCCGGAGCGGTATCAATAACCGTGCTTTACCTCACACCTCGAGCTAGTGTATGCGATTTTAAGTCTATTATTATGATAAAACGTTACGCGCACGCACTATCTGGGGCGGACAAGCATCAGACGTCAACAGAGCGCAAAGAAACAGCAGTGAGAGCGAGCTCGAGGGAAGGAGACTACAAATGCGAGAATCCCTAAGCCGACGTCACGGAGGCACGCTTCGCAGCGCCGCCCATGGTCGCGCTCACTGCCAATAGGACGACAAAATACAATATGGGAGGAAGGAGCAGACATGATAGGTTAAGGACAGTTGGTACAGCAGCCGAATCAGCACGTAGTGTCAGCATGCGAAAGCACATCTCCCACGGTGGAGCACAGAAAACTCGCACAGCACACAGCACAGCATACTGCGGCGGGAGACAGCACAGGGCTTCGGAGCACAGATTTGAGCACAGCACACTAAAACAGCTGTTTGAACGTTTCGTTGACTTCACGAAGATGACGAGGTGGGGGACGGGTTCTCGGCGGATGACATCCGAGCCCTTCGGAACAGAAGGTCCTCCTGGCTTGTGCTGGGTAGCCCTAGGTGCCAAACGCAGCCTGTAGGAGGGTCCTTGGAGAAGAATGATGTGGGAGGAGCAACCGAAAGTACTGCGCCGTTTCCGGTGGTTTAAGGCTGTCAGAACAGGTGGGAAACTCCCTGCGTATCTGCCAGTGCTGCCGGGCCACCCTGTCAACGCAGCTCAGCCGCACCCGATGAAGGAGCGAGCTGGCCGCCAGCCGGCCTCTCTGCTAAAGCATGCAGCGAGTGTCCACGGCACATCGCCATACCGCAGAGCTAAGTATAAAGGACCACAACAGGCATCAGCGAGGGATGTCACAACCCATTCCCGCGTGTCTGAAGGCATTTGGACATCATCGAAAGGCGTAACAGGGTCCATTCTTTTTTTTCGCGCTTGTATCATGCAAAAATCTGCAGAAATTATGATGAAAAGTAAATTTTCTACTAATGTAAATTGTCTACATTCTGCTTGTCTGGAAGCTGAGTTCCTACAGCAAGATTTGGCTATGAGTATGCCCAACAACGTTTGGTTATTTTAGATGCAAAGCATCTCTTGCTCGGGGCTATGTCCGGCGTCCGTCCGTTGTCCGCACCTCTCCCCCTACACTATAAAAAGAAGAAATAGTTAGCGGCGCCCGGTTTCGATCCCACGACTCTCCGGACGCAACGGGAGGTACGCGGCGCCCTTCTCACTGCGCTACAAAACCGTGACAGGAGCAAGTGCTAAGAACGCGCCTTATGTCCTTGACTCATTCAAACTACGTCAATAACCTACTGATACAACGAAGGCACGCGAAGCTGAACGTCAATAGAGACGACGAACTGAAAACTTTAGAGGAGGATGTTGGCGTCTCTTGATCGGGGGGATGTCCCGCGTCCGTGCACCGTCCGCAGCGCCTCTGATGATGATTGTGGCACGATGCCCCTAGGGACTGGCCAACCAAAGAATCCATCACGAGATAGCTTCGCGTTCTACCACCGTCGACATCTTCCCGTAGGGGAACCGCTGAAGACGGAGAAGGAGAAGAAGACAATTTTTTTTTCAAAACTTTTTCCAACCGGTCTAAATTATCTTTCCTAAGCGTCTCGTGATTAGATAAGAATTGCATTCATTTTAACCATCCTCTGTTGATTGGCCGATCCCCTGATTGGGTATGTGCCATACCTAAAGGCGCAACAACAACAAAGCTGCGGGACGAGGGCGTGTACGTTGCTCTCAGCCGGTGCACCAACGTCAACAACCTTTACCTCACCAACGCTGACGGAGACTACCGATTCTACCACAGAGACAACATCGACAAGAACATGATGGACGAGTTTCGACGCCTCGAGAACCACCGCCTACTTACTGTAACACAACAGTACTTGCGTGCCTTTGCCACTGGTGTGGACGCGGACGTGAGATTCCCTCTGGCGCTACTAAACACCAGATCACTCAACATAACGGCAGCACGCCAGCTGCGCGATAAGCGTGCATGTGCGTCTCATCTCTCATCTCCTCCTCTCCACTCCATCTGCTTATTTAATAAACCCGGTCCGCGCGCCGCTTCCTCAGTTGCTGCTTCGGTAGAGACACGCTGCACCATCCAATGAGCTGAATGGACGCCAACAATTCTGCTTTGCATCACCACATAGTTCCCTTCGGGGACATGGTGTAGTTTTTTATTTTCTGTTTAAGTTTCTCTTTGTTTCTTTTCGCGATAGATGTAAATTTATACGATTATAGCGTTATAGTGCCTTTACCTAGCCAATTATATATTTTTCCGCAGATGGAAGGCGCAGTGTAGAGTTCGTCCGCTTTCACGATTTTTTATTCGTATGTTTCGAATGTTCTTTGGGGGTTTTACTTTGTTTGTTTAGTCTTTTGTTCTTGGAGCAGATGTATAAGGTGAATGTTTTTGATTTCGTAAGACTATTTTAACAGCAGAGCTGTTTAGGCCGACACAAATCCGTCCGGCGTAGACAGAAAACGCCGAGCGCACGTGAGCGCGTGCCTCGCGGCGACAGCCCGCCGTCGTCGTCGTTGTTGTTGTTGTTGCTCTTCTGGTGGCACATACCCACGTGGGGGATTGATCAAGAAGCGGGGTGGCTTTTTGGAGCTAAAACGCCCACCTCATAGCCCTATCCAGGTTTGCGCGTGGGCTTGCAAAACACGAGGAACTGTCGCCTTCGTCGTCGTCGTCGTGTAGCGGCGGGTCCACCGCACGGGAAACGATGACGACGAATCTGTCAAGCCATCCCTTCACAATCCACACGCGGAGACGGCCACCGGACCACCGGACGAGGAAGTTGAGGTCTACCGAGGGGAGGACGTGCTACAAGAGCATTTGCCTTACGCGGCTGTGCCGTCGAAGACGACGACGAAAGGGACGACGACGATCGCTACATAATAAAACACTGTACATACTTCAAAGGGACACTGCTGTGAATTTGTCATGCTCCCGTTTTTGCTTCCACTGCGTAGATTGGCTCAAATTAACACACTTTTCATCGTTTCTTCGGTTGATAAGTCGGTAATTATTTTATAAAGCCCGAAATAAGAAAAACTACCATGCCCGGTCTACGGCGGCCGCACCAACTACAGGCTGTGACGACAGGAGGAGATGCACCTTGATTGGACGATGTCTAAGGTTAGCATTCAAACAAAGTTTCGGTTTCGGTTCTGTAAAACAACATACTTGACATCCGACGGCATCAATGGATGGGCATCCTCGATATCACAGTAATCGTCATACCACGTTTCTTCCATAATGTCGGCTGTAAAATGCCTGAGATAAGCCTCCCAGTACAGCTTGGAATCGTAGGAATCACTAGACGAGGCCTACGCAGTGGATGAGCACCCTCCGCGACACCGCAGACGCTCAAATGCCATGCCCTTTCCCCCCATATTTGGAGCTTGCCTCACTCGTGCCTGTATAGTAAAAAGCATGTTCGCACCAGGCCAAGGGTCTGCTGATTCTGGCCTGTGCTCACTGACCGCAAGTAGTCGGTGCTTGTGGCAACAGCACGCCAACAAGAACTCGCTAGCGCGTCAGTGTCAGTCGCGCGCGTCCTGCGAACTCGCTCGTGGAGCAGTGAACGTCACGGCCCAAAAATGGTGAACTCAATATAGAAAACATCGGCCGAAAAACAAAAAAATCAACTTAAAAAAAACTTACCCACGGGATTCGAACTTGCGACTTGCAAAACAAAATATTAAGAGTTCCAGACCACTCGGCCATGGGCCAAAGTTAACGCTGCCGGTACTCGAAATAAGAGGTATGATAGTGTATAAACCACTTTACACTTTTATTTAGTTTTGGCATTTCCAGCAGCTTAGGTGACTATTTGTTGTATAGCGCTCATGCAGTAAGCGTCCCCGAAATCTCCACAATATCTCACGGCTTGCAATGGCATTTCTTAGACGGAAAGCGTTCGCAGATTAGTGGTCGTGCTGCTGACCGCTGTGCTTGTTCGCCCAGCGCAAAAAAGTGCTTCCTGCTCCCTAGTTTTACGCTGTACGGTAAAAGTTTCAGTTGATTTTATTTCCTTAGTACCTATATTGGCTTCGCTGACTTTTCCCGCCTTCAAATGGCTTTAGATTTTCCTACTAGCGTACCAGTCAGCGAAGCGTCGCATGTGCGCTTGGGCAGCACTTGTGTGGAGCGACCTGGACTTGGAGCTTGATACAGTGTACAAAATAACAAACTAAAGGATGGCACATTCTTCCAGTCACAGACATGTTGTAGCTTAGTTGCGACTTAGCGAACGAATCGCGACGACCCGTCGGCGACCGGCGGACTAAACGCTGGGCCGACTGACTCTGTCAGAATGTCGGCGAGCCGTGCAGTAACGCAGCCCATTGCCAGCTCATCTCCTCCTGACGTCACTTGAAAACGCCACAGAAAACGGGCGAAAATGCAGAGAGGAAGGACAGCATTTTCGAATTATTTTGCTACTAAGTAATTCGCGTTAAAGCACTCAGAGTTGTCGGAACATGGCCTATGAACTCCGGACTACAAATTGCGCTAGTAATCCCGCAATGATCACAAATCACTTCAGGTCCCTTTAATGGTCTTTGCTTTACAGTGCCGTCCAAAACAGCTGCGCACTGTTGGCAATCGGCTGCTCCTCTCTCACTGGGACCCGCTGTCAGTGTGGGGAGAATCTAGGTCGACCGGAGCTCTGCTGCTTCTCCAGCATTGCACCACAGCGCAAGCCGCTGCATTTTGTTTTTTTTTTCAATGTTTTCGTTTTTTTGGTTTTCACAGTTCTATTAGACCAATTTACAGTGGGTCCACAGTTACGATCATTCTCCATAATTAGAGCAGTAAAATACATATAAGGAAGGGCGTCAGACAAGGAGACACAATCTTTACAATGTTATTCACAGCATGTTTACAAGAAGTAGTTTAGAAATTGGATTGGGAACAGGTGGGAGTAAGGGTTAATGGAGAATACATCAGTAACCTCAGATTTGCTGATGACGTTGCCTTGCTAAGTAACTCGGGGGACGAATTGCAAAGCATGCTTTCCGCACTGGACGAACAGAGTATATAGAACCATTGGCCTAAAAATTAATATGCACAAAACTAAAGCAATGATCAATATTCTCGGGACAGCCTAGTGGTTTGAGATGGGTGGCGGGGAAGTGGAAGTGGTAAGTGAATGTATCTCATTAGGCCAAGTTTTGACCCCAGATCCCAACCATGAGGCAGAAATACTTTGAAGGATAAGAATGGGCTGGAGTGCATTCGGCAGGTATCCTCAGATAATGAATGGCAGCCTACCATTGTCTTTGAAGAAGAAAGTGTATGACAGCTGCATCTTACCTGTACTCACGTACGGGGCAAAAACTTGGAGGCTCAATAAGAGGGTTCAACCTAAATTGAGGACGACTCAGCCTTCAACAGGCTGCAGACGTGGTGAATGCCAACGCCAAAGGGTGTGGTCTCACCTGCGCGCCTGAGAATTCGAGCTTGTCATGGTGCAAAAACGCCGCCGAGATACAAGCCACGGACATCTATATCACGTTGGATGGGACCAAAATCCATCCCACCCCAACCATCAATATGCTCGGCGTCATGTATCACGCAGATTGCAAAAACACCCAACTAATAAAAAAAACTGGACTCGTCCACCTCCCAAATCGTCAGGATGCTTCGCCGCATTGCCAGTCAAAATCATGGCATGAAGGAACAAGACATGCTGCGTCTGGCCCAATCTTTCATAATTTCGAGAATAACGTACGTCGCTCCCTACGCCACCCTCCTGGCAATGGAATGCCGGAAGATTGAAACCATCATACGCGAGGCTTACAAACAAGCCCCCGCACTTCCGGCCAGCACTTCTACCGCTCGCCTGATGGCACTGGGAGTACATAACACCCTAGACGAACTTATGGAGGCGCACCTGAATGCCCAAAAAGCGCGACTAAGTACTACGCCCACAGGGCGCTAAGTACTCTCGAACGTGGGGTTCATGTCGCCAACGGAAACCAGCTAAACGTTCCCCCACTGCCAAGAAACATGAACCCCCAGCATCACGAAGGCAGACCGGCCAGTGTGCTGGCCCTAGAAAGACAATACGGCGACTTGAGTACGACAGCTTTCACGGACGCGGCAGACTACGCGCGCTCAAACACCAAAACAGCGGTCGTCGCCACCCCCACTGCTCTTATTATAAGTGTCACCCTTCGCAAGTCCACTGTCCTCGAAGCAGAAGTTGCGGTCGCACTAGCCATAACGCAGACTTAAACCACGACCATCATTACGGACTCACAAGCGTCGTGTCGAACTTACACGGCTGGTAGAATTTCTAAGGTAGCCGCCCGACTTATAAAAACCAGAACCCCCCCCAGAGAACAGTCAGATTATCTGGACACCCGCTCACTCGTCTCTTTCGCGGTAATCAAGCGGCGCACGCTTACGCCCCAGAACTTGCTCGCTGGGCACCGCAAGAGGATGATGAGAGGACCCGTCACTCACTCATCACATACAACGACATCACTCAACACTACATGCTTACACGAGGCACCTTCCCCTTGCCGGCCGACCAGCTAACAAGAGAACAACAAGTCACCCTTCGACGGCTCCAAACTAACACATTTCCACACCCCAGGCGGCAACACACATCATCCCCCGATGTTATACTACCCCCTGTTCAAACAGAGCGGCAGCCCAGCTACGCTCTCCCATATGGTTTGGGCATGCCAGTCAAACCCAGACCTTGATCCAATCCCTAATGCAACTCACGAGCAGTGGGTGAAGGGCGCGTGCCAGCTCAGACTTGAGTAAGCAGCTTTGGGTTGCTGAAAGGGCGAAGTTGGCAGGCCGCACCAACGGAGTCCTGGACTTAGGACCCCGCCCACAGTCCCGCTAGACTTCACTCTTAATAAAGTTTGCTCCTTCTCCTCCTCAGAAAGCAATGGAACGGAAGATGATAGGTGTAACATTAAGGGACAAAAAGAGAGCGGAGAGGGTCAGGGAACAAATGCGGGTTAATGACATATTAGCAGGAATTAAGAAGACGAAATGGACGTGGTAAGGGCATGTAATGTGAAGTCAAGATAACCGTTGGTCATTAAGGGTAAAAGAGTGGATCCCTAGAGAAGGCAAGCGTGGCAGGGGGCGGCAGGAAGTTAGATGGGCAGATGAGATCAAGAAGTTTGCGGGGATAAATTGGTCGCAGTTAGCACATGACCGGGATAATTGCAGATTAATGGGAGAGGCCTTTGCCCGGCAGTGGGCGTATATAGGCTGGGGATTATGATCATGATTATGATTATGATTATGATTATGGTTATGATGATGATGAAGAAGACGCTATTTTAACGATGAGGTATGTTACTTCGCCAGAGAGAGAGAATAACTTTAATGAAGACCAGCGATGTTAGCCGAGCCGTCGGGTTGGCTTGATACGTTAGATGAGAGAAGAAAAACAAAAAGAAAAAAAAGGAGAAAAAAAAAATGAAAACGAAAAGATGTCATTTGAGGCGGCCAAAATTTTCAATCGCAAAACTCTGTCCAGTTCTGTGCTCCGAAGAAACTCCAAAAGAGCTTTGATTGCACGTGCAGCCTGACTGGGACCCGACCATGGACCCAAAACAGCCCTCAGCTCAAGTCCCGCACGAAGCTGCCTGCACAAAGATAATATGAGTTTCTGTCTGTGCACAGTGTACTTTGGACACACTCATATAACATGATGGATGCCTTCTCGTGAGTCACATCTGGAACACAGAGGTGAAGATGCCTGCTGGATTTTGTACAGGTAATGTCACGTGTAGGCTAAATCAAGCGCAGCCTATGCAGAATGAATTTCTCGCGCTTGCTAAGTCCAGGTGGCATTCTGAAGGTGCACTTGTGATCAATCGCATGAAGAGGTGAGTATTGCTGCCTTCCATCAGTCCAGATAGACATCTGCGCATTCCATGCGGTTGATGAGGCTTCGCCAGTTATCCGTTTTTGTGTGTGCAGGGTGTTATACGGTTTGCTCATTCTCGCTATATTTTATCGGTATTTGTAACGTTCTCTTCCGGGCTTTATTGTAGATGTATAAGATGTACATTTTTTATTTCGGCACATCATTTTTGTGAAAAGTTTCTTGTTTATATTTTTTAGCCTTAATAATTTTGTTCGACCAATTATCTCCATTTACGCTAATATAACAATTCAATGTGGTACTTCTGCCGCTCTTGCATTTCTGTGGAAATGCAGGTTATTACGCGGTTTGCTCATTTTTGCTATTTCTATTCCTATTTCTCCCGTTGTTTTGCGGGCCTTCTTTGTTTAGTATTCGTTGTTTAGAGGAGACGCATAAGGTGCATATTTCTATTTGGTCAGATCCTTTTTGTGAAAACATTTTTTTTCTATTTTTCTCATTTTTTTTAAATTGCGTTCGAGAAATTGTCACTATTTACACTATTACAGCGATTAAATGTGTTACTCACGTCAATTCTTCATTTTTGGGGGAATGCAGGGCGTTACACAGTCCTGGTTTAATGTGAACATGTTCTACAGAACTCTGCCTGGTTGGGTTAAACTTGAGGAAGAGTCAGTGGATTCCATCCCATGATGGCGTCAAGGTCAATGAGACCGCTGATCAGATTGCACGGAGTGCGCTGTACAATTTGCACCGACAGTTAAAGTTGCCCCCAATCACTCGAACGACTTCAGACGAACAGTGGCCGAACATTTCAAGTCTTTGGAAAATCCCTATCACCAGCCTTGCGTCACAAAGTGGCTTACAAGATCGGAGGCTACATTGCTGTATCGCATCCGAACGGGCTCAGCGGAGACCACAGCATGGCTATTCAAGGTGGGCCTCGCGCGATCGCCTGGGTGTTCGTCATGTGCAGTGATAGGAGATGTACACCACTACGTAATGTGTTGCCCAGAGCATGATGTCGAGCGGACTGAAATGCTCTCAGCGATTCGAAAGCTGGCTGCCCCACACAGCACTCTGGACCACATCGTCTTTCCAAGGGGACATTGGATGCTGCGAAGAGACGTTTCACGCCTTCTCCTGAGCTTCCTTGAGGAGACGGAGCTGGCAAACTTGTGGTAAAAAGACGCTACCTTTGTCTAATTAGGAGGAGCTTGGGCGGAGCGATTTCCGGCATATCCAGCCAGGCTAACGCCGCCTGATCCCACAACAACCACCACCACCACATGAGGAAGAGGCAAAGACACCAACCAAGGCCCTTTATGAAAAGCGGGGACCGCTTTTCATAAAAAGGCCTTGGTTGTGTCTTTCCCTCTTCTTCACGGGCCTGGTTGCCGAGCTACTCACACAAAGAATGCTAGCGTTAAAACGTTCCACTTATAGTGACCAGTGTTTTTACTATAAACACAGCTTTAACATACCTTGGGCAACATGTTGCATTGCATTTATATCGAAAATACTTGCACTGGACCTGGACGCTGACGCTGCATTCTAGGGGCGAGGACAAACCGACCGTGTGAAGATCGCCTTGCCGTCCAAGATATACGCAGTGGCGTCTACTCGGTGGACTTTGTGTTGTCTTTGGCCGTCACTCTGTGCGTACTGTTCCTCATTGAATGAACCAATTGTACACCCGCTTTTAGCTTATAATAATATAGCCACATTCGTCGTGCCAAATTATGTTTCATCTGATTGTGTGACGTTACAAATGCTTATACAAAGTTTGCAGCAGCCTCATATTACGTGACGATGTAAACAACCAATTAGCCCGTGCGGCACAGTACACGCATCCCGATCAGACGAGCTTCCGTCATGCCCTTCACTTCAAGTAAATGTCCTTGCAAATAAAATGAGTAATGCTCAACTTTTTTTATTTTTGGTTAGTCTTAATTACGAACCACCGTACACTAACGTGTATGGCTCCAAGAGTAATGAATAATGCTTAATGGTATAAGGGCTATTTAGTGAAAAGTGTAGAATTCAGCTCTTTTAATTGCACCGCTTGGTACACAAGGTAGAATGGCAGTCATTAGATGAAATAATCATGGGAGATAGTTGCAACGGGGGTGAGAAAACAAAACACACTGAATATAAACAAGCGCCAGATGCATAACGCCAAGACAAAAAAAAACACGAAGCCAAGTGACTAGTCAGGAAATACGTAACAAATAGAAGCAAACTACTGCAAGTAAGGGAACACCAAAACAGCAAGAAAAAATGCACGAGCTATACCTTGACAACTCACTTTTAGAAATGATATTTTTTTTTATCAAATTGGTTTGACCTCTTTAGCCCGTGGTACAAGCACGTGGAAAATTTTAAGAAGGCTGCTTCTAGGCCACGCACATTTGCTAGGTGCTGTTGCTCCCACAAAGGGAATTTCAGGACCGATAAATGCGCAACAAATGATATTTGTTCTAGTAATACCGCGCACTTCTTCAAACAACGAATATCTTCCCACCCAACCTTCACTTCGATATCGCGGGGTCACGCAAGGTTTAGGTGCAGGCGACACAATATTCCTCCAGCGTTGTTGCTAAGCCCCGGAGAAGCAAATTTCCCATACCGTTCCGTAAGGTGCAGACATGAATACCTGCGGTGAGGCTTCAGTTCCTCAGACATTCGCACTGTGCATTCAATCACACACATAGGTGCCATTGCTATCTCCTTAAGAAAAAATCAAGTTTGCGTACAACCATAACAACAGAGTGCTTACCGGTCTAGTGGCAACAAAAGGAAAAATCTCGCAGCTCAGTCACTTGGCGAGATTATCCTACATTATCGGGAGGTTACTGAGGTCGGTTCAAAACCTTAGGCGCACGTGGTGGGAGGGGGTGATGAGGCCAGTGGTCCAGTAAGAATTTTCCGCCTGGCCCAGGAGGGACGGATTCAACGAGCCGGGTTCGCAAGGCCGCTGATTATCATCATCATCATCATTATCACTATCAGCCTGGTTGTGCCCACTTCGGGATGAAAGCATGTCCCAAAGATTTCCAGTTACTTCTATTGAGCGCTAGCTGAGTCCACCCTGTCCCTATAAAGTTGTAAACTCACTTTTAGGGATGATTGTGTCTTAAATCGGAACTCCCGTAGAAAACCCAAGTTTTTTTTATCAAATTGGTTTGACCTCTTTAGCCCGATGTACAAACATGTGGTTCTTTCCCTCTACCGTGTCCTTGGCCGACTCGCATTGCGTTTACTATTTATATATTGGCAGTCACTCCGGCCGTGGCCACACAGCCAGTGAACTGTAGCGTAATCTCCTGAGGAAGTAGGAGCGTCCCGGAAGGTCGTCATAGGTCAGCAGTGAACGGGAGATGCAGCGTCAATATCTCTCCTGGATCAAGTGTAACCATTTGTGCATAGCATGGCCAATCTTTACAGTGCGGACACAAAATAAAGAACTAATATCGAAATCTCCCCCTCAGATAACGCAGAGCTCAAAAGCAAGGTTTAGGTAACTGCTGCGAGGGACAATCCGGGCGGTTGGAAGGCTGCCCCAACTGCAACCGTCCAGTTGGCGATGTTGTGCGTGTGTAATTTCTTGCTGCAGATGCGTGTTCTGATTACGGATTCAAGTTTCCTAGCCTTGGAGCTTGAATTATAATACTGTTAGTCTTCATGTCATTCAACAATTGATCTTCAAGTCAGAGACCAGCTTGCCTTATACACCCGCAACTCCACCGCAATTGCTTGTCCATATTGCACCATTTCATCTGCCTCACATCAATGTATCCTATTGGCACGCCCATCCATTCCATCAGAGCGCCAGCGCCTACACTCCATCACAGCCGGCATCGTCATGGGAGGACGCCCTGAATAACCAGTAACCCTCCGCGACAAGAACTGTGCTGCCCAGCGGAGGACACCGCATTGCCCCGCTGTGATGCGCTGAACCGGTAAGGAGTGCAGGAACCTTTGCACTGTTGGCAGTTTTGCAAATAAAGTGTCTTCTCTCTCTCTCTCTCTCTCTCTCTCTCTCTCTCTCTCTCTCTCTCTCTCTCTCTCTCTCTCTCTCTCTTCTCTCTCTCTCTCTCTCTCTCGCTCTCTCTTCTCTAGCTCTCCCTAAGTCCCCTGGGGACACATCTGTACAGGACCGTACTCCTTCTTGTTCCAGATCTGCGACGCTGGTTTTAAGTGCGAATGCACTTTATAAGCGACCCTGAATTCCGGCGACCGCCGTCCGTCCACATAGCAACAGCTGCGGGTGCGCGCGCTCCTCGTCTTCCTTGGCAACGGGGGAGATGGGCGCGCGCTGCCTGGCCGCTGACATGGCACATACCCACGTGGGGGATTGGCCAGAATCTCCTCGTCTTCCTTGGCAACGGGGGAGATGGGCGCGCGCTGCCTGGCCGCTGACATGGCACATACCCACGTGGGGGATTGGCCAGGAATCGGGCGTGAGAAGGGCTAATGCACCCGCTTAAAGGAGTACTGACACGAAATTTCAAAGCTGAGATCCGCTCTAGCAATCAAGTACAACGACAACACAAATAGGTGTCTGTGCATGGCACATACCCACGTGGGGGATTGGCCAGGAATCGGGCGTGAAAAGGGCTAATGCACCCGCTTAAAGGAGTACTGACACGAAATTTCAAAGCTGAGATCCGCTCTAGCAATCAAGTACAACGACAACACAAATAGGTGGCTGTGAATAAATGCAATTGTTCTTGGGAGTGTGTGTGTGTGTGTGTGTGTGTGTGTTGTGTGATCTCTCTTTCGCGAACATTACCGAACCGCGCAAATTCAACTCGTGCATTCGCACTTTCACATTCTTCCCCTCGGGGAAATGCGGGGAAATTTTTCAGCCATGCGTTCCCAGTCATGTTAGCATCTGTAGAATAATTGGTGCAAGTTGCCCTAGTGGTGCAGGGCTGTAGAAACAGACGAGTTGGGGGTTGAACAAGCTTCTCCCCATCTGACAGCGGATCCAAGGAAGGAGGGAGCAGCCGAACCCCAGCATTGCAAAGCCGTTTTGGACGGCACTGTTACGCAAATACCGTTGAAGTATGTATACTGTTCTATTCAGTAGCAATCGTAGTCATCTCTTTCGTCGTCGTCTTCCGACGGCACCGCCGCGTAGGGCAAATAATCTCGCAGCGCGTCCTCGCCTCGGTAGACCTCCACCTCTTCGTCAGCTGGTCCGGTGGCTGTCTCCACGTGTGGATTAGGAAGGGACGGGCTTGAAACATTTGTCGCAATTGTCTTCCGCGCAGCGGGCCCATGGCGCGGAAGAAAACGGCTGACGACGACGAAGGGGGAAGCTCCATGGGGCGTGGGCCCACCCGCAAGCACGTGCGTGTCTCGGGGTTTTCTGCCCACGCCAGGCCGATTTGTGGGCCTGAACAGCTGTGCTGTTAAAATGATTTAACGGATAGTCCAGCTGGCCTCCGAACTCGAGCTCTGGCACATGCAGCGGTTACTGGGCTGCCGGGGCTACGTAGATTCTGGCACCTCGACGCTATACGACCCTTGATGCGCTGTTGTCTAGAGAGACGGCTATGGGCAGTTTGTAGCCTTGCAGACAGTTCAGCTAGTCATCTTCGAAAAAGAAACAGCTGCGACGGTCTTAATGCGTTACTTTGGTGAAGGCTTATTTAAGTGCCATACAGGGTTAATTGGTGACAGCACTTTTCATGTGATATTGGAGGCCTCAAATGTATGCTTCCAGTAAGTCGACCTTTCGGAGCACGTACTGCAGCTCGGCGGCGACGTAGTCGATGCGTTTCTTGACTGGTACGTTGCACTAAAAATCTATCCCATGTTGTTATTCGTGAAAACATTCGCAAGTTTTTTTTAGCTTGCGCTTGACGTAGGAACTTCGACAATGTTGTTTTAACTTAGAATATGGCATTTCAGGTGACAATTCTGAACACTGAGCGTGCCTGTTCAGCTCCAAAACAGTTACGTGCGCAGGAATAAACGTTTCCTCGGATCCCTGCGTGCCCGATGACTCCGCTGTTAGCTCCGTGAAGAAGCGGAAGTGGTTCTCACACAATATCTGTCTCTCGGACGTATATATAGTACCCGGGGATGCCCGGGTGAGCCGAGATATCAATTGGTACAACGAATGTTTAGTTGTTTGTTACTTGTCATATTTAGTTCTCCAGGGAGGTGTACACATTTAGATATTCCCGCCTCTAATTGTCAATACACAGGCTCCTACCGGATGCGTGTGTTAAAACAAAACGACTTCAACTCGTGTTTTATTAGAACTGTCCCAAAACAAATCATACGACGTTCGTATGCTAAAATAAAAACATACGATTCTATCAGAAGTTTTACCTCAGTAGGTGTCGTGGGTGATAGTAAAGGCAGTTTGTAACTAACAACTCAATACACAGGCTCCACCAAAAGCCGCGTGGTTACAAACAGTGCCTCGCGCTGTCCCTTCGGGTGGCGTGCGAGCTTTGCGAGCGCGGGAATATTGTATTTAATTTTCGTTCTTCGTTCAAGGTCAACTCTGCCGTCCTTAAACATTTAATCTGAGGTGTAAAAGGTTTCGCCAGTTTTAAAAATCAATTCAGCAAAAACTACAATACCCTGCTGTTAAAATAAAGTAATCAAAAATGCAGTATCTTGGGAAGCAATCAAAACGACCCTATTTTTTGCAGTATCGTAATTACCACCATTTATTGTTTCAAGTTCAAACTGTAGATATCCCTCGTGGCGACAATGAGGAATATAAATAGAATTGAGTAACCTGTCTAATTGGGCACAGTGGCGTGAATTATTCTAGTAAAACACCACAAACACACACGGAGTGAGGAAGGAAACACACACCAGCGCTTGAGGGTCTCTCTTTTCTCACTCCGGGTGTCGTTGCGTCGTTTTAAGTGGGTAATAGTAATTACAGAAAAATATTATGCTGAGTAATAATATTTTTATTCTCCCCGTTGAGTCCAAGGCGTTCACGGTCTGTTATATTCAGCGTGGTGGTATGCACGGAATTCTTTTACCCATTACGGAATTTTTATGCCCATAAGGTCACTCCGTATGGCTGAAGCCTCTGCGAAGTTCAGGTGCGTGCATGTATCACAAGGAAATTTATTGTGACCTGGAATAACGAAAAAAAAATGTTAAGGTTGTGCTCTCTTTCGACAGATTGAAAATTTGAAGTTAGCTAAGGTAGAAGCTCAGCGCGCAATGGAACGGAAAACGATTAGTGTACCATCAAGGGACAGGAAGATAGCGGAATGGGTCAGGGAACAAACTTGTGTTAAGGACATATTAGTAGAAATTAGGAATAAGTGAGTGTGAGCGGGGCATGTAATGTGAAGGCGTGATAACCGTTGGTCATTAAGGGTAACAGAGTGGATCCCTAGAGAAGGCAAGCGTTGCAGGTGGCGGCAGAAAGTTAGATGAGCAGATGAGATCAAGAAGTTTGCGCGGATAAATTGGTCGCAGTTAGCAAAGGACCGGGGCAATTGGAGAATACTGGGAGAGGCCTTTGCCCTGCAGTGTAAGTAGATAGGCTGATGATAATGGTGGTGATGATTATGATGATAGTGATGGTGATGATGATGATGATGAAGGTAGTCGCTCCCTTGCTATGTGGCCCCTTTTTATCCGCATTGAGACATCTCTTTTACACTCTCAATTTTTTATTCGTAACGATTTCTAACCGTCCTGGCTTTCTTTACAGAGATGCGCAAATATTTTCAGCGTTTCGGTTTTTCCTCAGAACAAGAATATTGGGTAAGCTCAGACGACAAGAAGGACGAAGCAGCCGGCCCGCCCATTCCGAGACAGTGCACAACCAAACCTTGAACTGCGCTCGCCAGAAGCAGCGGTAATGCCAGCCCGGCGAGGCAAATCGAAACGCAAGGGAGGCGAAAGGGGAGAAGCGCAACGCGGCAAATCCAGAGAGATGGAGGACGCAAGGGTTGAGTCGCAAGACACGACGGCACTTGAGGCGGCGGCCGCAGCGGCACAGAGTGCAGGCATTGTAAGCGCTGACGCATCAGGCGCTAGTCAAAAGCTACCTTCTATCCTGTCCCACAGACGAGAAAAGAAACGTCACCAGAGGCACCGTAGACACACCAGGTCTGGCGTCCAGTCAGACCGCGAGGCCCCAGCCCCACAGGATAAGGCGATGGTGTCTGCCATCGCGGACGCACTCAACAAAATGCAGACCTCCCTGACAGCTCCAGGAGATGCGGAGGTACCACAAAATGCTCCTGCTGAGCCCCAAGAAACTGCGCCTACGGCGTGGCCCCGAACGGCGACGATAGAACCACGCAGGGCGTCCTCCTCGAGCTTCACCATGGATCGGCCGCCGCAGTTTGCGATGCAAGCGTACAACCCTGCGGCCGGTATGTGGATGGAGGCGTTATCCCAGCGGGCCCAGATGTTTGGACCCCAAGCGCAGTTCCAACCGGCGTATCCACACCTGCCATACGCGCTCCCATCGATGCCGCAACCTTTTCAGCAATATGCTCCTGGGTTGATCCCAACAGGACTGCAGTACCCGTCCCCTGCACTGTCCATGACCGGGTTTGCGCAGAATCCCACGACGTCTGCACAGGCTCCCTTCGTGCCAGCACCTTATAACGTCCCACAGCCATACTCAAACGTACCCGCAGCCATTCTCGGCCCCGCTGCTGCGCAAGAGGCAGCCCCAACGCGTGCAGCCACATCTGCGTTCACGTTAGCCCTTCCGCCCACTGTGGAGCCCCAGCCTACACCAGCAGCCGCACCGCAAGGAAATGTCGAAGCAATGGTCAAAGCCGCGGTCGAAGCCATGGAGTCTCAACCGCCTCAACCAACCACTAGAAAAGGTTCGATCGCCTCAACTGACCCAGCAGTGACCACTGCATTGCCTCCCGTCGGGGATGCGACTGGTACGGTACCTGTGCCGCACGCTCCCCGAGCTAGCTCGTTCATTCTCGGCTCAGAACATACAGAAGCCGTCAGAGCTGCACCAGAGGACAGCGCTGCCGCAGCTGACCGTGCGATGACGCCGAAGCATGCAACTGCGAAGGGTCGCAAACACCGCCGCAAGCGGAGAGAGACCATCGCTTCTGATGTTTCCAGTTGGCACCGGGATGAGACGGAAAACTACCCGACATCTGAAACTCAGTTTCATGAAAACATCGCAGACAGTCAGATTGTGACACCCATCCTGGCAACTCCGCAAGATGATGATATCGCGAGTACGCCAGTCGCAGCTGCCAAAAGCAGCAAACGCGCATCTAGGAGCCGGTCTGGGAGACATCGAAGCTCCACACCAGCAGGGAAGCCTACTCAAAAGTCCTCCAGAACACCAGAGGAGATTACCGCTGCCGCAAGTGTTCTTGTGGGTCGCGAATCTGTCGCGGAAACCGCGCTTCCCCCCTTGCAAAACAATGTAGTCCTCGACACCGAAATGGCCAAGAGACTTCTGGCTGCGCTTGAGAAGTGCGAACAGAAGCCCTCAGCTTCACCCGCTGCGGGTGCGAGCGAACACACATGCGACCTCAAGTATCAATCAGCGCAAGAAACGAAGCCTGGGGATTCTAAAAGGTCAGCGAAGTCGACCGAGGTGAAGGAGCACGGTGGAGATTTGGGCAGCTCCGAGGAGTTCTTTGAGGAAATAAATGAAGAAATCGTCGAGCCCGAGAATGACGCCAAGGACGGACAGCGTAAGCGCGTCGTGCGCAGGACCACCAAATCGCGAAGGCATAACGTGAACGAGCAGCCCTGGGACGACGGAGGAGGCCCCGACGAGATACCACCTCTTCTCCAGTGGGAAGATATACAGCCGCAGGTTTCCACGCGGAAAGGCACAGGTAAAACGCAGCGTCAGGGCTCATCGCGACGCACACGCGAGAGAGGCCCGCAACTGCTTGCAGAGAGGCCACCCGGCAGAGTTATGCCCCCGCACTTTGAGTTTGGATTGCCAAGTGACGGGGGGAAAGGCCGCGTAGTTGCCGCGTTTGGAGCCGGGCCGGCACCGCCCGGTCTCAGAGGTCGTCAACAGTACCCTCCGAGGGGATTTCCTTTTCCTAGGTACCCAACACCGTCTTTGTGTTGTGGAACTAAGCCCCTCGCATTAGCACCTTACGATCCTAGGATGGGGCTTCGACCATATGAGCCCGCTGGGTGGCTACGCGGCTTCAATCACGCTGGTACACTTGACCGTCGGCCTAGGCCCCTTTTGTCTCACGGTGTCCAACAACCTCGCGGTCCTGTGATGCCTTATCCAGGCACCGTTAATTCAGTAGTCGGACCCCCCTACGCCCGTCGGCCTCCGCTTGGGGCTTACGTATCGCCAAACGGGCGAACGTATCCTGCTGCCCTTAGGGGCCTAGTACCTAATCTGGGTCAACTACGACAGACTGCGCAAACTAACAGACCTCATAACGGCGCCAAAGCGCATCAGGCTCGTCTGCAGGGACTTGCGGCCGCAAGCTCGGTGGCTGCCAGGACGCCCTCTCAAAGAAGCCTGACCTTTGCGACGCGTCTGCCCAGCCAGGACTGCCATTACCAGCAAGCTGTAGGTTTACCCATCACCGCCTGGCCAAACGACAGGAGCGATTTCCCGCAAGGCGCTTCGACTAGCAGGCACGGCGTCACCATGCTGCCGAGAAACCAGGGGAGAGCCATTATGGCTCCCCGGCTATCAGCACCCGGGAGAGAAGGACTGCTACCGTCGACCTCAGCGGGGTTGCCTTGCATGTGTCAGTGCCACGCAGACGCTACGCATTCGGTCGCTCAGCCCGGCGTCAGCCTGGAAGAGCTGCTGCGGCGCGAGGATGAGATTCGTAGGGACGAACAGCTCCGCCAAAGACGTTGGTTCCTAGACGACCAGATGATCCTTCACGATGAACAGTGTCGTTCCTTAGGGGAGCGATTGGACGAGCAGAGGCGGTTGCTGGACAGTGACGCGGCCGCACCGCCCTGCCTAAACTGCTCCACGGTGCATCTGTGATCGTCGTGCCTAGTCGTGGCGAAGACATAAGGATGAACGTACGCGAATTCGTGCTAGCTGCGTGCCCCGTGGTTTTACGGCTCCGAACTTTAGGGGCAGAACCAGATAACTAGTTTACTAAAACTGCAGGCTGATTCTTTAGAAAACTGTAGGAAATATAAGCTAATTCGAAAGAATTCCGAGCCCCATGGTACCCATGGTACCTAAGCGTATCACGAGAAATCAACCATACGGCACTATTAAAAATTACCTTGCCATTTTGACGCCCCTACATTGGGTGTATAGCTTATATTTCGTTGTCAAAAGCTTCAATGTACAGCTGTGATGCGGTTCTCGTGTGTTATATGTGTGATAAAGCTCTGCAAAGCAGCGCGATGGTCTTTTTGTACTGCGTGATATGCGAGGTGTTAACTACCACTTTCTTGTGTTGCACCATAGAGCGATCTTTTTATAGCCAGAATACACCAAGAATGCGTTGACGGAAGAACCTCCCGGTGTGATAAACATAACAGCTGCTGTGAGGACCTTAATAGCATTGTGGTTTGATATAAGGCGTCTGTGGTTTAGGAAAGAGATTGGAGATGCTCTAAACATAGCGGCAACCCAAAACCGTACGATACGGAGCGGTACGTTTAAAGTAAATATGCCGAGTTGGACTACCCAGAATATGCTCCGCGTCTTGGCGAAAATTCATGTTTGTCGTTCCCACTTGAATTCTTCCCCTGACGCCTTTGGCGCCGTCCGTTCGTGGATGCGAATGTCTGAAGGAGGTACCTAAATCTGAGTGAATGTCACAGTTTTACTGGTCCAAGTGGTGAGCACGCAAGCAGCCAGAAAAACATTCCGCGAAATGTATTTGCTTACACGTCTTCCGTATTCTTTGAGGGAACTTAGCCGTGAAGACGGATCAATTTATGCCTACATGACGAAAAATTCTTCGGGGTACTTAGGTCTGCTTACAGGCTTTAAGGACGAACTTCCAACTATATTTATCAACTTATCACCTATGCTGCAACATCATACTTGGGTCTCTTTCTTGGCTTTCGTTTCTATATCGGTTCCGAATCATCGGACCGACTTCTTTCCTGCTGATTGGCTAGTTGGTTCGTTACCTTCCGATTATGGCGCATACCCACGCGGAGGATCAACCAAGAAGCTGCCTGAAAAGATTAGGTCGTGACCCGGTTTGTTTCAGAGATAGAAAGAGAGAGAGAGAGAATGAACGTTCACCAGAGCAAACAATGGGCGTTGAGCCATCACTCTTGAGGTGGGTTCGCCTCAGTCCAGGTATCCTTGGGCTTCGGTTGCAGCCCTGGCACGGGTGACCAGAAAGATCTGGCCAGGGTGATGGGGGCTGGTCAGCAGGCCCTCCCACTGCTCGGGGGAATAGTTGGGATTGGGGTGAGCAGTGGGGTGTTTTGGCAGGCCCGCACCATGTGGTAGGCAGTATGAAGAGAGGGGCAGAAGTGACAATTGAGGGGTATTGAGTAGAGAAATAGAGTGGGGGGGATGCGTTGTAATAGGTGTTCTTTTGCAATCGACGCCAGATGATTGCTTTCCCCGTGATTAGTTGAAGGTGAGGTTGAGGAGGCACGGTTATGGGAAGGTGTCGATAATGGTGGAGGATGCCGCGGTTGCGTGATGGAACAGTGGGAGGTGGAGGAGGCTGGGACGTGGGTTCTCACCCTGAGGGAAACGCACGGTGTGGAAGCGTGCGGGCAGCGGCCTGAGCCGTCTCATTTTCCTAGCGGGACGAGTGACCAGGGGTCCAGACGATGTGGAGGTCGGAGAGGGGAGTGATAGATGCGAGTATGCGTAAGGCCTGAAGTGAGATGCGTCCACGTTGAATTCTAGGGCAAGCTTGCTTGGATCTGTGATAATTATAAAGTATTCGGTGCCAGTGGCATAGGTCGGCAAAACAGAAAGAACTCACTCAAACTCAATCACAATTTTTTTCATTCACGCTATACTCAATGAAACTCAGACTTAAAAAGCTCGTCTGTTCACGAAATCACTCGTACTCACTCATCAAATACTCATTTGTAATCATACTCACTTGTACTCAAACTCATTTGTCCTCACGAGTACTCGTACTCAAACTGTACTCATGAGTACTGAATCTGTACTCATGAGTACTCAATCTGTGCTCATGAGTACTCAATCTTCTGTACCCATGAGTACTACTCATTCTACACTCACGAGTACTACTCATTCTGCATTCATGAGTACTACTCATTCTGCACTCATGAGTACTCAACCTGTACTCATGAGTATTCAGTTTGTATTACTCACGAATGATCAACTTATCTGCACTGTTAGCTAGGTCGTATCTCGAATGGGAGAATAAATAGAAAAAAATAAAATGTTTAATTGATTAGAAAAACACAGGTTACATATATATCAAGACAGAGGAAGAAAACGTCTGATGCGGTGCACTGTCGTAGGGCGACTTACTGCGCGAAGGCACGTACATGTGAGAGAGCGAAACGGAACATAAGCACTCGCGTTGCGTCTGGCGTCTCCTCTTGTTTCAGGAATAAAACAACGAACTCTAGGCCGGGTCGGGCTCAGGGGAGCTCGGGACTTGTCTGTGCGGCCTGCCGTACACCCCGGTTTTGTGCGTGTCTTCGAGTGGCAGCTTTTGTCGTCCGTTTTCGTTTCCGGGCGCGCTGACACGCTCGTAATCGTGCTCCAAATCTGAATTGCGCCTGCCCGCAGGCACAATGAACGTTCGCGTAGATTGACGCCCGTTCGTATCCAGATCACTGTCCGCTTATTCACAGATGCTCGATGCTGGCGTTTGTTTTTTATTGTTCCGGATACTAGAAACGTCGTTAAGAGGGTGTTCATCTCGTTGAGTTTCGGTGAATTTCAAATCTGCTTGATTTTATTGTATGTGTGCCATGGGATTGCCTTCGTCAGACCTGAACTTTACAGTGTTTACGGCGTTGCGTTAGCCGCTCCGCTTCCGTCGGCGATTGTGTTCGTGTAGCTCGTCGCGTGCTTGATGCATGTGGGGGCGTAGACGTCTGGTTTGTCGGGTGGTGAGCTGCGCTGTGTAGGGATGGCATAATTCCGCGCGTTGAGGACGTTGCTTGAATTGACGTGTGCGTTGCGTATGGTGCGGGAGCCGTTTGGCTTTTCGTTTAGTGTGCGGTGGCGTGGTGTTTTCGTAGTGTGGCATGGCTGATCGGTCAAGGTCGTTGTGGCTCCGTCCTCGCAGTCGCAGTGGTTGTTTCGGAAGTGAAACCGTTGTGGTGGTGAAGCAGGCGTGGTTCATGCCGTCCGTTCGGTCCCACATTCCTTGGCGTCGCAAGCGTGACTTCATCGTTAGGGCATTCGATGCCTTCGTCTGGATCGGGTTCATTTGTTTCCGTTCTTGCCGTGTCCGTGTCGTCGCTCAAGCCTTCGTCTTTTGCCCGTTGGTTCGAGAATGCTATAATCGCTATCTCTCCCATACAAGCAGGCTCCGTTCGTCCCGAGTCTGCTTGCTCGCGGTTGCGTCCTCTTGTACGAAATGGTGTTTGTCGTGTGAGTCTCGGTCGGAGCGTGGGTGCCGGGGATCTTGTTCGTTCTAGCTCGGACATGCCGCATGCGCTGGACGTGTCGTTGCTCGTTGACGGACATACCTGCACGAGTGTTATGTCGTTCGTCAGCTGGGCATCGGGCTGGAGCAGCGGCTGTGGAGAGCTCGTACGTTCCGGTTGGGTTGAACTGCGTGCGCTGGGTCTATTGTTGCTTGTGGCCAGGTGATTTCTGCGGTTGTAACATTCGCTGGCCAAGTCCGGATAGCAGCAGTGGGAGCGGAGGATGTCGCGAATAGTGGTTTCCTCCGTGTGTGCTGGCTTGGTGGCTTTCCGTGCGCTGTGCATTTCGTTCGCCGTGGTCAGCTCCACTGGTTCAAGTTGAATGTCGTTCGTCGCCTCTGGTGCGTTTCGTGCGCTGTGCGTCTCGTTTTATCTACGAAACTTCCCTATAATTGGTGTGCGGTTGCTCTCCACGTAAGGTGCATTTCGGCCACCATGCGTCTTGTTCGCTTGTCGTGGCCATATCCACGAATGCGGATGTGATGTCGATGGTTGCGTAAAACGGCGCCGGGACAGCACGAGCGAAAAATGTACGTACTGGCTCCGTTGCGTTCCGTGCTCTCAGCGTTCCGTTCGTGTACGTCTGTACCGGAATAGCGGGTGCCAGGAACGTTGTGCCTTCTCGCTCGTGCACGCTGCGTACGTTGCGCGTCTCGTTGCTCGTTGCTGGAATGACCTGCGCGTGGGCGATGTAGCTCGTGGGCAATGTAGCAGAGCAACGTGTGTTCGTTATCTCGCCAGAAATGCACTGACCTTCGATGCGTTTCCGTAATCGTGGCGATTAACTGGGAGAGGTCCGGTGAGCACGCTATCACAATTTTGCATGCGTCGTCTCGTTCATGTGCGTGCCGTCGTGCGTTCTGCCTGTGACCGGATCTCGTGTAGTCCAGACACCGTGGGAAACGTGCGGCCGGCTCTCGCCAGTTGTCTCTGAAAACTTCCTCGTTCATCACGCACTCTTAACAACTGACCTGATCATATTGTGAAGTTTCTTAAGATCGTTTTGTCATACCTTGAGATAGGGCACTGCATATGTTATGTGGCTGATGACGAAGGCCTGGACTAGGCGGAGCGTCTCGCATTCCTGGAGGCCCCCGTGTTTTCCTGATACTCGACCGATCATGCGGCTGATTTGTTCACACGTGGATTTAAGTTTGTTAAGGGCAATGGCGTTATTGCATTTGTTATTACTCCCTTCTAAAACGTCCACCGAACGTTTAACACAGCTCGGGATGCACAATACAATCACTGAGCTCATAGAGGCTCCGTACACGAGTCAAATGATGCGACTGTCAATGACAACTACTGGCAGGCAGGTCCTTGAAGATCTCCGCATCGCTCTACCCCGTACCACTGAAGACAGAGCGGACATCCCTCCCCCTTGGCGCCGCAAACTAATCGTTAAACCTCTGCCCCGTAATATGCATCCTGACCGAAACTCGGGAAGAAGGCAAGCCCGAGCCACAGCCATAACAAAACAATATGGCAACCGTAAAAGCGTGTATTATGTAGACGCAGCGGGGCCCACACCGGAGGGCCATCTGTACGGTTTGGGTCCTGCATGAGGGAATACAGGTGGATGGACTATCGGTGAAAACGAGTAAAATTGAGTTTGTGAAGAGACGGCTATAGCTTTGGCCGCCACTCACTCTGACGCAACGCACATAATGTCTGACTCGCAACAAGCTTGCCGAAATTTTCATCAGGGGGCGGATAGTATTCCTAGCTAGAAAAAAATTCTCACAATGCCAATCCAGAAATATCCGACACCATAAAACACTTGTATGGGTACCTGGCCACCAGGGAGTAAGAGGGAACGAGGCTGCGCACACAGCCGCCCGAGCGTCTCTCCCCCGGAGTTCCTCTGACTTCCCAGGCTCTGACTGTCCACTTGTACCCTTACCCGCTAAACCAATTCTCTGAGGTCGCAACGTACCTGCCCACGGTAGCGGGCGTTCCCGGTGCCCGCCAAGGGCATGGATAGAACTGAGGAGCGCCATCTTCGCCGGCTGGAGACGGGCTCATTCTACAGCCCCGCAATGGTCAAACACATCAACCCGTCCTTCTCGGGTTCGTGTAACTTCTGCGGTCAGTGGGCAGCCACGTATCATATGGTATGGGTCTCCAGTATAATCCAGGGTTAAGTCAGAGTGAAGCCAACGAGGGAGGGCTAGGAGGCGGCCCTGTCCGGCTGCTCGGACCTAGAGTCTCAGCGGCTCTGCGTCCCGCAGGGGCACGGGCGGCGGCCTCGACCAATGGTATCCCGGACTGCGTAATACCACCCACGCAAGAAAGGCCTACCGCGCTCTCCCATCTCTTTAACTCTGTCTTGTACATTACGTTTTTTCCTCCTCCTGCTCCTCCTCCTCCTCCTCACGCAGCCTCCTGGCTCTCAAATAGCGCGCTTGCAGGGGGGTCCCCTCTGCCGTTTGGTATCGGAGAGGTAGCCTGCTAAGTAGTGTTTGGCAAATTCGTTCGTTTGGACAGGATGGCGACCGTCTCCGTTGCCCTCTAGAAGACGCAAGACGATTGTCGTCCTTACGGCCAGAGCAGGGGGGTAGCCTTCGTAATCGTAGTGCACTCACGAACTGCTGTTTCTTCGCAGAGCATAGGACGTAGAGTTCCGTTGAAGTCAGCAGGTCTGTTCGACCACCGCTGACATTGAGTCCGTCGGTTTTGCCCCACGTCTGCATGCGCAACTCTCGTAGTCGTGGTGCGGTTCGTCACGTTGTTCGTCTCTCTTCGTCCTGTTCGTCCTCTCATGGCATCAAATTCTGATCCTGTCGACTGGAACATCTTAACTAGGTTGTGGATCGAATAAAAGGCAAAACAGCAAAAAATAAAATGTTTAACTAATTATGCGAGGCTGAACAAAATATGCGAGGCTAAACAAGGCATCGCACGCGTTCAACTGGATATTATGATGTCTGATTCACAACTCACAAACGTGCTTAGGTGTACTCGAATATTTATTTCCATTGCTGGGGCAAATTCCACCGCCGCGCCTGTACGGTGGGGCTATATGCTCACTTGTAAATGGCACTAGACGAGACCATATTACTAGCGAACCTGAGCAAAATGTTTCAAAAGGGGAACCTAATAAAACCATATGGGCGCGCGTACATCAGCCACATTGTCGCTTGAATACGCACAGCGGGAATGGGTGCGAACAATTTCGGTGAGACAAACGTTACAAACCACGCAGTCTCGGTTTGACGGGAGTACGTAAATTAACTGCTACTGTTGAAAATATGCGGTTCGGCTCACGAAACGACTACACAGCGTGACATGCCGTCTACGGAAACTTCTGAAGAGCGAAAAAGAGGGACTTCAGTACGCCTAGTGCGTGCATTGTTTGCAGCCTCCACCGCCTCTCCCCTAAAACTGGAAGGGAGCAAGCGCAATGAAGCCGCCACGCGTTCACAGGCCGCGTCAACAAAAATTACTGCGGCAGTCAACAAGTGCCATAGGAGAAGAGCAACTGCGGGCCGCGTTCCCGCCGGGCCCTCACAACCCTCGTTTTTCCTTCTTCACCGTGACCCCTTTGCGAGCAACCGCCGAGAAACGCTTACAGCGTCAAACAGGGACCGGGAAGGGGGAGGTGCAGTTTTCGTTGTCTAAGTTTGCCATCCTTGACTGTTAAGCTGCACAGCAGCACCGCTAAACGTTCGCGACTCGTACACGCGCGTCCGGACTCGAGCTCGTGATAAAACTTATTTGCACTACTGTACTCACGAGTGCATATACTCAAGAGTGCAAGCACTCGCAAAACCAGTATTCATGAGTATTGTGCTCATGAGTACTGTGTACTCATGAGTACTGTGTACTCATGAGTACTGTGTACTCATGAGTACTCATACTCATTAGTACTCAAACTCATGAGTACTCATACTCATGAATACTGTACTCATGAGTACTCATAGTCATGAGCAGTGTACTCATGAGTACTGTACTCACGAGTAGTGGACTTACCCTTATACTTCACCTCGTCATCATACTCACCTTTTTGTTCTGGGTGTGTACTCAATCATCATCGTACTCACTCGTGAGTTTGAGTACAAATGAGTGTACTCACGAGTGAGTACGCCGACCTATGGCCAGTGGTGCGGCGTTGGCTATGGCACTGTTTTCGGCAGCCTTGGTTGATGTGGAGAGAGTTGTCGGGGAGGGGGGGTGGAAGGAGATAAGTAGAGAAGGGATGAAGGGGGATACCACTAAAGTTCACTGTGTGATCATAGGTCCTTTCGTGGGCGTCTTCATTCTTGTGTGCCGCCCAAAAACCCCTTGGTCAGGCTCGCCATATACTGCTTTGTAGAGACCACTCTCTAGTGCGTATCGGCCTATTGCTCCGAGTAAGGATGCGTTACTCCAGAGTAGCTGTAAGTGCGCGTGAGCATCAGATGGCAGTGCCTTCCTAGTTGACAACAGCCAGAGCATAAGCCTGGCGTGCGGGGTAGAGGGCGGCGTCGGTAAATCGAGTATCGGTGTGGGAGGAAAATTGGCATCGAAGATGCTTAACCCGGGAGAGTCTTCTACCTTGCTTTAATTCTGGGCTATATTGTTAGAAATTTCGGATACAGTAATGTGGGACCGCATTGAAGACGGAATGCGTTGAAGGGCAGGTGAAGCAGATGGGGTCGGGTATCCGAGGGCCTGAAAAAAAATGTTCCTGCGTATTTGCAGCCGCCCCTTTCCATAGGGGCGATTCCCCGTGCAAGCCAGGGGAACTTATCCCAAGTGTTGTAATCCCACACAAGGGCCGAGCGCCAGGCCGGGGAGTCGCTTGTACCTATTTCACCGGTAAGCGCCCGGCGCCACCAAAGCACACGAATGCACATGGTGCCTTTCACAGCCACGATGGACGCTCAACTCGCAACCGCCTGTGGCAGGACATGCCGCCAGACGCTTTCACCCCTTGGCAATGGCGCAGCGCGGCAGGATGGCCGGGGACCCCGCCAGATGGACAAGGGTCAGAGGCCCCTCAGAAGGGCAAAGGCAGCTTTCTAGGCATGGATTCCCCTTTTAGGGGTCCGCACTCAGCCATGGACGCCTGTACCCATTAAAGAAACTAGTGGGTGCCCGACGGTACCAGGATTCGAACCTAGTACCTCTCGCATACGAGGTGCGTGCTGTACCTCCGAGCCATCGCTCTTTTTTTTTCTTTATTTCCAAAAAAAAAACGCTGTTACAAACATAATACACAACAAGACATAAAATCACTGTTCCACTCTAGGATATAGTGCTGACTGCTAAAATATTTTCATTTTTGTTAACTTCTCCACTTGTGACAACCAGTGTGGAACATATGTCCTCTCAGAAATACTATGTTATTGGGCGTGCATCAATGTGCATCACTTAGCAAACGGTGCGCAAAAACGGATCCTTTACATCCCGCCAAGACAGAAAGCGGTTACCCAACTGACGTAAAATGAAATGCATTAAACCTGGCCCCCCTTCCTGTACACGTCGAAAGAGATTTGTACGACTCATCCTCTCCCAGGATGAAACGACTCATCCTCTCCCCAAACAAAAAATGCGAAAACACGATGTAACTTTTGGACGTTTGCCCGTGAACACTGGACTACCTGTAACACATACCAAAGTTTGCTCTCCATAAAAAGGTTGCAAATCGTTGCGCGAGCGAAGATGGATAAATTCGCGCCCTTCCACTTCTCTGCCTTTTCACTAAGCTCTATCGGCTTGTTTCCTACAGTAACGGTCGCTGTCGAAATAATACTCTAGGGGAACACCAAGGTACTTCACCGGCGTCGTCACCCCTTGAAATTTTGAAATACCAGCGGTGTTGAACTCCACTCTCCGTGCCAGATGCCCAGGCACGTCTCCCAGTTTACAGCACATCCACTAACATAACAAAACCATTTAACTTTAATAATGACCCTAGCAATGCTTTGTTGATCTACGCAGAAGATAGCGATATCGTCCGCGTATGCTAAAACTCGACAAAGGATACGCCTTATACCCCTGTCACACGGCAAATCGAGTGTCATTCAAAGTGAATGAACATTAGCTGTTAATGACATTCAGTTCGGCTTGCGGGTCTACACGGCGAAACAAATGTCCTTTGATTGTGATAGCGGTGGCGATTAGCGAGCTCGCAAAACCGCAAAATTATAGTTCAAGCGCATCTAGAATGTTTTCACACAAATTTATTAAAACATAACAAAGAATATTTTTTAGAAATAAAATTAAGAAAATCACCGGTTTAGGTGACATCAGTAGACATCTCAAGCCGAAACAAGTCCGCAAAAATACGTATTAGGGTATCGCGCGCACTGGGGACGAGTTTTATTTTGTGTTAGTACTCGTTTGTCTTTCTTTATTTGAACAACAACATGAACAGGAAAATATAAGTTTACTGACATTTTTTAGAAACAGTATTCTTTGGTTTATTACTGCATTTTCTTGTCTACTGACGTGTCACTGCTGTCGAGGCTACTCATTTGGCCGCTAACTGAGTTCCGGGACCTCACGTAGCCGCTAAACGTCATTCGCCTCAAATTTCAGTTGGTATTCTCGTGTAGCGCCGAATTAATGACATTTTGAGCGAATGACATTCTCCCTAAATGTCATTAGATCTACGGTGTGACAGGGGTATTAGTTTGCAATGTTCTGTAATATCTTGGTAGGTGACCAGACTGTCTTTCCCCCATTTTGAACGATGAAAGGTCTCTGTCAAGATCAGTACAGTTGCCGAAATGTCGGGCTGCTTCGCCATCCAGTTTATTTACCGGGGACGAAAAGTAAGCCGGTGTCCGTCTTTACCCAGCGTCCCCAGTCAGTCCCCACTGAAGGTGCGCAGGATGCTAGCCGCTTGGTTTGAAACCTGCATGTCTCCGTATTAAGGATAGCAGTGTTGGAGACAGGCCCAGTGGTTATAGCTGATGTAAATATCATGGCGAGGGTAATGACCGCTTCTTAGGTCGCTGAGCAAGACAATTGACCAGTGTTGCAGGGTTTTTCAAACGCTCGCACACAATCACCGCTCCATGAAGCACGGACAGTTTTATGACGATGGTCATTTTCACGATAATCAGTGAACAACGAGGGTGCTTTTTCCGGCTACGCAATGTCGACGAGCGACTCAAGTCGACGGCGGCAATTCTGATTGTTGATCTTTGGCCACTTGGCGAGTCTCATGCTTCGATGATGATAACCACGGATGGGCCCATTATCACTAACGACAACTAAAGAGGTCTACAGTAAGCTCGACCCCTCACGATGACGACGATGCAATGGTTGTTTTGCACTTACCGGCCGTACAAACGAACGGGCGATCTTCCATTATGCGGAGCGTCGTAAACAGCCGCGCCGTAAACACGGCACAAGGGCCGGATAGGGTCAAGTAACCCCCCATCAGAAATCCATCGGATCAAGACTTCGCCCGCCTTGTGGCCTTCACGAAGAAAGTCTGGGAGAAAAGAGATCCTGCAGCGTGGTAGGCATCACGGGTCAAATTCACACCGAAACCACAAAAAATAATAACAAAGACGGAACAATCTAACACCCATATCATCACATCGAGTCTGGGGAAAAGTGTTGGACAGGTTCGTCGCAATCGGAATCACAAAAAACGTCGAGGACATGAACGTCCGTTTACACGCACTCCTTGGCTACAGAGCCACGAGTCAACGATAAGTTGTCTATGCGGTGCTGCCTGTCTTCTGCACTACGTTGACCAAGGATACTGGTGAGCACATTGGGCGGGGGGAATGTGCGCCATTATCGTGCACAGGCGCTCGTAAGCTATTTCTGACATTTCTGTCTTCCCATCTAAGTGTCCTTTTCGCAGATAACAACCCGGTGAAAGCGCAAATGCGAAGGCATGTTTGTACAAAAGAAAAATGGAGTATTTTGTGCTTTTTGTGCAGCCTTCTTGCGGAAATGTTATTTGGGATGTTGTGGTTTGTTTGCTTGTTTGTTTGTTTGTTTTTGATTGTTTGCTTTTTGTTTGCTTCTTGTTGTTTGTTTGTTTTGTTTGTGTTTGTTTGTTTGTTTGTTTTTGTTTTGTTTTGTTGTTGTTTGTTGTTGTTTGTTTGTTTGTTTGTTTGTTCGGTCTTGTTTGGTTTTTTGTTTGGTTTGTTCGTTCTTGTGTTGTTTGTTGTTTGTTTGTTTGTTTGTTTGTTTGTTTGTTTGTTTGTTTGTTTGTTTGTTTGTTTGTTTGTTTGTTTGCGTAGAGGTTCGCACCGCGTAGAGGTCCTACTGGTTGGGCTTTAAGGGTGCAACGCGCGGCGGTTTGGAGCACCTTTTCGAATGCAGGTTCTTTTGTTCTTGTTGTTCTTCTTCTTCGAGGGCCCAGAAAACGGCTCAGCGCTTCTGCAATTAGCGAGGAACCGTTTATTCCTCATCTGGGAGCATGTGGGGGCCAGCGGCCACACTCTTGGCGTCGGGTGCCGAAGCTCATGTCACAGAGCAAGAACATAATAGGAGGGGACACGGCCCATTGCGGTGGGCGCGGGAGAGCGACTAGCTAATATGTCACAGTGAACACCAACGCAGACTAAGAAGCTTCGTAGCTTCGACGGTGATGGAGAGGGTAGCGGCACTTTATGGACAAAATGATAGCGGCCACATTCATTTTCTTGTGCCGCGGCAGATGGCGTTATAACTTAACGTAGGCTAAGCGCTTGTGACGTTATCCGGCCGCCTAGGAAGCGCCGTTTCCCCTCCTGTCTTGTTCTTGTTCCGTGGCTCAGGAGCGGGACCGGAAATAGAGACGCGGCCGGACACAAATATCTCCGCGGACTCAGCGCAGAACGCCAGATCGCGACTTTATGTAAGCAATGTTCACCACGCCACAGAGGTGTATTGGAGCGTGTAGTTCGGATAATGTATTTTTCTCCGGGCTTTTTGGGGTCATTCTGGGATCGCCGTAACGACGCGTCAGGAGTAGGTTAGTTGTTTTTGTTTTTTCTTTTAGGGGCAAAGCTTATTGGGCTCGGGCTGTCGGCGCCTCCTGTTGTCGTCGTCGTTTCATGTAGTTACGGTACTGAAACACCGGGATGCTCGTTTTCCAACGCCTCGCGCTAGAACGTAACGCGTATTAAAAGAACACACCTGGACATTCGTTTCCCAACTCCTCGCGCTAGAGCGCTTCCTGTTTCAAAGACATAAGACTTTTACAGCGAAGCGGTATACCTCTACCCGTTAACGGCTTCATCACCGTGGGCGTAGACGACAAGGTGGCAAGAATACACTTATACACTGCATGCTTCGCCCCTCCCCAAGTTTCACGTTTGTGGAGATGGCCCGGGATTTTTTTCCTCCTTGCAGCTCCCGGTGCGAAGTTTTTTTTGCAGTCGCCGTTGGAGTTGCCTGAAAACACGGAGGAGAAATAAGAAAATGTGCAGGCCACGCGCCACTCATAGGGCGCTGTGCGCGGCCGAAAATGAACTTCAGGTTGTTCTCGTTCTGTTGGGTTTCGCTCTTTTGGAGGAGTGTTTTTTGCTTAATTAAATCAACGTGCTGTCGTGTAAAAAGGGGGCGAGAAAGTTTTGCTTGTTGCGGACTCTTCTCGAGCTCTGACCAATGATGTTTCTTCCAAACTTGTAACTCAGTTGTAAATACTTGTAATAAATTGAAAAATATTCCTGGAGTAGAGCGTCGTCGGCTATGTGCTTCCTATCAACAAGCTTTCTTCATCACCGATCATCGATCATCGATCGACCCACCCGCCGCTAAGGTCACATAGTAGCGCAGCTTAACTGGTGGCTACCTAGATGGATATCGTCACGTAGTCAAGGACGACGCAGCTTTCTTCAAGGAACGAAGCCTATCGGAGCGAACTTGGGGTCCGCTAAAAACTGAGAGATTACACAAGCCTCGACGAAGCATACAACAATGTGTCGTGCACAGGCGTGTGTTGGCGAATCGAATACAGAAGCATTTCCTGGCGATCGAGCATTTATCTTTCCCAGAAATCGTTTCTGGAACAGTCGAATTAGATCCAGAACATTTACGACTATTCTAGCCTACTGACGACGCGGCGAAGCACGCTCCCTATCAAAATGATATCACCTGCGAAGAGGCACCAGCGAAGAGGCACTTCACTTCGAAAACAGATAAGACGGCCTCGCACGGCCAGACACACAAAAGTACTCAGCGCAAAACACAAAAGTACACAGAGCACAAGGCGTGGTTTCCGCTAATATATACAGTAAACGCTTGTTATAGCGGAATAGCTTTCATCAAAGTCTTTGATCGAACTCTTTGATCGAGTCGGAGCTGCACGGAATAAACATCAACTGATCGCCGATTTAGTTTCGTAAAATTGTAAGGAGTCGGGACCCCGTCAAGGAGCTCGAGCTTTCCGTATACGCCTCATTTCCAAAGAAAATGAATTTCACGAAATGATTGATTGAATTTAAGCTTCTAATCTTCACATTTTCATGGTTTATTTGATTGATTGTGGGGGTTTAACGCGCTGACGCTACACAGGCGATGAGGCGCGCCGTAGTGGAGGGCTCCGGATTAATTTTGACCACCTTGGGATCTTTAACGTGTGTAGAGGTGTCGACACAAGGGAGTTTTCGCTTTTCGCCTCCATCTGAAAAGCAGCCACCATGGCCGGGAATCGAACCCGCGTCTTTGGGCTCAGCAGCAGAAGTGTTCCAGGCTTCATGCAACAAACTCTCATTACGATAGTTCTAGGAACCTTGGAAACAGTTGTTAAGCGGCATCGTCCGATAGACTCCAACGCTTTCATCGCCGCAGCGGTTGCATTGCGTTGTATCACCTGTAGCTTACAAATATACTCTCCTGCTGTTCACGAAAACTAATTTGTAGCTTTTTAGCTCTTGTTTACCAATGTCAGACCTTAGTCTCTAGGCCAGACCTGTGCACCCCTCTTCTTGTTGTACCTCATCTATGAGGCAGAAAATTTTAGTGATATGTATGTAGCCATTTATGCCCGAAAAAAAAAAGCTCAAGATGGTTACATAACAACCGTTACATTCCTTTAGAACCGCTGAACAGAACCAAGTGATTCAGCTTGTGAAGATGTTTCACTTTAATTGAAATGCCACCTCCTAAACGTCCTTACAGTAGCCATACGAGCATCCGTTTAATCTTCTGTAGGGTACTCGCGAACTGAATCTAAAGGTACGGCATTAGGCGGGGTCAACGAACCATGTTAAAGTGAAAAATTGGGCGTGTTTGTTCATGATCTAGGCAAAACAGCGCAAAAAAAGACAACGACAGAGTGACACACGACAAGGACATTCAGTCCTTGTCGTGTGTCTCTCTGCCTTTGCCTCTTTTTTTTTGCGCTGTTTTGCCTTGAACCTTGTTACTCGAACAATAAACGACTATGGGGGGAACAGGAGACGTCTTTTTTCTCAGTACATGCTTAAACAAAACCAACAAAAGAAAGTTGGTGTTAACAACCGTGGCCCGTATCCGCCGCTTTTGGCACTACCCTCCGCACCATCGTGCCAGAAGCCGACGTTTTGTACGACAAGGCATGTACAAATCAAAAAGCCGACTGCTATATCGTCGTACATGCACACGGGCAGGAGGGATGGGGGGAGGGGGGGTGGAACACGTCTATTATGTATATACGCGCGCTAAGGCCGTCTACACTTGTGTTTATGAATAAAGTCAGCGGGGGAGAGAACAGCGTACCCGTACAAGTTGGAAGGTAGAATGGGAGTTAAAAGAAAGAACAAACATAATGATATTCAGACGAACGAACTACAAGAACGAGAAACACCTGGAAGCCGTTTCAATCCTTGCCCGTGTTGATGCTTTTGCTCTGGGGCGTAGCCGGGCGTGAGATGTTTACTGAGTCACACATGACGAACAAACGCGTTCTAGACACTTTCTATTTACACTTTTTCTGCCTCTATGCTCAATATCTCTTCCGCGTATAACCATGGCCCCAAAATGGCCTGCGAGGGGCAAGTAAAAACAGAAAGCCAGCGGGGCTCTTCAACGCTTCGTATACCCCTGGCAGAAAAATTCCCAAGGATACTTTCTTGGAAGCCGGAGCTCCAGAAGGTGACATGAGATGGTAAACAGCCTGGAAAGCTTGTAAACATCGCGAAAGTAGGGGAACAAGAAAATGAAAGTTTGAATGGAAGCAGTGCGTTTAAATAAATAAGAACTGTATAACAAAAAAACTGGAGGAAGCTATCCTAGAGCGTGAAACTTGAAGGTAGGGAAGCCGTACGCAACCTTCACGCCCATCACGACGGTTTAGGTCAGCGATTGCAGCCGATTTGCTTCTTCTTCGCTGCCGCAACGACCTTTGCTCCATTTTGTTGATATAAGTCTGAGCTTCTTTCATTTTTTTGGAAGTGATAATCATTGGACATCGCCTTGGGGGGCCGTACGGTATGACGGGTCTTTCTCGTTCCAAGCAAGTGTTGCCACGAGTACGGCGAATGCCGGAGATTTTTTTTTTCTAATATCCCTACGTGGGTATGCCTGGCTTGGCAAACGTGTGCAGCAGATGCTGGGTGGTCGCCGCGAGGCCCGGGTTCACGTGCGCGCACTCGGAATTTTCTTGGTATTTTTAACTGCGTGCCTGAAAAATTACGATTTGCTAAACAGCTTCGCTGTCAATAAGAAAGGTATCTAAGTTAAGGAAAGATAAGCTGACAGGTTGAGCCATTTATCGAGAATTAACTATAATTAGATTTTTTATTGCTCTCTACTCAGGGTTTGAAAAAATACCAGACTCCAGAGCCGGTCGGGTAGATCACCGAACAGCATCGTGTGTTTTCACACACAGCCAAAGAAAAGAAAAATGAGATAGCGCATGCAGGCAGCCTAATTTGGTAGGTAGCTCCTTGGCCAATCTTTCACATGGTTATGCACCCTCGTCTGCTTTTTCCAACGCCGATGTAGAGTTACTGAAACATACCACAGATAAAAGTCCGGATATCAAATGGTATTCCTGTGTGACATTCACGTTACGACTTTTAATAAATACCATAACTGAAATTTAATTTTCCTGTAAATGCTCAACTGCAGTCCTTCAAAATACGGCCCGTTTCTAACCAATCAACCGTTAGGGTTTCCGCAAATTTCGCGCCTCTCAGTGCCAGGAATCAAACACCTGGTTTCATGCTGCGCGCCGCACCTGATTCCCGCAGTAGTTGATAGAGGCGGCTAATATAGCATCCGTACTCACACGTATACGTACAGTTGATGTGTTCATGCACTTGTTTATGTATGCAGGTACTGCCGCCTTTACTACGCGAAGCCAATGGTTGAGCAGCAGTTTATTTCTTTTTTTTCTGTTCCCCAGGTCACAGCGTCGTCATGTCGCGAAGCTTATAGCGATTTCCCGCCACTATCATAATCATCATCATCATCATCATCATCATAACCAGCCTATCTACGCCCACTGCAGGGCAAAGGCCTCTCCCATTATTCTCCAATTACCCCGCTCCTGTGCTAACTGCGACCAATTTATTTCTGCAAACTTCTTGATCTCATCTGCCCATCTAACTTTCTGCCGCCCCCTGCTACGCTTGCCTTCGCTAGGGATACACGCCACTATATAAGCAGCCAAGCTGTTATTCTATTCCTTAGCTTTCAATTACTCATATTTATTTGCCATTCCACTACCCTTTTTTGTTACACTCTGACCAAATTAGGCCACAAAACCTCCGACACTGTAATAAAGTTGCAATTATTTATGCACCACTAACCATTACGTCAATGTATTGCCAGCATAACAAAGTTTCAGTGACGCCATACCACGATAGCAAACCGAATGACGTCAACGTGAACCCCAGTTACCACAGTTACGTGTTTGGTCTGATCAGCAAGCGACTGCGAGCGATGTCCGAGCCCCATCCTGCCGTTCCGATCGAAGGTCAGAGCTGTTGCTCTCGACCTACAAACGAGCCCATCCGTGGCTGTGGAGGCGGCGGGATTTCGTTCGCTCACCGGCCAGCTGGCCGCGAATCAATTTCTCGAGCAGTTCTAGGCACTCTACTTTTATTGCGTTTTATTACACTTGGCCGCGGAGGCTCACTGGCTACGGCGTAGCACTGGTGAGCACGAGGTCGCGGGGTTGATTCCTGGCCGCGGCGGCCGCTTTTCTGATGGAGGCGAAAAGCAAAAACGCCCGTGTCTACGAGATTTCGGGCGCACGTTAAAGATCCCCAGGTGGTGAGAATTAATCCGGAGCCTTCCACTACGGCGCGCCTCATCGCCTGCGTTGCGTCGGCACGTTAAACCCTACAAGCAATCAATTACACTTGGCGCGAAAACGCGCCGTGCACACGACTGGCGCAGTGAGGCAGCCGCACGCTCGCTGTGCAGGCCGCGGCCGCGCAATGGCGCAGGCTGGCGCAGGTAGCTCGAGCGATAGCTTGTCACTGCTCCATTAAAGGGACCTTGCAACACTTTCGATAAGCGCTTTCACTCTTCCACTGCGGAAGCTATAGTTATCGCCAGCTCGGAGTGGCACTGCGTGACTTGCTCGTCGCACCAGATACGCCTTGCATTTCGGCTTTGTTTTTGTGGCTTTATTTGCAGCGTTCATTGCTGCAACTCAAGGCAAACCGGCCAACAGCCGCTACATGGCCTTAGTGACGTAATTCGAGCCGTCAAAGAACGGCAAGACCGAGAAAGAGAGAAAAACCTTTTGAGCGAGTTTACAAGTTATCTGACGGGCACAGAGCAGTAATTTTTGGCTGAGCTACTTTGAGACCCCCCATTATAAGTGCTGGATGCATTGGTTGACTACGTTTTGCAACCACTTAAAATTTCAAAAAAAAAGTTGAAAAAATTAGCAGTGGCTTAGCTCGGCTATGCCAGGATATAGGTAGCGTGAGCTAACGTTCAGCTGGTTATTCTTAGCTTTTCTGGTTGTCTAGGATTAGCTTGATTATCATTCTTACTACTGCTTCAATGACACACACAGGGTATACGCATTATGTGACGACACATGTATATTAATCAAGCGGCTCAGGCGCTGCGTCACCAATCTCCCCAGAGCTAAGCTGGTTCCACAGGCGCTCGCCAGTGTTGCTGCGACGCGCGAGCCATCGGTTGCACACTCGGCCACCCCACGCATGATGATCAAGTGGACCGGGCCGCCACGTGCGGAACGGAGGTCGGCGAAGACGCTGTGCGCGTGGGGTGTGTGAGAGACGCCAGGCAGCGAGCAACGTTCTGTACGCCGTGTGACGTCACTGCTCCTCGCGCATGCGCAGCACGGCTCTCCAGGAGCCACGCGAAACTGCTCAACCTCCGCCAGTGTAGCTCGCGCTACAAAAGTGTTGCAGGGTCCCTTTAAATGGGACGCAAGTCCCAAACAATGCTGCTTATATGAGAAAGGAGGTAATGATGTGGTGGCCAATTGCATTAAAAATCGTCATCTGCACCGCTTACCAGAGCGGCAATCGAATTTCCGCTGCAGTGTTAAGCCTAACATTTGTAGGCGGACCTGTAGAAGACCAGCCGGCTGCTCTCAGCGCGCGTTTCCCCACCCACAGCCTCTCGTGTCGTTCTCTAGCCGCGGCAGCAATTCGCACTCGCACGGCCTGCATTACGTCGACGGCCGCTTTTTGGGCGGCTGACGAGATCGGTATGTGGGGGATTCAGTAGAAACTGCCACCGATGCGGAGTCGGCAGTGCTATGGCAGCTTTGCTCTTCGGTACATATTGGCGACAGCAAACAGTGACATCCGCCGGCAGTCGCATCCTCCGTCTGAGCGAAGCAGCTGGCCTAGCGGAAGTCCGCCTGCGGTGACGCCACGACCTCCCTGGGATTTCTCCGCTGAAATGCTCCCTCGTGTGAATACCGCTGAACTTGTGTGCGAGAGCAGACGCCGCAGCAAAGTCTTAGCGCCGCATGGTACGCGATAATGAATTGTTTACTCAGAATATGTGAATGTGAGAGCCTGTATCATCGCTCTCTAAAGCAATATGAAACGTTTGCAACAAAGAAGGCACAAGCAACAAATTTTATGGCATAACCCCTTTAATCATGCTTCTATCATCAACGCAAATGCTCGTATAGTGACTTCTCTTTCAGGCTTTATAATGATGAGCAGTCCACTCATAAGTACGATAGCCCATAAGAAAAGGATAAGTGTGGATTCGTTTGGAACTATATGAGCTAATGCAAGCGTTGTACATTCAGGTATGATTTGGTAGGATAATATAGTGTCGTGTAGGACGTTGTGTGTTATTGTATTACTACTAGAAAGTATTAAGTATTGCATTAATAATGAAGTGCTTTTGTGAACATCCTCTACAATTTTGACCATTACGCAAATCAAAAGTTTTTAACATCGAGAGATAAGTGTTTAGCGTTTGAATTTCTCCCTGTAATTTCATAAAATGTACTTTAGAGTGCTTGTTCACGCGCGAGGCTACCGGTATTTTGTTTGCTAGTTTGTCGGCCTTTCTAGCCGAACGCCTTCAGTTAGAGTGAGTGAGGGAGAGAAAGAACTTCAAGCCCAAACTGGTAGAAGGAAGGGGGTGATAGGGAGAGAGTCCCTTGACCTACCCCGTTAGATGGCTGCCATGAGCCCGTGGGCCCTAGCGGCATCTTCCACCAGCTGGACGAGTAGTTGTTGTGAGTCAGGGTGAGAGCTGAGCAAGGCGGCCTCTCATTGCTCTTGAGCCCTGTTGATGTTGAATGCTCGCTTAGGTGAACAAGGTTTCTGCGAGCATGGCCATATAATTTGTTGTAGGTAGGCTTCGTCTGCACAGCCACCTCGCATCTGTCGGAATATGTGTCTGGGAAATATAAGTTGTAGAGAACGCAGTTGAGGAACGTGTTTGACTGAAGTCGTCTCCACGCAAGCGACTGCCATCTGTTGAGGGAAGAATGTGGCGCAGGGTACTTGAGGCGGGTCAGCCTGTAGTGGTGCGTAATCTCCCTGTGCGTGATTAGCCTGTCTGTGCTCCCCGTGAACGTAGGCCCGATGTCTCCAAAATGTCTTTGCCGAAATCTCGGGCTGCTTCGTGAGCCAGTTCATTTCCCGGCAGGGACGATTGTGCTGGTGTCCATACAGGGCGAACAGGCCTGCATCTGTCGCCAATAAACGTCGAAAGGATTTTGGCTGCTGGCCGGAATATTCATCCCACCAGGAAATTTTTTATTGCCGCCTTGGAGTCAGACACAATAATTTTGGCTTCCGTGCTTGCTATTCCGAGTGCAATGGCCGCTTCTTCCACCACCTCAGGGTGCGTCGTCAGGATTTTGGCCGAGGACACTGCGTTTCCTTGCTTGTCTACCACGGCTACGGCCGCAGCCGGTCGGTCGAGATAGTCCGCAGCGTCCACTATAGAGGACATGTGTGTTCCCGCACAGCTGCCGGTGAAGTGCAAAAGCTCTGGTGGTTCTTCTGTCTTGATGATGATCCGGGTGTACATTTTGTGGTATGGGAGAACCATGGATGTATGATCCAGGGCTGTCATCCAAGAGCATTTGATACCGTGTTGAGAGGCGAAGAGGATGCGCAGGGACCTTAGAATTGCGCGGCCAGTTTCGCTGCACGAGAGCCTGTGCCGCTGCGCCATCCTTTGTGCTTCTACTAACTCTTCCATGGTATTGAGCACCCCCATTGCTTGGAAGCACTCCGTGGATGCCATCCATTCTGCGAAAAAAACGCCGTTGTTGTTGTCCGGTCAACAAAATTGCCAACGCCGTAAAGAGTAAATAAATAAAAAAACACCCGTGTGATTCCATGGGATTGATTTGAACCCAGTTTATTTCAATCCAGTTCTGCACAGTAGCAGCCTAGTGCTCCATGAACTGCTATATCCTTGTTTTTATTGTTTTGCTATCTTTTTTTCCTTTACTGCTTGCAAGACTAGACCTAAAAGCTTTAAAGTCACACCCTATCTAAAATGACAGTAACGTTCAGTGACACATATTTTAAAAGTCAGGCAGGCACACGCACGCGTGTAGAAGATCCAACCAGTGCGACGGCTGCAATTGAGCTTCGTAGACAAAATACACAAGCGCACATTGTTCTCTAAAAATTAACTTAGTTCCCCGATGTACCTCCGCATTGCGGTGAATCATGCTGATATCATGATTTATTTTAAGGTTTAACGTGCCCACGCAACGCAGCCGATGAGGCGCGCCGTAGTGGAGTGCTCCGGATTAATTTTGACCACCTGGGTACGGTGAATCATGCGACACTCCCACAGGCTAAACAATCCAATGAGCACAAAAAGGTCGTAGGGCAAGCAATTTTTCCTCACTGCCCAGAATCGAATAATGTAGGGGATGATATCCATGGTCCTTTTAAGAGTTGTCTGCAGAGCATCACAAAAGAAAAAGCGTAGATTGGAATGTAATGGGTGACTTTAGTAGAAGGAAGTCAATAGGCCCTGTTTTGGGACATGGGGAAAAGGGTAGGGGAAGATAGTTCATATAAAGTCTTTTCAAGGAACCGTTAAGGAGCCACAAAGGGTGTGTATGGGGGGTCATCTAGGGAGGGGGTGAACGATCAGCCACCATACTACTTTATAGAGACCTTATTTGAGACCAAATTCTGTAATTTGCTGTAAAATTTGGGCGTTGTTTCTGTCATATTGGACATGTTCTTCAGCTGCCGTCTGCCCTCTCAATGGGGGATTATCCTTGAGGAATGCGAAGGGCCAGACAATCCGTCTCCCGCGCACGCCGCGACGAATTAGCGGTGGTTGCAGCGCAGTGTCGGCAGTGCTACGTCGCCAGACAGAGCGGCGCGTTCTCACGCGCAGCCCGGGCACCTGGCCGCTAACTCATAAGTGGACCTTACAGGCGCCTAGGCTTTTCTATCGGCGTTCACACAAACCGTCAAATCGTTCCACTTGCGCGCTCGATAACCGCAGTGGGAGCAGCGGCTCCCACGCGTTCAATACGAGCGGTCGGCTGAAGCGTGCGCATCTGGAGAAGATCGCAGGATGGGCGTGCGAGGCGTGGGCCACGATCCCATCGACCATGGTTGAACGTCCGTTATGAAGTGTGGCATTGCGAACGCGCTTGACGCCACCAAGGACTAGATGTTGTGGTCAGCGGAGAGCGACGAGGAGTGAGATGAGTGACATTACTTCGAGAAATAAATCGCCCGTTTGTCTCGCATTCGTTTTTCGTGCTCACAAAGTTCCGTGCGCGTTACAATCGGAGGTGCAAGTTTTTTCGGTTTTTTTGCCGGGGAAATCGGGTGCGCGTTAGAATCGGGTAATTACGGTAGTTGTTGTGAGTCAGGGTGAGAGCTGAGCAAGGCGGCCTCTCATTGCTCTTGAGTCCTGCTGATGTTGAATGCTCGCTTAGGTGAACAAGGTTTCTGTGAGCATGCCCATATAATTTGTTGTAGGTAGGCTTCGTCTGCACACCCCTCGCATCTGTCGGAATATGTGTCTGGGAAATATAAGTTGTAGAGAACGCAGTTGAGGAACGTGTTTGACTGAAGTCGTCTCCACGCAAGCGACTGCCATCTGTTGAGGGAAGAATGTGGCGCAGGGTACTTGAGGCGGGTCAGCCTGTAGTGGTAGCGTAATCTCCCTGTGCGTGATTAGCCTGTCTGTGCTCCCCATGAACGTAGGCCCGATGTCTCCAAAATGTCTTTGCCGAAATCTCGGGCTGCCTCGTGAGCCAGTTCATTTCCCGGCAGGGACGATTGTGCTGGTGTCCATACAGGGCGAACAGGCCTGCATCTGTCGCCAATAAACGTCGAAAGGATTTTGGCTGCTGGCCGGAATATTCATCCCACCAGGAAATTGCTTATTGCCGCCTTGGAGTCAGACACAATAATTTTGGCTTCCGTGCTTGCTATTCCGAGTTGCAATAGCCGCTTCTTCCACCACCTCAGGGTGCGTCGTCAGGATTTTGCCGAGGTCACTGCGTTTCCTTGCTTGTCTACCACGGCTACGGCCGCAGCCGGTCGGTCGTGATAGTCCGCAGCGTCCAACTATAGAGGACATGTGTGTTCCCGCACAGCTGCCGGTGAAGTGCAGAAGCTCGGAGGTTCTTCTGTCTTGATGATGATCCGGGGGCACATTCTGTGGTATGGGAATTCTGAGGGCTGTCATCCAAGAGCATTTGATACCGTGTTGAGAGGCGAAGGGGATGCGCAGGGACCTTAGAATTGCGCGGCCAGTCTCGCTGCACGAGAGCCTGTGCAGCTGCGCCATCCTTTGTGCTTCTACTAACTCTTCCATGGTATTGTGCACCCCATTGCTTGGAAGCACCCGTGGATGCCATCCATTCTGCAAAAAAAAAAACGCCGTGGTTGTTGTCGGTCAACAAAATTGCCAACGCCGTAAAGAGTAATAATAAAACAACCCCGTGTGATTCCATGGGATTGATTTGAACCCAGTTATTTCAATCCAGTTCTGCACAGTAGCAGCCTAGTGTTCCACGAACTGCTATATCCTTGTTTTTATTGTTTTGCTATCTTTTTATTCCTTTACTGCTTGCAAGACTAGCCCTAAAAGCTTTAAAGTCACACCCTATCTAAAATGAGAGTAACGTTCAGTGACACATATTTTAAAAGTCAGGCAGGCACACGCCCGCGTGTAGAACATCCAACCAGTGCGACGGCTGCAATTGAGCTTCGTAGACAAAATACACAAGCGCACATTGTTCTCTAAAAATTAACTTAGTTCCCCGATGTACCTCCGCATTGCGGTGAATCATGCTGATATCATGATTTATTTTAAGGTTTAATGTGCCCACGCAACGCAGCCGATAGGGCGCGCCGTAGTGGAGCGCTTCTGATTAATTTTGACCACCTGGGTACGGTGAATCATGCGGCATTCCCACAGGCTAAACAATCCAATGAGCACAAAAAGGTCGTAGGGCAAGCAATTTTTCCTCACTGCCAAGAATCGAATAATGTAGGGGATGATATCCATGGCCCTTTTAAGAGTTGTCTGCAGAGCATCACAAAAGAAAAAGCGTAGATTGGAATGTAATGGGTGACTTTAGTAGAAGGAAGTCAATAGGCCCTGTTTTGGGACATGGGGAAAAGGGTAGGGGAAGATAGTTCATATAAAGTCTTTTCAAGGAACCGTTAAGGAGCCACAAAGGGTGTGTATGGGGGGTCATCTAGGGAAGGGGTGAACGATCAGCCACCATACTACTTTATAGAGACCTTATTTGAGACCAAATTCTGTAATTTGCTGTAAAATTTGGGCGTTGTTTCTGTCATATTGGACATGTTCTTCAGACGTCGTCGGGCGTACTTGCGTTGTAAGGAACTGGTCGCGGTCAGTTGAGTACGCTGAAAACTCCCAGATGAGGTGGAAGAGGTTCGGTGTATTATTGCTGCCGCAGTAGGGGCACCGAGGACTAGCAAGGTGCCTATGCGTTGTCCATTTGGGAAATGACGTCCGGAGTGTAAGCCGAGTCAGCGGAGACTTTATTGGCAAAAATTTCGCCTGTTCTTGGCAGGCACTGCAACGGAGCAAGAAAACCAGGTGGTGAGGCGTCGGCATGCCGTTGCCGGCTGAAGGTCTTAATGCGACGGTATTTGTCCAATTCGCATGCCTGTTGGGGGTGTAGAAAGTTGCTGTGCAGAAGGGGTGCGGAAAAGTTGCTGTCGTTGTTGTTCCTTCCTTCGTGTTACATACACACTTCTCGGCCAGGAATCGGGAGCTTCGAGGGGCAATGTGCCGGCTTCACAAAATTGGTAAAACTATGAACTTTGAGCGTAAAAGTTGTAAAATAGTTCGCGCAGCGTGTCGCCTGATCGTGATGACTCATGAAAAGAATAGGCGAACAGAGGGCGCGCACAACCCTGATTCTAGGGTGGCTGTTGCGTGTACCAGTCTGCTTGCTGACGTAATTCGCGTCTTGAGTAGAAGAAGCTAGAGCGAAGAAATCGACGCATACACGGCGCACCAGAAAGAACGGGGTTGAAGAAATTCGCGCAAAAATACAAGGATACAAAAGCGAAGAAAGCGATACAAATGCGTTGTTTAGCAAAGACGTTGTAAATAAGTTTCACTAGGCTATCCACTTCAAAGTATGTAAGCGGGCTTGAATGACCAGAGGTATTTTTTAATAATCTTATGGGGGGAGGGGGGGTATTGGCTTAGCCCTTTCGGGGAGTTAATGTCCGTGCGCATGACAGAACCTAGTGGTCTCCACGGTAGACTTCCGAATAGGAGGGAGCACATCATTAAGTACGTTGAAAGGAGAAAAAAAAACAAATGTTTTGAAGATATTCCGCGGACAGCGGCGCTGCTGGGCTCGCTGTCGATTATCGCCGCTGCATACTCGTGCGGAAACTTTTGTGTCGCATATTTGTGAAAAGGAGCGGATGCAACGCCAAGTGACAGCGTCTCCGCTACCGTAGTTCGTAGACCTCACGCGTTCCCTATTTTAGAGAGAGTTAGAGAGAGGGAGAAACCTTTATTATGTTGACAGCCCTTGCCGGTGACGCAGTGCCAGTCTCCTCATTAGGAGACGGCCAGTCCGTAGATTTGCCAAAAGATAAAACGCAAACTTTTCCTTCTTTGTAACTACAGCGGCGCTTCGTCTTACGACTGACGTCCTGCCTACGAACTTCCTATGATTCGCAAGTGGTTCGACGTCGAACGGTCGCGTTACGTCATCGCCAGGGGTGCGTATCCCGCAATTTTTTTGCCGAGGTCACTACACCGCCGCGTCATCAAGTACATTCACGGTACGATTTCCCAATGGCCTCTCAGTGAACGGTATCGGATTTGCGGCGCGTGTTGCGCACTCGACCATGTTCGATACGGTGCATACAGGCGCGGCGGCGGAAGGCACGCGGGTTTCGCCAGGCCGCCGATCCTCTACGCTGGTACGACCTTGAGTCACGTTCCACCCAGCGACCTGCACGCTGTTTCCGCAGTACGCCGCTTGCCCGTTTTATCTACGTTCGTCGCTCAGATTACAAGTCCGCTTCGTCACATTTTTTATGCCCTTACGCGCTTTTGCGAAGTACAGTTATAAACGAACGCGTTTGAATGCTACATCTGTTACATCTAAGCTCCATCATTTGCTCGCCGACCTTGAGATCAGCCCACGACCATGTCAGAGGGCTTGAGCTGCTCCGCGGGTTCTCCGCGAATCCTTAAGGCGGCTGTACGCGCTGTCAAAACGTCTTTGTGCCTGCTTCTCAGTCAGCCAACCATCTTTGTCCCCCTCGCACTCCTCCTACAGCTCTGAATTCTGCCCCTGAAGTGCTACCGTGAGCGCGCAAAGAACCAAGACCATGGCTGCGTCGCTACGGTCGTGGACCACTCCGCCATGCGAAGGAGAGGAGGAGACAAAGAGCCGCAACCAACAGCTTGTAACCATCAGCGCCTAAGAAATAAACCCACTCGCAGAGTTTCCAATGGTAGTTTCTAATCTGTGATTATAAGTGTTCGAGTAGGCAGGGTTGTAAACGCGAGTGCGGCCTCCTCCATCGCCGCTGGGTATGTGGTACGCACGGCGTGAGAGGCAACTGGGGGGCTATCCGGGATGTTGATAGCCGCGACGGCCTAGCCATCCTGATAGCGGTATTCTGCCGCGTCAACCTACATGATGTCTGGGCAAGGGAAATTTTTTTGCTAGTGCTGGCGCTCGCTCCACCCTGCGAGCTCTGTGGCGCTCCGGGTGCATGTTCCGTGGGAGGAACCGAACCGGTGAAAAGCGTGGGTGGTGCCGAGATTTTCGGGGCATGGGCCGCACGGAGACCCAAGACGGATTAGTATGGGCTCATCAGTGGACGTAGAGGAAAGTCGTCGGCAGAGCTGGTTGCTTGATGCGATGTGCTTCAATCAGCTCCTGGGCCGTGTTGCGGATCCCTAGGCGGTCAAATCTGGCAGTTGGTGCGCTCTGGGAGTCTGCAGTGCTGCCCTATGTGCCTCCCTAATGAAATTGTTAACTTTGGACCAGATCCGCATTGGTGACCCGGAGGAAGGGGGACGTAATGTTTAATCCGGCTACTGACAAAAGTATGTACGAGTCGTAGCCTCTCTCTTCCTTGTAGCCCATCGTTGCGGCGGAGACAGCAGCGGCGGAAATGTGACAGACGGCGGCGAACTGCCAAGCCGAAGAAGAACCACACAGGACGCCAAGTATATGCGACAGCGAAGAGAAATGCGAACGGCGGAGGAGAGAGAAGTAAAACGCGTGAGAGCACGAGCGGAAGCAACGTACTCGGCAGGATGAGGATGTTCGCGCTAGAGGAGCGGGGCGAATGCAGCGAGTGCGCCAAGAAGTCTGATCGAAAACGTTGGCAAGCTGGTAAAGCCGTGAAACAAAAGGAATATATCACACGTATCAGCCGGCCAATTCCATGTTCTTGGGAAAAATAATTCCGTGTATAGTGAGAAGTATGCGACCACGTACGGTAAGAAAGTCACTTGTACAATGGAGTGCGAAGGTCACTGCAAAGTTGGAAGCAGCTATCTTGGTGCACACGGAAACGCTTAATAACGGAAATGTAACAAACTTCAGTGTGTGTGGTGTTAGAAGAGGCCTTTTTTTTCTACAAATTAAAGTGCAACGACATTCTAAGGCGTATGAACATGTGTACCCTGATATACCAGCCCCTTAACCCAACCTGAATGCAGTCGAAGAACGGCTCATCGGGCCATGAATAGGTGCCTAACACACATATGTAGACAGTCTGCATTGCACGCACCTTCAACAGCTGTGGTGCTTGTGATATTCTTCGCCGTACACCTACTCTTGCAGAGCAAGGGTAACGAGCCAGTTTTAACATATTTGTGAAGCATTATTCAGCAAACACATAATGCTGCATGAAATACATACCGCGAGCCCTCAATGGAGGTTTACGAGAGTCGACTGCAGCGCTCGGTGTTTTTTTTTTTTCGTACTTTTTGAAAACACGCTGAATACTCCGGTTTTCGAGAGTTAAGTGCGGAGCTCCTATTTTTCTTAGACGCCGAAGCGCTGGCCTCAGCATGTTCTAAATCTCAGTATGCGTCATAACATCTAAAGTGAGGTGGCCATGTAGTGACAGAACCAAGGCAAAATAAATAAGTACGGCCGATGAGTTTATGCACACAAAGGAGCAACCTATGCATCAGGACCTGATCAAAATATAGTCATGAAGCCTCCCTTCCTGCATAGTGGCGATGACTCAACTTTCAAGTTTGCGTTTACAGGCGAGTAATCCACTATGTTTATCGGCGGGCCGCTGGCACTGGGGTGACGTCTCATCTGAGCAGGCCTTTTTTTACACATCCGCATACCACAGCCTTCGGGCGACTGCTTTGGTTACCAAACATCGCAGCCAGGACAAGAAAACAAGTGTGTCAGCAAAGCTTCGCGTGATGTTTCGAAAGCCATTTGTCATAGATGCCTTGTCAGATTTTGCTGGTTGCGGCAGCTACAGTTGATCCGACGATGGACTTCTCACCCATTGGGGCGAAGTTCGGTCGCGCCAGTCACCGTTGGCTGGCATTACGCAAACGTTCTCAAACAGAGCGAACTAGAGTTTTCTTTTTCGGCGCCAATCGGCGACGAGTGGGGGACGAAAGCTCAGGATTTCAAAAGCCCCGCTTCATGTGCCCGCGCCGGAAGCCCCTCACTTTCCTCCCCGTTTTCGAAAGCTCCGTGCCGATAATCCCCGGACACATTTTCCCAGTGCCGATTGATCCGTGCCGAAAGTCCCGCTCTTAAAGCGCCGTGCTCATAAGCCCAGGGTAGGCCGCGCTTGTTTCCTATTTTTTCTTTGTAATTTCTCCGTGCGGCATATGAAAGGAGACGCTAAAGACGGGGGTATAAAACATGAAGAAGCAAGAACTTTGACCGAAGTTACTGGCTCGTCTAGTGGTGAGTGTTTTCGTTCTGTATGAGTGTGCGTCTTGAAATAATCCATTTAATTAGGTGTTCTCATACATTTTGGCATGACATTAGAGCTATCTATGGAGAGCGCATCCTGCAATTTTGTGTCTGAATAACTTACATGGCAAAGTAGTTCATTTGATACTGAATGTCGGCCACGCTGTGGCCCCGCCGGTGTGGCACATCCAGAGGTCTCGGAGTGTCACTGGGCTTCGCCACAGACGCCTGCATAACGAAGTTCGCTGCGTGGTTATCACTTCCGCAGCACTGGGCTTCAAGGCCACCCTACTTATACCACACATCCAAATTAACGCTGCTAAGTGTGGAAGGCATGCTATTCGAGCTGCTAGTTCGAGAGAGGAGGGGTGTAGGGGGTGAGACGTGAAGTTTTGTTGATATCCACGCGATTAAAGCGATTTGAAAGACAGCTCCCTTCCTTCCGCTCTCCCTTCTAAGCTTGATTTGCTCCCTCTACCTCTGTCTTGAGATGGTCGTCGAACATTATCATACTATTTCTCAAGCATTTAGGCACCAAAAAAAGGACATTTCCTCGTATCGCCGCGGGGAAATGGTTCGGGGAAACTGGCATCGGAGCTTTTGGCACGCGGGCATTCGCGCGGCATTCTAGATACAGGGCTAACGTCGCGAGGCTTCTGCGTGCGAGGCAATAGTGATACGCCCTCCGGGAAGTGTAGTAGAAGGTGAGACGGCGCGGAGCTGCGCCCTCCCGCTGCATTCGCAGTGCAAGTTGATACTGCTGCACTGAGTTTGAGCATCACGCCAGTGTTGCTCAACACATCTTGACGAAGCGCCGTTTCGAGTATACATCCGAGTCGCCGGCGCGACAGCAGCCAAACCAAAGAAACAGGATGTGGGGAGAGGCAGCCGGTGGCTGGTGCAAAGTTACAGAAGGCGCCGCCGAGGTAAAAAAAAATTATCCGCGTATCTGCTCCTCTTGTCGTAAATGTCGACAAAAGACGATAGTCTTCCGTCGACATTTCCAAGCTAAATGCCTCTCTTCTCTTTCCCGCTCACCTCTCACGCTGTTCTTCTCCCGTCGTGCTCCTCCTAAGGTAAGCACGCTAGAGTTTCGCTCAAGTAAATTTAGATTTACTGCGTTCCACTGCTCCAGGCCGGGTGCCTCGATGCCAGCGCTGCCGTACAGCGGAGACGCGCGTGAATCGGGGAGCCCTACTTCAACGTTACGAGACCCACGTTGGCCTACTCCATGCGCGTTCCAAGCGGAACGTAGAACCAATCTGGTGGAACCTTTCGTAAGTGTTCCCGTTTGATTTCTTAAAATGCCGCCAGAAGCTAGAGTGGCGGCGGCGACAGCAGGCGACAGAGGGATTTTTTTTTTTTTGTTGCAGTGAATGTAGTCTGTCATTAGTTATCGCGAATTCAAGCATTTACAAAAGAACACCGCAAATATCCCTTGCTTATTGATTTTCTGCTTCACATTTGCGTAATGTTTTGTTCTTGTTCGACAATGTTGACAAGTATGAACAATGCCTCCGGACTTAGACGTTTATATTTGGCTGTGGGTATATAAACCTATTGGGCAGCTTCTGTTTCACTTTATCAGGCTGAATCGAGGGACAGACAGACAGACAGACAGACAGACAGACAGACAGACAGACAGACAGACAGACAGACAGACAGACAGACAGACAGACAGACAAAAATTTTCCCGTTCAAGTAGCCCAAGAAAGACTATCGTCTTTAAAAGAAATCACAAGGCAGCCACGTGCCACCCGCCCGTCAACGACGAGGTGCTGGCGTCAGCTACCGCACATGGCCACAAAGTTCTCAACATAACTTGGGACAAGTTTCTCTATGAATACAGTGCTAGAAGTGCAATGATTATGATTGCACTTCCTTCAACTTTGCCACCGTAAAACGAGTGTTGCGTTACTAAATTAGAGCCTCTAGCTTTTTGCCCTGCTACGGGCGAAAACTGGCGTCCAAAACTAGCGACTTCATCGCTGACTGTGGGCGGAAGACTCATTCTCCTCCGAGGGATACATTAAAATCGGTGACAACGGACGTGCGAAGTATGGAGCTTTGACGTGGAAGTGCCGAACGGCCGCCACCGTCTTTATAGCTATGCGCAGCACGAGCGGGGAGCGTCGCCGGCTTTCTTCGTTGAAATCATTCGAAATAACAAGGGTAAAAGCGCATCAGCAGAATACAAAAAGGAAAATGACAATCGCTGCTCCTAAGCTTCCTCTTATCGTGTGAGAATGCGTGAGCATCATGTCTCTCTGAGGTACGTTCACTGAGTAATGTCGCTAAATTTAGCGTCGCTGAGTTTTGTGCTCTTGAGTTAAACTCTGCTACGTATCTCGCAATCAGCAAGACCACTAACAGACACATTGCGACCTTTCCATCATTACCGGTTTTTTTTTTCCTTTGCGTCTTTTCGTTCTTCTATTCGTTACGATCACTAAGAGCCTAGGCCAATCACACTCAGTAGGCCTATGCTCAGGCTAAACGTTAGGTAACCATATCATTGAGCTTAATGACGTGCCTAAGCGACGTCAAGATCATTTGACGGGAAGCCGCTGGTACCGCTTGGTGATGCTAGGATGCACAAAGCAATGACGACGCTCCGTGCATGAAAGACGTTAGCACTAACGTCGGGCCGTGGCATACCCGCTTCCAACCATCCCTCAGCTGAGCCAGCAGTTCGGTTGGTTATATTTCGACATTTTGACCTGCTGTCTTAGGCCACGTACTGGACAGCCGTTGCCCAAGAAAGATATACACATAAATACATAGTCACCATTCTGCGTTCAGCCGCAGCTTCCGTAACTGCCAATGGGGACGTCAGACGCGATTCTGCAATCAATGGGGATATCACGCCGACACATAGCCGCTTTTGAAGCCAATGCATTCCCGCCTTCGCAGCCACGTGACGCGTCGCAGCCAATAGGTATTTTGCGCCCACGTTCCTGGCCTCGCTTTGCGTCTAATCGGATGAGTGGTCACTGGTAAGGCTCTAAAAATGAGCCATGCAATGCTGGTGCGATGATCAAGTGGCTGAAAGGTTCCACCGCGTGCCGCCCGACCCAGACATCTCCTGTGAAAAGTCTGTCTCCGCGTCACACTCCTGATAGCGCATGCTCTGTCCACGTAGGAAAACTTGCAAGCGCTGAATTAAGAGAAAACTCCTAAACTGCAGCGTTGTAGTGTAAGCGGGAGCCTCAAATACTATCGATCCGCAGTAGCGTCTACGTGACTGCACTGCAATAGTGTAATCATGTGATAATTGCTTCAAATTCTCTGAAGTGTTATTTTTTTGTTTGCCTCATTACATTTTGTTTCATCTGAGGCTGCAGTTCGCATTTCAATAGTATTGCTCATTTACGCTACCGAGTAAGATGGCACCTGGCAGAGCTGGAAATCTTCACCGCGGGGAACTTGCGGCCGCGCTTACTATGCGGGCTCTGGCCCAAGAATTAAATTAACTAGAGTGGATTGTTTTGGTTCTTAGCGCTGAGACAAAATGAGCAATTTAATGAACTTTATTGAGCCAGTGACTCCCACTAATGCACAGGCTGCTTCATTAGTTCAAAGAATAAAACGAAGTTCAGTGGCGCCTTTGCTATTCAGGTTTCAGTCGAATGTCACGTTTTGGTTGAAAGAGAGCAAGCAACAGTAGCATGTCCTGTTAACAGGGGGTGTTGAACTTCACCAGGAAAAAATAATTCGCAAGCGAGAATTGGACCAGTGATCTTCTGAAAGCAACTCAGAAGTCTGCCCTCTCTACAATCGCAGTAATTCAGCGCACGGGAACGGTGTCTAGATTTTCGCATAGCAAGCTAGGTTGTGTAGGGTTATTGCCAGCTGTACTTCGTTTTTTCAGTTTTTGAGGAACGACGAACCCAAGCAATGCAGTCCAGGGCTCTCTTATTTCCCTCAAAAATCCATCTCACATCCACAACTTTCCCGACACAAGCCAAGGTAGCCACAAATCACGAATGCAATCGAATACGCCACGAGAACTTTACATTCTTGGGTAGCAGTAGTAGTAGTAGTAGTAGTAGTAGTAGTAGTAGTAGTAGTAGTAGTAGTAGTAGTAGTAGTAGTAGTAGTAAGGAGAGAGAGAGGGAGGAGTGATTGGCTTTAGAATGAAGAGAGAAAAGTGGACTGAGGATACGAGCTCAGCTAGCAGCTCATCCGCATTCAACTCGTTGCGGTGTTGGGAATATATCGGGAGAGAACTGGATAGCGTAAAGGAAGCAACGGTTCTTGGAAAGGGTTGAAAAAATGGAAAGGGTTTGCCGCGCACGAAACACACCAAAAGCACTGCTCTGTAGTCGTGCGGCGTGGGGAGGGGGGGCTGAGTCTCGGTGGGAACGGTGAATGAACGAGGCAAGCTTGTGAAGTGGTGAGCCGTCCGTCCACGACAATTCCGACCCTCGAAGTTTGTTGGAGAAAGACACAAGCAGACGGGCAGGTGCTGACGAACGCGAGTCTGTGCTCGACGGCCCCACGCAGCAAGGCGTACAGCGTAAGAGGTCGGAGCCCTTGGCTGCGGCCTGCATGGCCGGCGAAGACCACTGACCCCGGGGCGTACGAAACGTGAACACATCCGCGCAGCTCTGAGCGGCAGCGATTGCGCATCCATGGTAAAGCGCAGTCCTCAAGATTTGCTATAACTTTCAAACAGAAATAGATTGTTTGAATCTACCTCAAAGCAGCCGCGTGCTGCTAGTGAGAGACAGAAAAAAATCCCGGGCCATCTCCACTAACGTGAAACCTGGGGAGGGGCGAAGAATGCAATGTATAAGTGTAGTCTTCGCGCCTTGGCGTTTTGCCAACGAAGATGACACTGTTGGGGGGTACAGGTATACAGCTTTGCTGTAAGTCTCGTGTCTTTTGAAGCAGGAAGCTCTCTAGCGCGAGGCGTTGAAAAACGAGTGTGCCGCGGTGTGTTCTTTTAGTACGCGTTTTTTCCCATGGATATGAAACGTTCTAGGGCGAGCCGTTGGAAAACGAGTGTCCCGGTGTTTTAGCGCTGTGACTACATGATACTACGACGACGTGAGAAGGCGACGACATGAGGCGCCGACAGCCCGAGCCCTGAAAGGTCTTCGCCCCTAAAAAGGGACCGTTTTTGCGGGGGTGATTGGAACGGCGCTTATGAATGCTAAAGCATGCCCCAAAGCATTGAAGCAGTCTGGAAAGCCGTAAGCGGCCGTCCAGTTTTCTATGGTGGTTAATTGCACTGCGCTTTTTTCGGCACCACACTTTTTTTTTTGCCTTTTGGCGACGCGCGCTTGCACGGGTAGGTGCCCTTTATTCCCCCCTTTTAAGAGCCAGATAACAAAAGAAGGAAGGAAGGGTGTAGAAGGAAGGCAGGAAAGTTAACCTGGCTAGAGCCTAGTTTGCTATCATGCACGTGGGAAAGGGAAAATAGGCAAAAAAGAGAAAAGAAAGAATGAAGAGAAGTTGGAGTAGACACGTATGCCCAGCGCTGAAGCACTGACACTGATAGATACTGGAGGCGTTCAGTCTATAGTCTCGTGTTTAAGTTCGTCGCCCGCAGAAAGCGTAAAAGTTCCTTAGTCGCCTTCTGAGCGGATGACAAAGAGGGCCAATAGCGCAGAATCTTCTCCTCTGAAAATGGCCGCCGAGAGTCCAGGTTCCTCAGTGCTGACGATAGCTTTTTCCTTTCAGGCGAGTAGCGTGGGCACTCGCAAAAAAACGTGCCGGATTGTCTCCGGCGTGCCACACGTTTCGCACTCCTCACTTGCTGCGATTCCTATTGTGTATGAATAAGCATTTGTGAAAGCCACCCCCAGCCAGAGACGGCAAAGTATGGGCCCCGCGTGCCAGACAACCCCCTGGCGAATTGTGACCACAGTACCGGGAATCAGCAATAAGTCAAGGTTGCCAATTCCAGCTCTAAAGTACTTCACTCTAGAGCACATGTGGAATTGCTACCGTAACAACAAGCATATCTACACCGATTCATCGGTAACGGCCACTTTATCTGCGATTGGAATCTGGGTTCCATCGACGCGGACTACAATTGCGGCCAGGTTAAGCCACAAAACAACATCGACAACCTCAGAACTTGCTGCCTTGCGCTCCGCTTTGCAGTACATTATTGGGCGAGAACCTTCTGTGTGGGTGATTTTCACAGATTCACGGGCGGCGCTTCAACTACTGGCATCATTTCCGCGCGAACAACTGGCCCACGAAATAGACACCCTGCATACACAGGCTGCCGGCATGCTTCACGAGGTAGTGTTACAGTGGCTACCTGGACATTGTGGGGTGAATAGGAACGTGGTTGGCGACGAAACAGCTTGCGCGGCCCACACCCAATCTCAATTCATCATCCCGATTCCTTTCTCTCGACGTGACGCCGCGACACTTGCGTACTCCGTGGCACGGCAGCTACAATTCTCAATATGGACGGATGTATTAAACAATTATCCGCCGCTGTACAGAATGTATCCCGCCTGCAGCTTCCGAATTCCATGTGACCTGGGAAAGCGCGACGAAGCAGTTCTTCACCGCATCCGCCTCAACGTCGCTTCTACCGGCCACTACCTGTACAAGATGCGCCGAGTTGCCTGCCCTCACTGTCACGTATGCAGTGTTCGTGAGGACATAGAACATGTACTGGGTGTGTGTCCCCGTTACGACACCCCGCGGCTAACCTTGAAGACGACCTTGGGACTGCGTGCTGATGCACGCAGTCCCAAGGTCGTATTTGCGACGCCATTGGCCCATGGCAGTCAACTGCTGCGGCAACACGGAGTACACGGGCCTTGGTGTCATTTCTCCGTGACTCCGGCTTGAACAAAATCCTGTGACCGTTTGCCTTAACTATATCACTGTGCGTGTGCTGTGTGCGCGAACCTGCGTCGGTCAGTTCGTGTGTGTTTATTTGTGTTTGCAGTGTCTGTGTGAGTTTTTGTGTTATCGCTTCCTCTCACTTTTGCACCTCTCATATTCATGTGGAGTAGTAAGCCAGGCTCGCTGCCAGGTTGACTTCTCCTCATCATTAAAGGCATTCCTCCTCCTCCACAACCGAGCTACGCAGCTGCGTCCAACAGCTTGCGTGCTGTTATGACGTTTCGCTCTTTTGCCGGTGTGCCCTTTTAGATGCGACGCTGAGAGGAGCATCTCTTGCCGGCGGCCCTGTCCTGCGTCCGTCGTCGTCGTCCCCGTCCGCACAGCTGCATCTCTCCTCCGCTCACCCCCTCTCCTCTCTCCGATAGTGAACACTCCCGCCCAACATCTGCGGGCGCGTGGCGCAGAGCACTCTCACTCCGCCGGTGGGCGGCGCTGCGCGCTGTGCGCATGTGCAGTACTCTCTCTCTCCGCGGTCTCCTCTCCTTCGGGTGCGCTGCGCATATAAGCGGAGTGGCGCGCTCCGGCCGGTCTCTTAGTCGACGGTCGCCCGCGCTTGCGCTTGCGCTTGCGCCGCATCCCCTCGCGTGGAACCCAACGATGTGATTGAAACGCAATTCACGTTCACTACGCGTTTCACGCAAATAGACTGATCGACCCAGCGGAAATACCCAACGGAACCCCCTTCAGCGTCGCATCACACCAAGGTTCCCGCGAGGGGAGGTGGGCGTAATTTTTTTTCCGCGTGCTCTTTGGTCGGCATACTGTCATCACCATCCTTTTAAAAGCCATAGCCACTCTTTGCCTACATAAACACGAAAATTTCGGTGTCTCTGTGTATCGGTCTGTCGTCTGTCCCTCGGGTGAGTCGTCCATCCGAAACTAAAGGAATTCTTCAAGAGTAAGTGTAGTCGAACCTCGTTGATTCGAACTCATAGGAAATTCGAACAACCGTTCAAATTAGCCGGAGTTCGAACTAGCGGGGGTCCCTTTGATTGGCTGTACAGCGCGCGCTACCAGTATTATAAACACATGCGCGATACAGTAGAAGGTATTGCACGTCCTTCGCAGTGCACTTTCATTAAGTACGCGCGCCGAAAGTACGGCATACGCAATGGTCAGTTCGAGACGCGAAACCGAAGAAGCAGGCCCGCACTTCCGGACTACAATCCATAGTGCGAAAGTAACAACGCCTGCAATATGACGCCCGACCCCCACGAGTAGTACACCCGCCCGCAATATGACACCCACATTCCTTCGGCTTTGAGTTTCACGGAAAGTATTCTGTGCGGACGGGCAATATGGCTCAAATTAAACGTGGCATGGGCTTCAGGTTCGAATTAGAGATAGTTTTCCCCCATCCAAACACACGTCACTTTGCCTGGACCAATGGACTAGTTCGTATTATCCCTTGGTTCGGATTATGCGTCTTCGAGTGAAGGAGGTTCGACTGCATATATTTCAAAACCTACCCAAACTGCGAAATCTGGGGCCGAATTCTCTAAAACAACGGGGCGTCGCTTTGAAACGACGGGGTAGTGCCATGCCAATGCATGTGTTCTGAGGTTGGGGCCGTCGCTTTGGGGTGCTTTACGAAGGGACTGAGCCGCAGAAAAGCAGTGTGGCAAGGGTGCGAAGCTACAAGCGAAACGACGGGGGGCAGTGGGTGTCGCTTCGCGCCCTTGCAGATAGAACTAAAAAGCTAGCCTCACAAGGAACGACGGTCACGCAAATAGAAAAATGGTAAAAAGGCACCGACCACGCACTCTCCTTGCATCTGCACAAAAATATATATTTGGCGAAGGTAAAGTACTTAATCGCCATAGTAATGTAAATGCTGTAATGCTGTGCATCATTGGCAGAACGTGATGTATTTCGCTGCTCGTAACTGCATGTAACTCACAAAGCTCTTTTTCTTTTTAGGGGAGTGGCGGGACACACAACACATGACATCAAAATAGGCGCAAGGTGGCCGAATTTCACCAAAATCAACAGATAGGGCGCTATTACGTCGATATATAGCATGCCATTTGCCAGCACCGCAGCGAGGAAGAATCGCTCATCCTAACTGGGACGTCAAAACAATCGCAGCGTCGGTCCCTCCAGTAATGGACATAGGCAAGAAATCGGCCCACCACCCCACTGGCACTGCGCAAAGCGTGTAGTTTACCTCCTGTGGAAGAATTTTACCAGCTGAATATAACCTTCCGGGATGACAATTTTCCCTCTACCGGGCTGAATTCTCACAAAGGAAAATATTTAGTGCACGCCGCTCCTGCCCGACACCTAAGAACAAAGAAACAAGAAAGGGTGGAAACTTCTCTGCAAAGAGCTGCTATAGCGCTGGGTGTTGCGTGCCCGTCTGACGCGCATCACGTACGCAGGCACGCACAAAATCCTTCCATTCTCTTGACACACGCATTCGCACGCCCCGCGTTGACGCGCATCAATGATTCCCGACGCTCGGGTGTCCCTGGCATTGAGGCGAGACGACGAGAAGCGCCTTTCTTCTTTTCCTGGCTTCATTTGCCTTTACGTCTTTCGTGCAACTTCGTATTTTTGTTCTTTGCACCATTCGGGCTTTATGGCTGCCCCTGCCTTGTTCCGTCTCAAAATTACTGCGCAGTTCTCTGCGTAATACTGGGCGCGCACGCGATCGCCGGCTCGGGATCTGTGGATCGTGAAGCGATTTGGTGGCCGTCGGGTTTTCTGTGTGTCTTCCCAACTAACGAGGAATTCCAGTGGCCCCCTGGAATGAGGAGGCCTTAGCCTAAAGGGCAAATAAATTTTTTTCTCTCTCTCTCTCTCCTCCTGTACTGTTAGTCCCCACTTCAAAGAAAGTGATCGCCCGTACCGTGCCTCGTGTGCAGATTTGTTCTAACTATGCTGCAAATTTTTTGGTATTTATTCGCCAATAAAATGCTCCATGGGTTCTCAAAATCGTCTGCTGAAGCATATTTGACCGAGAGAAGAAACCATAAAAGCTCTTGTTCGCTAAATTTGGTTGCTTGTTCCTCTAATACGGAGCCCGACTTTGAGCCCGGGTGTAGCACCAACGGTTGAAATACCACATTTTAGTACCCTAAAATAATAACGCACTCTAACTCTAAACAAGCCAGCACGAGCAGGCGTTTAAATCGCTGATCATTGAAAACAGGGACGAATAGTGCGACAATATGCAAGTAAGAACTTAAGATTAGCATATGTTTCAAGCAAAACTCTAATAAAGCACACAGTGCCACTGAAAACCTAAACATTATGTCGCAAAGTGTCTCGTGCAGGAATATTTGATGAGCACTTTTTAAAACGTGCGCCATTAGGTGTTGTTTAGGCAATGACTGCTAGGAAATTTCGCCCGGAGAAAAACAAATACTTTAGCACCCCCCCCCCCCCCCCCCCGCCTTCTTTTTTTGTTTCACATGATAAGATGTGTCACAACAAAAAAGTTCTTGCACATGACGGTGGAGTTAGAAAACAAATTTGAGACGGGATGCCTGCGAGGGTTGCTTTGGAAGGATATATATTCTATCAGTCATTCAGGCACCTGGCAGTGAAGGAGGGTAATCCCTCTTACTTTCAAATGGTGAGTTTGTATGGCTTACCGGCGGGTGGACTTTTTAATGATTTTTAGGGAACCTCGGCTATTGCTTAATGGCTATGCACTGCTCCACTAATGGTGCAGCCGTATTACAGTTTTCTTCAGGACATAACACTTTATTTCCCTTCCCCGCCTTTGATTGTAAATGCCGTTTCTGCCGTGAACCGTATATATGGACATAGCTACTCCATTATACTAACTTAGCTTTAACCGAGGAAATGGCAGCCAATAACATAGACCGAAGCAAAAGGAATGGGACTGGGACGCAGCCACGGAGCAAGTTTATCTTGCTCCGTGGACGCAGCTTACTGCTGTGATCCTGCCATTCCCAACTGTTCCGTCCAACAGTTCCGAAATCATTGTCGTTGGCAGCGAAACGAAGCTAAAGGCATTTCTAACGCAAAAAGTTGTACGAAGTTAGGTATATTTACCAAATATATCGCGCTGCATTCCGCTATTTACTATGTTTTATACAACTACTGTTCGAACAAGACGTAGTGCCACATTCTGGAACTATATGTGGTACTGTTTTCGTAGTCGCAAGGACGGTTCTGTGTGCACGCCACTATTACGCCAGCATAATAGTTTCGCACTCAAAGAGTGAAAAGATTATACTTTAAAGGGGACCTGTATATGGGTGATCACCTAAGTTCTCCCGGTGGAGTTGACGCTTTACTCAGCAACGTGTGTTCAGCGTATGGAAACATTCATAAAAGATACAAAAGGTTTATGAGCCTCAATATTTTCATATAAGATGTCCTATATTGCCCCTGAAAAATTACGTCCCAGCAATGTATTTGTGTTTAGAGGTGAATCCGTCTTCGAGGAGATCGATGTAAGCGATCGGTTTTTGTAAGCTGCATTTTTCACACTGTGTGTTACGCAGTGAAGCATTGCCATCTACGGAGGGAGTGTGGTAACAGCCCCCTTTCATGCTACTCTCCACCGCCGCCCGCGCTTTCGCGAGTCGTGCATACTGCTTGCTACGCGCGGCGTCTATTGCGCAATACCGCGAGCTCCTCAGCAGCCACTTCGCACTAGGGTGCGTTGTGATTGGCGTAGCGCGCTATAATAAAACTTCATTGTCTATGCTAAATATTGTGTGTGCCCTTAGTCGGGACGTCGAATAGGGCTGGTATACTTGTATTCAATATAGGAAATCCCCAACATAGCTAAACACAAACGTAGCTAATCCACCAGCTTCGCTGGGCTTCCCTCTCCCCAGGGTAGACGGACTCATCTTTAAACTTTTCGAACGATTGCAACACCGCTTAAATTTTCTCAGCGTCCCCCTCCCCCAGGTCAGCTAACTACCCATATCACTCGTAGGTTGTTGACTCATCTATTCAGTGGTTAGATGTTCCGCGACAATTTCAAGTGCGGATCTATTTTGTATTCATAAATGAACAGATCTGTAACGCACATAAGTAAGCCGCGTAAGTAATTCGTAAATAATTATACCCTTTCATAAGCAGCTTAATGACCTGTGATACGATATCGGTGAACTTTTCAACTGCCTCATCCGCCACTGAAACGTGGCTAGTCATTTATAATCTAGCTGGAAACGCAGTGAATGGGTGGCAATTTATTCTGCTTCGTTAAATTCGGGAGCTAATTTATTAGCGAAGTAGTATGCCAATATCTACTGCAGAATGGGCAATTTTGCATTTCCACTCGCGGCAAAGCAGTCCCGTTGTGGATAGCAATCCGAACCGCAACCAGTCTGCATAGGAAACAGATAGCATTGAATCAAGAAGCACATAGCTCGGCACGCCAAAGGCAATTCACACACAAACAAACAACCCGGATGTATCAGCCTTCGAAGTTGTTCCATCTATGCCGGTTATATTGTGTCATGCGGGATGGACTTTGGACCTTCCATAATTTTATAGTAACTGGCCCAGTTTCAAACTGTCATTACATGGTGTGACCATGAAATTGCTGAACATGCGAAACATGACAGGGTGAAATGCCCGGTGATTTTATTAGCAAAAGTGGTTTTCTTATAAGAGGAGGCACAACAAACGATCAAGAGCTATTCTCGGTAAGTATGATGTACTCTTAAAGCCAAGCTTTAGTGTCCTCACTGATTCCGTTGTATGCCAATACACCCTGGAGGATAGTCAACTTTCGCTGACGATGATGATGAGTGATCGTGAATAAAGTGAAAGAAAAAATTAGCAGTGGCTTATCTCGGCTATGCCAGGATATACGTAGCGTGGGCTAAGGTTCAGCTGGTTATTCTTAGGTTTCCTAGTTGTCTAGGATTAGATGATTATCATGCTTACTGCTCCTAAAACGATTTCCAATTCAGTCCAGTCCAGTGCAGTCACTGCTCCTCCCGCATGAGCAGCACGGCTCTCCAGGTGCCACGCGAAACGGCTATCAAGCAGCTCCAGCGCAGTGACAGACTTGGCTACTGCGCAACGGAGGCGCACAGCTGGGCACGCGCCGGCGCCAGTGCGCCTGCCGCGGCTATGACGTCACCCCTCTGGAATGCGCAGATTGGCGAATGTGGAGTTCCAGTTCTCTACACACCCATTCTACAATTCGATTGGATTTCCAATACAATCCAATTTAATCCAATCCAATCCCATCCAAATCCAATTCAAACCATGCCAATCCAATCCTATCCAATCTAATCCAATACAATCCAATCCAAAACCAATTCAATCCAATCTCATGCTCTTCGCGCTTGCGCAGTACGGCCCTTCACGGCCCCCGCGAAACTGCTCAACCTCGGCCAGTGTAGCTTGCGCTACAAAAAACGCTTCTCATGATCAGAATCGAACCTGGTTCCTCGCGTTATGAACCGGCGTCTATCCCATTGCTCCATTTCGATATGGTCGAAGAGAATACTAAACAGCAGGTACCGATTCGCGACGCGTACACCCCAAACCCAAACGTTCGGCCTACGGAGTCACACCCGAGAGCGTGTCGAGAGTCGCAGTGGGCATTTAGAAAAGTGGTGTTCACCTCCAGAGTAGCACATACTCGCAGTGTGGTATTGGCCAACCAAAGAATCCATCACGAGGAAGCTTCGCGTTCAACCACTGTCGTCGTTAGACGATGGGATGCATGAATTTTGCCTTCAGTACGTTATTGTGCTACACTCCTTCTGTGTACTTCACTGTTTCCCTTATGACATATATTTCTTACTTGCTGACACCCCGAAAGAAAACCAGGTGGCCAGTTTAAAAAGCTAAGCGGATAGTTGTTCTTTCCCAGAATACAAATTTCCCGAAAAAAGTCTGAGTGGAGCAACATTATTGGAAAGAACCACCAGACTTTAGTCGTTTGGTACATGATCGCTACAAGCACGCGCGGAAACAAATGGTTGTGAAAATTACCGACGTAGTCGTGTTTTGTTTGAAACAATACTTTGTTTTATTGCATGCATGGCACCGGATAAGGAGCATGCACTTTGGTTGATTTCATGGGTGTTAGCGTCTCTCACTATGTTGCACTTACCGCAGTACCAAATATATTATACCCTCTTTACTAGCTTTCCAATCGCCGCACAGCCGGCAAGGTAGGGAGAGGAGCCGCCAACAGTGCGTATACTTTTCTTGGGTTGATATTTTATTCCAGTATTAATAGTAGCCATCCTGCAGCGGTTGTTATAACAGTACTAGTGGTTGTTGTTGCTGTTGTTGCTGTAGTTGTTGTTTTATTTGTTGTGGTGGTATAGACTCATTATTATCAGCAAATATCGCACTTGTAGCTGTCGCCGATATAGCTACAGCGAATTTTCTGCAGTTACTTTCAAAGTGCAAATTCAGCGCTTCGCTAGAGATATTGGTTGTCAAGTCAATATATAAAGTTGGTACGCAGCAGCCTCAGCCAGCTTAGAACGTTCGTACATTACCATGTTTATGTGCAGAGCCTAAATCTTCGAAAGGACACAGCCGTCCCTCGAGGTTGCGGAACCAACCGAAGCAAAACTGCTTCGTGGAATTCGCGTAAGTTGTGTTTCCTCTTGCCACCCGAGCTGTCGTCTGGCCGACAACATTTCGAGCCCGCCGAAACACAAAGTACTTGCCTCTAGACTTCACTTTGCGGCGCGCTCGTTGTGCAAGACGTGGACGTATTTGTGCCGCGACCGAGTAGCCTTGACGCCACATGCGCGGCAAATGCGGCGAGATTAATAACCGTCTGCTACAAAGGCGCCTCTCACACAGTCGCAGAAGCACTGCCCGTCTGCTACGGGTACAGTGAACTGTCTCCTGCGAATGTCGTCGTCAGTATGGAGTAACCCTGACAAGTCCTTCCAAGGTTAGCCGTCCTACCACAGTACGCCCCAATCCGCCCGCTAAGCGGCTCCTAAATCGTAGAGCAGGGCTTGTCTCTCTTAAACGCCAATGGTGAAGGCGTTGATGGCGGCCACTCTATCCTCCACATTGTGGGGAACAGATTTTAGACAACGCCGCCATTACCGCGTATGCCCACTCTTTTGCCAGCCAAGAAACAGAAGTCAAGAGCGTTCGCGTACGAAACAAAAAGAGCCGCGAGTAATGGCGGTCGGCAAACGCGCCAGATGGAATGACGGCTGGCGACGATGACAGCTACAACTCGACCTTGCCCGCTTACGCCAGGTGGAACGTTCCCCGCCGGCGATTACGTGACGTGTGACAACGACCTGCATTGTGCGCCGTAGCGGGAATGACGCCGCCCCTAACTGTCTCCTGACGCACCCGAGATTTAATTCTCCTGACGTTAAAGACGGCGCCAAGTACGGAAAACACGCGTTTTAATGTTGCCTCTCCCACCTGCGTGCACTGGCGTGTCAGGAAAGGCGAGACAACAGGCCGCTTGTCCGGTGACGTCCACTGCCTTTCGCTTGCCTGATGGCTGTTTTCGAGGGCTGTAACACAACAGCTTTTGATGGAAACGAAATGACGGACGTGATGTTTGTCACGGCGCGCACAGCATTGTATGCGGAATTCCTGGTGACTTCCTTTGTTTTTCTTCGTGTCTAATACTTCCTTCCTCACCGGCGGCCATTCATGGCGAGACAGTTTTTTGCGCCCACCTGTTCCGTAAAGCTCCGTAAAAATACTGTGCTTCAAGTCAATACACGGCTTTGAGACTCACAACAGACCACTTTGGTAGTACAACGTTTACCCTTCTTTAACCGCGGGAGGCCCCACCATAGAAACCTCAGTGCGCGGCGTAATCGCAGAGTGTTTCGGACCCAGCCAGCCTACTTCTCATACTAAACAACCCAAATCACATCTGCAGCTGACGGCACTCGGTTCGCGCTTTGACAAATCGGCGATAGAACCCATAATCCTACTCTGCACATTCCAGCAGTTAAACCGTATCACGCCTGTGGAAACTGAAGGACTACACATGGCTTGCCTTAAACATGCGCATCAATCCACAGAAGGAAGAGCCTCCAACAACTTCCCTGTCTCTAGCCGCCATAGTTCGTAAACAATTAGAGAAAGACAGCGGGCACTGACGGCTGGTACGCTCATATTTTTGTACTTGCGCTATCTTTAAAGCAAGCCTATCCAACTTCCCCATCAAATCGGCCTCAGCCCAAACACGTCCACAGCGGCATGTTTCTATACCTTACATCGAAATTGGAGCGCCTTTTTTTAAAGCGACAGCCTCAAGTGCTTCATTCTGCGGAAAACCGTCGTTGTCGTTGTCTGACGAAGAAAAAGGGCGCCGCTGTAAAGAGAAAACAAAAAAACACATCTATTATCGGGACTTTACCGCACCAGCCCGACGCACCCCTACTTCGTTGTTGTTGCTGTTGCTGTTGCGGTTGTTGTTGTTGCTTCGTTTTTGTTTTTGTTGTTCTTGTTTCTTTGGTTTTGGCACATACCCACCTGGGGTATATCCCAGGATCGAGATCTTTATAGGGCTAATGTGCCCGCTTTACAAAATTGTGATTTGGAAACAAAACGTTTGACTGAAGAAAACTCGCGCAATCAAGCACGAAAATTGGTAGAAGAACCGGTCGCAGTATAGAAGTTGGGAGAAAAAGTAAAGCCTTTTTTGTACTGCTCAAAAAAACTCGGGGAGAGCCGTTAACAGTTTAGGCGCCAGGTCTCAGAAACGTATGCATGGATGCCTGTAACCATGTCTCTGTGAGTGAGCACCAACCGCTATACGGCACCAAACGGAAAAAAAAAATACCGGCATCTAAACGGCAAGTCCAAGTCGGTGAATTGGCTCGGCAGGGTATCTTCTTCCCATTAGTGAAAAAAAAACGTGGTACTGTAAGAAAAAAAGGCTCTATCGTTTCCTGTGCACAACAAAAAGCGCAACGACCGGAGTAGCTGAGACCAGCCAGGTGCATATAAATCTTCAGCTGTCGAACTCTGCAACGTAAACTAGTTAGAGTAATCTCGCATTAGCGGGATTCCAAGAAGCGGTAGCTCCACTTATATGCCAAATGGACACAGTCGTAAAAGAAGCTGGTAGCACCTTCCTGAAACCTCGCCAGACGTTGCTAATAACGCAACCTTTCTCCGGCCAGTATACGTGGAAAAAGGCAAACGTCAATCGGAGGGCCACCTCACGATGACCGCGCCCAAGACTCTTGCAACTTCGCAAAGCCTTAATCCCGCATGACGAGACACCCATACGAGGTGAATTTCGGTTAAGTGGGCAGGTGCCAGAAAACCGAAAGTTCCAAGAAGTGCTCAAATTTGGGGGAATATCAAACCGGTAGAAACAGCTCAGGATTCCGATACAATAACGACATTTACTTTCTGAGGGCGTAAGTTCTTCAATGCCAGAACTATTGCCAGGAACGCAGCATGAAAAATCGGAGTTAGGTAAGCAAATCGAAAGCGACCAGTTGAGGTGTGGACTGAAAATCCCCACACCCGCTCTTTCTCCACGTTGTGACCCGTCACTAGATACTACCACGCGCGAGTTCAAACCGGCCAGATAGTCGTTCAACAAACCCGCTAGTAATCGTGTAGGCAGCATTTTGGTATTGTTGGGGAGAACGTTAGTAAATGTTAGAGGAACAGGAAGGACTTCCCAAGACATCAGCAGAACTAACGGGATATTATTAACAAGCTGAGTATACTTGGTCTGGGCATACACACCTGAAGGGCGTACTGCCGGGGCCACGACGTGTTGAAAAGTAAAGCCGGTCGATCCACCATGAGTGATAAACATCTACTCAGTGGCAGTGTTGTACGGAACGGCGTTACAAGGAACGGCGTTCCTGGAACTAGTTCCTTTTTGGAGGAACGGAGGAACGCCACCGTTCCATTAAGGGTCGGTGGAACTGTAACGGTAACTCGTTAGGTTTTTGAAGGAACGGCAGGAACGGCGTTCCTGCCGTTACATCGCTAGGATTTGCCTGTTTTTGATGCCAAGGTTCGAGTACAAAAGTCTCCAAGGCGCTACTGCGTTTCTCAGTTTGCCCGCCCTTCAGCCGTACGTGCTTCCTCGAAGGTCAAAGGCAGAAGAATAACCACGCAGGAGGCCGCAGCTTGTGCTTGCTTTCATGCTGGTTGCTTACGCGCCGTTCGAAGGGTGAATAGCGTAGCCGCGAGAATGCTTTTCACCTTCCATCGTTTGTTTAGGGAGGCCAGGATGAGTGTCTGGCCGAAATAATTGTTCCCTGGCGGGGAAAGATTAGGCGCTAGACACATGTACGACGGGCGCACGCGATTCGCATGTGACTGATCGTTACGACTTATTGTTAGGACCGGCGGATCCTAACAATAAGTCGTAACGATCAGTCGCATGCGAATCGCGTGCGCCCGTCGTACATGTGTCTAGCGCTTTAGAGAGTTTTAGCAGTCCGTCCGTTCTGTCGTATGCGTTGTTACCGGGTTGACCGGGACCCGTCTGGGCACTTGGGCATTCGTCGCGGTAGGGGGAATAGTTCCGCGGGCCTGCCTTGCCATGTCCGCGCCTCCTCGCCCTTCCGCGCGCGCAGGCGCAGACCGGCCCCGGTAAACCCTGTAACAACGTAACCAAGGGAACGGACAGACTGCTAAACGGGATCCGGACATTTCGGTGTCGGACATTTTGGTCTAGGACGTTTCGGTGCGGACATTTCTGTGCACGGACGTTTTGGTGCACGACGTCTTGGCCCAGGCATTTTGAGTCAGGGGATGTCCCAGGCATTCTTTGAATATTTTAGCCTTAATATTGTAATTTCGTGACTTGATATGATTTTACGTTCGAGACTTGTGCTTGCGCTGCTGTGCGTGGAAACGAACGCTAAACCCTGGCGGAGCATTGCCAAGCAAAACCCAATTTCTGTAGCAGATGGTAAAAATTACCGTTGTTAATTTGCGTCCATTCAACCTTTTTTCGTTATTTTAACATTCATGTGAACAACCATAATACTTTAAGTGTAACCAAAGCGCTTTGTTTTCACTTCACCCAACGGTGCAAGACGCTGCTGCTTTTAGTCCATCCTCCCCCCCCCCCCAAAGCAAAACATCCGCGAAAAGAAAAAAACAAAAGAAAAACGAGGTCAATTAAGCGCGTGTGCATTTCGTTTTAATTATTCTCTCAATCAATCTCGCCTTCGTCGCATTCGTTTTCAGTTCTACTTAAAACTAACCAACCAACGATCGCACCGACGGTGACGGTGGCGCCCCGCCGGCTATCAGCCCCCTTGGTAGAGAGAGAGGGGTGTCACTTGTGCTTCACCATTGCGTCGACTGGACTTCGAAAACTTGAAGGCGACTGTTGCCGCTCTCGTCACACTAGCCTATTCAAGTTTTTGCTCCTTATAATGGGGGGAAAGCATGTATGCTTGGGGTGTCCATGATATGCGCGACTTGATGAGTTAATTCCCAAGGGCGCGACTGAAGGCGAAGAAAGAGCGATTCCTGGAGTGGGGGCAACGTCGGTATGACCGCGATGCGCGGAAGGGCGTAGCCAGCAAACAATAGTGGCCATTGTGTTCTCAGGGGCTTTTTGGGTGGCTTTTTGTTGCACATTATAGAGGTTTCCTGCGCCCATGGTGAACTGTAAAGCTTTTTCCTGTATCACTGCGGTGACGCTTTGGAGACCGTGAACTCCACCACGCCTGTAGGAGTTTCAGGGGAAACCGAAAATAATATGACTGAAAAAGAAATCTGGTCGAGATTCGAGCCTACGGGCAGGGGCAGGGGGGGGGGGGGGGTGGCGCTAGTACAAAGAATTAAAATGTGGTAAATGTAGGCATGTAAACATAAAACGAAGGTTGGTTGTCCCGAACAGAATGGGTGAAATTTGTATGCACAACCCGTACGCGCTTAATCAGCATTTAGGACATTAGAAGCTGCGGCTGTTTTCAAAAAGGCCCGTCCTTCCTCCCCGAGAATATCCTAGACCAGTGTTCGCGAATTCATTTTAGCAAGAGAGCCCAGCCTACGTAATACTCTTCATAAGGCTTTCTTCATTCTGGGGGGCTAGGTAATGTTTGTTACGTTTTGGATATTGAGAGTGTGCATGTAATTTATGTAATTTGAGGGTGTGTAATTTAAAAAAAATACAAGAGAGGCGGTAGACCATCGTGAACACCAGTTAATTATCCTATCTAAAAAAGAGCGAATATAAATTAACAACCTGTCGTAAATAAAAAAAGCGCGTGCTAACGAATTAAATCGGCTGCATAAGAGGTGTCCCCAGGAAGAGGTATTAAACAAATGTATATAAATGTAGAATTTCTAGAAATACCTGGCAAAGATCGAACATGGCATAAATAAAAAAAAAATAAATTAACTGCTCCAGATTGTTGTCCATAACCCACGTTTAGCGGAAATAAAAATATAACGGCTGTCACAAACAGGCAAGAACCGGATAATTTGGTCGCCAAAAAGTGGGCACCGAAATGTCCGTACACCGAAATGTCCGTACACCGAAATGTCCATGCCCCGAAATTTCCTCACCGAAACATCCTGCACCGAAGTGTCCTAGACCCGTCTGAAGTTTGTTCTGTGCTCCCTGAAAGAATTCGCCTAGGAGCGTTTCTTTTGATTATTTTTGTCTCCAGATAATCTGCGGCTGGCGGTGTTCATATTCGTATAATATACGTAGTTCGATGTGAGTTTTAAATGTCTCACTTAATTTCTCCCCAGGATTATCCGACACTATATTTTAATTTAAAAACCTCATTGTAACGTCAATGTAACGACAAGGTCCAATTTTCGAAGTGGAACTGGAACGCGTTCCTTTCGCGATAAAGGAACTTGTAACGGGAACTCGTTTCAAAATTGGGAAGGAACGAGGAACGAGCTTTCGTTCCTATTTTATAGGAACGTGTACAACACTGCTCAGTGGTGATCCCAAAACCGTAAGCACAGTCAGCACAGCTAAAAACGTAAACGCAGACTCCAGAACAGGCAAGTGTGACTGCAGGATAGGATAGGAGTAACTTTATTAAATGCCGGAAACCGACGGTTTAAAGCGTCGTGACGTTGACCAAGCGTCGACCCGGCGTTATGCCCTACTCTGCAATGCCCCAGTTCGGTAAATGCAGGATGTTATTCGGCACGCATTTTGGCAGGCCGAGACACAATCTCAGGGCAGGTCGCTCTAGTGGAATAAGTGGAACCTTGGGGGTAAACGGTGGACTCAGTTAGCGCAGGACAGCAGCGGTTGGAGGTCAATGGGAGAGGCCTTCGTCCTGCAGTGGACCTGAGCGGGCGGATGATGATGATGATAATTTTAAAGATATGACTTGCGGGGTAACTTTCTCCCGATATGTCCGGCAAAGGGTAAAAGCTACTTCGTTATCCCCGCGTGTTGCCACTGTTAGACGAAAGTTGTTGTCGTTGTTGTTCCTTTCTTTATGGCACATAAACAATCAGAAGCTTGGTCAGGAATCGAGATCTTCGAGGAGTTAATGAGCAGGCTATATAAAATTAACAGAACTGTGAATTGGAAACTCAAAGGGTGCAGAATAGTGTGTGCCATGTCCCATGTGAACGTGATGGAACGTGAGTAGGACAGGTCCACCCCAGCCGCGCAGAACCCCGGTTCTAGAGAAGATGTGGCATCTGCATTCCAGTCTGCTTTCTGACGTTTCGCCTCTGAAGACGAAGGAAGAAACGATAGCGAAGAAACAGGCGCAAACACGCTGTATCAGAAATGAAGCCTGCCGGAGTAATTCGCGCCAAAATAAAAGGAAGCGAAAGTAGAGAAAGAAACGCAAACACGATGTAGTAGTGAGGAAATTGTTGATAAGTATCGCCATGTTTCTGCCTTCAGAGCAAGTCAGCAGACAGAAGTGCCCCGAAGATTTTGAACAACAGAGCTTTGTCCGTCCGTCTCATCAAAAGACCTCGAAGCTTCAAGAGAAAAATCTGGTTAGAAAAGTCCCGGAAATTGAAGTAGGGACCTCCCCGCTGTGAAACCGGCAACCTGCGCACTGCGCCGCCCCTTTTGTTTAAAGTGCAATGCACTTCTTGAGCGACCCTGAACCTGCGTCCACCGGCGATGTCCGCGCACGTGGAGATGGGCGCGCGCAGCCTGGCCGCTGACATGGCACATACCCACGTGGGGGATTGGCCAGGAATCTCCTCGTCTTCCTTGGCAACGGGGGGAGATGGGCGCGCGCTGCCTAGCCGCTGACATGGCACATACCCACGTGGGGATTGGCCAAGAATCGGGCGTGAGAAGGGCTAATGCACCCGCTTAAAGGAGTACTGGACACGAAATTTCAAAGCTGAGATCGGCTCAAGCAACAAAGTAAACGACAACACAAATAGGTGTCTGTGAATAAATGCATTTTTCTTTCTTTGTAGTTGTGTGTGTGTGTGTGTGATCTCTCTTTCGCGAACATTACCGAACCGCGCAAATTCAACTCGTGCATTCGCACTTTCACATTCTTCCCCTCGGGGAAATGCGGGGAATTTTTTTCTTTATTGTAGCACTGCGTCACTCCAAAGGCCCGAGGGGTGCTGGTTAGCAGCGGTGGGGAACAATGACATGTGCAGCCATTTGGAAATTTAGAAAAAGGCTTCCCGTGGTTGGAATCGAACATGGGTCCGTCGCCTTATGAAACTGGCGTCTATCCGATTGAGCAATCATCGTCTTACGGGCGCACAGAATTTCCGTTTGGGTTCACAGCGCGGGAGTTGCCTTGGACATTGCCGCGGGTTCTAGCGAGTGCTAACGCGGTCTACTTTGGGAGAGATGTAGAGGCCTGCGGACGACAAGATCCGGGCCTGCCAGTCATAGACAACTTTCAGCGTCAAGTTCGGAAATCCATGTGAGGTGCAAGAATCGCATATCCGACGAAGGGAGAGGAGCCGCCAGCTCTGCTGTTTCTCCAGCCTTGCTCCACTAGTGCTAGGTGCGCCTTCTTTTCTACTTTTTCTCTATGTTTAAAGTGCCTAAAACTCCGTGTTCCCCGTGCCGTCGGCGTGATGCAGTAGGGTTAAGTCACTTCCATGTCGTGGCACATCCGTGGGTTTGATTACTATCCCCACCACTGTTCTTTTTATTAAAGTTAGATTGCGAAATTTTTACGCGGAAGGCGTTCGCGCTGTCTTAACTTTGGTGGGCAAGGTCACGTGCTTCCAGGACTAGATTTTAATGAGTAGCTGGTATTCTCGGCTGCAAACATTGATTGGCTAACAAAAACCGTGGCTTGTGACGTTTTCGTCTTTTTTTTTTTTGTCGTAACGTTTGCCCGTAAACAGGTAGCGACGTCGGGGTGGGTCTCCTTATGGCATCTCGGGGCCCAAAAAGGTCCCGTGTCAAGCATACACTACTCTGGCTTATTTGTACACCGATGCTGGCGTCAGGCGGCTGCCCCGGTGCGCCTCGACGTTGGCGCCTTCTATTTTGGCACGTCACGGCGACATTGCTTTGTCGCCGGCCGTGCGTCGTTCATTGTGTGTGAAGTGGATTGCGTTAATTCTTGTTTGTTACACACCAGCTGTATAGTGCTAGGTTTCCAAACATTGTTTTTTATTCGGTGCACGTACTAGATCCTCAGGTGGTCAACATTTTTCTGGAGCCTTCTGTGGGATCTGCCGACCCGCAAGGACAAGACTCGAGCGTCAAGGGCGAGAGGAGCGACCATCGAGGTCTATGTTTAATGTAACGTCAAGGGGAAGCAAATGAAGAGGAAGAAAACAGTGCGTGCGCTCATGCGGACCGAGACATGACGATGATGCCAGCAAAGGGAGATTGACCTCTGTTCTTTAAAGGCAATGGCTGGCCGCACCAGGCAGTAAAGAGAGAGTCAACTTTATTTGAAAATACAGAGAAAGGAATGCAGAAAGAGTTATGGGTGAAGTCCTAGTTGCAGGACTCCAGTAGCAAAGGGCTTGGCTCTCTCTAGCAGCTCACGCTGTGTCGAAAGGTCCGAGCTGGACAGTGCTAAATCCCAGGACTCTCTAGAGGTTTGGTAGGTGTTCTGTTGCCAAATTATAGGGCAGTTACAGACTATGTGGAATAAGTCTGCTCTTGGTTTGCATTTGTAGCATTCTTCGTTATATCTCTCTGGGAAAATGAGGGACAGTCTGGATTTGTGTGGGAAAACGTTGGTTTGTAGTTTTCTGATGTTTCTTGATGTTAGATCGCCGCACCAGGCCTATGGCGGTCGATGGCGATGCGGCTGTGACCTCTTCAAAGAGATTTACACTCTCCACCACGGCGCGCCTCGCGGCCCAGGTGCAGCGTCGGCGCATTAAAGCCCGTAATTAGAACTTCGAATGCATTTGCCGATGCCCTCACATCAAAACTCCTTACGGCAGAGCCAGCTTTGTTCGCGTGTTTTAGAAGGGCGAGGGGTTCCACAAAGTTGCACGTTCGTGTGTGTGTGCGTACTTGCTTGCTTCACCATAGAGTGCAACTGCCGAAGGAGACGTCCGTCGGTGCAAAAAAAATTAACTCTACCGGCCGAGAACGCGGCAGAATACCAGGAAGAAGCCGTTCTTCATTGTGAATTTCCCTTCTTTTGTCTCGTCGTAATTGCGAGTACGCGTGTAGTTCGAACGTCCGGAGGCTGGGCGCGTGAACAATTTTCAAGTTGCCGCGACGTCTAGACACTCTGGCACCCGAGTCACCACCACGAACATACGTCTAAAGAAAGAAGAAAACCTGGCGCCAACTAGACATGGATGAAGGAGAGAAGATACAAAAAATACAGGTGCCAACTTCCAAATGTTTATTCAGAGGAAACCACACTAATTTATACATGACTAATCTATACGGAAACAACAACAAAAATACCAACCAAGGTATAATCATGCTAACAAGTGTATAAGGTGGTAAGAATGGCTAGAGTGAACAAGTACAACACTGCTGATAGTATGACAACCTATCTTCTCCTACCTCAATGGAACAGTCAAGGCGGTCCTAACGTGCGTGCGCGCATTCCAGGCGTAGACCAAACCGCAAAGAGGGTAGAACAACTGCCCGTGCTAAACTACACGCCAAGTGACATTTCTTTGTCACTTTCTTTAAGTATATACCAAGTAGCTCAGCAACACGTTTTGTTAGATACGTCTACCCGTGGTTCCAGAGAATCAACGAAGGCTTTGAATGACGTCGAGGAACGGCTAGTCGCAGCACGACTTCCGTCATGAGCCCGTACCTTTGTTCCAAATTCTGTGTCGCCTCAGCTTCGCTGGTCACCCACCTTAAAGTGGTTTGTGCTTCTTTTTCCGAGGGGGCGCACGTGGCACTTCCTTGAAGGGCAGCCAGGTGAGAGACCCCGAAAACTTGGGCAAAGAGCGCTAGAAACAGGGTCCTGCACACAGGCCATAATTCGTGGAGCTGGTGGCGAGTTGATTGATTGATTGTTCGGTTTACCGCGCCGACGCAACGCAGGCGATAAGGCGCGCTGTAGTGGAGGGCTCCGGGTTAATTTTGACCACCTGGGGATCTTTAACGTGCGCCGAAATCTCGTACACACGGGCGTCTTTGCTTTTCGCATCCATCAGAAATACGGCCGCCGCAGCCGGGAATCGAACCCGCAACCAGCTGGTTGCGAGTTACTGTCGCTTTTACCTTTACTACATGCCGCCACGTGCATTCGTCGTGCTCATACGCAAGCTTACTATCCATTTAATAGCATCTTGAGGCTGCGCGCCCGAAATTCCGAAGTTCGATCACACGCATAGAAGCTAAGCCCTCGCACGAATCAGGCTGCTGTTCTCTCTCTCTCTCTCTCTCTCTCCTCTCTCTCTCTCTCTCTCTCCTCTCTCTCTCTCTCTCTCTCTCTCTCTCTCTACTCTCTCTATCTATCTATCTATCTATCTATCTATCTATCTCTATCTATCTATCTATCTGTGTGTTCATATGCGTGTGTGTGTGTATGCGTGCGTGCGTGCGTGTGTGTGTGTATGTGTGTGTGTGCGCGTGCGTGCGTGCGTGCGTCTGTGTGTGCGTGCGTGTTCGTGTGTGTGTGTGCGCGTGCGTGTGTGTGTGTGTGTGTGAGAGTGCGTGCGAGTGCGTGTGCGTTGTGTGCGTGCATGTATGCGTGTGCGTGTGCGTGTGTGCGTGCGCGTGTGCGTGTACATGTGTGTGTGCGTGCATGCATGCGTGTGCGTGTACGTGTGTGCGTGCGCGTGTGCGTGTGCATGCGTGTGTGTATGCGCGCGTGTGCGTGTGCGCGTGCGCGTGTGCGTGTGCGTGTAGAGGCAAGGGCGGCGACCTCGACAAATGGCATCCCGGACTAAGGAACACCACTTTCCATAGAGAGGATTAACACCCTCTCCTTCCCTTTAACCCTGTCCTGTACATTATTAAGTTTTTCCTCCTCCTCCTTGCGAGTCCCATTTCTTACACAGTGTTCCATAGCCACAGAGTGGCGGACACCCAACCAACCCAGTGGCGCAGCAGTCAGAGGTCGGCAAAACAGAAACTGTTTCTGAAACAGAAACAGTTACATCAATAAATTTTTTTTTCACGCTGTACTCACTCAAACTCCGACTCAAAAAGCTCGTCTGTACTCCACATCACTCGTACTCACCCATCACATACTCATTTGTAATTTTACTCAATCTGTACTCAAACTCATTAGTCCTCACGATTACTCGTACTCAATCTGTGCTCACTCGCACTCGTACTTGATCTGCACTCATATTTACTCGTATTGAAAAGTGATTTCATTAATTTTTTCTCGGAATTAACCACCTTCGCTTCACGCGTTTAGCTACGTCTATTGACCTATAATTTGAACGGAGCAAGTCTAGTGAAGCCACCATGCCTGCCCTTGCTCTCACTATGGCAACCCCGTGGCGAGCGGGTTCCAATCGAGGGCAGCAACACCGCGGAAGAAGGAATGGCAAGAACGGCAGTTTTTCCCCTTATCACGCCATTTTGACCACCTTAAAGGCGTACTGACACAAAATTTTTAAGGCAAGATAACTTCGGAGATAGATTGGTGTGAACACATATACATCATCTGCAAAATATCAGCGGCAAATACAGCCTAGAACATATTTAAAATCAATTTTAAAGTATGCGAAACGCAACCGAGCCGCCAGCAGAGGACCACGCGCAATCGACATCCCGTGGATATTGTGTAAATAAACAACATCCAAACACGTCACAAAGTTTGTGTTTCCCGCTTCCTCACTGCCGGCGTTTTCGCCGGCTCTCCCGGCTCGCCGCTCCAATCGGAGGGCCGGAGGGCGGAGCTTCTGCTCTCGAGAACGAACGACCCGATCGTTGGCGGCGGAGGCGCCGTGATTTCGTCAGCTCATCGGGCAGCTGGCCGCGACGAAAGTTCTACAGCGATTCCGGGCACTCTGTTTCTATTACTTTTTATTTACATTGAACGCTAAAACGCGCCGGAGACACGAAAAGCCCACTGAGCGAGCCGCACGGTCGCTGTGCAGGCGGCGGCCACGGCCGCGAAGTGGCCCAGGCCGGCGCAGGTAGCTCGAGGGATAGCTTGTTACCGCTGCACGAAGTTGACCCAAGTCGCAACCACGGCAGCTTATATGAGAAAGGATTTAATGATGCGATGGCGGGTTGCATTAAATATTGTCGTCTGCGCCGCTTACGAGAGCGCCAATCGAATATCCGCCGCAATGCTAAGCCGAACACATCTGTAGGCGGACCTGTAGGCAGACCGGCCGGCTGCTCCCAGCGCCCGTCTTGCCACCCAATGCCTCGAGCGTCGCGCGTTGTTCTTTAGCCGCGGTAGTATTTGCACTCGCAGCGCCTGCGTCACGTCCACGGTCGTTTTTAATTAAGCGGCTCACGAGATCAGTATGTGGGGGCATTCGCAGAAACTGCCGGCGATGCGGATTCGACAGTGCTACGGCAGCTCTGCTCTGTGATATCCTCCGACGGTCACGTGGTCAGCTTTGTTCACACAAAATCCATCGTTTCGCGGCACCCGCTGAAACCGAAAGTGTGACTGGCCGCATAAAATGCCTCTAATTAAACAACCGTCGCACGCTGAAGCAAATGAGGTTTCTACAGGTGATAAGTAGGTCACTAGCTACTTATCGCAACAAAAAAAAAACAAGCTGCAAAATTTTTGTGTCAGTGCCCCTTTAAGAGGGGCGCTGCTTCACCGCGAAGTGTGGGTGGGAGACTCGTGCGCGCACCTCGTGATTCGAGAGCGTGATCAAAATCACCATTTGTACTCGCGAGTACTGCACTAATTTCGTACTCATTTGTATTCAAACTTGCCAGTGAGTATGATAAGTGAATAGAGACCGAGACAAAAGATGAGTACGATGATGAGTGAGTACCGGCCCAGAAAAAGATTTATTTATTTATTATTTATTTATTATTTATTTATTTATTTATTTATTTATTTATTTATTCACATACCCTGAAGGGCCCAAGGGCATTACAGAGGGGAGTGGTGGATACCGAAATTTGAGAAATATACAGTAAGTAATAATATGATGAAAACAGCTCTTTACACAAATAATACAGACGCTGCAATGGTTATATGAACAGCTCCTTACTTAAGAGAGCATGCGTTGCACAAGTTGGCTGCAAGCAGTGATATGACCAAGCTTTACTCCAACAGAGACTACACTGGATAAATTTAGCTGGCGACAATACAATGACAACCAACCTTCACTGGAGAAGGCTAAATAAACAAATAAACACTGCCAAGTCAGAGTAAGTAAAAACGTAACTGCATACACATTTTCACTCACACAGTCTGGATACTGCACGCCTAAAAGCCACGACGTCCAATATTTCGGCAACTGCACATGGCAGTTGATTCCACTTAACAGATGTGGTCGGTACAAATTAATCGTGAAAGCACTTTGCATGACAAGATGGAATGCCTACTTTGAATCGGTGATCAACTCGCGCTGACAAGTACGATGGATTGGTTAGGAATCTGCCCTTAAGAATGAAATCGACGTGATGTATTTTGTGGAATAGGAACAAGCGCGATATTTGCCTGTGGTGCTTAAATAGTGGTAGAAATAAATTCGTGTTCATTGTGGTGACGCTGTACGTGCGATGATAATTTGAAAGTATGAAACGACATGAACGATTCTGAACCGCCTCTAATTCGTCGGTGAGCGATGCAATACCAGGATGCCAAACAGCAGCCGCACATTCCAATTTAGAACGAACCAAAGTTTTATAGAGAATTTAGTTTCAATGAGCTAGGAGAATAATTAAAGTTCCTACGAATGTATCCTAACATACGGTTGGCGTTACTTACAACATAATCTATGTGAGGTTTCCATGACAAATTAGAGGACAGTATAACACCTAAATATTTGTATGACGGCACAACTTCAAGACAAACATTGTTGAGTGAGTATTCAGGAGGTTTAGTGAAAACTCGGGCAATGCGCATGCTATAACACTTTTAATATTAAGTTTAATATTAAGTTTCATTTTCTATAATTCACACCAGTCTGAAATACTCTCAATATCTGATCGCAGAATTTGGACGTCGTTGTGTTAGTCATTTGCCTATAAATAACACAATCATCGGCAAAAAGACTGACAGACGAGCTGATGTTAACTGGAAGGTCATTTATATAAATTAAAAATAAGAGAGGCCCCAAGACGGATCCTTGATGAGCTGAAGAAAGGTGCGAGTCAATATTGTTCACACTTACGAACTGATATCGGTTAGTGAAAAAGCAACTCACCCACGCAAATATATTATCATCTAATTAAGTTTAGTTTAGAAAGCTTTTATAAACAATAAATCACGCGGAACCGAATCAAACGCTTTAGAAAAAATCGAGGAATATACAGTCTGTAAAGCATCCACTATCAAGAGCAGAGTGTACATCATGAGTGAAACACAGTTGCTGGGTCTCACAAAAATATGTCTTTCTAAAAGCATGCTGGGCTTGGCTGAAAAATGAATTATACACCAAAAAATTTACTATGTGGCTATAAATGACATGTTCGAATATTTTACACGGAATACTAGTTAATGACACCAGCCTGTAGTTACTAGGAGAACCTCGGTCACCAGATTTGTAAGCGGTGTATTTTTCCAGTATTCCAGTCATCAGGGGTGCAACTAGTCTGAAGCAAATGAGTGAAGAGTTTGGTAAAAACGATAGAACTGTAATTTTTAGTGTTGATAAGGAACTTTGAGTTTATATTGTTAACACGACATGACGAAGAAATTTTAAGTTTTTCTATTATGCGCGTAATACCTAGTGTGTCGAAGCTATGGGTTCCATTGGACAGAAATTGAAGCATATACTGTCGGGAAAACTAGTTGCGGAGCCGGTAGGCTAGTCCATAGTAAATGCAGCGTTGAAAAAATCAGCACACTCATTAGAAGGGATTGGCGCACCGTCTGGGGTTTTAAGGTTTATAGTATCACGTATGTTTACAATTTTCCAAAATTGCTTAAGGTTGTTAATTAACAATGGCGGCAAAGTTTCCGTGAAAAACAAATTCTTAGCATTTTTAATGCGGTCCCGTAATTAGCAGCTGCTATTCATATGCATCTCATTGAAGCGCGGAGTTTTGAGCTTTGGCAGAGCGAAACAAACGCTTTCTCTTGTTAGACAATCTTTTTAAATACTTAGTAAATCAAGGGCTCTCCTTGCTAGAGGTGATAGTCATGACTGGTATAAATCTTTCGATAAGAGCAACCACCTTCTCCTTGTACAAAATCCAGTTTGTGTTCACTGTACGGTTTGGGAATCCTCGCAAGTAATCGCCCAGAAATTTAAAAGTGCAGTATTAATACTATCGAAGTCAGCTCGTTTATAGTTTCTTATTTGTTTTGAATGCGTACGGTGGTGAAGGACAGGCATGTTTGTCGAAAAAAATGGAAAACTGAATGATCACTGAAGGCAGGCGGATAAGATATGAGTGAAAAAAATCAGGTGAGGTGTTTAATATAAGGTCCAAAATACTACTTGTTGTTAACGTAACTCTAGTTGGTTCATTCACAAGCTAAGACAAATTAAAATCGGCACACGTAGTCAGAAAATTGCTACATTCGGTTGAAAAATGTGTGGGGCGAAGGTTCAGACCGGACCACTCAGTACTAAGATAATTGAAATCGCCAACTATAATTGTAGGCCCATTTGGGAAACGAACTACGATCTTATTAAGAGGGCCATGAATTTGATCAACAAACGTGGAATCGAACGACGGCAGGCGATAACAAACACCCAGGATGAGCCTTTTAAAACTCAAGTCAATTTCTAGAAAAACCAGTTCTAAATTCGTAACAGATAATATAGGGGAGGAAACCAAGTATTCAGCAACAGCAATTAGCACACCACCACCGTATCTTTCACCCGTGTCTCGGCGATATATGTTGAAATGCTTCTTACTCTCAAAGACTTCACGATTAGCAACATTTGAGGAAAGCCAAGTTTCTGTCAACATTATAATTTCAGAATCGCATGAATCAATCAGCGAGCTCACTTCTTCCCTTTTTGGCAGAACACTTCTACTGTTAGTAAAAGAAATGACAAGGCACTCTTGCATGACGACGGCCAACCACTACCCCTCGCATATTCCTATTTCCTAACATGGGACGAGTTGGACACGTCTGTGCTATCTGAATGCTGGGGTATCACGTGTGGGTTATCGGATTGGCGAGAACTAGGTGGCAGCATAGAAAAGCCATCCTGCTCAAACACGGTCCCATCGGCACGGTTGTAGCAGTAGCACTTGTCATGAATGTACCATTTGTTGCAACGAAGTTTTGGGTGGAATTCTGCGGGGTTTTTTTTAATTCTACAAGTTTTTTTCCGTGCCTGCCGTGTTGTTGCAGAATATTCCTCACTCACAGTGACACCGTTGTCCTCTCATTTAGGAGGAAGAATTTAAAACTTGTCGCTTGACTTTAAACGAATAAAATTTAACAACAACCGGTCTGCATTTTTGATCCGAAAAAACACCCAGCCTGTGCGCCCGTTTAGAAACAGTGAAGTCAAACGAGGCAGATCTTATTTTCGGCCTGGTCCCAGGTCTCTAAAGGTTCATCAGCTACTCCATAAAACAACAGGTTGTCCCGTCGCATTATGTCCTCCATTTCAGCATGCCACTCCCGAATTTTTGAATTTTCCGTGCTTAGTCTGTCGGCGAGTTGTCTTAGTGTTACTAATTCTTGGTGCGCGGCGTCACTAGCCAATGTTTTAGCTTCTACAGCCGTTGCTAGTTTATCAATGTCCTCGATGGTATTCCGGATGCCTTCTTGGCCTTTTTTAACTTCATTTACAATTGAGCACAATGATGCTTGAGTACAGACTGTTAGTGCATGTACTCACGAGTACTACTCATGAGTACTGTACTCATGAGCACTACGCGCGAGTGAATGTAGTCGCGAGTACTGCACTCGCGACTACCTTACTCGCACGTAATACTCGTACTCAAGAGTACTGTACTCCCGAGTACTGCACTCGCGACTACATTCACTCGCGCGTAGTGCTCATGAGTACAGTATTCATGAGTACTACTCGCGAGTACATGTACTAACGTCTGTACTCAATCATCATTGTGCTCAATTTCTTTTCTGAGCCGGTACTCACTCATCATCGTACTCATCTTTTGTGTGGGTCTGTATTCACTTATCATCATACTCACTCGCGAGTTTGAATACAAATGACTACAAATGAGCGTACTCACGAGTGACAACGTCGACCTATGGTCACCATCGACCCACGCCGTTCTGTGCGGCAGTATACGTATACCGTGCTGCCACGCAGTCTGAAGCATCTACATTTTCAACGGCTGCAGCCTCCGTACTGGAGAAAGGTGGCCGTCCGCGTCAGTACACCGCAGCAGACATCCGCAGCAAAACTTGAAAACAGCATAAGCAGCGCAAAAATTCAGGAAAGCTTGCACTCAAGCCTATGAGTTGAATGGCGAAGCTGTTGTAGGTGAGCATTGGTGGACACGTAATTAAGTTTCAGTAGCAATGTTTGTTTGCATAGTTGCGGTGCGTATGCATCGAAGAGGTCGTCGTTTTCTCGTGGCGAGTGGTGGATGCAAAGTCATCCTTAGCATTGAAGACTTCCACCAGCTCTTCGTCATCGACTCGAGGCCGGGGTATCGGGGTCTGCAAGTCGTCTCAGGTAAGGATTGGTACACTCATAGCCATGTACCCAATTATCCATAATGGCTTCTAAACGAATGCGGCGGCCGCGGTGACCTCTTCCAAGCTGGGTGTCTTTTCAACTTTAGCATTAGCACTGAAGTTCCGTTTTTTTTTACAAGCGTGGTAGGCCTTTACGACAGCGCTGGAGGATTTTTTTTTTTGCTAGAGCCACTGCGCGAGCCGGGGACTCGGCGGTCGCCACGGGGCACGCACTCACGAGTGCTGGGCATTTTCTCGGTATTTTTCCCGCAGCGGCGAACTTACGGCCAGTAAAAACAGCTCCGCTGTTAAAGCTTGAAGTAGGCCCGTGAGCATTAAATTTGGCATGAAGCAATATTTCTTGTATAAATTCAAGATGTAATTTGATTGTCAGATTGTACTATGAAATTTACGGCGCCGGAGATTTAAGTGGCGCCTAATCATAAAAACAGGTGCGTTTTCGCTGTTCGCCTTCATTTGCAAAGCAGCCCGGTATTCAACCCGCGTCCTTAAGCTCGGGAGTACAACGTTTCTGCCACCGAGCCACCACGGTGGGTCAAGACTCACGACTTAAACTAAAACAATATTGAAAAGTAGATATGACATTATGCCGCCAGCATCCACTACTGTGTATATTTGCCACACACTTGTATGTACACCTGGCGCCTGGCCAATTTTTTTTGTTCCCGCATTTTCCTTTTGTTTTGCTTATTGTCTTCCTTGGGTTTCTGATGACTACAAGGTTCTGCCACTGAAGCCCTACGTGGCTTTGGGAGCCAGACTTCTTGTCCTGTTCGATAACACAATAAGCGACCTCATTCTCATCTTCAAAATTATCATCCCGAGTGCTGTGGCATTCACAACTCATAAGAAGTGCTCATGCATCCCCAAAACTTTTTAAGAGTTTCAATTTCACGTCGGATTTATGGACACTTCTGACAAGCTAATACAGTTCTTTTGCTTGAGCGACAAACTTCTCGCAATTTTTTATGCTAGTAAAGGGCAGCGCTATCGCTGGTCACCTTCGGAGAGCTGGGTAAGCGCTAGAAAAAAAAAGTATTGAAAAAAAACTGACAATGCACAGATGAGGTCAGAGTTATTCTGCAACGCATGACGCGTGCACACGTGACTCTGACGTCATATTGCTTTTCCAATCATCGCTTCTGACCGGGACTCCAGCTACACACTTGTCTTTTACGGGCGCCTGCAGGGCGCACGCCTTCTGCAGCCTAACGAAAATCACGTTTGTGTGGGATTTCCGATTGAGCATTCTTCCTTGTTAATTAGCTAAACTAAATCTGGAAGGACAAGAGTTTTACCATAGCATACAAAAATGGCGCTGTCCGTTTCCCTCCTGCAGAAGCCCATTTAATGACAGCAGCCGGGAATTCCGCAATGTTTACAACTTCACCGGAACTATATATGTAACTGTGAGAAGTATGCGGAATGTTGGAATCGCCTCAGCGGATAATTGTCGTCTAATTTTTTCGTAATAGTTTATATGAAACAAGAGTTACAGCCGTCTTCTTTAACCATACTCCCTTTTTTGACCCATTTTTGGTAGCCGACGAGAATTCTGTAACCTTTACAACTTCATTTTGAACAAATTACGACAACTGAACCAAACTCGGCGTAATGCTAAAGTCATCTTAGCGGCCAGTTCCGTATAACCTTTAAAGCGAGGCTGTCAGCCTCTCGTGGATGTCGTCCGTAGTTCACCCAAAACGTGCTACAGAAAAGCCAACTTTCTCTGACGATGACGATGATCTTGGGTGAAGTCAAGAGAACTTAAAACGCTTCCCGTGATCGGAATCGAACTTGGGTCCCTAGTGCGTGAAGCAAACGTCTATCCAATTGCGCTTTTTTTTCTCCGATGCAGCAATTCAGGCAAGGTCGAAGCAGCTTGGATTTGGAGAGGGGTGCATGGACGCGCAAAACTAGACAGAAAATGCACCCCTCCGTCTAACGACGACGGTGCTTGCACGCTAGGAAAAGCCATATCAGTAAACACTAGAGGAGCACAGTTGCAGTGCAGTAAACCGTCCTGGTAATACTCAGCTCGCTTCTGGGTTGGTTCTTTTGGTGTTAGTGCTTGATATATTGGAAAGATTCGCATTCCCTCATCGCTGTCATTTCGACATATTGGTAGTTGGCTTTTTTCACCATTGACTATGTCAGATTGATTCCTACAGACCATCGCGAGAAACTGGACAGGAATTGAGTACCTGCCAGTCTGCTTTTTGAAGTAGTTTGCGCAGTAAAGCGAAGAAATGATAGCGAAGAAAGAGACACATACACGCCTTAGAAGAAAAGAAGCCGGTCGAAGTGTTTCGCGCCAAAGAAGAAACGAAAGCGAAGATTTCGCCAGGATTTCGCCTAAAAACGTCGTAAGCACACTGAAGTGTCCCAAAGAATTTTTTTACGACACCACTAAAATCAACCTTTTGTTTTTCACATTTAATGAGTGAAATGAGTAACGCGTCCATCGGAATGCCTACGGCATCTGGCAGTTTGGTTTATTCCGGAAGCTCGATTAGCTATACATCGTACAACTTCGCGTGAACCTGTTCACACCTAATTGAAAAAGCTTCGCTCATGAAGCCTTATTTTAGAAGCCTCTCGTACTTTCTTGCTTATAGCTTTCTTGCTTATAGGAGAGGGATGCGGCCCGACGTTAGGCTCAACGTCGCACGTTGGAATCTAACCTTGTTAAGCAGTACTTACACGTAGACGTGAAATGAGCATGACATTACTCGGCACGTCGTAAGTCCCAACTCGAAGGCTATCTGAAGTTAATATAAACAGAGGAGGTTCTGTACGGCAGGACCGAGTATTGAGGTACCAAGGCAATTCGGGGTGGGGCGTTTCTTTCGATGATCTTCCCCGTTTGCGCCTGCGCAGTACATGAGTTCAGATTTTTCCGGTGCGTGTTACAAATCGCAGGACACGAGGTGTTACTCTATTCATCTATCCACTGCTTTTTTGTAATGCGCAGAAAGCTTCTCGCAGCACAGCGATCCTTCTGTTTTCCAGATGATGAGGTCGTCCGTGCACAGCACATTGTCAGTTTATTCTGTCTTTACATTCCTCTGGCAAGGAACTTATGGTAGGGGACATGACGGAGCCTTGCGGGATTCTGATTTTTTTTTTCGGCACCTTAAATTTGTCGAACCGTAGATAGCATACCCTTAACATCGCCGTCCTGTCCATGAGGAATTCCTCAACGTTGTTGTTGCGCAGTTTTAGTTTCTTAGTTGGAAGCGAATCTTGTGGAGACCTGTGCGTTGAAGGGCTCCCTTCACGTCAATGAGAAGGATTTCCCTCCTGCTCTGCGTTTGAAGCTTGTCGATGACGTCTTTTTCGAGCTGCATCAATGTCTTGCATTGGCCTCTGCGGTCGGGACCCGAATATGGTGTTATATAGATAATGTTATCTGCTTGAGGCCGAATGTGACTGTATAGTTTTTTCGCACAAGATGTCAAGCATACTGGTCGTAGATATTGTAAGTCGATTGGTTTGTCAGGCTTGTGAATCCTCTTAACATTGGATTTTTTCTATATTGCTCGCAGGCCCTTCTCTTTCCTAAACTTGTTTATAAAGAGCAGCAATGTCTCGGTCTTCTTGCCTCCGAGATTGTGCAGTCCCTAGTTATAGATCTCGCATCTAGTGGCGTGGATTTTTGAACCGGCTGCTTAGGTCGATTTCCTTCTCTGCCACGGTACAGCGTCCTTGCCCAAGTTCTAAAAGAAAAGGAAATCACGATAATGGGCATGGGCCTTGTGTAGATATAGGTGTATTTGCCTGGAGTAGTTGCCCTTCCAGGCGCTCCTGACTTTGTCCTTTACAGTTAGTATGACATGAGAAAATTACTACGTGTGATGTGTGCGTGGGCAAATGCATGGAGCAGCAGCGGCCTGTAGTCTTGGTGTTGCTGTTCAAGTTCCGGCGAAACATACAATCCATGATAAATATTTCCTTCGCCTTTTGGGGCCCAAAGTGGCAAGGCAATGAAGAGCGGTAAGAGCTGTACCAGGCACCGAGCAGCTCCGCCGCTAAAGCTACCCTCACTGAGTGGAATGCCGAATTATTTACTTTTTAAATTTTTGCAGCATACCGCCGTTAATGAACCGACAAGGCTGTGGGAGCATCACGACCCCTTTAAATACATTCGTTAGCAATGTTTTACCCATGAGAACGGGTAACTGATGATGTCTGCCGCCGCCTGCTATTCATGACGAACTTCTAAGCAATTTGAGAGTCGGGTACAGCTTACAAAAAGCAAGCATGACTCGTTGCCAGAACCCTCGCATTGGTACGTGGGAAAAAAACGAGATGCAGCCGGACAAAACAAGAGAAGTTTGCGCACACACAATCGAAACCAAGCGAATAAGAGGAGCCATACTAATTGTTTTCCGTATTATTTGGAAAACAGGGCATGCCCAGAGCTTCGCTAACTCCGCCACATTTGCACTTTTTTCTCGCGTCCCACGCCCTATCGACCCTGTTGACAGGCTGGGCGTAATAAGGCAACTGAGATCTTTGTCTTGTTTGCGCAAGACAGGAATGTCTCATCTCGATGGCGTTTACAACACTCGGAATCTTCGTGCAATGTGCGTGAGATGACGAGGTAAACTGCGAGCATTGGTCAGACGGAAACGCATATGCTGCAAACCTACCGCCCTAGGTGTTTGAATTGGGTGGCACTAAAGCAGGCATACAAAACGTCCGAGCATATTTGAGCGCTTCACACAAGCTGCGAATGCCAGAACATCAATTACTGATTGAATGCCGCTGTTTTGCTGCCGAGTATTTGTGGTGTATCCGCGTGTGAACCAACCTTCCTCTACAGCCCACATTGCGGCGCCAACGATGAAGATCCTTAAGATTCCATAGCAGTATACGTGCTGCCGAAGAAATTGGTCTGCGCAAAGTGGCATGTGCAGAGGGGCCGTGCAAAGATCACTGTGGAACTGGGCGAAGCGAATGAGGTGTTTTGGAGCCGTTCAGCTGCTACAGAAAGTGGACGCCATAAGCCTGACGCCAGCTTACGCGCCCGATGAGCGATTTAATGGTTTTGTAAGCGTTGCTCCAAACACCTCTTCTGCTACATGGTGATTAAGCGTCGGCAATTATGCCTCGGTGGTGTGAGCTACGCTCCGGCTCAGATGGGAGGCTTAAGAGCCGTTTCTCCGCGACGGAAGCCGGATGCCGATTTTTTCGCTCAATGGGGCGGGCATTTAATGTTTTCGCATTAAAACTACCGGGAATATGGTGCGGCGATTAAAGACGGAGAAATTATGCATCTCGAGGCGATTGAAGACGCTGGGCTAGACTGTGTAGGAAAAACAAAAGAAACACCCAAAAACCGTGCTGGCTTTTCTTTTTGTGCATATCCCACGAACCCTTCGATCCCTGTCGTGATTGGCATATATACATTTGCCCCTATAGCACACAGGGCGGGCAGGACGCCAGTGGAGGCGGATATAACCTCAGGTACGCAGACTACTATACTCAATGTCATCTTATTTACGTTGCCTAATATAACCTCGGGTGCGCAGACTACTACGCTCGATATCATCTTATTTACGCTGCCTAATACACAGCACGAAAAGCTATTCTCTTATCTGGATGACATTGGCCTAATTTCAGAATTACAAATTTTGTGGCTCAAGCCCAGAACAACAACCAAATGCGCGTAAGTCGGTTACTACGCCAAGACCACTTTTTTTTTTCTCCCTTTTTCTCTCCTGCCCAGCTTTCTTTCGCCTTTTCTTCTTCCATTCCCAAACCCCAGCATAGGAGCCTGTAAGCGACTGTAAACGCCAGCAAACCTCCCTGCATCTTCAATAAAGAGCCCTCTCTCTCTCTCTCTCGCCACTTCGCAGCGATCGCCAACGTTAAGAATTAAGGTCACCTATAACGGTTTGCTAGATAAGTCGGCACGTTATGCGATTACCATCAGAGTTTCGTGCGCCTATTCACTGGCACACGTGCCACGAAACCACAGTAAAGGTTACCGATAAAACTCGCCTCCAAGCCCCTTGGCTTACCAGTGGAAACGCCAAGATAAGACCGGAATGGAGTGTCTGCCCGTGGGGTTAAAGGCGTCGTTCTGTTGGACATCCTCCTCCTACTACTACTTCAGTCGAAGGATGTGGTTCAAGGATTCGTAGGAGCTCGTCGGGCACACTGTTTGTGTACAGAGTAGTATTATCGTTCGGGTTATCTGCAGGTTCTTCCATTCAGTGCGAAGCCGGCTGTATGATCTTGAAGGAGCAGTTACCTAGGATCCGCGCGTATCCAGTTAACCTAAATTCTATCTCACCTCCTACAAAAAAAAACATGGTTGATGTGTATTAAGTTTGGGTCCCTCACTTATTACTTAAAACCGCCCAGCAACTAGATATCTTTCGACGGTTAGCTTGTTTACCTGTATGGTGTTTGTTTTCACGCCGGCCGAGCTGACTTGGGCGCGAGGGGCGTAAGTAGAAACCGCGGAGGCTTCTTATTCGCCGCGCTATTGTGCTCCCCCGACGAGCCGATTCCGAGTCACTAGATACAACTCGTCAGTGCATCCAACGAGTCATTACATCTATTCGTAGATCTACTGACTCGTTGGATCTAGTGACGCGTTGGATTTATTGACTCGGTTGGATGTACTGACCCGTCGGATCTAGTGACGCGTTGGATCTAATGACTCGGATGGATGTACCGACTCTTTGGATCTTGTGACTCGGTGGGCCGGGAACGAGAAAAGGGTGGTTAGGGCAGGAAACTTTTTGCCCCCACCGCCAACCATTCCGGCTTTGCAAGATGAACGAAAGTGCACCCCTCAGCTTACTGCGTGGGGAGCGGCTTTATTTCCACTTTTTCGATTGCTGGGTGTGAGTTCATGCTGCACGCAAAGAAGGCTTTCAAAGGAAAGGCCCAAAGATGTTTGAGACTGTCCACGCTGCGAGCACTCGGCTACCCGGGGCGAACTTCAAACATATTCTGGTTGGCGTTCGCTGTCCAGTGCGAAAGCACTAATTAATTGCACGGCAAATCATTCGCATTGCCAAACGTACTTAACTTCGTCAAGAGCGCACCCAAACACCGGTGTCTGCGCATAAATTTAAAAAAGCGAAGCGCGATGTTCCCGTAAAGCAAGCCTCTTAGCTATCACTACGGGCACGCCCTGCGATTAGCAATATTAAGACTCGTCGCTAAAGTTGCAGCCTGAATACGACTCGTCGCTAAAGTTGCAGCCTAAAGCGTCCAGCACGCAAACTGCTTGCACGGAGTTGTGTGCAGCAGAGAACGTACAACGGACGTAAAGAAGCGCACGCTAGAGCGAGTTTCAACTGAACTGGCTGCGCGCGGCCTCAGTTGAGATGGCGCCGTCGTAACACAGTGCACGGTGGTGTTTTGGCGCAAAATATTTGCATTTATGAGAAATGACGGCCACCTTTGTTTTTATTCATAAGTACCTAGCAATTGAGCAATTAGCTGACATAATTGCTTTTTGGCTTCGATTTATCGGGCATTTTTTCATAGAATTCTACGCATAATGGCCGGGACCAGAACATCACTTCAAGTTAACCGAAAATTCTAATTAGGCGACTTTTAATTGTCGAGAGTCGATTGTATCTTGTTTCCCGAGCGTATTGAGCGGACATAGTCCGAACGAACCAAGGAACAAAATACGATTGTTATTTGCGATTTAACCTATTTTTTTTAGTTCAATATAGTAATCAAATTTGAAAGGGCTGAAGTAAAACAGACAAACATCTAATCTAATGACTCGGTTGGATCTCTTGACTCGTTGGATCTTCCGACTCAGGAATCACGTGACCTAGTGGATCTCCTGACTCGTTGGATCTAATGACCCGTTGGATCTAGTGACCATAAACGCGACGAGCGGGCCCAGAGAGGACGCATACAAACGGGTCGGTCACCCCATAATAGCTGAAAGCGATGTCAGCTTTTGAAGGAGGTTTTACTTGTGTTCGTTTGGGAAACCGGCGGAGGGCGACCATTGATATTTTTAGCGACCGCGATTACCGCTGCGAGAATTCCCGGACCGGGCGGGAGCTGAAGGTCAGTCAAGGGGCCAAACCTGAAGTCAAACATAGAAAAAGGTCACCAGACGTTCTGTCTGTGACAGTTGCACTGCTCAAAGTTTCTGGGCGAAGTTTCAGTTCGTCACACGTCTGAACCTGGCGACGCGGAGGCTGGGGTGCGTCAATGGGTATGCGACCAGGCTTTGTTAGGCGCTCCACGAGTTTACAAAGGAAAGGAATTCTGGCAGCGCGGAGCACAAATATAGCCGTGCATGGTATGACAATACTTTAAGATGTGCCGCCCGAGAGCCGATTCCCGTCGTTAGGTCTGCTTTTATTAGTTGGTTTTGATTTCTGTTATATTTGTGTTTTGCGGAATACCTTTGGGTTTCCCCATGAGAGTGAAAGAGGTGGGTCGCGCGACTATTTTGAACCCACCTAGCTTTGTTTGTCATGGTGGCCAATCAGTGGCATAGTGTGGGCTAATCAATGAGCCATCCTCACTGTCAAGTTATGACGTCCCTTTTGTGGGCGGGGTTTTGTTGGTAAAACCGAGGAGTTTGGGGTGTTTGGATGGATTGAGAGGAGAGGGAGCGCTGCGAGCCCAGCTCCACGCGGGCCTTGCCCGACCTCTTGTATGCGATCAGGAGCCTTGAAAGTTGTAAATAAGTAGTGTAAATAAAGTGTACATATTGTACATTTTGAGTTTGCTCGGAGTATATCGTCATTTGCCACGTGCCGTCGACCACGAGCCATCGTTTCAGAGATAATCGCTTCGACCATAGAGCATCGGCCGACCGATCCACATTTGAATTTAACTATGTGGAACTTTACTGGAGCGAAATCAGTACATAAGAGTACGTTTTAGGAGATGCAAGTTAGCCTTACGCCTTTAGTCCTAATGGGGAGAAAATTGCAGAAGCCTTTGCGCGTGCCGCAGTTTTTACATGGTGGTTCGAAGGAAAAGAGCGCGAAGACGGGAGAAAAGAAAGAAAGAATTCCCGCTACACAAGCCCTGGAAAAGTATCGTGAAAATAAAAAAAGCCATTGTTCAGGGGAAGCCTATTTTTGTTTAGCGCGAAGCCGTGTCGGCGGGGCATTTCCGAACAGTTTGTACAGTGAAAGCCCGTTAATTCGAACTTCAATAAGTCGAATTTATGGATAATTCTAACAGTGCGATTCAGTCGGGCCAAGTATCATAGAAGTCTATGTATAGGAGTTTTTCATTGGCGTGGAATGCATGAAGGCAACCATGCGAGTGCGCCGCCGTATCCGTAGCCAAGCCTCTGTTTCTACGGCGACGTTGTGCGCACGGCCCTCAGATCAGACACCCCTCTACACCTCCATGCCTTCATGGCGGCCAGGCAGGCCACGGGCCGCGACATGACCTTGTGTTTCCGCGCGAGGCATGTACGAGTGATTCGATAGTTGTACCGCCATAGCGTTGGTTACGCGAAAAGTCATGGTACCGCTCATGAGTGTGACACCTTTATCTGCAATTCAACCCCAGCCTCTGCGCACACCTACGAGCGAGTGGGAGTCGGTCGTGGCACTAAGGTTGCAACGTGAGCGCAGTGGTCTGTTTGACAGCAGGAACTGAATCATTCGAAACTGTTTCCTACTGAACGCAAAGCAACACCTCGACGCCAAGTACTGTTGACTGCAGCACAGTGCGATCTATCTATCGCCAGACGTGTATGAGGTAGCCGCCGCAGATTAGCTGATTGTCAGCCGCCGCGCTCTAACGTCAGACTGAGTTGTTTTGCTGAGTGTGAAACATTTAGCACAAGAGAAAGCCAGCGCTAAATCGGCGTACGCGTGAAACATTTCTCCAAATAAATTATTCGGTTTTTGAACTCAACCACGTATTAGAGGGCACTTGCCAGACATAAAGTCGTGGGTATAGGGTGCGGGTGCACTCGCGTCTATATCCGCTGCTGCAGCATCGGAATTACGCGCGCCGTTCGCAGCCGCGGTTTTATCCTCCGGTAATGCGAAGTGCTCCACGGCAGGTAGAGTGTCACTACATAATGTTAGTGCGATTAATAATATATCTGCTGACGCCACTGCCGATAATCGGGTTGAAACGCAGCAGACGATAAATGCTGGTGTTTTTTTTTCTCTCTGCGAGATACGGGCGCAAGGCACATGCGCTGGTCGCTCGCTAAACTTCTCAATGCATACCACCTATAAAGAAGTCCGTAATTCCACCCGGAGTAGGTTGCATTCGAACTATAGGTTGTATTCACAGGCGCGGCACGCATGCAGGCAACCATGTGTTTGCGCCGTCACTGGTTACGTTGGGCTCGGCAGGATGGCGGTACGTGTCCGTGCTAAGCACATAATGCGCGCTGGACGTTCCAAACTGTACCCTACCGAACGCAAAGTAATGCCTCAAGTACAATGTGAGTGGAATTATAAACATATCTGTTGACACCACCGTTGAGAATCAGTTGGAAACGGAGCGGACGACGCACGCCGGTGTTTTATTTGTTGTTGTTTTTTTTGTAGCGTGAGCTACACTTGCAGAGGCTGAGCAGTTTCGCGTGGCTCCTGGAGAGCCGTGCTGCGCATGCGCGAGGAGCAGTGACGTCACACGACGCACAGGACGTTACTCGCTGCCCGGCGTCCCTCACACACCCCACGCGCCCAGCATCTTCGCCGACCTCCGTTCCGCACGTGGCGGCCCGGTCCACTTGATGATCATGCGAGGAGTGGCGGGGTGTGCAACCGATAGCTCGTGCGCCGCAGCAACATCAGGCATGCGCCTGTGGAACCAGCTTAGCTCTGGGGAGATTGGTGGCGCCGGAGCCGCTTGATAAATATACATGTGTCACATAATGTGTATACCGTGTGCCTGTCATTTAAGCAGCACTAAGCATTATAATCAAGCTAATCCTAGACAACCAGGAAAGTTAAGAATAATCAGCTGAACCTTACCTCACGCTACGTATATCCTGGCATAGCCGAGCTAGGCCACTGCTATTTTTTTCTCTGCGGCGTGCGGGCGCAGTGGCACAAGCCACGCCATGTCTGTGGCGCTTCGGCCATGTCTGTGGCCGTTTCCAGTGTTGCCAAGCGAAGAAATTGGCAGCTTAACTTTTCAGTGAGTACCATCTATATGCGCCACCACGCCGAGCACACGGCCAGATAAACGCCCCCTGTTCTTACACACGAGGCTGCGTTGAACGGAGAGGAGACGTAAGATAAAACCAATCTGAAGCTTGAATGGCGGGCGTTTTGGAAGCCGCATTCTTTGCGAACTAGGTCGATGAGGACGTCAGTACTGTAGTGGTGCGTGTGCTGCGCTGTGAGATAAGGGCATCAATTCACAGGTCATAAGCGCAGAACCTGTCGCTGACAATGACAAGGAGGACGAAGGTGAAGCGTACTGCGGCTGTCCGCTCATAAGTCACAGCCAAATGAAATTCCTACGGCCTCTTCACCAGTTTTCAAGACGGAGAAGATGCGGCGAAGAAGAAGGAAAAGAAGAAGAACAAAAAGTGCAGACTGTCACCTCTAGGGACGAAAAGCAGGCTGCCATCACGGGCTTTTCGCAGCATTGAAGTGCTGATATGCCCCACTCTGCCCCAATCGAGTGTACTGTTGTCATTTTTCACTTTCATTATTTCGAACTTTCATTAATTCGAACCTACATGGCGTCCCCTTGGTTTGAAATAAGGAGCTTTTACTGTAATTCGATACTTTCCCTTTAGTGGACTTTATTCGAATAAAGTTCTGATTTATATTTTTAGAAAACTGAAGACAGCATGAGCGTGCTGACAAGAACTGTGTCAGTTATCTTCAAGTTTTATGACCTTGTAAGTGCCTAGGGTTCTTGAGTGGATCCTTGCTCCAAAACCTGATTTTATTAAGCGTGAGAAGGCGAAGTCGGGGTATTCTGAACGCTGTCAACCAACGTTAGGATTCAGAAGATTTGGGGCCAATCTATTTCAATGGCACGCGCTATCGATAATCCAGTCTATTCACATGCGCCAACTCATGCCCCTTTCAATAAAAAAAAGTTGTTTAGTCGTTCTCTAGCATTTGCTCCATAGCCCTGATCTAGTGCACTTCTTCTGGAACCTAGCAGATGCTGCTCTTTTGAGGTGAAAATTTTCCTCATCACGGAATGCTGACGTATGCTCGGTTATAGAGAGCACGTGACAAAAGCTCATTACTGGGTCCGTCCTTCAGCAGCGTATCACAGCTGAAAGCTTATTGTTTCATACGTAGTATGAACAGCGACGAACTAGACAGATATGAGAAATTACTGAAAGATAAATGCCATAATGACAGAGAACATCGCGCTGGGTGCGTTCACTAAAACGTTGATTTTTTTTTTTACTCTCACGAGTATTAGCGACCTCGCTTTCCTAGGTACTGACACACATAGTTTAAACCTGGCGAACGGATTGCCGGCGGCGTTTGGTCAGACCGCATTTGTTAAGAGTATGGCTCTTTCTAGAAACATGGGTGTAGATCAGATCCGGGACATTGTCTATTGGACGACAACGTTCTACGCAAAGGGCAAATGCGTCGCACTGCTCTGCTCCGGAAAACGGGAGCTGGGGCGGGCCGTCACGCCAAAAAAGAAAATTGGGGGGTCCAACGCAAATAGGATAATCCTTTGAAAGCGAAGCTTTCAATGTTTTTTCATCGTCACTAATGCCAGTGTTCTGAACCGCACATTAGTGCTCAAGTTGCACTACCTGAAATGACTGCCCCGGCATCATGGCAACATTGGGTTAAGACGAAAGTGCGAGTGGTATTAAGACGTTCCTCCTCTGCACGACACTTATTTCGGGCCTGGAGGTCCTGGGCGCTTCGGGACTGGTTTTGTGCAATTTTGCTGACGAGTGCTCACATGCTCTTCGGACGCATCGGCAGCGGGCGCGAAAAACCCAAGATGCTTCTTTTCTTTTGCTATTGTTTCCTGACCGAATTCGCCCCTCGTCCCCGGGAGCCACCGAGAACGAGGGGCGAATTCGGCCAGGAAACAATAGCAACAGCATCCCCCCGGAAAGCAGCGCGTGAGAAAAATTAAGCTCCGCTTTAACAAGAGGACACTACCCCCTTAGAGATACGATAGCCCTGCGCTTACATGCGGCAGCCATGAAACATATTTAAGACATGAAACACATTCCACGACCGTATCATCACTCCCAAATCACACATACACGCCGGGGTGGCTCAGTGCCTATGGCGCTGTGCCGCTGAGCCAAGGAAGCGGGTTCGATTCCCGGCCGTGGTGGCCGCTTTTTTTGATGGAGGCGAAAACCGAAAAGGCCCGTGTGTCCGAGATTTCGGCGCACGTTAAAGATCCCCTGGTGGTAAAAATTAATCCGGAGTCCTCCACTACGGCACGCCTCATACCCTGTGTAGTTTCGGCACGTTAAACCCCATAATCAATCAATCAATCAATCAATCAATCAATCAATCATCAATCCCTCAATCAATCAATCAATCAATCAATGGATAGTATGTAGAATGAAGTGTGTTTTTTGTTGCTGTTTGGCGTAAGTTGCCAATTGTGTACTTTTTTTATTGCGGAACTTTGCTAATCAGCATAAGGAAAAATTAAATGTTGAACAAAGTGTAATGTAGTGTTGTAGAACCAGATGTAACAGTCAAACCTGACTATAACGAACCCGGATAGAGCGAATTATGCTATATGTCGAACAAAAATAAATCAGTCACGGAAATACACGCGAAACACATCCCTTATAACGAACTTCACAACTTCACATCTGATATATCGAACTCGGCGTGCCTAGAATGGCAGCCAAAATGCATGGTCTCGGAGCGGCGATTGAGATGTTGATTGGTCGCGACTACTGAGCAAAGGCCGCGACTGAGACATTGCGCCTCGTATGGAGTTCCGACGCGCGGAACTCACGACGGAACCCGCCCAGTCAGTGAGTCCGGACCAAGACGGCAGCTCGCCAACCTTCCCTATGCAGTGACGAAAGGAGTGTCCTTCGAAGGTTTCGTAAGTGTCGACGACGACGTTGCCGTCACTGTAAGCCCCTCGGACACGGGCACCGTCAGCAGCACCGTCGTAATGCTGATGAAAAGCACCAAGGAGGCAGAGGATGTCACGAATGAAAGCCGTCCGACGCTTAGTGAAGTCCTTTCGGCAGTCGATGTCCTCCGCCAATATTTCTTCGATATTGAAGGACACGGACTCGAACTGGTGCAAACAATGCCTCGTGTAAAGAATGCTGCGCTAGTTGACGTTGCCAAAACGAAAGGGAAAACAAAAATCGCCGCTTTTTTTTTTTTTTTTGAAGTAGGCAGTTAAGGCGGTAAGGCAGAAAGTAGCTTTATTATTTGCAATAAATCGGTTGTTTTGTGTATGGTAAAGACATACTTTATTTTGTTCGTTTCTGCATGAGGGTTTGGCAAGGGGATTCCCGCGTATTCCGAACTCGTAACAATAAACTCGCTATAGGCGGGTTCGGCTATATTGAACTATTAGATATATCTAACTAATCGTGGCGCATATTGCAGTTCGCTAAAACCGGGTTTGACTGCATTGTTGCGATACATAACAAAGTGTATTGTAGTGTATAGAACGAAGTGTGTCATTTTTGTATGGTGTACTTACGTCCCTAATTGTGTAGTATACGTGACGTGCCCTTCCTGCTTGGACCATTCAGGGTCCACAGTACTAAATAATAAATAAATAATAAATAAATAAAATAAATAAATAAATAAATAAATAAATAAATAAATCAACATCATTACGTAAGAAGATTTGGTGATTGTACGCGCCAAGTTACGCCTGGGCTATGAGGCACACCGCAGTGGAGGGCCACGGAATAACTTTGGCTGTACCCAATGTTTTTTTTTGCAACGTGCCGAAATCTCAAAGAACGGACCTTTCCGTTTTCCACCTCCATCATAAAAACGGCCGCAACGGAAGGGACTCTGAAACGCGTCGTTGGGCTCAGCAGCACAACGCCTAAGCCACTCAGACACCACGGTGGGTTATCATTATTAAAAATTACCAAATTGTTGTCCAGCGCCCGCCGTAAGGTGGGTGTTTTTGTGTTTGGTACCTATACATCTCAACCGTGCATGGTTGCTTTCTTGGGTTTATTGTTCTTTTTCACGGTGTATTTAGAGTTTATGCTCTGCAATTATGCATAGATGAGCATTTGCATGCGGCTCTTGACGCTGTCCTTTATATATTACTCGCCACCCATTCTGAACATCCTTGTCATTACACGGCTCCTGCCTAAGCCCCTTTATTTGAAGGAAATAACGCAATAAAGAACCCGATGTTGCGTGCGCCAACTCTCCGGGTCAGTACACTGCACACGTGTACCTCTTCGAGACGGCTATTCACTTTACTAACCGTAACTACTGCGAACCGCTGCATAATTATCCCACGGGTAAAACTTCGATATTCCTCGGGCACCCTGTGATCTGAAAACCATCTCACCGCAGCTTTCTACATCTTAACGCGCGTTCATGTTCCCACGGGGAACACGTGACGGAAGTTTTTGTATTTGTGCTGAAGCGCGGCGACAACTTGTAGCTCAGTCTCTCACACGGGAGGAGTTTTAAAATTCGGAAGGCCTCGCTCGTGGAGAAAAAAAGAGCAGACGACGTGAAACACGTTGTTTCGCGTGTTCGCGTTGTACACAACGCGGGAAGCACGGGCGACCTCAGAGCAGCGTTGCTTGCGTCGTTCTCTCGGCCGGGCAAGTGCAAAAGACGAACTGTCGGCTTTTCAACCGGGAAACGTCCCGCTATCCGTAAACAACGGCTAAGTGCCGCAAGGACGAACTGACGACAGAAAACCCGACCGGTAAGACACGTGCTCAGCATAAGAGCGACACACTCGCGACGAGTAGCCTCCTTGGGTCGCTCTTCTTTGCTGTTTTAGAACTTGCAGCCTTGACGTAACACTCGCCCCCCATTCCACGGGGTTCTCAAATACGGAGCTTCGTGGGCGAACGACGTTGCAGTGTGCATACACATCACTTCGTTTTCCGTTGTTTTCTGCCGTTCAGGCCTCATCGGAGGCAATGATTAGCAAACCCGGTTCGTACCGTGGGAATGGATCTCAAGCGCAGACACGTTTGCTAGTCAGGCGGGGAGATGGGTGCTGTGAGTTATTTGGCGCCGTTGTAAGTGGTCGAGCTGTTGGTAGTGCTCGCATGCGGTGCTGGAATGAAACGTTGTCTAAGAATGCTTGAGAAAATGTTCGTGCCAGGCCAATCCGTGGACGGGAGTATTGAACTGCACGGATTGGGTGTGCAGGTGCAACTTCGCAGGAAGAGGGAAACGAAAGTAAAAAGCACATGAAGCCCGGCCTCCGCTCCAGGAAAAGAAAAATGGCAGATGATGTTATAAACATGCTGTGATTACTGCATCAGCTGGACGTATCACATCTCCGTTTAACACTGATTATATGTTTCTTTTCCCCTGCTCCGCTTCCTACGAGACCTATGAACCGGAAAAATCTCTTTAGATCGTAGACAGTTTGTGTCTCAAGATATCTACTCTTTCGTGGTGTGATGTTTATATAATTTTTATTTTTCTTAGGTTGGTGTTCTTCGAATTCTTTGCACCGTTTACTTTGTATTTTGAATCGGAGTTTACCTTAACGATTTCCTTTTCAAATTTAATTTCTGTCCGAGCCTTTGCTAGCAGCACTTCCTTGTATCTTTTCAACGTTTCTTGCATGCCCTCTCACTGCTGTACCTGTACCTGTAGTGTCCAGCATTCACCCCTCATCATTGTAGTCATCCTCCATCTGGCATAGCAAGCCTTGTCACTAGCCGTCCTGACCTCACCAGTGCGCATTAAAGAGACCCCCCCCCCCCCCTCCTACTCTCTCTCTCTCTCTCGTCAAACGAAATGAACAAGACGAACGCGCAAATGATGTACTCGAAGTTCGCACGTGTGGTTACCGCGGTATTTTCTTCTTGTTTACTGTACCACTAAACGGCAATAATGTCTCCATCGAAATACTGGGCATTTTAAAAATGCGCAAAATAAGCGGTGCACACCCTCCTCTCACTCACCACTTCCCGTTCTGGGGTACTGTTTGATGTGCCTAAAATTAACCGAACCCGCACTTCCGGATTTGCTCACTTGGGTGGCCTTGATTTGCGCTAGTTTGACTAGTTTCCTCTACGAGACATCGTAAACAGTTCCAACAGCAAACGCTACATATAGCAAAAAGTTTTAAAATGTTCGCAAGCATCAGAATGTTCTTATTTGCATGGTTTCTTCTGACTCCGCTAAGTTGTATTCCAAGATTTTTGACGCCAAAATTGTGGGGTTGAAAATTGATCGCGGCGGGAACGGTGTAGGGAAGCTTTCTTAAGTTTTAAACTAATCAACCAGTGATTGCGGGAATAATTGTACATAACGCACGGCACCGCACACAACACACGCACACGCACACGCACACGCACGCACGCGCGCACGCACACGAACACGCACATACGCACTGACTTCTTAGTGCAGTTTTAGGTGGTATACAAAAGACTGTTGCCAATAAACACACTCCAATTACTCTATCAGCTGGACGCACACATTGTGGAGGTCTTTATGAGTTATTTACGGCCGCTTAACGCAGATTACTCATTTCTTTTAGTTTTCACAAGAACGTTGCGTTCAAAATTGCACTTTCCCGCATACCAACTTAATCACGGGTAGGCCTCATGGGGCTGTGGCGACACAGTGGAAATTCCGGAGCGCGGAATTAGACTCCCTTCGATGAAACTGAGGCTCCAGAAATGTATGCCAACAGCTCCTTGCAGGTCCGCTTGTTTATTACAGCCCAAATTTGCTCTGTTGAATTTTATTTGGCGCTGAAACCTTGCGTCGTCTCTATCTTTACAACATCTTGGGGATGTGCGCGTGGTAGGCGCCTTTTATGAACCGGACGCCCCCGGGAAGCCGTCAGGCCGCAAATATCTATGCGAGCGGTGAACGAGTTACGCCGCTGTCCTCTGTAACAACCCCGCAGGGCACGGTCTGATGGCGCCAACAACACGCTGACGCGCCACTCTCGAGTAAGATAGCTGTGAGGGGCAAAGCGCCGGCCACGAAATACGTACTATAACACAATAAACATTAAACATGCTTCCTGGCAATAAATAAGTGACTTAGTAACAAATTCCAAATAGTAATTCCATCGGGGAAAAGACTGATCCGCCAAACATTGATGATCGGCTGGATATACAAGCACTTTGGGTGTTTGTGTCTTGAATAAAGTGTAGCGTAGTGTGGCCAATGTAATATGTAACAATGTGCGTCGTGAATGTACGTAGTAGTAATGAATAAGAAAAGTTCATGCGCCGTCCCGACGCGGCGAAAAAGAATGGCCATTGCAAAACCAGATAATGGGGATACGCAGTGCATTATTTTGTGTGTGTTGGGGGGGGGGGGGGGGGGGGGGGGGGGGGGAGTGGGCGGCGAAGGGGGTGTAGTGGCAGTCACCTTGTTGATGAGGAAAAATCCACCACGAGCTGTACTGTGCGTATTGACCAAGGTCACTGTAGCATGCGAGTCCAACATTGTACATAACAAAAGCCAGGAAGCAGCCCTTCATGTCACGTTTCGCAATGTCAACATCAAAGTCGCCGGCGGTAATTAATAATCCACTAACAGCGTTCCTGTCTCATCCCTGCGAAGGGCATATCCATGAATGTGTCGACGGGTGTTTGTATTTTACATGGGCGATGTTGAACTCTGTGAAGATTGCCATTCCGTAACTTGTCTTCACGTCCGCGTTGGTTTCTGGCTCAACCAGTGAGCGTCAGCGAGTATATACGCAATTGGTGCTACGTTGATCACCTTTGTGTGGGTTTGCATACTCGCACAAAATTTAAAAAAAAAAACGGTAGGCTGACTCCCCGGTATTTCTTTTTCCTGGCGGTTTTGTGCCGGAGGAGTTGTACGTGAAATGTGTCACGTGTTTCTCGTTCCGTCTCGCTTGTCCGAGGGCTTCAGCCTCTTGGGGCTTGAGGCGCTTTACTTCGTGGTCCGCGCCCCGCCTTAACCCTTTCGAATAGCTTTGATCTGCCTTCTACGCGTTGCCATGCTGCTCGTTCCTGCCTGCGTGTACTGGGAGGATTGCTAACGATGGTGAATTTCTCTGCCTGTCTTTTACCTGCGTTCTTCCACTCCCTTCATTCGCAGTGCATTGGCGTGGACGGCCTCCTTACGATACTGCCGAGTTTCAGCTCGCACTGTGGAACGCCTTACGCTAGGAAGCACTTCACAGACACGGGGTCTCAAAACTGCTTCATGGCTTCAGACGCCGATGCCGGCTTTGTCGCGCAACGGGGCACTTAATGCTTCCCCAGTAATACGCCCACAGCGCAGCAGCGCTTTACGCAGAGGTCAGTATTTCCGTCAACAAGTGGTTCCCGTGCGTGGGCTGCAACTGCCGCCTGCCATCAATGGGAGCCAAATCGATCTTGTTATCGCAGTGCTGTCTACAATCTCTTCACACACGTGCGTAGCGTGCCCAGTTTTAGTTAACGATACGTTCTTGGCTTTGACATTCGTGCTCCGTCGGAGGATCGCGCCCAAGGTGAAGAACGCGCCGCCGTACAATCGAGGTGAGATCTGGGACGTCGGAAGCCTTGAGATGGCGGCAGATAGCAACCACCAGCATCGCCAGCAAATCCTCACGAGCGATGGAAGAGTTAGATAAGGGGCGCCGACTCATAAGTGGAGCCCGTTGCTGTCCGTTAGTAAGCGGAACATGCCCGCACTGTAGCAGCCGCCGGCTTCGTTGCACGTTCGCGTAACGGGATTAGTGATTCGCAGGTATGCGTCATAGGAAACCTTGCGGTGCCTACAACGGGGTTAGCTTTAGCGCGATATTAGAAGAAGACCTAGTGCTAGTCTTTTCCTGTACAACCAACCCTGCATTTAGCCACGTGGGAATAAAACCTAAAAACAAACCGGCAGCGTCGGTTTTTTTATTATTTTGTTTGTGTGCTTGGTAGGGGAGTGGGCACTGATGACACAAATGAAAATTTATTTATTTATTTATTTATTTATTTATTTATTTATTTATTTATTTATTTATTTATTTATTTATTTATTTATTTAGATGAATTCGCTCGGCAAGGAGCCTTTGCCTACGTATGGGCAGACACCACGCACCCTGCCAATCATGCAAACCTTTCAACTCCTAACCCATGTACCTAGGCGCGGCTGATTGGCCATGATGCCCAAGCAACTATATTCATTCATTCATTCATTCATTCATTCATTCATTCATTCATTCAGTCAGTCATTCAGTCAGTCAGTTCAGTCACACAGTGATCACACCACCACCCTGTACTCCAAGCAAAAAATTCAGGCAAGCTTGCACTCACTAGCAAGACGTGAATGACGAAGTTGTTGTAGGTGGTTATTGACGGACACAAAGTTGAGTTTTAGTATCATTGTGGTGTCGTGGTTGACGTCGGCGGAATGACATTTCAATGACCTTATGTTGAGCAAGGCCAGAGTGAGGTCGTCGTTTTGTTCGCCGTTTTCGTACGCCACTCTGCAGGCGCGACTTCTCGTCTCTAGCGGATGCCTCTCGAAGCGTCGCCTCGTCCTCAGTCGTGCGAACGATCCGCGGCAGGGCCATGTGGAGTCAGCGATCCCTTGCAGCAGCTTCGACATTCAAGTCGCGGCTCTTCTACGGTACAGAGCGCATGCGCACGACGACGCGAGGACGAACGAACGGGGGCGTACACTATGATGTGTCTTTCTTGTTCCCGAGCAAGTACTGCCACGATACGGCGAACGCTGGAGTTCTTTTTTTTTTTTTTTGCTAATATCGGCCAATCTCCCTAAGTGGGTAGGCTTAGCTGACGAACGTGCGCTCGAGGCACGCGTGCACGAGCACTCAGCATTTTCTTGGTATTTTTAACTACATGAACGATTTGCTCAACAGCTTCGGTGTTAAAAAAATTCCCGGGGCACTTAAGGGTGCGTTCCAATTTACCGCTTAGACAGCTTCGTTGTCGTCTTCGCGGACAGTCCGCCATGTTAAGCCCCGTTCCAATTCGAACGAAGCAGTCGACGAAGACTGCTTCGAGGAGACAGCATCGAAGTCAGCAACGATGCAGGCTACCCTCCTGTATAAACTAATAATTGACGCCAGCGCCACCTTTTTGCGTATTAATGTTAAAACAAAACTACTTGGTATTTTATTGAAATCTTTAGCACGATTTAGTAGTGATAAAGATGATTTTATTTAATTTTTAAATTACGTAACGTTTGTAATAACTGTAATATGAGTTACAAAACTTGCGGCTTGCGCATATCAACATGTCTGCTACGACGCTGTCGTCTGTGCTGGTGTTGCGTTTGCGACCGCGGCGCCGTTCCAATTTTATTCCTTCAGACGTCTAGTTAGACTGCTTCGTAGGCTGCCTACCAAGCTGTCCGCGAATTGTAACGCAGCCTAAGTCTGCTTACGCGCTTGCTTCGTTTTAGTTGCTTTGTCTTTTGGCGCAAAATACTTCGACGAAGTCCTTTTAGGTGCGGAGTATCTTAGGACCACACAATGTCCGTCTGCGTCCGTGCGCGTAGCATTTACAGTCGCAAAAATTCACACAGGCACCAGCAGGATTCGAACCTGTGTCTGATAGATCAGACAGAGTTAGTGTCAGTCGTCTTACCCATTGGGCTACGACCGTTTTTTTTTTCTGTACTGCATGGAAAACTGCCCTTAATACAGCCTACAAAAGTTATGAGTCATCCAAGAAGATGCACATCACTGCAGCTAAAATAAGCCGTCCGTTAAAAATTTGGCAAGCAGACGCACGCGTCCAACAGATGCAGCCATTCTGGTGGGTCACTTTCGCTTCTTGCCTTTTAGAGATGTTACTGGAGTGCCCTATGATATATTTGTTGTGATCGGATTGTATAGCTTGTGGAAGTGCCGCATGACGGACAGGCACGCGGAACTCCCTCGCCCAACGAAGTCCATTTTTCGGGAGCAAACTGCGTTGGTGCGGAGCATTTATGCGGCGCAAAGTTGGGCTACGACCGTTAGTCAGTATTTTTTTTTCCTTATTACCTTTTGTTTTCACACGAGACACGTCACGGATACATTAAAAACCGTCGGCCCAACTTCGGCTGACAGAAAAGCTTAAAATAAACATCAAACCTACACAGTTATAGAACAGGTAATCATTCCAGATCCGGTGTCAGCAACTTATACCCTTCAAAAAGCGGACTAATACTTTGTGCAAAGTATTTGCTCACAGTGAGGGCGTGTGGGTCAGCGTGGTGCACCGCCATCCTCGATCTCCAAATTGCATGCAAGCCTATGAGGTGATATGGCAAACTGTTATCTCCAGGTACATAAAGAAATCGTATCCCTTCTGGTGAAACGGGTAGGTCTATCTTTAACGTTCTCTGTAACACATCCCAGAAAAAGATGGCGTCCCAGCACTCCGCGAAAACGTGCTCAACAGTTTCCGGCTTATTGCACAAAGTGCACGTTGTAGGACCAACAACATACAAGCTTTTCTCCTGCATCCAAGCCTTAACGGGCAGCGTACCGGTGTGTAGCTTAAAGAAAAAGGTTTTCACGGATGCTGGGACGGACATCTTTTTCACTCGTGATGACACGTCCTGGCCAGAAACAGATCTGTACAATGAGCGATAAAGTGACGTGGGGAACAATACATCCTTCAAGTCAACCTAAATCATGGAATGTACGTCGGAGTAATCACACACACAAGCTGCACGTTCACTTTGTTTTTGTTTTTACACTTCAACGAACAGATGATCACTCGAAGGACGCATTTGTTGAAGTATACAGTAAGCAAGTTCACAAGCGATAAAAGGTGTCGTTGGAAGAGTGTGATATCTGATAAGGCCCTCTGGATTCAGTTTGTGCTAGATTCTGCAGGCTCCCTGTGTCGTGTAGCGATGTTTTGAAAAACCGCGCTTAGGCGCGGACGCGGATTACTCTATAAGACCGTCTACGCGCTGCTCACGGAAAATACATTTAGCAGATGAAAACAGAGTGTCTATTCCACATAAATATGTATTTCCAACGCATACAAACGGTAAATCTCAGTGGTGAACGTGTCACAAAAGCAGCAGCGACAGGGGTGAGCGAGCCGGGAACTCCCGCGGCTACTTTCAAAACAAGCCGCTAGGGGGATTTCAGTGGCGCTCCTACAGGCAACGCTCAAGTTCGTCGCCCGTAGAAACTGTAAGAGTTCCTTAGTCGCTTTCTGAGCGGATGACAGAGAAGGCCAGTGACACAGAATCTTCTCCGAAAATGGCCGCCGGGAGTTCAGGTTCCTCAGTGCTGATGACACCTTCCTTTCAGGCGAGTAGCGTGGGCACTCGCATAAAACGTGGCGTATCGTCGCCGGTGTGCCGCACTGCGCACTCCTCACTTGCTGCCATTCCTGTTCAGTATTAGTAAGTATTTGTGAATGCCACCCCCAGCCAGAGACGGCAAAGAAGAGTTGCGTCAGGCCGTGGGAGGAGTAGTGGAAGGGGACGTTGCAGGTGCCGCGAATACGCGGCACAATGGGACTAGCTGAACAAATGTCGTTTATGGCATTCGGGATGAAGGGTATTTTTAGTGGCAGACGTATTGTGATAACCGGGAGGGATATCGCATGTGTTAAAGCCGGACTGTACGATTAAATGACAGTACAGAATGCTACTTCCACTAACTGCGTCATGTTCAATCTTTATAAAGTGATCACCACTTGTACCGGCAAGAAATTGAGTCAAGGTTCAAGTCAGAGGTAGTTGGCAGAAATCGGAGTATAAAACAAATCTGATGTGTTCAAAGTAAAAACAAAGACTGCTACAAAGACCGTGTTATTTCCACGCACCGGAAAGATAACGCCACTTTTAACAGCGCGGCCGCACCTTTCATCCTTTTGCGCCGTGAAGTAGGTCGATGCGCCAGCTGTACACAGGAAGTTGTCAGGCCGTCGTGATCGGGCACACACATGGCCAATTTTTCGGCATTAGACTGTAGAATCGAAAGATAAGTATATCTTACGCTTTAACATATTCTTTTGCTTCCCACTATTAAAACATCTTTCTAATTTTAAAACGCCAATAAAACCTTTATCCTTGGCGGTAGAAGTCAAAGTTACTTAAAACACACACACAAGTATTCTATTTTTTTTTCTTTCTATAGCGTACTGAAATGAACCCTGGAAAACAAAATAAAATGACCATAAGTTACATCAATTAAAGCTGGAAATTTTCAAGAACTTCGATTGATTGATTGATTGATTGATTGATTGATTGATTGATTGATTGATTGATTGATTGATTGATTGATTGATTGATTGATTGATTGATTGATTGATTGATTGATTGATTGATTGATTGATTGATTGATTGATTTAGAGGCAGAATGGTTGGACTGAGTCAGCCGTCTCGATCCAGGCAGCCGTTGACAGCCCAGATGTATTGGTCGCCATGTCCAGTTGATGCATAAAGGCTTGTCGCAACCGTCATCTAGTATGACATTCTGAAGATGAAAGCCAGGAACTTGATTATCCACACACAAATAAGGAGGCTTTCCGTGAGAAATGGAGCAGCACAGTCCCCGTGGTCAGACACGGAATTATGCAACTTCAGCCTGCATGCTCAAAGAACTTCCATTTGTTTGCTTCGCCGAATTTACCTAAATGAGCGACCGCTGTGCCTAAGGGAGCGATTTAACCGAGTGATGGAGTCCGACTTAAGAGTCGACGCAAAATGCGGCGCACTTGTACTAAGAGTCAAACTCTGTATACCCCCATTGACCGGTGCCACAGGGTGGTTAAATTATTTCCTTTCGGGGGGATTGATTTGATTTTATTGATTGATTGTGTGCTTTAACGCGCCGACGCAACGCAGGCGATGAGGTGCACCGTAGTGGAGGGCTTCGGATTAATTTTGACCACCTGGGGATCTTTAACGTGCGCACAAATCTCGCACACACGGGCGTTTTTGCTTTTCGCCTCCATCAGAAAACCGGCCGCCGCGGCCGGGAATCGAACCCGCGACCTTGTGCTCAGCACCGCAACGCCTTAGCCTCTGAGCCACCGCGGCGGGTCGTTTCGGGGGGATATCATTAGTTTGGCCCCGTTATGGGCCCACCACTGCCCTTTCGTCACAAGTATTTGCCGTTTCTGTGCATGATTAGTAAGCAGATCGGCGCACTAGCTTTTTAATGGATAGTCGACCGACGTAAACGTTCCTGAGAAAAAGTAATCGATTCCAATTGTAATTGTTTTGGCGCTCTTTGCCCCAGTTGGCCATGCGCCATAAACATCCAACCATCATCATCATCATCATCATCATCGATTCCAATTGCAATTCCGGCACTGTAGAAAGTAACCGATCCCAATTACGTTTCGTTCGTTCGTTCGTTCGTTCGTTCGTTTCAAGCACTTATCCCACTTGGTTCTCTCGGATTCAGTCGTTCGGTGGAAGGTTTCGCAAAAACGAAGGCGCACTAGGAGACAGGGTCTGAGTGCGTCATCAAATAATGATTGCGCGCATGTATTAACTTTTTACAACAGCGAATACTGTGCCAGCATGCACGCAGCCGCGCGTCTATGATAGCAACGAGGAAAGCTGGTAGCACTAAGTCTGCATCCGAGATGTTGCAGCAACCGCCTGAAATGCGTAATAAATTCGTGCCACGCCTGTACTTTGAGCGGAGAAAACCCGCGAGGAAGCTGCGGAACCACTGGCAGTGCCGCGCTACATGTACTACGTGGAAACTTCCCTGAAAAAAAAAAAACTATCACGGCAAATTTCCAACCGGGAAGTATTGGGCTCAGAGCTTAACAAAGCTTAGTGAAGCTAACTTCGCCATCAGGTTTTTATCTGGGGTCCATCATCCCGTGAAAAAATAAAATTCATTTCGAATTCCAGCATGATAGCACGTGATCGGTGTAATTATGAACGCGGAAACCCAGTTCTTACATCGTCCCAAGGCACGCTGCACGCTGCAAGAGAAGCACGCTGCATTACACATCATCGTTCATCATTGAGTTTAGTTTCATCTACTTTTTCTCCCAGAAGAAAACGGACGGTTTCCTGACTAAACGTTGCTTGAGCAGTTTCACATTCGATAAATCATGAACCCCTTCCTCGTTGACGCGTGATTGGACACCAGCTGCGGGAAGCAAGCAGAATGAAGCAATGCACTTTGTATCCAAAGCCCGCTGCATTCGAAGTAACAAGAAAAGGCACAAAACAACAAAGAAGTTGCGTTCCAATTCGACTCGCAGTAGCATCGTAATTTGTTGGTTTGTTGGTCCTATAAAAATGGGGCTTATTGAGGGCGAAGCTGTTTAGCAAACCGTACTTTTTCTTGTCCGCAGTTAAAACTACCAAGAAAATGCCGAGCGCTCACCTGTGCGTGGCTAACGACGACCGCCCAGCGACCCCGGCGCACGTTTTTCCAGCCAAGCAGACACATTGAGAGAGATTGACCTAGACTGTCCAAAACAGAAAAATTCCAGCTTTCGTCGTACTCACGACAACACTAACTTGGAAAGAGAAAGACACGTCATAGTGTACACTGTCCAAAGTGATATCCAATAATAATAACTTCAAAAAAATGAGAGAAGCTCACACTAATAGCAACACTGATGGAGTAAAAGCCGTTGCGGCAGCGAAGAAGAAGCAAATCGGCTGCAATCCTACACTTAAGCCATTGTGGTGGTTGTGAAGGTTGCGTGCAACTTCACTACCTTCAAGTATTACGCCGTACTGTGAACTTCGGGTATTTCTTATTTGTTTTCTTGCTGATTCTTCATTTTGCTTCTTTTCTTTTTGCAAATTGGATAAGCATCATGTTTTGAGCAGTAGTTGTGGTAATGGTGCGTCTGAACTCGTGTAAGTACGGGCACAATATTCTTCGTGCAGTCGAGCATACATCTCTGCATATAATTTTTAAGAAAGATGAAATACAGGTCAGCGCGAAAGCATAGACAATGGTGACGAAAATATCAAGGTAGCTTTAGGGGCGAAGCCCCTTACGGGGCTCGGGCTGTTGGCGTCACATGTCGTCGTCGTAAGCGTCGGCTCATGTAGTCACGCTACTAAAACACCGGGACACTCGTTTACGCCTCGCGTTAGAAAGCTTCATGCTTCAACAACACGAGACTTTTACAGCCAAGCTGTACACCTCTACCCCACAAAAGATGGCCCGGAAATTTTTTTCATTACCCTCACGCGGGCGCTCTGGAAGTTCTTAAATGCCCCCCCCACCCTTTTTTCCGATTGTCGCCCACATTCATGGCAAAAAAAANCAAAAGAATGAGTTATGCGGATGGTCGGTTCTATAGTTAAACGCTGTGTCGAGACTCGTAACTGAACCAGATGACCTTGCCAATGAGTCATGACGATACGTTATAAATTGTATTAGACACATTCCCCGCACCCGTTTCTTCTTTTCAAAGGAATTGGTGGTGTTATGAGTGGCGTTGAGTTTTTGGCATTTCTCGCTTTATTTAAAAGCACGTTTTTTTTTTCTAGCTTTAGTCGCTATCGACACATATGCGCCATCACATCTCTATGATGTCACGCTATATGGCAAGTTTCGAGGCCTGTGAGATGTCTGCACGCACAGACGGTCGTCATCCCTGCCGTTGTCGTTCTTGGAGACGAAATATTGGCCAAGACGATAAATCCGTCCACTCATGAGAAAAGACGCCGGCGTTCGTTCTGAAGACTGCCCTATCTCTGTCCTCGAATCGCAGCGCCATATTTGAATGGTATGTTTAAATGGTATAAAGAACCGTATTTGCATGGTATAAAGGAACTGTTGAGTTTTCTTATCGAAAAGGTTTCTTTCTCTGTTTTTCTTTTCTTTATCGCTGCACACCTCTTGCCGTCTCTGTCCGTGGATTTTAGAGCTTGTCAAACTGCCTAGAAAAGCTTTTTTCCCCACAAATCCACCATAAAACTATGCACACTTTATGCAAATATAGCAATTCAACTCAATTCATTTCAATACCAAACGACTAAACTGAAGTCGAGACAGGGACGGTATCCCGTCTGGCCGGGGGAATACATTTCAAACACACCAGATGCCGACCAGTCAAAAAATTGTTCTTGACTAAACGACTAAACGACTAAACTCGGTAGTGCTTTTCTCTCGGAAACCGAAAACTCTGGTGGCAAGTAACATCGCAGAAGAATTGCCTCAATCTGCCCTTTCCGGTCATATGAAGGTTGTTAGTATACATTAACATTCGTCATTGACGTAGCCGCTGTTTTGCGAATAGGTAACTTGCAGAAAATAGTACTCTTTCCTATGCTTGGCAAAGCACGACAGGAGCTCGATCACGCCGAGTTGACGAATCCGACGATGTCACCTTCTTTCAACATATTCCTCTCCAATTCCGTCATATCAAAGCACTGCAGCACATATCCCAGAGAGGGATAGTCCAAGGCTCTATAAGACGGGTAATTCATCAATCCATCAAACCAACCAACCAGTCAATCAATCCAGTCAAGAAATTAGTCAGTCAGTGAACCATCATTTCTTCATATTTTCTTTATAAACTTCATCAATCTTCGTCATAAACTTCGCATTATACTTAATAACTTGGCCTTAGTTGATTGGATTGCCAGATTGTTACGATCGCTCCCAGTATGTTTCGTTTCTCAAATTCGTCAGTAGTGAATGTGTCAGCCGGAGTTCCCCAGGGGTTGGTCCTGGGGCCACTTTTGTTCTATTGTATATTATTATCTACCTAATTATGTATCCGCAAAAATCCGCCTGTATGCCGACGACTGTGTATTATACAACGTAATTAAGACGAATGATGACCATATTTCCCTAAATGATCCTGTTACTCAATTTTGCAAGTGGTGCCACAAATGGCAAATGAATATTTACCTTACAAAAGCAGTCACTTTATCTTTCAGTACGCGCAGTTCAGTTTCTGGGTTTAATTATTCATTTGACGGCTCTTCCCTACGTGCGTGTCCGAATACAAGTACCTGAAACGTCGTCTTCACAACTACCTTGTCGGGGTCAAAGAACATTAAATATGCATGCAACAAAGCAGTACAAAAATTATGCCACTTAAATCATACATTGCGGGAAGCTCCACTCGAAACAAAATTGTTAACATATAAAATCTCATCCAACCCATCCTAGAATACGCCTGCGCCATCTGGAACACTTATAAAGTATATGAAAACACACGCTTGAATCGGTTCAGAAGAAATCAGTTCGTTTCATTTTCCGCCGTTTCGGTTGGAGGTTTTCATCGTCATCCCACCTTGCTACACTAGAATTACAGCCCATCTCCGAGCGCCGTGATCGCGACTGTCTTAAACTTTTTTTACATCCTTAAGAATACTCCGCGCTACTTATTACAGAACAGCTACCTTTCACCTGATGAGCTGAATTCTACAAGAAATAGCGACAAACTTAGCCTGCCACATTTACATCCGTGCACTAATCTCTTTAAGTACAGCTTCTTCCCCCGAACAATTGAAAAATGGAATCTACTGCCATGTGAAATTAGGTCATTGCATTTGGAAAATTTTTTGTATAGTTGAAATTGATTTTGTTGTGTGAATTTCGCATAATTTCATTGTCTATGCTGTATTAATTATTATTTTCTATGTCTAAACTTCATGAAACATAAACTTCATGGTAAGTTAAATGTGCTGTGAATTTATATCTGATATTCTGTGCAGAAAAATGTGTTTTCCATTCTGTGTACCTACCCACTCCTACGAGTAGGTAGGTACATAGAATGGTCACATATTAAATAAATAAATAAATAAATAAATAAATAAATAAATAAATAAATTTATTTCGATCATGCAGTACTTCGTCCAACAACTTCCGCCCGACATCTTTAATCTACTTTTGCATATATCCTAGGTTATGTTCATCGGTACGTCACAACTTTATTTTATTTGCTGTTGCTCTAATTAAAACTGGTTGCTCTTGATTAATTATACTAATACAATTCTGACAACATACGTTCCATCGCTGTCGCTCCTGTTTCATGCTGTTCGTATTGATTCTGTTATGTGTCCTAACGATGTTGCTCCTATTTTGAATCTTGTGTTATTTCCTTGCACTGGGTCCAAAATGCACTGGTGTTGACTTTGTTAAAATATTGCGGGATCGAGCTAAATATTCGTATGTACCTCCTGGTCCCCGACCCTTTTTTTGTATGTCTGAACAACTGAAGATCCGACTAAATAAACCAATGAAACTTCACAAAACGCCTGTGTGGTCGTCTTCATATAATTTCGATCCTGCAGCCTTGAAATAAAGCAGTCCTGTGACTTGCGCCTCGACACATGACAAATGCCCAAGGGCACCTTTTGGTTCAGTACATCAGCACGTGGCGTCAATTCACCGTCCAAACACTGCCTTGCCTGGAATGTTACAAGGCCGCCGCTAGCATTGCGGGACGTTTAATTCTCACGCCTCGTGCCGTTGCGGGGTTGTTTGTTGCCCGCACTGCGCGTTCGACGCAGCTCTTGCATGAAGTTCCCGTTTTTCCCTGAGCATCTTCGAACGGGGGAGGGGGTGTCGCTATCTATGACCAAACGACCTTGGTGGTTTGTGTTCAGCGGCAAATTCGTCATCCTTTGACGCAGTAAATCCCAGGAGTCTGCCGATAATAACCCCACAGCTATCCTGCGCTTTACGCGTCACCGTCTCTCTGCCGACTCTGGCAATTAACGATGTTATGACCGCACTTTTCCTTGGCTTGGCTTTGCTTCTTGCATCAAAATGTTTTACTAGCTCAAGCACTTTTAAAAAAAATCTCCTTTATAAAACGCTCGTTAAAACTAAACGCGGGTGCGCTACCACGTATTGGGACCTTCACCAATGATCTCTAACCTCAATTTATTGGCACAATCTCAATCTCTAATCTCAATCAGAACCGCTAATCTCAACTTGTTCTCGCTAATTCTTCCCACACCACTAGCATATCTGCAATTACATCTAATCTTGCACTTCCTAATTTATTGATTAGAAGAAAAATCTCTCGCGTGTGTATTTCCCAAAAATCTTCACCAACCGTGATACCAAACGCCACCTCCCCTCACTACCTGGTCATGCTACCGAACCCGCAGATTTAAAGTTCGCGTGTCGCGTTGTTGAACAAATGTGTGTTTGTTTCAGTTCGCTTCTACAGAATACCACCGTTGACTGGAACCCCCTTCCGGATTGCTTATTTTTAAGAATTATTAAGGCAAGAGCCTTACATCTGTCATTGAAAGGTGACCTTGAATCACCCGGGTGTCGACAAGAACGGCACAAAAACCCCTAGAATGCCGGAAGGGAGCCAAAGAAGACATTTCAGCGGTGCACAAGCGATTGTTAATAACTGCCAAAGTTATTAGTAATGGTTAGTAAGGTTACGTAGGGTGAGATTAAAAGGAATTAAGGTGGACTAAGATAACGTAACGTGCATTAAGGTAGACTAAGATGAATTAAGGTGTATTAAGATGGATTAGGGGCGGTAAAATAGCATAGGGACTATATATCGATGGGTAGGCATGCATATAGAAAGTACAAACGTGGTTTATAACCACGTTGAGGAGCCGTTTTAAGCAATTACCTTGCTCATTTTACTAGTAATCCAGCTTACGTACACACGGTACACCGTTTACCTATCAGGCGCGGAGATGGCCTTCTGCCGGGAATAGGTGATATCGCACCTGCGTCGTCATTCAGGAAACGTTCGTGCAGCCCAAGGCACATAACCACCGTAGTGCGTAGGACAATTAACGCTCCGTAAGCAAGAATATCTGCGGCTTTCGCACGCTATTACGGGGTTGGCGCAGCCAGTACACCGCCTGTCACTTTGTTTTGTTTTTGTTTTCGTTCAAACCTTTGCCTACAACGTATGTACACTGTTTTGTGGAAAGTAATTACTCAAACAAAATGATCCGCTCACCGCTTTATTATCCTTTCAATTGCGTAAGCAACGCCTTAACGTTTCTCCTGTGTCTCTGTCTTCACAGATAATATGATGTGTGCTATTCGCTCGTGCTTTGCAAACGCTCCCCCTCTGGAGGCGAACAGGTAGCGGAACGCTTTTAATAAAGTAATAAATAAATATCCTGCTGGTAAAAAAAACTCTGTTCCAGTAATGATGCTCGGCTGTATTACAAAAGCAAACACCACCCCATGCAGACCGAAAGGTACGATTATACTATATTTGCGTTGCCGATATCGGGAACCGTGGTACGCTCCAACAATACCTGATTGACAGCAATACAAACCGGGCGGACGTGACTGAACGAACAACCGGAATTCGAGGAAGTTGTTCGAAAGCGGCGTCCACGGGCAAAAGGACGATATATTCATCATGTTCGGGGCATCCTACCGACGCTTCCGACGTGCACGTGGCAGAAGGGAACAGCCCAAGCTGCAGCCGGTTTCGGAGGATGTGGTGTTTGCGTGCTGCTTAAAGTCACGGGACGACTTCCTCATCTGTTTTCGAAGATGAATACTCGCGGAAGCAAGAATAGAGGGCGGACGTAGGAAGTTAATCACAGCATGCGGGAGAGTAGACAAAACACTCATAATTATCTTCGGTAGGACAGAAAACCCACGACCGCTGTTTGTGGACGCCACGATGACCACTTTCGTTGAACTGAACCCGTGGAAGGGCGAAGATAACTCTCACGCGTGACACGGTGTGCTAAAATGTGGTCAAATAAGGTGGGGCCACTACGTCGTGTATCATATGCAACCTCCGAGAACATCCTCTCAGCGCCTAGGGAACGGAAGCCTGAGGCAAGCCGCTGTCCGGACCCGCCCTGCGAGCTGTTGCTCCCGGAAGACCTTTCGGAGAAATAAATCTCAACCGGAAGAACGAGCAAGGCAACAGAAAAGAAATAATTTACGGGCCAATATTCTGATTGATACGACAGGGGTCTGCAGTAGCAGTGGGATTTCGGTTCTTTTGGCAGATTATTTGTCATTCAATTCTCCTGTCTACTCGCACTTTCATTCAACGACAACGACCCCGGCCTTCTTAGAAAAGGGCTATAAACTACAGCTACCTCAGTAAAAAAGAAAAGGTCTGTGTACTTCCGTTCATTGGCAACGCCTCGGATCTCGTACAGACGGCAGCAGCCACATAAGATGCAGGAATGGTGTACGTACCCTTGGCTCCAAATAAAGGGCACATGAAAGGTTGTTAACGAGGGCCGGGACTGTTGAAAATGCAGCGAGATAAACCCAGTGACACCTGCAAAGCGTTCGATGTGGAAGTCGTTTTCAAAGTTGTGTTGACCTCCCTCCGGACCAGATGGTTGTGACTATCTTTCTACCATCCCGAGTGAAGACGAGGGCTAAGCCGTGAAATAATTAGCTCATTTCAGAAGTATTAGAGGCGCCTGACGACATAAAGCAAATCTTAAAAAGAGCAGACTATTCACCTGGTAGCAGACGTGACCTGCAGGCGTCGTACGCAGTAAAGCGAAGGTCTGTAGCCATTCCACCGCCGCTGTCAATGCAAGGTCACTTGTCTGCTCTTGAAATACGGCCAACGGAAAGATGCGGGCATTCGATCCATTACGCCACTTTTGTCATGTATATCGCGTTTAAAAGGCAGTGAGCCGAATCTGCTCCTTCTGAGGTAAACAATCGCCCGGACAGTACGTGCGCGATGATTAGCCGCTCCCATATTCTTTGACCTCTGGCAACGGTGACCGGCTGATGGCGTGGCAGCCGCTATAAATCAAGATGATCAAGCTATAAATCAAGGTCTGTACACGCGGGTGCCCACCGTCCATGTGGCGGGGCTCTAAACGTTCGTTTATAGTCATGAACCAAATCGCCCAACAATACGTTTTATCGCAGGCGCTATCGCTTGCCTCAGCGTGTACATTTGGCCCCTCTAATGAAGTTGGCAGCCACGGTGAATGAGATAGGAAACTACTATTGCCCTCATTATTTCATTTTTCCCGCCTGGAGAGGCTCAAGAGGTGCGCTGGTGAGGAATAAATTTAGCAGCCCCTTGGGGAATAAAATGCGATAAGGACACCGACTTGTTGATCATGGCAGGCCTTGTCCTAAGCTGTCGCAAACGTCTCGCGGTGTTGGTTGATAACGAAATGGTTCGGGGAAATACACCAGAGGTGCTGGATCTGTCGATTGGCTCATTACCGCCCTGTGTAGGTAAATATTTTCCCTCTTCTACAGCTCGTTATCGATTTTTTCGGCCTTTTGTAAGCAAAATAAAATGTACAGCCAGGCCACGCCGACCGGCATATACTCGCTGTAAAGGTTTTACTAACCGCCTTCTTCTCGTTATGTGTACACTTGATGCTGCATGGTCTTGAAAGCGCGGTTGGAATGAATAGTGGCAGCTTGGACGTTGGCGCTCTAGTGTTTTCGTTTATAGAGATGGCAACCGTGTGCGGCTGTCCGAAACGCAAACCTTCGCAGCAATACACTCCAACATTACAACGGGAAAAGAGCACACCACGTTGCCGGGAACTCTGCTGCAGCCGTCCTCGCGCACAGAAAACGGGGAGAAATTGTTGAAAACAAAATGGCAGCATATCCACTCCGTGGATGATGGCGAGGGTGCGGAGTACGGGGACTCGAAATGACATTCAAGTTGCGCCCCGAGTGACATCCGATTTGCGCCCCGACCGTCATTCGATTTGAGCGGTAAGTTGCACCTTGATTATTCCCTAAATGAAACTGCAACTCACGGCTCAAATCGAATTTCGCTTGGTTTTCGCTTGATGGTGGTGTGCGCACGGATGGACGCGGACGAACATTGGGAGGTACTCCGCACCGTTACAGGCGAAAGAGCAAGCTGTTTGACTCTCTGGTACTAACACACGTCCGTAGCCCAATTCAAAGATGGGGGTCTGGGATTGGCGCACTTATTTGTGCGACAGCTGGTGAATAGATTTCTGTTTTTAAGGGATGTAAGCGACCCCTTTCTAAGGACAGTGTGTCAGGTAGTCAGGTAAAGTTGGGCAGGCTTCTCCCTGACTTTGTTGTAACCACTGGGTATATGTATGGAGGCATTTTTCGTTTTCTCAAAGAAGTCGTTGGAAGTGTAAATTTTTTGAACGCGCGGTTTTCAAAAGAATGTTTAAGTATGGTAAAAAGGAAAAACCTGTATAATGATATTGTGGATGCCGTGTCCCCTGTGCCAATGTACAGAGCTATGTACTCTGGAGGCCAGGCCAGGACGTTCTTAAGAGGGTGAAAAGAATGCAAATTCAGCCAGGGGTCAAGTCATTTTTCTTTAGGCTGCATACGGGTACATTATTAGTAAGAACATATGTGGAACACAGGGGGCTATTTGTACCATGGGGGACAGACTGTTTTAGATGTAAATTACCAGAGACAATAGACCACGTGTTTTTGCATTGTTGTGAGGGGGTGTATTTATGGGATGTACTACAAAGGACACTACGAAAAGACTTTCCTTTGAACCCACACGATATAAGGTTTCTTGCAGTGGACAATGAGGCTGGAGTGCCTTATGATTTAGTAATGGTAGTGGGCCTCCATAGCATATGGCGCTCTCGCACAGCAAAGCTGTATAATAATGTCGACGCACGTTTTGCACGACAGTATTTTAAAGAGAGTATTGGTCGCTTTGTCGAAATCATTAAGTCTCAGGAGGTATACCCGGTTTGGCTGCCAGAAATAGAGCAGCTGACAAAGCCGAGGCTATTTTAATTGACAACGCCAGCCCTTTATTGGCTGGCAGCCTCACTTTTCCTGAGTTCGGTGTTTTATTTTGATGATATGTAATGTTGTTTTGTGTGTTGTCAGGGCCAGACAATAAAGAAAAAAAAGTCCGTAGCCCAATGGGTAAGACGACTGACACTAACTCTATCTGGTTGACCAGACACAGGCCCGAATCCTGGCGGTGCCTGTGTGATTTTTGCGATTGTAAATGCTATGCGATGATGATGATGATTCCTATTGGTTTCCCCTTTGAAGCGGGGTGATGACATGTCATCTTACCAAAAAGGGCTAATATAACGATGTTTTACACTCTTGGTTTAATACTAGCGCTGCTTAGGGCAGGCACTAAAGCTTATTAGGCCCGAAATACTTTTTTTCCCTGTTACAGGTGGTAACTGTCCTAGGCAAATATTCCACTCTCTGCTTTTCGTCCACCAGCATTCTAAATCTTCTTTTCGTCCCTTCGACAGCCTTAGAGTTAACTTCCTCTCTGATACCCTTAAATCCTAGGGCTTTCTGAAAGCCCAATATTCCCTTCATGTAGATTCGGATGGATACCCTCACATTCTAACACTATGTGCCGCATAGTTTCTGTTTCTTTTCCGCAGACCACACATACCCCATCATTTTGTGAATACTTCCCCCACAAAACTCTAGTTCGCAGGCAACCTGCTCTAGCCTCAAAAAAGCAAGACACTGCCTCTGGGATTATTCGTAGAAATTTTCCTTTCTGATGTTCATCTCTCAGCCCTGTACATCTCTTAAACGACGTTTTAAGCTTCCATTTTTTCCCTCCTATTATTCGTTTCAATCTGCCTTGCCTCTTTTTTGGTTACCTTGGCTGTTTTGGATTCCCCACTGTTCTTTCGTATTTCATCGTTAGGCCTTCTAGGTCTTTCTTAACCACTGCGTGTCCACGCTTTTCAAGTATAGGTACCTAAAAACCTTAGCTGCCCACCTTCGTTGATCCATTGCCCTCAACCTCATCTCAAAGCATATTTTACTCTGAGCTTCTCTAACTTCAAACGACGCCCAGCCCATATCTCCCTGAACTGCTTCGTTAGTTGTTTTTCCATGCGCGCCTAAGGCCAAACGTCCTACCGTTCTCTGGTTTACTTCAAGGCCTGATAGAACGTCTGATTTTAAGCAGAGTACAGCATTCGCAAACGTGAGCCCCCGGGAAACCCTTACTCCTTTCCACATTCCTCTTACTAGTTGATATTTGTTATACCCCCACAGAACTTTATGCTTCATTATATCTGCGTTTTGCTTTCCCTTAACGTTAAGTTGCTCCTCGTGAGTACTTAAGTAGTTATCCCCTTCGTTTATCCACACTCCCAAATATTTATATTCCTTTACTCTAGGTAATTCGCCTTGCTGGATAGACACTACATCGGTGGTAGCGTCATTGAAAACCATTATTCCTGATTTTTCTGCACTGAAATTTAACCCGAGGTCAGTGGCTTCCTGGCCGCAAATATTTATTAGCCGCTGCATATCGGTTTGGTTATCAGCTAAAAGAACAATGTCGTCTGTGTATAACATTCCCGGAATGTGCTGTTGTACCACTTCGCCTTGCAGCATATGGGTTAGGCTAAACCCTACTTGACTTTCTTCCAGTTTTTTTTTTTCTAACCCTGCCATGTAAATCATGAACAGTATTGGGCTCAAAGGGCATCCCTGTTTCAGTCCCCGATGGATGTTGACCTGCTGGGCGCATTTCTGTCCTTCCCAAGTAAGGTGCACTCTATTGGCTTTATAGATTGCTATAAGGAACTGTACTAACTCGTCATCTAATCCCTGGAGTTTCAGCATTCTCCACAGCCGTTCTCTGTTTACGTTGTCATATACCCCTTTAATGTCCAAGAACGTAATCCGTCCGTCCGCGTCCGTCCGCACGGACGCGGACGGACATTGTGCGGTCATAAGGTACTCCGCACCTAAAACCTGCTCTTCTTTCTCTCTTGGTTTTTTGAGTAGATTAAAATATTTTTAATTGCAGTTATACTTAGCGGGGAAACGTAGCCCCTTTTGCAAGTTGGCGTTGACGAATATCTTTTAGCGAGGGAGCTGCACAAAGCAATGGAACTTTTTTTCGTTTTGCTTCCGAGTACCGGTATCTGCACCGCAGCCATTCCGGAAGTTTTGCTTCCGGGACCATGGCTCGGCACTAGCTACAATAAAAGAGAGAACACAATACAAAAGAAAGGGCCACGCATCTTTAGGAAGGTCATTTTACTGTAGAGTTTTAGATGGTGAGTCGATTATTAGAGAGCTCTTTTAGGCACTTTGACTGCGCATGCGTCGTGCGGAACATGGTTCTGTGGCTTCCCGCCCACTCGCAGTTTTGTTCACAACCATCTCTAGTGAAGGGAGAACTCTTCGGCAACAACCCCCGACTCCCATGTTGCGAGAATGTGCACAACTGCAGACGTTAGCGTTTCCGTCAATGCATTGCACATCTTAAGAGTGACATCGACAAATGCGAGCTAGGAATCGGGATTCGGGGACATGGGAGATCTTCACGTCTACATAATGCTCCAGGGCTTCGACACAGAAAGGCGATGCAACATGCAGGGTATAACAGGCGTGCTTTGCTGCTTTTACCTTTACGACACGGTGTTTTTTCTCCCACAATATGGCCGCAATCCATGCTTTCGGTTTGTTTTTCTAGGCTGGCTTGGCGACATGCTGGGGGTTTAGGGTTCATGTACAAAGCACGTCTACCATACATGGTCGTCGGCAGGGGGGTGAAAAAGGAGCACTTGCAAGCCATCCCAGAACAATCGTCCCGCCCCCTCACCCTCTCTCTCTTTCCCCTCATTATAATGGGTTTGCCCCCTTAAGACAAATACTGCCGACGCCCATACTACCAGATGTCACGCCGCCAAGAACGATGCAGGGTTCTTTGAGTTAACAAAGTTTACTGGAGCGAACTTGTGTTCCGCAATAAACGAAAAGCAAACACAAGCGGTAAATAAGCACTCAACAAAGTGGCACGCTCAGTAAAGCGTAGGTGAATGGTATGCTGCCGCGTTTGCCCTGCGAGAAATTCTCTCAGCATCATTTTTTCCTGTACCATCGAATTATATCGAGCACACTGGCTATCAAAGAACATCATTCTACTCCAGTGATGACAGGGTGCACGAAGAACTTCGACCCTACAATGACAACGAAGTCCCTTTTTTTCATCTCCACTGGCCTCTGCGACGAAATCGCGGAATTGTGCCATGACGAACGATAATCACGGCACCTCACACTGCACGTACGCTCGGGAAGATCAAGACAAAATGGTTCTGGCCCTACCTTATTTCCGACGTCACCCACTCATCCGGTGCTCTCGTGATGGTCAGCGGAGGAAAGCACCGACGACGAAACCCGCCGGACTTCTGCAGCCCGTCGACGTACCGTCTCGGCCCTTCCAACAGATCGAGATGAACCTCCTAAGAACGTTCCCTACGTCACTAGCCGAGATCAAGAGGACTGCTGCAGCCACAGACTACATCAAGCTCTATGCATTGATTGAATGATTGCGGGGTATTTAACGCGCCGACGCAAAGCAGGCGATGAGACGCGCCGTAGTGGAGGGCTCCGGATAAATTTTCACCACCTGGGGATCTTTAACGTGCGCCGAAATGTCGTACACACGGGCGTTTTTGCTTCTCGCCTCCATCAGAAAAGCGGCCGCCGTGGTCGGGAATCGAACCCGCGACCTCACGCTCTATGCAGAGGCCGCCGCTCTTAGCAGGGGACTGCAGAATTATCCAAATTTTGCATCCGCCAAGTTGTTCTGCGACATGGGGCTCCTGAAGTACTAATTTATGATGATGATGATGATGATTGCTATTGGTTTCCCGTTTGTAGCGGGGTGATGACATGTCATCTTACCAAAAAGGACTAATATACCCATGTTTTACACTCTTGGTTTAATACTAGCGCTGCTTAGGGCAGGCGCAAAAGCTTATTAGGCACAAAATACTTTTTTTTTCTGTTACAGGTGGTAACCTGTCTCTAGGCAATATTCCCCTCTTCTGCTTTTCGTCCCACCAGCATTCTAATCTTCTTTTCGTCCCTCTCTACACCCTTGAAGTTAACTTCCTCTTGATACCCTTAAATCCTAGGGCTACTGGAAGCCCCAATATATTCCCTTCATGTAGATTGCGGATGGATACCCTCACACTCTAACACTATGTGCCGCATAGTTTCTGTTTCTTTTCCGCCAGCACCCACGCATACCCCATCATTTTGTGAATACTTCCCCACAAAACTCTTAGTTCGCAGGCAACCTGCCCTCTAGCCCTCAAAAAGCAAAGCACTGCCCTGGGAATTATCGTAGAAATTTTCCTTTCTGATGTTTCAATTCTCAGCCCTGGTACATCTCTAACGACTGTTTTAGCTTCCATTTTTTCCCTCCATTTACTTGTTTCAATCTGCCTTGCCTCTTTTTTGTTACCCTTGGCTGTTTGGATTCTCCACTGTTCTTTCCGTATTCATCGTTAGCCTTCTAGTCTTCTTAACCACTGCGTGTCCACGCTTTTCAAGTATAGGTACCTTAAAAACCTAGCTGCCCCACCTTCGTTGATCCATTGCCCTCAACCTCATCTCAAAGCATATTTTACTCTGAGCTTCTCTAACTTCAACGACGCCAGCCCATATCTCCCTGAACTGCTTCGTTAGTTGTTTTTCCATGCGCGCCTAGGCCAAACGTCCTACCGTTCTCCTGGTTACTTCAAGGCCTGATAGAACGTCTGATTTTAAGCAGAGTACAGCATTCGCAAACGTGAGACCCGGAACCATTACTCCTTCCCACATTCCTCTTACTAGTTGATATTTGTTATACCCCCACAGAACTCTATGCTTCATTACAGCTGCGTTTCGCTTTCCCTTAACTTTCAGTTGCTCCTTAAGTAGTTATCCCCTTCGTTTATCCACACTCCCAAATATTTATATTCCTTCACTCTAGGTAATTCGCCTTTCTGGATAGACACTACGTCAGTGGTAGCGTCATTGAAAACCATTATTCCTGATTTTTCTGCACTGAAATTTAACCGCGGAACAGCATTCACTGCGTAGCTTATGGAAGTAGTCTTGCGCTACAACAAGACGGATCACCGGAACACTATGGCGTACTACTACCAGCAAACGAAAGGACTAACCGAACCCCTGAACAAGACGATCGCAGATATGCTAAGTCACGTCAACGTTGAACATAAGACATGGGACGAAACACTTCCTTTTGTCAAGTTCGTGTACAATACAGTTATCCAGGAAACTACACAGAGGACTCCATTGAAGCCTGTTTACCGATGATAGCCAAAGACGATGCTCGACACCATCCTGTCACACGTACAAGACGACGACCTCAACGCCGACGTCCAAGCATACGTACAGCATGCGCAGTATGCTCCCCCAGCTTGTCCGTGTACGTACTACGGACCAACCGGTGGTGGATGCTGGACGCTATAGCATACAAGCTACGACACCGAGACCCGAGTATTTCCCAGGTGATCTTGTGTGCGCTTGGACGCCGATTCGACGACGCGGACTCAGCGAGAAGCTGCTGCGATGGTATTTCGGACACTACAGAATTCAGCGACGGGATAGGCCAACCTATCTTCGAGGTTGTCCCCTCATGGAAAGTGGGAAGCTGCATTTCACAAGGCTTCCCTGCGCGTACTGCTCCCGCGGGGCCGGCCGAAAATCGTAAGGGAGATTGAGACGTTCAAAGTCTCTGTTTACGTCTCGTATATGTAGGGTTGTAGGGGGGTAAAAATGGGGCGCTATTATGCAAACTCATAATCGAGGAAAAATCGGGTTTTTTTAGTGAAACCATTCCGAAATTCGGGTTTTTCCGAGGTAAATCTACAGATGTACCAATTTATACACTGAATTTATTTTCGATGGTATCACGAGCTTCTTCACTCAAACGCGTTAAAATTGGTGTTTATTTCAAGCTGGTATTCGTGGCGACCTCAGGGTTTTCTAGAAAATGCTGTAAGAAATTCGGCATTTGTTTGGAAATGAGTCAGTAATGATGAAAGTAAAGAGCATTGATAACTTCTAAGAAATGAAACATTAAATTCACGAAAAGCTGGTCATCGATTTTTCGCTCATCCTTGTTTACATACATGATCACCCGCGTGCTCAACATGTCGGTCTTCATTCGAGACCTGTCTGATCGCTGAACGTATCTCAATTGGAAAAAAGTTTTCTCCACAACAGAGCGTCCATTAGCAAGGCACAACAATGTCAGTGCAGCATTTGCCAGCCTCAATGACAATGCCAATACTGAATGACAATGAGTTTGGAGGCCGTGTTTGTGGGGCTTGCTGCCAACAAATACTGGTTGAGAACGGCGGACCGTCAGCGCACGATTGGAAAGATCGCTACTTTGAAAAGGTCCATGCGGGGAGAAATAGAGTTTAACCTGATTCTTCTGAAACGCGTTCGGGGTGTAAGGATCGGGTGAAATTGGGTTTTAGCCGAAAACGAACAACCGTACATTTATGCCGATGCATTAGGCACAGGGCACTGTTTTGAAAAACCATGCGACTACGCCAAGCATAACAGCACTTTAAAAATGCCCCCCGCAAGTATTTTTCAACCCAGGTATGTCACGATGAAAGCCTCGCGTTGCGTCGATACCCACTGATGCATGGGACCTGCCCCTTTTTCTGTTAATGCTCCGACCGCTTTTTGTTAATCTATTCTGCAGATCAATTAATGCTTTCCTCGACAGTAAAAGTGCATGACTGTTTGTCCGGTACAAACGTACAAACGAACAAACGCGGAAATTTCTGCGCTAATCCGTCTAAGATTGCTTATGCATGCATTTGGAAAAAAAATCAAACAGGATGCAATGAGCGTTTATCAACAACAACAGGATAACCAATAAAAATTGTGCAGAAATTCAGAGAATTATCTACTAATGCGTAACATTCTTATGCTGCTTGTTTTGCCTGCGAGTTTTTACAGTCAAATTTTTGGTTTTTTATAAATCCTGTCAGACCAATTATATCCATTTACGCTATTAGAACTATTCCAAGTGGAACACTCGCGAAATCTACAATATTGTGGAAATGCAGGGCGTTATAGAGTTTGCCATTTTCCGTAATTGCTTATTATTTTTCTTATTTTATACTTTCTTTTCAAAAATTTTTTCTACCGCTTATCTCCATTTGCGGTGTTATAACATTACATTTGAAACTTTTTGTAAATCTACATTATTGTGAAAATGCAGGTCGTTACACGGCTCGCAATTTCCATTATTTTTTTATTTTTTTCTTATTTTTTATCGTTGCAAGATTTATTTCTACCAATTATTTCCTTTAGGCTAATATAACGATTATAGGTGGAACTTCCGCCAAATATACATTATTTTGGAAACGCAGGTCGTTGTACGGTTTGCAATTTTTCGTATTTTTTCACATTTTTGTTATTAATATTGCTTCAAAATTTCGTTCGACCGATTATTTCCATTTACGCTATTAGAACGACTAGAGGTGGAACTTTCCCAAAATCTGCACTATTGTGGAAATGCAGGGCGTTACACGGTTCGCAATTTTCCGTAGTTATTTCATATTTTTCTCATTGTTTTAGTTTTTTTTAATTGTGTTTGGCCAATTATCTTTACGCCACTATAACGACTACAGGTTGAACTTTCGTGAAATCTGCATTATTGTGCAAATGCCATGCGTTATACGCTTTGCCATTTTCCGTAATTTTTAAAATGTTTTTTCCAGGGTGTCGAACCGGAACCGAATCGAACCAAAAACCGGAACCTGAACCAGTATTTTTGCTGGAACTGATCCCGAACCCGAACCGTTATTTTTTGAGCACGCTGAACGCGAACCGGAACTGAACCGAAAAAGAAATAACGGTTCCCGATTCATGTCGAAACGGTTCGACTCTTCGTTGTTGATATTGCACAGTCAATGCAATTCAGGCCTTTTTTCTTTCACGTACCATCAACTTCGTACCCGTTCGCGCACTTTCTCCTCCAGACAATTGAACATTATCACGCTCTATGTAACAACAGGGGAAATGATTGAGCACCAATGTAGCAATGTTCTGTTGCTGCTGGAAGTGCGAGCGTAGTGCAAGCTGACCAAACGAAATGTCATTCTCGGCAGCTTGCAGGGGATATAAAACGACTTTGCCCTTCCCTAGCTGCGACTTCACTGGAGCAATCAGGCTGCAGGAGTGCTCCACTGCGCAACAGCGAAAGCCCACACCCGATGTGTGCAAACCTTTTTGCATTTGATAATTTGTTTAAAAGGTCCGACACCTGCAAATTGTTAATACTTGACAAGTGTGACCGCAGGAGCTGCTCAGTGGCTAAGCTGTTTGCTGCTGACCACAAGTGGCCTCGATCTCCCTTCCCCGCGACCGTTTTTCTGAAGTAGATGGAAATCGAGAACGTCCGTGTATCAAGATTTTGATCCACGTTTAATATCACCAGCTGGTTAAAACAAATCTGCCGGCATGCAACATAAGCTGCGCCTCGGAGCAGAGATATAGCACGGGGATCAAATGCGCCAGTTAAAAAAAATTGTGTTTGCACGAAAAACAACAAAAAAGAAAAGGCGAATCACGTTGTTTTAAAATATTACGCAAGAAGTAAGTGAAACCGAATAAGCAGAAAAAGCTCCAAAACGTGGATATTGCTCTATACTTTTCTTTGTCCTGCCTTTCACGACCAAACGTGTCATTTTCACAACCACGTTTCGCCATTTTCCGTAATTTTTATAGGTTTTCTGATTTTCTAGTTTTTCGAAATTTTGTGCGACCGGTTATCTCCATTCACGCTATTATAGCGATTACAGGTGGAACTTCTGCGATATCTACATTATTGTAGAAATGCCGGTCTTTACACCGTCCTGGCTGCGGGGGTACTAGGCAATGAATGCTACGCATTAATAACCAAGCGGTTGTGCCCCAGTCTCGAGCGCTTGCACTCCCATTCACTTAAACTACTTTTTTTTCTTTTTGCAGAGAATTTACGTTAGATCATGCTACCGTAATTACCCGATTCTAACGCGCCCCCCGATTCTAACGCACACCCTATTTTCCTGGCAAAAAAAAACGAAAAAACTTGCAGTTCCGATTGTAACGCGCACGGAACTTTGTGAGCAAGAAAAACGAATGCGAGATAAACGGGCGATTTATTTCTCGAAGTAATCTCTCCCATCTCCCTCCTCGTCGCTCTCCGCTGACCACAACATCTCGTCCTTGGTGCCGTCAAGCGCGTTCGCGATGCCACACTTCATAACGAACGTTCAACCATGATCGATGGGATCGTGGCCCACGCCTCACACGCCCATCCTGCGAACTTCTCCAGAGGCGCACGCTTCAGCCGACCACTCGTTTTGAACGCGTGGGAGCCGCTGCTGTCATTGCTGTTATCAAGTGCGCAAGTGGAACGATTTGACGATTTGTGTGAACGCCGATAGAAAAGCCTGGGCGCCTATGCTTCCTGCGTCCGAAAAATTGTTGCTAAAAGCTTTGGCGCCATCTTGAGATGGCGATGGGCGAGACGAAATTTTCGTTGTTTCGGCAGTTTCGGTTTCGTATCCGATTCTAACGCGCATGCGATTTTTCGACCTATTTTTCCGGAAAAAAGGTGCGCGTTAGAATCGGGTAATTACGGTAATTGTTCTGTTTGCAAAACAGATGCCGCTCTCAGTTGCCGCAAGAAGTTATTTGTACAGGCATTCGGTTTCTTTCCTTCACCCGGTCAGTTTCAAAAAGAACCGTACATAACCAAGTAAACCTACGCTGACAACTTTTGAGAAGACACAACTGTCAGGCACGATAGAGAGCAACACGCCACCGTGGCTTAGCGGCTAAGGCTAAGGTTGCGCTGATGAGCACACGGACGCGGGTTCGATTCCCGGCCACGATGGTTACTTTTCAGATGGAGAGGGAAACCGAAAACGCCCGTGTTTCGAGATTTCGGCGCATTCTCAAGATTCCCAGGTGGTCAAAATCAATCCAGAGCCCTCAACCACGGCGCGCCTCATAGCCCATCGGCAGCTTCGGCGCGTTAAACACCCCCCTCACCCCCCCCCCCCCCCCCCTATCCGAAAGAATAGAATTCTTCTCTTTTGTGTTTTATGGACCCAATGCAGGTCGCGGTAAGCTTATGTTTTTCCAGTACCTTCAGTACCAAGAAGGGGGGCGGGGGGAGCACGTTACAAAAGGCATGGTTTTGTTACCATGACAAAAAAAATACCGCACATGGGAAAATATCAATATCGCACAAATATGTGGGTTATAAGAAACAAACTATTCGGAGCTGATACATACTCAGAAAAAGCGGACGGAGATGCGAAGTGTAACCCGCCGTGATGGATCAGGGGATGAGGAGTTGTGGAGCTGAGCCGAAGGACCCGGGTTCGATTCCAGGCCGCGCCGGGCGCTTTTCTGATGAAGGCAAAAAGCGAAAACGCCTGTGTGTTCGAGATTTAGGCGCACATTAAAGGTCCTCAGTCTGTAGTCCCAAGAAGTGAATTACTTCCGTATGAGCCCTCACTACGGCGCGCCCTAATAGCCTGTTTGGGCAGGCAGGGTCCGGTGCGCTAAACCTTAATAATCATCAATCACCGATATCGCAAAAGTGTGTGAATACCCCCTTACTCACACCAGTAAGTCCACGTTTGTCAAAATACCGACCAAAAAAAGCTTCCGAAAATACAGAACGCATGTATATACAAAATTGCGCCCACCTCCCCGCGAGGGGAACCCTGTGTAGATGCGACGCATCATGGGGTTCAACTGGGTGTTTCCGTTGGATTGGTTCGGAAATTCGCGTGGAAAACGTGTCGGGAACGCGTATGATTATTATGTTTTATGAAATTATTATGTTTTTATTGGCCGAAGTATTGGTCAAATCTCTCCAAGTGGTAATGCTTGGGGGCTTGCGCCTGTCGCAACGACTTTACTCCATCATTGTTGCTGTAAGTGGGAGCTTCTTTCCTTTTATTGCAAGTGTTAATCATTGCCCCATCATGCGTTGTATCAGAAGCATCTTGACGTAGTTTGAATGAGTCAAAGATATAAGGCGCGTTCGTAGCATTTGATTCTGTCTCGGTTTTGTGGCGCAGTGGGAAGAGCACCATGTACCTCGCGTTCCGCCCACAGGGTCGTGGGATCGAAACCGGGCGCCGCTAACTATTATTTTTTTTATAGTGTAGGGGGAGGGGTGTGGACGGACAACGCCGTATGGAGGGACAAGGCGAGTGAATGAGATGCAGTCGCATCTAAAAAACGACAAAAAAAAGGGGGCTAAAGTATCTTTCAGGTACTGATCGAAATGTGCGCGCATCGATGACTGAGCGATCGAGGCTGGCAGGTGGGTAAATTGATTTGATTTTTGGCAATAGTAATAGTGGATTAGTTGACATTACGGAACATTAACCTTGTAATGATCATTGGGGAGTTGTGATATGTATGAGGGAATTCAAACCATTTTTTAACAGAAGTAAAATCGTGGATATATAAGATCTTAGACTTAGAGTCTCGAACCCGCCGCGGATAGTCCGGGGGTAGCCTGAGGATACTCCATGCACGCCATAAAATTGTGTATGCAAAACGAATGCTGGATTGCTCTTTGGCCGTCCGCGGCGAGTCTGAGATGGATAATCTAAGATCCTGATTGTAAAACAAACTTATTCCAGCTTTTTTCTGAAATAAGAAAGATATGGCCGATTAAAGGTGAGTTTCATAGATGATACACTTCACGAGCGATTAGCTAAATAAAATGTCCGTTACGATTTTCTACAGACTGTAATGTGTTATTAGTATAATCGTACCCGGATATCGCACTGCGCAAGTATGTTTTAGCTCAAGACAAATTAGTGGTTTGTGAATTAACAATTTTATATTTGAAGAAGCTGTAATAGTTGTCCCAAGGATCGATCGAGATTGTTAGTTACCTAATTACCTTTTGCCGCCCCAAAGCAGGTTATGAATTATCTGAACTTCAATATCCTTGTATATTTTTGTTGCTTCGAGTTTGCGGCCTTCACTATTGTATGTAAACGTCTGGCCATAAAAATATGGCTATCGCCGGGGAATCTAATTGTTTTACATTTAGTTGTATTTATGGGCATAAGCCAAGTGGCGCACCACTTAAAGGTTTTGTTAACATCACTGTGCCGTATGATAAAGTAGAAAGTCGAAGAAATGGTGTGGTAGAGCACACTGCTATTATCCGCAAATAATCCTACGAGAGAGGTAATGGCACTAGGTAGATCATTGATGTAAATGAGAAAGAGAAGAGGGCCTAGTACTGATCCTTGAAGCATACCGGACATAACGGAGCTCTACGTGGAATCTAAGTCATTCGCTGTTACCGATTGTGATCGAAGACAAAAAAGTTTGGTCCAAGCTACAATACGAGTCAACATTTAATTTTCAAAACTTCGTGCAAAGTAACTGTTTCGAGGCAACATCAAATGCTTTGCAGAAATCTAAGAAGATAAAATAGAGAAAATATTGTTATCCTGAGCTTAGAAACGAATATGTGGGAAAGAAATGGGCTTCGTATCACGAGACAATGATTTACTAAATCTTTTGGAATTAGATAAAGAATATTTGTCTTCCAGAAACTTAGCTATTGCTGCGGATAAAATGTGTCTTCGAAAAGGTTGCACGGGACACTAGATAACAAAATTGCACGACGATTTAATAGGGTATGCACATCTCCGGACTGAAACTTGGGCTCCGCTTCACTAACCTTTTAATCGTCTGGTAAGAAACGTGCGTTCATTGCCTGGATGAAAACCTGATGAAAAATTCTATATCAGTAGCCTTCGGTGTTTCGTAGAAGCTTAAAAATAATTTCATCGATTCATGATGACGATGACACCTTTCAGTTCCCTATGAGTGGCATGATTTCGACCCAGTCAAACACAACACATTCCTTTGCCGGGAACTTGGCGCCTTCGACGGAATAGAAATTAGTATTCGAAGATGTCTGAATGAAAGCCTTCTTATACACGTCATTAAAAACGAAACACCTTTTTTAACTGGGGATGTCTGCAACACCTTCCTCTACTAAAGATACCGAGTTTTTCTTTGCGCCACCGATTACACTCCACAGCATTTTAGAATTTTGGACAAGCGGACAACATAAGGCTGTCATTAAAAAAAAACCACTTTGCCAATTTTTACGGCCTTCTTGAATTCATCATTCCTCTGACGATACGCAGTGCACGTATCCGGGTGATTGCGCTTTCGCGCTTCGCGAAAAATCGGGTTTTTTTGTTGTTTTTTAACTCCAAAGACGCTTGACAGCAATATAAAACCAAGAGACTTGATGTCAGCATCGACTGGCATGCAAGGATGTATCCTCTTTTTATCAAACAGTAAACATTATCCTTGAAAAGAACCCAGTTAGCGTTTACTGTGCTCTCACAAAATCCTGCATGGCCCTCAATCCTGACGAGTACCTGGATAGGATCCTCCACGTCCCACCAAAACCCGACCATCCGCAACCCACTTATGGGTGGCTTTAAATAAAGTCTACGTCCCCCCCCCCCCCCCCCTCTCTCTCTCTCTCTCTCTCTCTCTCTCTCTCTCTCTCTCTCTCTCCTCTCTCTCTCTCTCTCTCTCTCTCTCTCTCTCTCTCTCTCTCTCTCTCTCTCTCATAAAATCGGGCCATACAATCATTCAGAGAGGCTTTCAGCTCACTTTTCGCAGCCGAAAAAGTCAGCTTCGAGGAAATCTTGTACTTTGCCTTGCTCAGAGTTTGACTCGCACCTGCGTTAACCGAGAAGTTGTTAAAGGATGATCCCTAAGTCCTGAACTGAAGGTCAGCGAGCGGAAAAATCTGAGAAACAGGTCAAGTACGTCAGCGCTCCCTCGGACGAGCGCGTTAGTTCCATTATGACGACATGGCTCAGTGGCCAAGGAGCGCAAGGATGCTGGTTCGATACCGGCGACCACGGCCGTTTTTATGATGGAGGAGAAAAACGAAAACGCCCTTGGGTCGAGATTTCGGTGCGTGTTAAAGATTCCCAAATGATTCTCGACTCCGGCGGGCCCAATAGCCAAATTGTAGCTTCGGCGCGAAAAACGCCAAATTTTGAATTCTCTCTCTTTTTTTTTTTTCAGTTACAAGCTTTCAAAAATGAGAAGGGCAACGGGAGTCAATAAATTCAGCGAATTTTGGGAGTCAAAAAAACGTTCAGTCAAAATATGTTAGGGTAATGAAATTCTCCTAAAAGAGATATGAGATTTACGAGATCGTACGGTAATGTTGCTTAAGGGACGGACAACCGATTTTTGTCGCGTATATGTCCTCTAGCTTATATAAAAGCCAGCGTTTTATATAGCCCGGTAACCACAAGCAATTTATAAACAAATTTGCGGAAATAATTTTAATTGGCAGCAAACTTTCTGAAATCGGAAGGGTGGCGGTTCGTAGTGTCGAAACGTGACACTACAATATGTGTCCCGGTCACGTGACCTGCAAACCAAGCAGCTACTGTAACTACTGAAACGTTTATTCACGTATTGAAAACCTTTTAACACAAATATTAATATAAGTTTAAATTGTATATGTACTTTTAAACGTTATTTTGAAAATTTTTAAGGCACGCCGCCCGCCACCGCTGGGTTGCTCTCAGTGTGGCTCCATGCCCAGTCTCAACGGCAGCGTTCATTAAACAGTAAAATGTGTTGTTGGGCTAGTTAGTGCATTATGAATTACGAAATATGCGCTAACTGAACATACAGAGAAAGGACGACAAACAATGCGCAACTCAGAACTATTTATTTGCAGGAAAAAAAATATAGGCTTCTAATAAACATAAAACCATAAAAGCAGATAGTAAAAGTCATAAATAAATAAATAGTTGTGAGTCGACCATTGTCCTTTATATGTATGTCCAGTTAGCGCATATTTCGTAATTCAGGAAACGGATCCACTGAAGGAGCTTTGACGATTCTGCCTGAGTCGGGGCGTTTGTTCTGCCAAAATATTCGATTTCAGTTTCCAAATACGCCAACGGCAGCTTAAAAAAAAAAAGGACGCGCCCGGGGAGAATCGACCTTCCAACTTCCACAACGTGATGCCAGATTCTACCTATCGTCCATCCCAACAGATGGCGCCTTCGTGCAAAGTAGACTGGTGAATTAAAAAACACATGAAGGAATAAGAAAGCCTGAGATTCACACTTTTTTAAGCTGGGGACAAGTTTTTAAATATCGCTTTTCATTTCGCATGCAGAAAAAAGTATGTTGCTATATGTCATGGTTGCCAGCATTATTTTTGGGAGGACACATACGGCTCGTAGATTTCAAAATTTCGATTTAAAAAGTTCTAGGGTCGTTATTAGCAAAACCGTTTCTCATTAAGTGGCTTTAAGTGATGCCCTCTCATTTGGGATAGAGAATGTATACGCGACAAAAATCGGTTGTCTGTCCCTTTAATGCGTAGTAAGGATCACCGTAATATAGCTGCGGGGCATTCGGCGGTCGGTAACAAACGCAATTGTGCTTTGGGCTTAATGGGGCCAAATCTAGAAGTAACTTTTTAACAAAGTTGCAAGCGGAATGTGCGCCACTGAATATGGTGAGAAGCAGCAATTACACGCTAAGCGATATCGCTCGGCTAACCTCACTTTTACCATAAATGCATTCTCTCTCTCTCTCTCCTCCGGGGCACAGGGCTCCATCCTGGGAGACCCCCCTGATCTACAGCGGTGGATATGGGGCCCTCAGTACCGGTCTCTGCTGACGTTTCTGCGTGAAACAAGTGTGATGTTGTACATATAACTGTTATGCCGTAAGGCAAACTCTCGCAAAAAAAAAAAAGCAATTGGACGCCTACTCCGAACCTTATGTCTCTATCACACGGAAATAAAAAAAATTATTTTTGGCAATAAAAATCCTGTGCGGATAGCCTCGTTTCTGTTAAATCTTTCTCCGCGCTCGTTTTCAACACTACGAAGATTTCAAAATAAAGAACAACTTTATTGACGAGACCACCAAAATTTAGCTACGAAGAAGGCGTGTCATGCTCGCCTGCTTGAATGCCGGATACAGTGTCATGTGTGCAGGCGTCATCGTTATAAATGTTGAAGGAACCATGAAGACGAACTACACGTTTCGCTAATTAAAAGGACTGCTTTGTTGCGGTTACAACGATATCAATTTTATCGTGAACATGTCCCAGTCGAAAAGGACGACAACAAACGTTTTGTAGTTTGTCGTATTTTTCGCGTGTCGTACTGTCGTCTTGTCCGATTCTTGTCGTGTCGTCATTCTGATGTTCTGTCGTGTGTCGTATTCGTGTCGTGATTTTGATGTTCTGTCGTGACGAATTTGCGTGTTGTCGTGATCCTGGTGTTCCATCAGTAGTTTCACATGTTTTGAATGTTGTTGTCCACCCGCCGCGGTGGCTCAGTGGCTAAGGCGCGTTGCGCTGCTGAGCACGAGGTCGCGGGTTTGATTCCCGGCCGCGGCGGCCGCTTTTCTGATGGAGGCGAAAAGCAAAAACGCCCGTGTGTACGAGATTTCGGCGCACGTTAAAGATCCACAGGTGGTCAAAATTAATCCGGAGCCCTCCACTACGGCGCGCCTCATCGCCTGCATTGCGTAGGCGCGTTAAACCCTACAATCAATCAATCAATGTTGTTGTCCATTGTGAAGAGCAGCATAAACGGCAGTCCTGTTGTGACTACAGGAATGTTTGTCGTTGAGAGAATTGGCTTTTCCGTTACGACAGAAATGTGTGTCGCAGCAACAGGTGGCTTTGTAGTAACAACAAAACTTCTGTTGTCACTACAAAGTTTTTTTGTCGTACGACAAGAATTCTTGTGAAGTTTTTGCGGTATTCCTGTAGTGATTTTAGCCTGGGGTTCCATTACAAATTTCTAGCTTATAACAATGTTTTCGCCTCCGCAATTCATAAGAAGTGGGTAGGCGTCCTCGGATTCTTAACACTGTGCCTTATCATGCCCTTACAGACACTGTGCGAAAGGTTGTCGTTCTTCTCATTTCTATAGGGGCTTCACAATGGCACGCGGGCATCACGCGAGCTACTGGCGTGGGCAGCGGGCCGGCGTCATTACAGGCTCGACATCATACAGGTAAACGAGAAAACAGTAACGAAGCGTAACGTGCCTATAGCAAGCAGTCTAAGTACGCGCGCTCGTGTAGCAACGATTTCCTGTTAGCCGCCTTACGTGGTTCTCCGCGCTGTGAACGACTCTGTTTGTTCGAACAGACCGCAACGCTAACGAGCCAGCTAAGCTGCTCCCTTTTCCTGCACTCTCACAGCGACGCACGTCGAGACATTTGTGTTTTGTTTAATGCGAACCTTTACGCGCGTTCTTTGTCAAGTTTTCTTGTTTTCGTGGGGCTTCTGTGGGGCGCTCGAAGAAAGGAAGACATAATTCGTAGCCGATGATAGTGTTTAAATGGGAGGAATTGTTTAGCTTCGGAGAAGTAGTCTGAGTAGTGTCTTCGCGCGTACACGTGTGTGGTGTGTGCGTGTGGTCTGTGTGCGTGTGCGTGTACATGTGTGTGTGCGTGGGTGTGTGTGTGCGTGGGTGTGTGTATGTGTGTGTGTGCGTGTGAGTGTGCGTGTGCATGTGTGTGTCTGTGTGCGTGCGTGCCTGCGTGTGTGTGTGTGTGTGCGTGCGTGTGTGTGTGTGTGTGTGCGTGCTGTGTGCGTGGCGTGTGCGTGTGTGTGGCGTGTGTGTGTGCGTGTGTGTGTGTGTGTGGTGTGTGTGTGGTGTGTGGGTGTGTGTGTGTGTTGTGTGTGTGTGTGTGTGGTGTGTGTGTGTGTGTGTGTGTGTGTGTGTGTGTGTGTGTGTGTGTGTGTGTTCTTACGCTAATGATGCTGATATGGCATGTTCGAGAGCACTCCTCATAACCTGCCGGAAAGCCAACCAGCGAGCCACGTGCCTTCCACACCGTAACATTAGCAGGCAAAGAACACCGAGCATTACAAATTTTCTGGGAAAATCAAATTCTTAAGTCGACATTTTCTGCTCACGTCGAATGACTGAAGCGTGCATGCTGAGTTGTCTTTTTTGTGCATGGGGGAAAGTGACCACGGCGAAATCTTCTTTCCCTGACAAACAGAGATTCATAGTACAGCGGAACGAGAAGAGGTTCTTTTACTTTCCATTCCCATCCTCTGAATGCTACATCCCCGAAAACAACGTTGCGTCAATTCTATTCTATTCTATTCTATTCTATTCTATTCTATTCTCTATTCTATTCTATTTCTATACCAACAAACGGGCACAGTGCGGTTTAGATTCACCCTTCCGGGTTCGCAGCGGACAGTTTGGGGTAGTCCGAGGGTTGTTCGCGTCACATGATTTGCATGGAAACGAAGGCTGGATAGCGGCAGTCAGCGGCGACTATGGGGCGATAAGCAGAGCTTTAGTGACAAATGAGTCCAGGGCAACAAATCGATCCCCTCCTGATTAACACCTGCATCAGGAACTCCCGCCACCGTCTCTCATGGCAGGCGAAGCCGTGATTAAACTCGTCGATCTCTTCATCTCATCACTTGGAAGCGCGTCATGACGATGACGAGGCATAATACCGTACGTACGGTACGGCAAAGTGGGCTTTTAAAGCGAAGCTGTAGTGTTCTCACTGATGGCGTCTGTAGCGCGAAAACGCCGTAGTGAAACACAAAAACCCTTACCGTGGCCAGAATCACACCTGAGTCCCTCGCTTTATGAAGCCGGCGTCTGTCCGATTGCTCCATTTCGACAAGGTCGGAGTGGTTTGGAAAACATTGACTAGTACAACAAAAGAATGCGTCACGAAAAAGCTTCGCGTTAAACCATCGTCGTCGTTTGACAGAGGGTTTCATGGTTTTTGTTTCTTAAAGCAGCTGTAACCATTTCCTACGAATCGAAAAGAAAAAAAAAACAGTTAAGGTGTTGTGGCAATAGAATTTGGAAATGGAAATCGAAAATTCCTGCGCAGGCACCCGATCACAAGCAAAAATTTAAATATGGAATGGGCCACTGCTAGAGGCATTTAATGCCTAGTAAATGTGATTTAACCAAACTTGTTGATGAGCTAGTTGGTACATGACTGTGATAAGAAAAAATATCGCTTTAAGCAAGCGAGGACGACGATATATGAACAAGCTACTTTGTCCTCATCCGCTTGTCGCCCTATCGTTTATACCGCAGTTTACGCAAGTAATTTTACGACTTCAAAACATTCAAAGCCGTGTTCATTATGTATATTCGTAATCTGATTAGGTGACCGGAGCCCCAAAGATTCCTATCCTTACGCGTCGCATATTTATCTGATTAACGCAGTCAGCATCGGCCCCCTTTTTATCAGAGGGAGGAAAAATGCGTGCAGTGACCTGTGTACGAGTGGGGCGGCCAAGGACGGGCGAATCCGGTGCATCCGGTGTAAAGCGATTCATTATTATTCCTTGTAGGTACACTGCATTGTTTAAAATGTTTGCGAAATTCACTCCAGGCACGTAAACACGTCCTCAATGGCCCCGCCGCACAGACATCCCAAATGATACGTATATTTTAAGAACAATAAAACAAGTCACGTTGACTTCATCTTTGTTTTTTCTGAGTTCTACATGGCCGCATCTGAGTCTGTTTCAATTAATAGGGCACAGAAGCTTTAGGCCCCGAAATTCTGGCTTGTTTTTTTTTTATAAATTCTGCAACTAAACTGCTGGTAATAACCACTGTACGTTTGTATTAAGCCCGTAGATGTGGAATTACTGAGGCAGTTCCCACAGGTACACTATTCTCAGACACAAGTGCTCCAATGAACAGAAAATCCCAATGAACGGTGAGAAAAATATCAATGATACATTACTAAATCGCCCCTCAGTTCCCTCACATACAAACCATTTGCTTCCTACAACAGCGCCCCGTCAATTAGTGTAATTTGTAGCAATAGGCGCTTGAGTACACGTTCTTCCTTTTGGGTACGTAAGGCGTACGTCGGCTTACAAGGGCTTCTAGCAGGGAACCGGGCACCGACAACTGTTCGCACGCAGTAACGTTTCCGGGGACCGTGCCTGGCCCAATGTCACATTTCCATGACTAAGACGACCCATTCGGTACCGCATAAATACCATGCCTACGGTGTAGCAGCTCTGCGTTTGAATGACCCTCAGAGTAGACAGTACTGTCATCAGTACAATGTCTGCAGGTTAATATATCGCGTGGTGTGGCCCGTACGTGGTCCCTGTTGGAAAGGAGAAAGATGTACACAGGATCGCAGCAACATACGGCAGTTATTATAGAACGACGATAACTGTCATGTCGCCATTTTCCAATTATTCGCAAATTCCAATAGCTGGCAAATGTAGTAGCCAATAACACCGAATCATCACCCAGTCCCGTTTATTCTGGCGTCCCGCAAGGCTCTGTTCTAGGCCCCCTCTATTTTTATTTACGTTAATGGCCTACTTGACTGCGTGTTATCTAGCATCCACTTGTTCGCAGATGATTGCGTCATTTTTTGTGAAATTATTGATGATAACAATATTAAACTCTTGCAAAGAGATATTAACGCAGTCATGTCCTGGTGCAGCAGGTGGAGGATGGAGTTTAATACTAACAAGAGCAAATCAAGGATTAAAACGTCTGCTATAACTTCTTATCATCTTAACAGTTTCGTTCTTGAGTTCATAACATCTTACCGTTATTTAGGGGTACACATATCCTCAGACCTTACCTGGTCGATTCACATTGTTAGCATAATTTACAATGCCAACCAACGTTAGGCTACCTCCGTCGTAACTTTTCTACCGCCGCCCTTGTGCCCTCAACACACCGCTGTACCAAACATTACTCCGCTCTAAACTTGAATATGCTTCTCCGATCTGGGACGCCGGCTTTTTGAGGCTATAATTCTTTTAGGCTACATTCACCATTGCGAATCGCACCGGCCTGTTTTTCGAGCTCCCACACGCCCGCAAGCAGGTACGCTATTACCCTAGCACCCTAGTGCGGGCAGGCTGGTTTAAACCACAATGCCCCTGGGTTACGGCCATCGCCGATTTTTAAAACAATTGCTTTTCGGACGCCCGATACAGCCTGCGATGCCCCGTGGGCAGCACTTTCATCGACAATATCCGTCACTAGGATTTGTCGGTGAAAATCGGTGATTTGCCTGAATACCGCAGTCTGACGCACAAAGCCCGAACTACCAAGGCCACTACGTTCGCCTTGGTCGCAGAGCGTATTAGCCGTTAATGCCTCTTCAAATCGGCGTATGAATTACCCACCCGCGAAGTCAGCCAATAAGAAGGAGGCGGCGAAGAGAGAAAGGCTCAAAAGAACAATGCAGCCGAAATGAGGGAAAGCACGGCTGCCGGTGGCGGTCCTTCGCCTGCAGGAGCGAGAGAGGAAGCCTCGCATGACGCGCGAGCTCCCTCCGGGCAGCCCTCCATTACATTTCCAAATCAGCGTCACCCCCGCACGTGGACCACCGCGCCGGCGTGCGACACCCGCTGGAGGCTAAGCCGCACCTGCCGTTAGCGCACACGCCGCAGGGAAGATCACGCCGCGAAACGCGCTCGACCGAGAGAAGAAAGGAAACTCTCGCAACGCAACGAGACGCAGAAAACACGCACAAACGTCCCCGCGTCACTCCCGCTACTCCGTTCGGCCTTCTTCCACTCCACTCGGTTTCTTCCTCTCCCTTTCGCCTCCCCGTCGCCGTCATCGCCACAACTCGTCCTCCTCTCTCAGCCCCCGCTGCGTCGGCAAATAAAGGCTCCCTTTTCGTCGGCTTGCCTGTCGTCGTCTCCGAAAGCGACCTAGAGACGAGAAGCAAAAACCGCTTCTCCGCGTTCGCGCCAGCCGTAGACGCGCCAAGGCACGCCGGGCCAACCGCGAGAGACATCAAAGTAGGTGGCGTCCTCGACAGGATCTGCGAGTGGCGAAACATCGAAGCACGCATGGCTTCATCACCGACCATGAGCGACGCGAACATGGCTCCTGAAGGGTTCCTCAGGCGGGACCCCCGAACGGCCGACTGGGCACTGGCCGGGAACCGGCAGTTCATCATCACCCTCTTCGTGGTGTACGTGTACATCGTCAAAATCGGCGGGCCCAGGTTCATGAAGGGGCGGAAACCGTACGACGGAATCAAACCGCTCATCATCCTCTACAACGCCTCGATGGTGCTGCTCAACTGCTACTTCGTCGCGGCGTTCCTCTCCAAGTCGTACATGGGCGGAGGCTACAACCTGCTCTGCCAGGGCATCAACTACGAGGCGCGCGACGAGACGACCATGAGCATGCTGAGCCTCTGCTGGTGGTACCTCATGGTGAGGATCGCCGACTTCCTGGACACCTTCTTCTTCGTGCTGCGCAAGAAGGACTCGCACATATCCTTCCTGCACGTGGTGCACCACATCCTGGTCGTCTTCAACGGCTGGTTCGGCTTGGCCTACGGCCCCGACGGCCAGGTGGCCCTCGGCGTCATCCTGAACAGCTTCGTGCATGTGGTCATGTACTCGTACTACTTCCTCTCCCTCCTGGGGCCGTCCGTCCAGAAGCACCTCTGGTGGAAGCGCTACCTGACGCAGTTCCAGCTCGTGCAGTTCATCATCATCTTCCTGCACACGATGGTGCCGATGCTCGTCAACTGCGGCTACCCGAGGCCGCATACTTACATCATGCTCTCGGAAGCCGTCTTCTTCTTTGCCATGTTTGTCCGCTTCTACGTCAAGGCCTACAGCGACAAGAAAGGTCCCAGCATCAAGGGTGAGGCGAAGGCCGAAAGCAAGAACAAGGCGCACTGAGGCGTCCCTGCAATCTGTGATATAGACAAAGACTCTAGGACTCCTTTTGTGTTTGCCATCGGGTGGTTCGTTCGGCGAACTTGCGTTTGATGTGAGTACGGAAAGAAAATGATCTCTCTCGCCCGCCAAGCTTCCGCAAACCGAGCTGCGCTTGTGATGCCGCGCGCCGGCTAGCGATGAGGAGTCATTGACGCTGTCGGGCGGTCTTAGGAAAAGTGAGTGTCTCGCGAGAACCAATGAACGAGTAGGCAGCAGATATCGGTCGAACTGATTAGTTTTGCCTGGTAACGATGCCTTGTTATGGCGAAAATTTAACTAAAGATTCGCTCACCGACAGTTTAAATTTCGACTCAGGTTATGCAGGGGGGTTCTGATGCTCCAGTGAAGTTCAGCACATGCGTGAAATATTTTGCGTGGGGCAACAACCGCAAAGTGTCATTTAGTAGAGTGTGCACGTTCGCAGTTCTTAATACGTGATGTGATGAACACATGACACGCCGTATACAGGAACCTCCGGTTCTTGAGTCATACTACTTTCCTAAAACCGTTAGTGCAACGAGTTTTTTGTTGTTGTTTTATCGCGTGGGTTTGTTACGAGCCGTAGGCTCCCTACAGATGTAGAGTTCTCGTGACCGTTGGACCAAGCTTCAACGACGACGGCAGGACCGGAACCGAGACGTGAGATGTGTATTTATATGAACGTGCTTCGTAAAGGCGGCCGCGAGCCGAACTTCAGAACGACCGACGTAGACTTTACTATCCTCGGGCTGCGTCATAAGTATGCTCAGTAGATGCTGAGCAGTGATATGGAACAGCAGCGTTTTTTGTTGTTGTTGTTGTTGTTGTTTTCTGTGGCGGGCTTAGTGTCGTCTCTGTTTTGTTGCGAACCAGCACATTGCTCAGGTTCGCTCGTCAGCAAAATCTGTAAATAAATATTTGTTTGTTACGCACCTGGTGATTTTTGCCACCTCCATTACAAGAAGCTTTTCACTCACTCAACTGGACACACAAGACGGCCGGCCTACCGGCGGGATACATAGGGCCAACATTGCAGAGAGCAACGGCAAGCTGCCTTCCTCTCGATACAGCACAGTGGTGCGAGGAAGCTTACTTTCCCAGCCTCGCTTTAGAATATCTTGGCGCTCGCACAAAAGGACCGAGCGCCGGCACGACCTACACACGAAGTTTCCGGCTGCGCGTATCAAAACGTAAGTTTCTCACTCTTTGTCCCTGAAAAGAATTATTTCACAAATGTATTGCCTTCGTGGTTACGCTGGGGACATAAAATTTTCGGCTACATAGCGTCAGATCGCGCACGCAAGGGGAGTGACAGAGGCGGAAACCGAATTTCACTATTCGTAGAAAGTGGACCGGCAGTTATGTAGACCCCAAAAAAGCGTGATTCTCCGTTCATCCAATACGAAGTCCGAATACGAAACGCGAATTTTGGCTTGTTTGTTTGCAGATGGTCAGGTTATCCCCTTTTAACGCTGAAAAGCAATGCAAATTCATTCAATAGAAGTAAATAAAAAGACAACAAAGTTGGACGAGTAACGCGGGACTTAATTCGTAGGACCCCTTACAACTCAGAACTGGATGCTGTGCTACATTGGCAGTGGATTCGGTGACATAACCCGCACACAATTAAAGTGGCATTGTCGAGATACGTTAGCACCGATATCGCTGTATATAAGTGCGACAGCTGGTATGATCATCTCTATCACGATTTAACCAAACCAGGCGACAGAGGGCGGTTTGGTGGCTCGAGTTCCGACCCCTCAGGTGTGGGTGATTTCGCGGCCCCAGGTGAGTTCAGGGGGCTAATGCCGGTAGCACAGCCTATTGCGTTTGGTATCAGCGCCTGCCTCGAAATGTCAAGCATGAACTGCTGATTGCAACGTCAGTAAAGTCGTGGCATGTCCGTTGTCAATGACAGGAAAACTGAAAACTTTCATCTGAGAAAAGGATCCTTCGGTATCTCATTGCTTTGATTCGGTAAGTACGGGTACAACCACGAAAAAAAATCATGACAGATTAATGAAAATCCAACGTGTGTTCAAGCGTTTCGGCTCTCGCGAAATTTTAATACGGGAAGCACCTGAAGGTACTCAACCTGACCCTCACTGATCTTCCAATCACATTATGAGGACCGCGAGGAAACACTCTCGCCCGGACATACCGCAATAAAACTTAGCTAACTTCTCGAGAACAAAGAAAAACAGTAGCCTCGACAAAAAATTCGATCGAATCCAACCAGTTACGAACGGAGGTTAAAGATGTCAAATGAAATTAGTAACAATATTTCGCAGGTCATCCTCATTTAGATACCCTGAATGCGGTTATTTTGTTGTCCACTGGTTCATGCAGAAAGGCGGTATTTTTAAAAAGCACACATACGTAATGTTCAGGATTACCTCTTCTACACTTGAAAGTACTTACTCTGGTATGCCAAATGCATCTCCAATGTCGCAAGCACGTTGCTGTGCGTAGAGTCACCTTATAATTCCTTTTTCACACTAAAAATGGTGGACACGTTTATTCGCGCTGAAGCAACGCTTACGCAATATGTTCAGTATATCTCAACCCCTGCAAGTGGGCGTGAATTCGGCTATAAGTTGGGAAGGCTGGAGCAATGCGTTCGGATCGAATCGAGCGACCCGCCAACCCAAATTAAGAATTTACGGGTGAATCTCTTACGCCACATAAGAAACCGAGAAAGGCATGCGACGGGACGAAAATTAGGAGAAGACATAGAACTCAATACAGCGATGAAATACGACAACTCGGCGGCATCAATAGATTGAAATAGCCTGCGATTGAAGCGTATTTCAAATTTATAGGTAAGACCTTCATCATGCAGTGGGCATAGATGTGATGAAGACGATCACAGCGACGAACATGACGAAATAATTTGCAGTCTAGTGAAATGCGAGCTGGATTCAGTTCCCTTTCCGTGATCGGATACAGTTTGTGGGTTTTGGAGGCGTGTTTACTGAGGACGGGGCGCTGAAAGCAAACCAACCCCAACACGTTGGATCGGAATGGGTTCCCTAACGGTGTGTTCGGCCACAGACACATCCCAGCGATGCAGGCGATATTCTGTTTCAAGGTAGAAACCCGGCACTCCCAGTGCGATGCATGACGTTAATTGAACGTGTCGATATGCCGCGCCCCAACACTAAACCGACTTAAAAGTTTGCTAGCCACTTCTATTAACCGAAAAAATGCGTAGAATTGAACTAAGAGCACTGAACCCTAAGAACACTGAAAATAACCGGCTTTGGAAAATGTATGGACATTCCTGGGGCTCGAACGCGGGGCGTTTGTTTCAAAACCCATGATTCAAACCCTAAATTTCTGAGGGTTTTGTTGTTTTTCACATTTATTGCAGTGCAAGTCAATGATGAACTGATGTTTACAACACATGTTTACAATTATGTACACATACTGATGAGCTGAATACAAGATGAAAACCAAAACTAACCATTATGAAGAATTATGTAGATTTGGTTCAACTCGGGGGCAGCAGTGAACAACTAATAAGCAGGGGATGTAGTACTTCCGGGTAGTACAAAGCTGCTTGGGTCCCATAGAATCCCGTGTGGACAGAAGCGACATGAGCGTGGTACTCCTGATTGTTTTTCGACATGGCCTCCAATTTATCCCTGGAGCATCTGATCTCTTCTGGCGATCAACCTGGGTCAAGGGAAAAAAGTTTTGCAGTGCTAAATACGTTCACAGCGTTGAGGAAACTGCTGGACGGTGACGGCGTTCTGACACTCGCAGGTTGACTGATGCTCCTGTGAAGTTCAATTTAAAGAGAGAGTTACTTGTTTAAACGGATACACTTGGTTAAAAAAAAGACTTTCCAACAACCTCCAATCATAAAAAAACAGAGTCAGGCAATCGGTGGCGATCGTGCGTAAAAATCTGCGAGTCCGGTGTACCGCGCAGGATCGTCTGCTGAGATGCGCCGCGCTTTCGCGCACCTCTTCACTTATGCGCCCACTTTCATTAAACACTGATGGTTTGCGCCGCCGCTACGAATACGCGGTGCAGAGCTGGCTTGCCTTTTTATTGCATTGTGGTCTGTTTCAAAATACAACGACCGTCAGAACCGCGAAATTGATTGATTGATTAATTGTAGGATTTAACGCGCCGACGCAACGCAGGCGATGAGGCGCGCGTAGTGTAGGGCTCCGGATTAATTTTGACCACCTGGGGATCTTTAACGTGCGCAGAAATCTCGTACACACGGGCGTTTTTGCTTTTCGCCACCATCCGAAAAGCGGCCGCCGCGGCCGGGAATCGAACCCGCGACCTCGTGCTCAGCAGCGCAACGCCTTAGCCACTTAGACACCGCGGCGGGTCAGAAGCGTGAAATCTGCTTTGTGATACCGAAAGTAGGGGCTGTACAGATAAGTGGTCGGGCAAACTAAGTAGCCGTTCTATTTCCTTGTTCGCGCTCACTTTATTTAATTACGCTCTTTCCACATCTATTCCCAGTTCGCATTTAATAGACTAGAACAGGTGTCGGCAACGTTTTGAGGTGGGAGGCCGAGTTGCCTGAAGCCGGCACGGCGGAGTGCCAGACGGCAGATCGGGTGGGAGGGGGAGGGGGGCTTTGAAGGCAAAGAGAAAAAAATCAGCGAATTGCCAATAATGTTTGCCAATGATTTAGAATCTGGCTGAGTGTGAAGATGAGGGACAATGCAACTGGAAGCGATCAATTCTCTGTTCTTGGATCCCGTCTCTGTTCTTGGCTCCCATTTGACCTAAAATGAGGTACCATTCGAGGTCAGAACTGGCGTGTCGGCCTTCAGATAGCGGTCGTCTCGCGACGTGCTGGGGGCCGCATAATACTGCCCCGCGGGCTGCACGCTTCCCGCCGGCGGTAGGTTGTTGATCCCTGCACTAGAAGATAACGAACACAGTCAGTGACGATCCTATGTAAATAAAATTGGCCCACGCACCGTGTATGTGGCGGTGTTATGTTTTGTAAACATAGAGGTACACATCTAAACAGGCAACAGACGTGCGATTTGGTGCTTGTTTTGCGTCCTTTAATTGCGCTTATTTTTATTATTATTTGATGATATTGCCTCACCTTCTACCTGCTAGTATACATGTACCCTGCCGTTCGTAAATCGTGCGGCGTGAAATTTTGCGTGAAAAATTATTTAGTCTGGAGAAATATCCCACAAAATTTCCACTCGTTTTCAAGGCGGTGCCGGGTGGTGTTGTCAGCTGAGCCGGCTGTGCTTCTCGCGTCCGCTTGCATGCTCCCGCTGAAACAACCATTTGCAGTTACCTCGGGCCATAGGAGAGCAACATTTTGTGTTATATGCTACTTGCGAACATTTTTGTTCGTCTGATTGGATGAAAAACCAGCGGTACACAAAGGACACACTTAGAAGAAAATGGCGGGACAAGCTGACAGGTATTCTTAAGTGTTTCAGTGCTTTTCCTGTGTCCCTTCGTTTCACTTATGAATTACCCCACAGTGGCACCATTAGGTTTTTAGACTTGGGATCGTCGTTCCGTGTCGACATGCATGTGCGCTGGACGTACGCACCGCTCTCTAAGAAGGAAGACCTCCCGCACAGCTCATGCCACTTGAAGCTAAGAAAAAGAGGCATAGCAATGCTTTGTGTTAAGAACGCGTTGTGAAAGAGCTGCTTTCACACGATACAGACGAGTGTAGAGCAACCAGCAAGAAGACTGAAATCGGTAGGGTTTCCATGCCACGTGACGCGAGCGGTAGCCGAGAAATTGCTCAAAGAGCAGAAAGGTCTCGCAGGGTACACACTGCCTCTGCCTCATCGGGGGACAAGGCTAGATTTGTTGTCATGTCTTATGTGCATAAACTTTGGCACAATATCAAGAAGGTGGTGAATAAACACGGCATATGCTTGGTGTTCTCGGCCGCGCGAAAGTTAGGCGGTCTGTGCAGTCGCATCAACCGGCGTGCGCCTAAAAGGATTACGTGTGGTACTAATCATGCTTCGAAATTTGTGCCCTGGGCTACACGTGTAATTTATCACATCCCCTTATCCCCGCGTGGCAAAGATTACATCGGCCAAACGGGCCGCTGTAATAATGATCGCCTTGGGGAGAACAAGGCTTCCCTTTCCATGAGCAACGGTGCTCATCCGCCGAGACATTGCAGGCACTGCGGCACACCTGCCTTTGCCAACGCTAGCATATTAGGTCGGGGAATACTAAAACCCAAAGGCAAATTTTTCAGGCTTTTTATATAAAGAAAGGGGGAACAGTTGCGGAACTGACACGTCAGTCATCTACCAAAGAGATGAGCTGTGGTGCTTGTTTAGATTTCGTTCATTCGACGCATGGCTGTTAACGCATGCGCAATGCTGTTGCCGGAACGTATTTATAGGCGTTCAAATGCCTTGGTCGTTCAGTTGTTAGCCAGCTTGTCCCGTCGTTTTCTACTGTGTCCTGTGTTTACCGCTGGTTTTTCATTCAATCAAACATGTACCAACTGGCCCGGTCCAACCCTTGGTATTTTCCTTTGTCGTCGGTACGCAAGAAGAAAGAACAAATCATTATCGTCAGGAAGTTAGACCATCCGACCGGGCGATACTGACGCACATCGCGACAGCTCGCTCAAAAGAAAGCCGATAAATAGCGGATATAATTTTGTTGTAGAGGATATAATTTTGGTTAGCCTCTGTAACTACTTTAGGGATATTTTATTCCGTATGCTGTCATTTAAACGCTCCACAACGCGATTAAATTAAGTACAACCAAGTTTCCTCTGGCTTGAATTTGAAAAACAGATGGAGAGCGACGCGGGTCGTCCCCTTCTGTAAAGTACTACCTAGATGCGGTAGGCACGAGAGGGCGCTGCCTGTCGCCAAAACTCCAGCGCAGGAGCCCTGTCATTCGCGTTTTCCATAAACTATGCAAAGCGATTAGGAAAAATCAATCATTGATTGATTGTAGGGTTTAACGCGCCGACGCAACGCAGACGATGAGGCGTGCCGTAGTGGAGGGCTGCGGATTAATTTTGACAACCTGGGGATCTTTAACGTGCGCCGAAATCTCGTACACACGGGCGTTTTTTGCTTAAAAAAACAATCATATGGCACATCATAGTCTCCGGGTGATACGAGATACCTTACAGTGGAGTGAATTCAAAGCTCTTAAGAGTTCTTTGGGGGACATCGCAAAAGGGTACGGCATCCTTGCAATTTATGAAGCAGTGCTCAATTGTTTCCGGTACATCGCACAGGTGAAAGCGTATCGATCGAACACACAAAAATGTTCCGGCTGTGCAGCCACGTCTCAACAGGGATTCGGTACGTAGTTTGAAGAACAGTATTTTTATCGAGGAAGAGAGCGTCATTTTACGGACGCGTAAATACGGAACTTCCTGGCTAAACCGTGGACTCGACTAGCGCAGGACAGGAGCGGTTGTAGGTCAACGAGAAAGGCCTTCCTCCTGCAGTGAACCTGAGCGGGCTGATGATGATGGCGATGATGAAGAGCACATCTTGTCGGTGCCAGTTCGAATAAACAGGCTAACGGGGCATGAAGGTGGAACTCCTTTCGCAGTTGCATAAAAGAGCACCAGGAGTGTTCCCAGCGAAGCAATAGATGACACTGGGTGGGCACAGGATACTACGCCGTCATGTTGCTTGCTTCGGGAAGAGGTAACTACGGGACCAGCTATCATGCACCGTATTTAACGCTAGTTTGGTAACTTTACATGCTTCTTTTTTTTTTTTGTCTGATTTGTCAACTTTCGACGCCTCGATCCATCTATGAACTTGCAATTTTTATAGATTATTTTTGGTGTCTCTTAGACGTTTCATGTATATTTCGGTTCCGTACACTACTTCCAAGGGCGTGCACTAATTTTTGGTCCTGCTGACCTTCTCTTTTGACATCCTTTAGAGCGTATTTAAAGTACCCGGAATCCGCGGGATGTCGGCTTGGAATAGTCGTTCAGTCACTTGCCTGTCCAAGCATATCCCTGGGTTTGATTATCGTCCCTGCAACGTTTCCTTCTTTTGTAATTTTTTTTTTCGTCGTGTGATAGCGTCAGCTCCCGGCGCGGCTTGCGAGCGCGCCGGTTTCACGGAAGCGAGCCTAGCGCCGCTCTTGGGCAAAATAGAACAGAAGCGAAAGTAGAAACGACCGAGGGTCAAGGTTGTTCGCTGCTCGCAGGCACGGCAGCGGCTGCCAGCGCAAAGTCGAGCCTTTCTGACACAATCGGGCGACTAATTAACGCCGCTGCCGCCACGTGCACTGGCCGACCATGTGTGCACGCCGCCTGGCCTCAAGTACGCCCCTCGGCCGGCGCGCACGGGCGGTGCTCATTGCACCCGACGTCCTAATGCGCACGCGAAAGCGAGACCTTGCTCGAGAAATAATAACCCGACTATTACCTGACTCCGGAATGTGGGTGAGGCCTCCGGCTGCGCCCCGCCTCACGGTTTTGAGGGCGATAGCCCTTCTTGGGCTACCTTAAAGGCAGAAATTTTGGTCTGTCTGTCTGTATGTCTGACTGCCGACAAGAGAATTTATTAAAACCAGTAACAGCTAGGACCCGCTGTAGTTAGCCGCTACGACGGAACGCCGTGTGGCTCTACTTGTGTCCAGCGAGCGAGCTACGGCGACAAGTGCTGCACTTACAAGCAAAACCGGCAACCGCTGGCTCAGTATCGCTGGAGGCGAGCACAACAACGCCGCCCGCGGAAAACTCCTCTCCTCTCTCCCTCTCTTTTCCGTCTGGCTCTCTGAGCCGAACCTTGGCATGCGTGTATGGAGCGCTGCCTGCTCCGGAAGTAACCATCTCCCAGATACCCAAGAGGCTACACTAGCAAGGTTCGGCTCTCGGGGACACCAAGTGCCCATAGCTTGGAAAAACGCCAACAATATTCTCCTTCATAAGAAGGGCGATCCCGAGGAGTTCACGAATTATAGCCCCATCAGCCTGCTCTGAGTTGGTTACAAGCTGTTGACCAAAGTTATAGTTAACTGCAGAGGTGGCAGCCGGGAGTTCCATCAACCCAGAGAGCAGGCTGGGTTTGGGAAAGGGTACTCAACCATGGGTCACGTCTATGTCATCAATCAAGTGATAGAAAAACTCGCTAAATACAATAAAGCAATTTACATGGCTTTTATAGACTACGAGAAAGCGTTTGATTCAGTACTCACCGCAGCCGTGCTAGAAGCTCTAAAAGACCAGGGAAGAGAGGAGACCTACATCAGACTTCTAGAAAACATATATGAGGAATGCACGGGCAGGATATCCTTCCCCAAGCAAAGCGGTAAATTCGCAATCCGAAAGGGAGTAAGGCATGGAGATACCATCTCGCCAAAACTATTCACAGCAAGTCCGGAGGGGGCATTTGGGAGGCTTTATGAGAACGCATAGGATTAACGATAAACGTGGAATACTTGAACCATTTGAGGCTTGCGGACGGCATAGTCTTGCTGAGTGAGACTGCAGAACACATGCAAACAATGCTTGAGGAACTACAATAAGAAAGCACGGCCGTGGGGCTAAAAATAATTATAAATCAAAAGTAATGAAGAATAAGCATGCCAAAACGTCCTCTTCGGCTTAGGAAACCAAACGCGAGATGTAAAAGAACATAACTACCTCGGACAGATGGTTAGTGCTGTCGCCAACCACGAGATTGAAATCCGGCGCAGAAAATGTAGGATTGGAGCACTCGGCAAGCACTCCGAAATAATGAAAAGTAAGCTACCTCTGTCACTCAAAAGAGAGGAGGAGGAGGAGATAGCCTTTATTACATTAGGAAGACGCTAGGTCAAGTGGGGGAAGTGGGAGTAGAGGGTGGGATATTCTAGGCTTGGGACATCTTGAAATAAACCGTTCAAGTTGAAGCTGGTTGGCTCGTTACGAAGGCGGAAGAGGCCACGTGGCGTGAGGAGAGCAGGCTCACGGCTCTAAACTGCTCGCGCTAGACCGCTTTCTAGAGAGTAGTGCGCAATTAAAGTCAGCGTGGAGGGTTCCAGTGTTCGAGGGTCGAGTGTATGAGAAGGAGGCATTTGGAGGAGGCTTGAAGTTCTGTAACGCGTAAATTTTGGAGAGTGCCAAATTAGGTGCTGGAGATTGGCGGATGTGAGGGAGGCGCAGAAGGGACATCGAGGCGGCAGGGATGGGGTGTACCATTTACGGAATGTCTCTGGGGTTAAGCTAGCATTGCAAAATATTTGTTCATAAAAATTTTGGCTGATCTGGGAGCGGGGTGGTAGAGCAGATAAAAAGCCGGTTGGATGTGAGGGTCTTGAGGCGGTCTTTTTTGTCTTTTTTGTACCGTAGAATCTGTTATGGCTGGCGGTAATGACTCAGGAGGCCGGAGGAGCCAAGTCGGGTAGCAGCGGAGGACTGGAGGTATACACTCCCGTGCAGCCGAGTGCAGCTGCCCTGGTTCCCCGGTGAAGACTCCTCGTGTCCTAGGCGACCAGTCGATGCGAAGATGGATGCCGCTAGATTTTAGGATGGAGATCTGATGCAGGATTTTGTTGGCAATGGGATTGGTGGATGTGGGACTTTGTAGTGTCTTTAGGGCTTCGAATGAGTCCGTCAGGATGCGTATTTGTGAAGGGACGGAGGAGGTGAAAGTCGAACATGAGGAAGTCGCTGGCTTGAATGATGGCATGGAGTTCCGCTTCCAGAATGGTAGCACATGGAATATTAAGGGTTCGTTTGCCTTGGATGGAGGGGAGATCAGGTGATGTCCATGCGGTGCCAACTAGTGGATTAGCTATGCTTGCGTCGGTGTAAATATCAATTTCTTGGGGGCGTTTACTGTTCCGGAGCGCGTTGATGCGGGCTGCGCGGACGGGGGTGGGCGTTTACGCGGGACGGGATGGGTGGCTGTAGAGTCCGTTGACAGAAGGGCGGTTCCAGGGAGCCAAAGGCGGTGGGATGTCGTTGGGTTGTAACGGCTTCAGATTGTCCCAGGCTATGATAGAGACACCTTGATGAGTAATGAGCGTTTTATGAAGGGATTGATTGCACTTGCTCTTGAATGATATTTCCAAAGGGGGAAGAGCAACTGCAGCTTGCAGGTTTCTCAAGACGAGTATGTTTGGGTAGGTTCCACTGATGGTGCGAAGGGTGGCTCTGTGCAGATTTTGAAGTATTCTCTGTGCGTTTTGTTAAGGTCGTAGGATTGGGCTGCCGTAAGTTATAGTACCAATTGCGACAGCTTGTGCTAATGTTTGTGTCGCCTTCTGGCTTGCTCCCACCAAATTTGTTCGACAGGCGACGTATGGCATGTTGAATTGTTTTCCATTTAGGTTTGAGTTGTTTGTAGCCATATTGGACGGGCTATTTTTGTGTCGATCGGGGATTCCGAGTAATCGCATGGGTTGGAAACTAGCGGTTATAGGGGTACCGGCGAGAAGAAGAGTTAGAGGATTATAGTGCGGAGGGGGTTTGTGGCCAAATACGGGTAAGAATTCGGTTTTTTTCAGGGGCCCAATTCGAGACCAAGAGTGGCCAAGGAGCATTCAAGGCTATTTGCTGCGGCTTGGAGTTCAGTTTGCATGTCTTCCGGGCATAAAAAGTTGGCTGATTCAGTCCATATGGTTACGTCATCAGCATATATTGTGAAGCGGGCAGCAGAGTCACGCTCGAGATTTCGAGCTACCCTCGCCATGGCGAGGTTAAATAGGATCGGAGAAAGTATGGAAACCTGAGGTACCCTGCGGTAACGGTAGTATGTGCGAGGAGTCCAGCCTGGGTGCGATCCTTGAATTCGTATTGGACGAGCGTTCAGGAAGTTGCGGATCCAGATTTGAGCCCGGGCGCTTGGGTAGGCGTGTGCCAGTTCTTCTAGTATGGCGGATTGGCTGACGCGATCAAAAGCCTTACGTATGTCCACTGTTAGTATCAGGTCGGGAGGAGAGTGGTTATGATGGGAGCGATTTATCACTCGGCGTAATAGCCAGAGGCTATCGTGAGTGCTCAGGTTTGGGCGGAAGCCAGTCTGCGCAGGGTGAAAGTATGGCTGTACATATTCCAGGTAATGGGTCATACGCTTATTTATGAGCCGTTCTATGAGTTTACAGAACACAGGAGTGAGCTCGGTCAGTACTTGGGAGGGAGACTCAAAAGAAAAATCTACAACCAATGCCCACTTCCGGTGATCACAAACGGAGCTGAAACTTGGCACCTTACTAAACAACTAGAAAGCAAGCTTAGGTGGTTTTAAGCCGCCATGGAGCGAATAATGTTGGGAGTAACACTCAGGGATAGGAAACGCGCTGCTTGGATCAGAGAACGAACTGGAGTAGAAGATATCATAGTCATAATAAAGAAAAAGAAATGGACTTGGGCTGGCCGTGTAGTGAGACGAACCTACTACCGGTGGACAATTAAAGTAACGGAGTGGATACCAAGAGAAGGGTCTAGAAGAAGGGGAAGCTCATTATTCCGATAAGAGATGAAATAAAGAAATTTTGGGGTAAACTGGGGACCCCAGCTGCGCAGGACAGGAATGGTTGGAGGTTAGTGGGAGAGGCCTTCGCCCTGCAGTGGACCTGAGTAGGCTTATGATGATGATGACTGATGATGATGTGGTGATGGTGATGTGATGATGTGTGATGATGATGATGATGATGATGATGACACTTCCCCCAGCTGCCTTTTTTCCCTAAGTGTTCACATTTTTAATACGAACACATTGCAGTACCCATGCTTCCCATTTCTGGGTATTCGTGTAATTAAGAGCCGCCAGCTTGATGACTCCACGATTTTTCATAAGAGAAGCCGAGAATAATCTCCATTTATTATTGTCTCATCCACAGGCTGACTGCGCTGGCTTTTAATGATTACTGTTGTATGACCCTCGAGGTGAACGAACTTTTTTGCCCTAATTACATTATGCACATGCAGGGTTACTCACAAAATGCCAGTAGTGGACCCTTTACTGTCTGCAGCATTTCTAGCACCACTTCTTATTTTTTAACCCATAACTGCGTATCCCTGCATCTGCATTCTTTTTTTTTCCCCTTTCACTTGTCATCGGGGGTGCTGCTGTAAATGCAGAGAGAGAGAGAGAGAGAGAAGAGAGAGAGAGAGAGAGAGAAGAATACACTTTATTCCAGTGGCCTTCAGAGTGAACGCCACCTCTGTGCGGAGTTGGTTTCCTCTCCACGAAAATCCATATGCCGCTATCGTCCCCTAGCCTCCGGTAACCAGACGTAGCTGATTCCGCTATGCCGGAGATTACCACTAAAGCTCCTGTATGAGGTTACAGAGTAGAGATCGTCGCTCTGCGTCCTGGCTCCAACCATCGGCAGTTGTATTTCGTGCATAATGCTCGAAATGCTTAATTATCTTTACTTGGCTCTTTACCAACTATTTTCGGAAGTATTTGACTAACTGGAAGCCGAGGGCATGTTCTATTACCCCTTTCAATTCGGGTTCAACGTATATGGAAGTGCTCTACCGCTGAAAAAACCGGGTGGCTACCGAACACGCCTCATAAATCTGCGTTATGGCAGGCTGCCAGATAAACCTTCATTGTTTACCGTATACACGCGGGCGTATTCCGCGTCCTCGTATTTCCCGAAGGCGCCTAATTTGGCGTTCTTCGGTAAATTCCCGCAAGTCAATTTAGGAAACATTTTTGCGTACCCGGATAGTACGTTATCCGGCGCGCTTCTACGGACCATGTGCTTAAAGAAAGTTCGCATATACGCTTCTGATAAGCAAACACCATTAGGCATGCTGTGTCCAGGGCGGGGCTTTTGACGGCTAGTACTCCGCCACCCTAGACCCACCAGAAGACAACACTCACTCACTCGCTCCCTTTCTCCCTCCCTCACTCACTCCTTACTCACTCACTCACTAATAAATCGCTTACTTCGTCACTTAACTAATTAACCACTTCCACAATCGCTTAATCACTCAATCACGTATACAATTACCGAATGAGCCACTCACTCAATTATTTTCAACTGCCGCATTCACTCAATCACTCCAGGACTTCATCCATGAATACTTCAAGTCTTTACTCCGATATTCACTCAATTCCTACACGGTCAACAACAGCCACGCGTATACACTAGGCACAATTGCTTCAACTTGTTCAGTGACTCAATTGCAGTACCTTCAATAAGTGAAACCATCATCGCAAATGGAAGGTAAGTCATAGCCATTTTTATTTTCCACATCACAAAATAACACTGAATTGCATCCGCACACAGCAAGGGGGGATTTGTGTTAGGTTAAAAACATAACTCAGTTGTCATGTGTAGGACAAAACACGTTTCAAGCGTGACTCGTTGTCTGTTACCCATCGGTGCGAACAACACTTTTCTTCATTATAAAGCTTACTGTAGCAAATTGTGCTCTCCTTTTGCTTTTACGAATTCGAATAGTTTTTCCCGTCCATTTATTTCTTGTTGTCTGACTGAAATCGTAACTGGCGGACACACCGCCTTTTCGAACTTTACTTGCTCGCCGCATTTACGTGCATGTCTCAGGCGGGAATTTTGAAATTACCGGCCGTGGCATTGCGCAGGACGAATCAGCCTTGCGCCTGACCTTGATATGCAGTCATCGCTACCTCCGAGATTTCAGTTGATAGCTTTGTTGTGAGCTTCGCAAACTTTTCCACACTCTGCGCCAAGATTTCCGAACAGCAACCTATTGCAGCGGTAAGCAACAGGTTTATTTTCAAACACCAGCGATCTGTATCGGAAGTATACGTGCTGCTGGCGCTGTTGGCCTTCAGCTACACACGCACGCATGTTTAAACGACGGATAATATCCTGGATGATTCCGTAACCTCAATTAGCGTTAGCGCCTATTCCTAACTTTCTTTAAGAGGGTAGCCATTTAACGCAACCACGCGTGAAATCTAATCGGCCGGTCTGTCGCTTCATTTCCAAACCCAATTCACGGAACTGTCTTGCCCCATAGTCGTTCGATGGTATTCCCTATTGCGTGACCGGGCATACGCAGGAGCCTTTGCAGCGTGAACGCATTGACAACTCGACGCAAGCAAAAACGATGCACGTGAGCATGATAGCATCAGCCAAACAACGTTTCTTGATGTTTGTTGCCGTGAAGAAACGCCCTGAACACATCCTTGCTGCTATTCTAAAGATGGCGACAGCGGGGAGTCCCGCAGATCTCTATCTATAAGAAAAATATCTCCGTAGTTTATCAACTCAATTTCCTGTTAATGCTTAGCAAGGGTAAAAAAAAATACCATTCCTTGCTATAAAAAGTAGAGGGAAGCGCGAAAGCTAACAGTGCGTCCAACCTTCGATGCAAGTGCGTCCAATCGATCGTAAAATCTTTTAAAACACTCAAATCCTAAACGAAGACGAACCCTTGCGAAGATTTTGCGTGCACTAAGTAAACGCACCTACGAACAATCTAAATGTGCACTGGTACGTGGTTTATGAGATAGAGGTGTACTATTGGGCTCCATCGTCATGATCGATGCGTGTACTCTGTTATCTAGAATCGTTCCTTTTTCGCGACTTTCAAGTAACCCTTCTGACACATTAGAAGCCCGGTTTCACGCATCCGCAGTGCGTCCAGAGATCTTATGAGAGCGTTTCGGTCGAGCAACCGGTCTATGGGGAAATGCGTTAGTTTTTTTGAGAGAACGCCATCGGTGCCAATAAGAAAGCTCTCGCTTAACCCTTTCGGCCCTGGCATCGTCATTTGACGACACAACACATAATATCTTTCTAGCACGTTAAGAACAAAACGAAAACTGGTAGTTTTCGGGGCGACGGATGTTCAAAGGTGCCCGCTGCGGTAAACATCCCCATTGTTGAGTTTTCTCGGGGTTGGACGAAATGAAACAGAAGTAACTTCAGTGGACACAGGGCATGACGATAGGGCGGGTAAAGAAACCGAAATTCCGGTTTGTCAAAATGTCTATAAATCTCTAAATACTTGGATTATCAGCTTTATATTTTTTTTTCTGTAAGATCACGGTGGTATAGGTTTTACGTCAAAAGAAAAAAAATCTTTTTTACTTCAAAAAAATTTTAACTGCCTAATAATCTAATTAATTGTCGTGCCTGTAAATTAATTAAAAACGTGTACTATTAGCGTATTTTTTTTAGTTTCTGTGCTCCTGAGGTCTAAATCTGTACAAAAACACACAGAAAAACAATTCTCGCTTGAAATAAAAAAAGTTCAGGGCCGAAAGGGTTACAAAAAACGCCGTTACCATGTCGTATCTTTAATGTATTACCTGAATCTACGTAGCGTCTACTGAATGTATAATGTATATCATGTATATAATGATATACTGTATACATTACCCCTTCCTACTAAACTCTAGAAATTTTGTTTCTTCACTCAATGTTTTCACGTTTAGACTTAGTTTGTTGCTTGCCGTGCGTCCGGAGTCGCATACAGCCATGGAAAACCCGCAGCCTTGCGGCGAGACGCCGCAAAGGCCTGCCACCGAGCCGATGCGGTCGGCCTTCCCCGCCACGAGTCGTTCCAATGCATTTCCCGCCCCACCACGGGCAACGTATTTTTGTTTTTCTCTGGCCGAAGATCAACAACAACTTGCAGAGACGTCATACTCGATGCTCTGTATTCTCCTGGCTCGCCACACCGAACAAACACGACGTGTTTGTGGCACTGCGCACGAAGCATCAACCTTTATACATACGGACCAATCTCGGCACACCCAGGCAGCTCGTTTTTTTTTTTTTTTCTCATTTGTGTGATCGACCTTATTGGCGTCATTTCTTGGGAACACACCTTAGCTGATGGCGACCTCAGATTTGCGTCTCTGTTGCATCCTGCAAATGGGGCGTGCAAGCGAGAAGGCTGTAAGTGTTTTACCAAATTGTCTTCATGTACACAAGCGTCGGTAAACGAGCTATAAATACGGTGGAATGTAGTATAGTGATGTATTCATTTTGTATCGGCTATGCATTTCTTCTTTACGCTTGACATGACGGTTGTTATGTCAGTTTTCTACCCCACCCCTGTAACGGCCCAATCGGCCACCAGTACCTGGAAATAAAAATAAATACCTCGTTAACTCGAAGTTGTAAAAACTGGGAAAAATTTCGAGATAAGCGGATATTTGAGAGAGGCAAAGCTGTGCGAAATGCCACGAAATATCGAGTTCTTTGCAAAAAAAAAAAAGGCGCTATTACTTACAAGCTCTTCAACAGAAGCGTCCAATTTTGCTTTTCATAAAGGTTTGTAAGAGAAAAAAAACATACAAGAGAGATTCACCGGCTGGGTTTTGTGGCACTGCAATTTTACTTGGCAGAAAAGAACTGCGTAATGCTGGTCTGCTTTGCGTTTGCACTCGGGCCTAATAAGGAGTCCCCTAGCTGCTTGACGCATCGCATGAGCCGATCGCCCCCGCCGCTGCACTCAACGTTATATCGCCTGCGCTCCATACAAGTTTTCTCATTGCAAAAGGGACCCACGCTCTCCATTGGGTTTTTCCCCGCACGACACATCTCTATGTTCTAATATACTGCACCTCTGCGTATGTCTCTACCGTTACACGAAGTGTCTCAGGGTTGCTTGATGAAGTTGATATGCCTCTAGGCTCAGGCTTCACGTTCGGGAAAAGTATCGGCTTTGTGGGAGGCGCCGCTTAACGAGAAAAAAAAAATCGAGGGGCTTAGTCGCGGCAGCATCGCGCGAATCTTGTCAAACGGTCCGCGGCGGCGAAATTTTCGTTCCACTCTCAGTCAAGATTTCAAGATGTCCGCAGTTTGGCCAAAAAATACTTCGAAATAAAGGTCAACGAATAGAATGGACGTATAGGAAATGGTTCGGTGCCACAGAAAATTTAGGCTTAGCCGATTTAACGGCACATGCGAGTTCGAATAAACAAGACATTACTGTACAGTTAACCCTGGATGTAACGAACCTCTCTGTAACGAATTCCTGGATTTAACGAATTATTTCAATTCACCATTTCCCCATTTAAACTCGTGTGTTTGCGACCTCTATGTTACGAAGGCGTTGCGACGGTTAGCCTTGATGCAACGAATTCGCTAGGCTGATGATCCAGTGTTTTTTGCACTTTTTCTGGAAAATAGGCTGTAGAAATGCACTAATTTAGCTAATTTCGCCCGCACCGCAAACTACCGTGCGTTTCTACTTGTATTAACGCTGTCGGCTATGTGCTAGACCTGCCTGTGGGCGTGTAGTCGCGCGTCTCCACAGCTATCTGTGGTATCGGTTCGTAGGTGATGACTTCTGCTGCCAGTTTGTCTTTCCAGCACAAGCTGGCAATTTTAAATGCCGTCTCCGCCGGCGAGAAAGAACAACGTCGCCACCCTGTACAGTATCCCAGCTAGCACCCTTTCACGAAATTTGAGTGCGGAAAAGAGCATTAAATACGCCAAAAGGCATTCTTTCAGCAGAATTTTCGTCCCTGAAAGCGTTAAGGCACCTGCAAGTGTCAAAAGCAAATGTGATGCTTAAGTTACGTTTGTGAATGCGGGCGTAAGTGACCTTGCGTCTATGGAGAGCCATGTAGTGACTAAGCTCGTGGGAACACAGCAGGCGGAAATCCCGCAGTTTGTCACTGTGAAGTAAATCCTTGAAGGGCTCACCCGGGCTTGTGTCTAGCACTTTGGCTTTGTTTCTACTACATTCACGCTAGCCTTAACTGGAAACCTGCATGTAACAAAAACTTGCATGTAACCAAAAATTGCGAATTTTTTTTCTACTTCGTTATATCAAGGTTTTGTTTTTTGCGAAAGTTTGCTCTGCAGCATAAAACTGTGGAGGCGAGTGTGTTTAAATGTACGTAAACAGGAAGTTTTCACTAAGAAAGTCTAAAAGGCTCCGGTGATACGGCCCAAGAGCCAGCGTCTGTAGTCGGGAGGCCGGCCTGGGTTGAGTCCCACACTATACTTGCTGTCGGGAACGTTGGAGGCCCCGGCAAGACCACAGAAGATGGTGAATGTCTGCGGTCGATGCAAGTTTAACTGTATATGAGTTCTTTTTCTCGCAGCAAAAGAAACTTGCGTGTACTGGAGTCCGAACATGGGGACACAATAGAAATGTGCAAATACTACTTGATTTGAGAATGCCTTGCCATTCGGTTTTTAAAGGGACGGACAACCGATTTTTGTCGCGTATATGTTCTCTAGCTCATATGAAAGCCAGCGTTTTATATAGCCCGGCAACCACAAGCAATTTTATAAACAAATTGGCGGAAATAATTTCAATTTGACAGCAAACTTTCTGAAATAGGAAGGGTGGCGGTTCGTAGTGTCTAAACTTGACACTACAATATGTGTCCCGGTCACGTGACCTGCAAACCTAGCAGCTACTGTAACTGCTGAAACGTTTATTCACTTATTGAAAACCTTTTAACACAAGTATTTGCATGGGGTTAAATTGTATATGTATTTTTAAACATTATTTTGAAAATTTTTTAAGACACGCCGCCCCCCAACGCCGCCCGCAACCGCTGGGTTGCTCTCAGAGTGGCTAACTGAGCTTCCACGCCCAGAATCAACAGCAGCGTTCACTAAACAGACCCAGTGAATGAGATTTGACGATTCTGCCTGACTCAGGGGCATTTGTTCGGCCAAAATATTCTATTTCAGTTTCCAAATACGCCAACGGCAGCTTAAAAAAAAGTACACGCCCGGGGAGAATAGAACTTCCGACTTCCACAACGTGATGCCAGATTCTACCCATCGTCCACCCCAACAGATGGCGCCTTCGTGCAAAGTACTGCTGAATTAAAAAACACATGAAGGAATAAGAAAGCCTGAGATTCACACTTTTTTAAGCTGGGGACAAGTTTTGAACTATCGCTTTTCATTTCGCATACAGACAAAAGTATGTTGCCGAGCTACTATATGTCATGGTTGCCAGCATTATTGTTGGGACGACACATACGGCTCGTAGATCTAAAAATTTCGATTTAAAAATTTCTAGGGCGTTATTAGCAAAACCGTTTCTCATTAAGGTGCTTTAAGTGATGCCCTTTCATTTGGGATAGACAATGTATACGCGACAAAAATCGGTTGTCTGTCCCTTTAAACAAAGCAAACAACCGCTCTTAGTTCCTGAAACTGTCTACCCTCGAGGCGCAGAAAGAGATGTAAGAAAGGCCGCTTAAAGCGACAGGCGCTAAAAACACCGAGTAAAAATCTGTTTCTTTCTTAATCGCATGCGAACACGGAAAAAGGTGGCAGAAGTTTTTCGCACTTTATCTTACCTCCTTGTGCAGTGAATCGGACTAGCCAGTGAGCTTAAGCGGTTTCGTCCTTTGCATAAAACTGCAAACCAACACCTTTCCTCATGGCACACGCCTTCATGCTATGTATCCTGCACAGTACTCTCCAAAGTGCAAACACGGCCCATCCCCATGCACCCTATACCACATGGTGTGGGAGTGCCACCTAACCCCAACTCTACTCCCCCTTCCCAACCCAACCCCTGAGCAGTGGAAGGGCCAGCTGGCTAGCGGCGACCTGGGTGACCAGCAACAGCTGATATCCCGGGCGCAACTGGCCGCACGTGCCCAGGGCCTCCTGGACTGAGGACGCCCCCCACAAGAGAGGAACGGCTCAACTAACTCCGTTCCAGCTCAATAAAACGTTTTCACCACCACCACCAACTGCTCTCAGGGAGTTGTGAAAGCAGTCTGTCTTTATTTTTGCCCAGCCTGTCAAAGCGCTTCCACTCACTGACTACCCCGATTCCCTGCACAAGGGGGTGAGATCAAGTTCAAAAAACGTCTCCCCCCAAAAAGTTTATAGTTTCCGGTAGCGGCCAACATGTGAATGGCGCTGGCATTGCTTGTGGCCCTGCCAGGCATAAAAAACAGCAGCACGTATGGCTGCTAATAACAGAGGCTACTTTCCTCCTAATGCAATTGCCTCTCAAACATATCAGACTGCTTGGGGCCGGAAATATTCCGTTAGAACACAATATTTCATCAGGATTGCTACGTTGAAGGCCACTAACTTTCCTTCTCATCAAATGACTACCGATAATTATTTTTGTGTTACCAGCTACGCACCAACTATGTACAGTGTCGATGTACGCCCTCAACACGACGAGCAGGCATTTTTTGACTTCACTGAGGAAAAAATGAACCAAAAATTGCGAAGTAATATAGAGGACGACAAAACGCTTAAGATTTTTATTCTGAATGGCAAGAATTCTGCAGAAATTCAGAGAATTATCTACTAATGCGTAGCATTCTTATGCCGCTTGTCTTGAGTGTGAGTTTTTACAGTCAATTTTTTTGGTTTTTCGAAATTTTGTCGGACCAATTGTCTTCATTTACGCTATTATAACGATTCTACGTGTAACACTCGCGAAATCTGCATGATTGTGGAAATGCAGGGCGTGATACGGTTTGCCATTTTCCATTATTGCTTAATATTTTTTTTTCTAATCCTTTAGTTTTTACAAATCCCGTTCGACCAATTATCTCCATTTACACTTCGTAAACGATTACATTTGGAACTTCCAAAAAATCTGCATAATTCTGGAAATGCAGGGCTTTACACAGTTCGCCATTTTCTGTATATTTTTATATTTTTCCTATTTTTTAGTATTTCAAGATTTCTTTCTACCAAATATCTCATTTACGCTAATACAACTATTATAGGTGGAACTTCCGCAAAATCTGCATTAGTGTGGTTAATTGCAACAAAAAAAGAAAGCTCCAGTCTCTCGCCTTTCCTTTTCCCTTGTTTTGTTGGTTTTCCTCCTTTCGTGTTCTCTTTTTCCCTCTATTCCCCTCCCCCCAGCGCCGCAAAAAATTCTGCGTACGCCACTGCTCAGGCCCACTTGGGTTCGAAAGCCCATTCGTAGACGGGCAAGTTCACTTATCATCATCGCACCTTCCTCCTCTTACCCTCGCACTCAGTTCCCTGGAAGCAGTTATGCTAGCAATTATGCTGCTGTAAGGGCAACCCTGTCGAAACGACCAACTACTACAAGGCGTTGCTCAACTGCTTATTTTAGGCGAAGTAAGGTTTAGCGCTCTTTACACCGTTTCCAACGGCAATGTTGTCTTTAAATCTCGCGCTTCGTGCCAAACGGCAAAAACACGGTATTGCGTAGTCAGGCAAGTACGGAGACAGCATTGTCTGAATACGTCTGGTCAATGTAGTGTTTGCTAACCCCTGTAGACCGGATGGCTTGCAGGAGACGCGCAAGCTATTTGCGGTTCTGTTAACGTCGGCGAGTACGAAGACAAGATGGTCTAACGACGCTGGTCGAAGTAGTATTTATAATGTTCCGCAGACGGCTGGCTTTCAGGGGACGCTTGAGTTATCTGCAGCTTCGTTGTAGTTTGCTTATTTCGCAGGCGCGTTAAAAATGTTCGCGCGCTACGTTGGCATCCGCGTACGTTTGCATGAAATAGCGTATGTTAGAATTTCGGTTAACCAAATTACCTACTCCCGCTCGAAAAAGAAGGAAATAAAAGAAAGGAAAGACAAATTACCAAAAACCACAGGAAACCTCTAAGTAAAAGCAGGTTAATAGTTGCAGACAAGAAAAGAGAAGGGGGGAGGGGGGAGCTAGCATGTACTTGAAACTAATTTGGCTCAAAACGTTGCCTTTGCGTCGTTTTACAACATCGCTGCACGCACGCATCTGAATGTTTAAGCTAAACTTCTGCAGAACGGAATAAAAAAAACTATATTCTTAAGTATCCGATAGCACCACACAACATTGTCACTGCTTTGGTACAAAACTAAACAATAAAACGCTGTGAAATTAGTCAAAAATTAGGGTGTTTTTGTGGTAGGAGAAAGGCAGAGAGGAGATATCATATAACGTGTGACACTTGCCACCTGCGACGAACGGAATATGACTGCTAATAGCAGCGATCTAATTCGAAGAGTGGAGTAAAGGAGGAGAACGTACGGCTAGATGATTTATGCCATCACCTCGACATAAAGAAGAAGCCAAAAAATGAATCGCGTTTAACCCTTGTAAACATAGTTATCACGAGCTAAGGTTCTGTTTCGCTTAGTCTAGATACGATAATTGGATTCATCGTGCCGCTGGAGCGCTTACACAGACGGCCATTTATGGCGAGTCTGAGCGGCCAAGTGTGGGCGAGGCAGCCGTTAACTCCTCGCCACGTGTAATGGCAAAAAACTGTGGTTGATTCCTCTGTCATAGAAACCATTAAAACACAACAGTGAAATGTGCAGTGAAATCTGCAGCTGAGCACGGTTTGTGGGTCGGTGGCTGTCATGTGTGTGTGCTTGGCGAGCGACGTCCTGCTTGCGGGTCGCTTCGGCAAAGGTGTACTGGCGTCATTTCCGTGACGGATATGACGTAAGTGAAATCTTGTCTTATGCCGGCATTAAACACTTTCGTGTTAAAATATCAAACCTGAAAACGAACAACCTTAAGTATAACATGCTCTTGAGTACTAAAGGTTGCTTCCCCTCAAGAGGACCCTGTGTGCAGGGGTGCACCGTTTACAGGCCGCTTGCTTCGTTGTACTGGAGTCACTTCCGTGAGGGTTATGACGTCAGCGAAATCTTCGTGTATCCGGGAATAAAACCCTTTCGTGATAAAATCCGGTTAAGGGTCGTTAGTCGCGTAGTACCGCAGCTGCGACACCTCTCCGCAGCTGATTATGGGGTGTGACGTCACACCCGCCATCCTTGCGCTCCGCGACCCAAAAAACTTGCGGTGCAATGAATGACCTTGCGGCCCATGCTGTAGTTGAGCTTGCGCTTTTATATAGTCGAGCTTGCGCTTTTATAAAGTAACAATAACGCAGTGTGGTTGCGTAGGGTGCTTATAAAGACGTCTGAGTCCGGGTTCAGACTGTTGTCGCAGCTGTCGTAATATCTTTAAATAATGACGTTATTTGGCGTCTCAGCCAACCAAACTGCATGAAACGCCGTTTTTTTACCTCCATAGGGCATGATATGGCTATTACGTCGGCAGTCTGAACACAGCATAACTGAGCTAGTTGGTACTGTTCATATATATAGTAAAAAACAGCGCAGAAACACACAGAATAGAAGATAAAATAGAAAAATAAAAAACACGGCGCATACTTTCGTCTCCTCTCGCTATATACTCTCTCTCTTCGGACGGAAGAAAGTGGTTGTCGCACGTGTTCTTCTATTGTGTGTATTTCTGCGCAGTTTTTCACTCTGTACGTAGCGTGCCGCCGAAGCGGTTCGGCCGGCAAACTCTTCCTGCGGAGTAGAAAGTGACGTGGCGTCTCGGTGGTCTAATAGTAACTTCTGTAAATCATCCTCATCATCATCATCAACAGCCTACTTAGGTCCACTGCAGGACGAAGGCCTCTCCCGTTGACCTGCAACCGCCACTTTCCTGCAATAAATCTAATAAAGGAGTTTTGTGAGCTATAAAACTCTGCGTTAAGTTAATACATAACTGATCTGCTCCCTATGTCATGCCCTGCTTCGCACGTGATAAGTTACCGTGATCACTCAACTTCCCCACCAACCGCGTCCTTTTCTGCTGCGCGGGCGCTTTCGCTAGCTTCAATGCGGTTAAAATTTAATTGCAGTCATTTTAAGCGGAGCTTATATGGCTAGTGGTCTGCGACCGAAAACCCCCGAGGCTCAGCGCGTTTTTTAAGCGCGAGGTTTTCTTTAGCGCAGAATGTTGAAAAATGGCAGTTCCGGTGTGTGTGTGCTGTTAGCATGCGGTCACTACAAGAACCACAAGCCGTTCAAAACGTGAACTGGACCTCAAGTTCTAATATGTTTTAACACTTGGATATGCGCCTTGAGTTTACTAGGAATAATACGTACTACTATCCTCAATGTCAAAGCATGACTACGACCTAAAGCTTGTACGCTTCAGCACTGGGATATGTATTTTGATTGGATTAGTTATGCACCATTTTCAAGATTAGCACATTCAAAGTAAAAGTTCGCTCGTGTACATATGCGTCTTCCTTAGAGACTCTGCCATCGCTCAAGAGAAATAAAATGCACAGGTACCTATGACGTAAATGATGTGTCACCCCTATGCCGTGTGCTAAAGAGATTCTCTGGTCATCTGCCTCCACGAAGTGGAATGGCACATGAGTTTTCTTTTTTTTTTTTTTTTTTTTCATAAAAAAGAAAAAAATTCATTAAGCCACGGGGGGAAAACCCGTACGTTTTTCTATCTTTTGGCTGAGGACCTAGTAAGATGCGCTCACTGGGAATTTTTTCCAAGTACTTCCTTGACTGCGTTGTATAACAACGTCAGCAGCTCGGCCTCTCTTTTTACGTCACTAGACTGTAGTCAGCCCACTTCATTATCTGCAACTCCAGTAAACTTTTATACCTCAGAAGAAGTGGGAGTACTGGCTAGAATACCCACCCACATCATGTCTGGTTTTTTTTTTTCCTTCTTTTTATGCCGTACCTACCTTGTACGTAGTCTCTTCGCGTTCTTATGCCCTGCGGCAAAATGGCGCCATGAAAAAAAAAATACAGCGCATACGATCATCTCCTTCTCGCGATATACTCTCTTTCTTTGGGGTTTGGGGGGAGAACACATAGCGGCCCGCAACTGTCTGGCGTAAAGCCATTAACTGGCCGATGAGAGAAAAAAATTAGTGAAGTGAATTAGAATGAGATAAAGGAGTTTCTAGAGTAAACGAAAGGAAGTCAGCTGGATGGGCAATCATTTCTGTTCGGGCCGCGATAGAACATCGACTGCTGCGGAAGCAGCCGATCGAGGACAAGTTGGGACGAGAAAAAGAACTCCAAGTTCGAAGGGCAGAGACGCAGCGCAGTTGGATAACCGCATGGGAACTACCGACAACGATGCTTATACAGTGTTTCCCCACAGGGGGGAAAACATGCACCTGTGGATTCACGGGAATAGAAAGACGTCCATGAGCAAAAGAGCACGCAGATAAGAATGGGCGTGCAGCGCAGACGATTTCCGAGGCAGCCTGCACTCGCAAATGTGCGTGCGTCTGCTTTTTACCAGCTCTGATTAGTAGAGTACAAATACGGGCGAGGGACCTGAGGGCGTTACTTGTGTAGGAAACGGTTCATTTTTAAAACTCTATGGCCCTTTCCCTTTTATATGCCCTTCGCTTAGCCCCTCACTTTGTGCGACACGCTTTGCTTATTCCCCTGCCCAAACTGTAGAAAAATAAGTTGATAACTGCTAATACTTTTCCTGTGTCTACGATGACGTTAAACTTCACCCCAACAACTCACAAACGGGACATATTGTTACGCGGAGGGAGGACGAAATGCACGAACCATGGTCGATGAAGCGATGATTTGATGAGCGGCCGTGGTGGCACGAGCCAACTGAGGCTATGCTACCTTCAGTACGTCCGTCGTCTTCACTCAGGCTTTTATTGCGCCGTGCGCCGCTGCCTACTACGTCGTTGTCTTGTAACAATATGCTTGGGCTGTGCTTAGCACGGTGCGAATTAATACATGGCTTGCACACGACATCACCACCGCGCTTTCTGGTGCACTGCTTTCATATCGCACAGCGCTGCTCGAGACAAGGGCAGTGGATACGTTCCTGGCCTTTCACTGCGCACCCGGTGCATTAACATGGCAACCGCACTGACGTCAGTGCAAGCTGTTATTAGGAAGCTATTTTCTGCTACTGCCCTCGGCAAAGCAGCTTATAGGCCTATTTGCTCTATTCAACAGATGAACCGGCCTCCTGTAGAGGAATTATAGGCGACTGGGCCGGATATAAAGCTCTGAACTTTTTCTTGTATTTAATTTGTAATACTATAGCTACTTGCCCTCGGAGGGGTTAAGTACTGCACTGGCGCTAGTGTATAAAAGCTTTGTTACAACAATAACCTAGGCCACCGACCCGTTCTATCTGTGCAAGTCAAATTTAACGATAAATGGCGTACCTTACTGCCCTTTATTCCGCGACGATCACACCCGGATACGATTTAACTGCAAAAAAGAGAGAACTTAGCCAGTCGGTGTTTGTTCATTGCAGTGTTGTCTTGTCCTCGTAATTAGCAAGAATTCTTAGCCCAAATACCAAAAATTTCACAAACGACGTGCGAAATTTTTTTACAAGTGACTTCAACCTCTGCGTTCCAAAGAGAACAGCCAAACAGAGTGAGGAATGAGTTACAGAACAAAAGGAGATACCGGAACATCGCGTCTGTTCCTAACGTCCTTTGTTTTTAGTACCGTTTGTTTTGTTTGTTTGTTTGTTTGTTTGTTTGTTTGTTTGTTTGTTTGTTTGTTTGTTTGTTTGGATTTTTCATTTTTAAGCTTTCTGCATGTCAAACGCTAATACGCCTGCTCACTATTACTATTTTCTTGTTTACGAAAACAAAGCCTATATTTCAGAGATGCATTAGTAAAAAAAACTTTCAAAGCACTGCCCAGTTTCCTAATCTCAAGTTAAGGAAGCATAAAGCGTGTAGACGAAGCCTGCTCACTATTACAATTTTCCTATTTACGAAAACAAAAACCGTATATTTCCGAAATGCATTAGTAAAAAAATACTTTCAAATGCAATGCCCAGTTTCCGAATCTCGATTTAAAGAAGAATAAGCGTGAAGATGAAGCCCCTTCTATCTCGTATGTCGCTAAAGGGGGGCTTACCTGATCGCACTCCTATGGGACTTACTAATTCATGACCCATGGGCTTAAAATTCATCGTTTACCGATAGCAAAAGTTTCACAAAGACATCTACATGTTCATAACGGCCTCGCTTGCTTATTTTATAAATATATCACTTCTTTACTGAGATAACAATAAACAAGAAACGCATTTCGGTTTGTTCAGTTTTCGCTAGGACGGTGCTAGCTGCCAAGCAAGCAAGTGTTTTATTTTTTATTTCAGCACAGAAGTGTCCCATCTCTAAAAGAAGCAAACTAGGCCGTTGTGAACATTGATGTATATTGTAGAGCTTTTCCTATTGGTGCACGATGGTTTTTACGTACGTGGGTCATTAAGTAGGAACTGCCATAGGAATGTTAACAGGTGAGTCCTCCTTTGAGCGCGCCAACTCGAACCCTGAAGTCCTTTGCGCGCAATCTATGCTCTCATCTGTGTACTCGCACGGCACCAGCAACCCGATCCCCCCGTCCCTTTTCTTCAGTTTTTTTTTTTCTCTGAAAGATTATTTCAGTTTTATTTTCGCAATTCCTCGTATTACACTGCGTTATCAATCTCCCATTTCTGTTTTCTGACGAAGTGTTCCCTCTACTCCAGCATCCGGCAAGCATATCAGATTACAGAACATGGTGGTTTGACAGAAACTATATTTGTTGGAGTCATACAGCCTGGGTGATTCATACAGGATAGGTGGTATTCGGGAGCAATACAGGGTACTTATGCACGATATCATTAATCGCCACCCGTACAGGAGCGGCGGTTCCTTCTAAACCTTTTGTGCATTGACTGTACGCGTTGACGCTGCTTTGTTTACGCGCTTCGTGCTGGGATGCAACCCCCCTATACAGGTGTCTTGCACGAAACTACAGCCCACCCACTCATATACAGTTAAACCTGATGTAACGAATCTCTGTGAAACTAATTCCTCGATTTAACCAATTTCTTTCAATTCCTCATTGCCACTGCCATAGAAGCCCATGTGTTTGCCACCTATATGTAAAGAAGGCGCTGCGGCGGTTGACTTTGATGTAACGAACTCGCTGAGCTGATCAGCCTTTTATTTTTCGCACTTTGACTGAAAAATCGTCCTTCGCCGCCCGTCGCCGCCCGCTGCAGTATCCTAGCTAGCACCCTCGCAGCAATTTGGAATGTAAAGACAGCATCAAGTTCGCGAAAAGGTGCCGTTTCAGCATAATTTTGGTCCTTGAGACGCGTTTGGAACAAAAAAAAAGTGTCAAAAGGCAAACGCGATACTTGAGTTATGTTTGTGAGTGCGGGGATAAGTGAGCTTGCTTCTCTGGAGCCCCGTGTAAATTCCTAAGCTCGTGAGAAAGCAGCAGGCGCAAATCCTGCAGTTTTTGACCGCGTAATAAATCTGTAAAGCGTGAGTTCACTTTCATTGATGTCTGGCATTCTGGTTTCATTCTACTTCATTCACGCAAGCTTTAACTCGAAACCCGCGTGTAATGAAAATCTGGACGTATACCGAAAAATTGCAAAATTTTGTCAACTTCGTTCCGTCCAGGTTTAACTGTAAAAGTAAAATGGCACGCGAAGCAGATTTGTTAAACGAGAGCGGCTATCTAGTTGAGTGTACGTTCTCGCAGTGATGTCCGGACCCTCTTTATAGGCTTAGTTAAATGGCCGGTCATCATGTGTGGGTATAGAATGCAGTGCATCGTAAAGAAGCGAAAAATGTGTAAACCAGGCACAGCTGTCTTTTCCAAGTTTTAACGATATGAAAAACTTCACAGAAGCTAAAAGAAGTCATTCCGAAGGGCTCCCAAATTACCAGCCACGTATAGTGGGTATGATCAGACGATTCGGAAGGCCTCTAATTACTAGGCTTGCATAGTGAGAATAGTCTAATGTCTATCCTTAACATGCCGACTCGCATGAGAAATTCCAGATTTCGTCTCAAGCTGCTCTTAGTCAGCTTAAGCGATTGAGTCTTTAATCATAAAATTTTGCTGATATTTCCAATTGCTTTGAATTGCGGCACTTGCTCCTGCGTAGCGCTTGATTGTTTTCCTGTGCTAATCTTGGATAGTTTAATCAAAGTAGCGCAGTAAATGTAAGCTCTGCGCGCAATGCTTCTTGGAGTTGGCGGTATCAATCCTCCAGCACGGCGAATGAGTGTTTTTATGCAACGTGCAGCAAGGATCTCGCAAGCTCTCACATGTTCCGATGTATGGTTCCGTTACGCTAAACACCACTTTGGGCTTGTGTATTCGACAATTTAACTCATTTGATTCGTTACTGTTTTTTTTATCGCACCACACACCATCAGAATTGTGCTTGCGCCTCATGGTTTTCGTGCACTGCAGTCAACTAATGAAATACCTTAACATAAAAAACCTGCGCTGTACGTTAAAAAAGGATATACTAAGCTGCAGTGTAATACTTTACGACTTCCGCGACCTAAAAGTTTGCGTAACAAGAAACCACTCGATGATTACTAAAGGAACTGGTCTGAAAAACTAACGCTGTTGGGCACACTTTTTTATATACCATCTGCGTTTACATCCGTACGTTGATTACGGTCAGCGTGTAATGGAGGTCGAATGAGTTGATAAAAAGGGGAACATTGAACCAAAAAGGGAAAGAAACATTCGTATTACGTTTGGGACGACTCTAATTTAAGCGCACAGGCTTGACGCGAGAACGTCCTTTCGCATAAGCGGTACGTGCTGGGAAAACCTAAACGCGAGAGCAGGCCGCTTGGAAAAAGACCGCCGATAAAAGAACACCCGGTGAAAGGGAAACGGGCACTTTTCCAATACACGCTTTTACTTCTGCCATTCCTTTCTGCCCAAGCTTTTTTGTAGACTGTACGTCATTCGAGGACTGTAATGAACTCAAACTAAACTAAACTCAAACCAAACGCGTATAACTTCACCCCAGAGTCGGATTCAAAACTGCGGGGTGTAGGAGGCAGTATATAAAATTACTAGATTTGTTGTTGGTGAGAGGAACATTAAAATGCACAGATGCGGACAATCTATTTTCGTTTCACTGTAGGGATCCCCTGTCCACATAAAAGCATCTATCTATCTATCTATCTATCTATCTATCTATCTATCTATCTATCTATCTATCTATCTATCTATCTATCTATCTATCTATCTATCTATCTATCTATCTACTATCTATCTATCTATCTCACTCTATCTATCTTCTTCTTCTTCTTCTCTCTATCTCTCTCTCTCTCTCTCTCCTCTCTCTTCTCTCTCTCTCTCTCTCTCTCTCTCTCTCTCTCTCTCTTGCAGTGATTTCCACCTTGAGGGTGTCGCTGTGGTGCGCTGAGAAATCGGGGGGTGTTACAAAGCCGCAAATGCGTTTTAGTTTCATTGCTTAGTTTCTTCCTTCCTGTTTTGTTTTTAATTCCATTTCCTCATAGAGGCTACGAAGCGAATGTTCTGAAGTCTCATTTGTGGCTGAATTGGGAGGTTTAAAAGTAGAAAATTATTATTCGAACGAAATAAGGCGTAGAACCAGTATGTGCATTTGGCCAGTGCTAATGAGCCGCACTCTACCGCTGTGACTAAAAAGAAGGGTGTAAAATCAATGCGTACCCCTCGGGATGTCGTGACTTATGGGGCAAAAGCTTGGGGTCTTACCAAGCGCTTCGAAAGACACCTGAGGTCGGCCCGATGGGACGCAGAAATAAGAAGGGTAGCGTCAAGCAATGTTGGGGGATTAAAGAGGAAACTTTGGTTGAAGACACCCACGCTCGAGACAAGTGGAAGCAGGGCTGAGAAAGAGTGTGGAAAACCCTGAACCGGCGAACCACCACTGTGGGATACCGAGAGACGAGGCTATAGGCGTAGGGGAAGAAAGATAACCTGGGTGGAGTATGAGATAAGGAAATTTGATGTCAAAGGATGGATACGAACAACGCAGGACAGGAACAGTTGCAAGTGTACGGGAGAGCCCTTCGGCTGGGAACAATAGCATGTGCTTCCAATTGGAAAGAAAAAAAAAGTAAACGCTTCCCGTGGTCGAGTTCGAACCTGGCTCCTTCGCGCATGAAACCCGCGCCTATCCGATTTTCTGAGTAACTGTGGCGTTTGTATACATAGTGTGTATAATTATTTCGACCAACCTCCTGACTGGTTCCCTTCTTTTGAACACTTGTGTGTGTGCCTGGATTTTGATGTATTTATGCATCGTCATTACCTTAGTGTATTGTCTTGTTTGCTTGACTATTTAGTGCCCTCGTACTGTCTTGTTTGAGCGTATTCTCCCATGCAATAAAGAAAAAAAATTACACCATCTTCCCGTAGGGGAACCCTGAGTAGTATGCGAAGCAGCCATGGGGTCGACTGAAGTTCCCATTAGTTTTCAGTTCGTCGTTTCCGTTGACTTTCAGCTTCGCGTGCCTTCGTTGTATCAGTAGCTTCTTGACGTAGTTTGAATGAGTGAAGGACATAAGGCGCGTTCGTAGCACATGTTCCCGTCTCGGTTTGTAGCGCAGTGCGAAGAGCGCCACGTACCTCCCGTTGCGGCCAGAGAGTCGTGGGATCGAAACCGGGCGCCGCCTAACTATTTCTTTTTATAGTGGACTGCGCTGACGTCAGCCCAAACGCTGACGGGGCTGAAGAGACGCGCATGCGCAGTAGAGTGCGGACGGCGGACAACGACAACGAGGAGGGAGGGACACAGCCCCGAGCATGAGATGCTTCGCATCTAATAAAGATTGCTATCGGGGCGCACAGCATTTCGTTTGGGTTCGTCGCGCGGGCATTGGCCCTGTACTTTGGCTGACTTAAAAGTGTACTTTGGCAGTTTAAGCTTTTCGGACTTTAGGAGGTTGGATTGCGCACTTTGACTCATCTCAGTGTGCATGGAGAAAACTTCGCTTTTTAACCATCTTTCTCCTAAAGAAAGGGGCGCACCTAAGAAAAGCCAAGTTAATGCTAGTCAAGACCACCAGCTTCGCTGTTTCCTCAGTCTTCGTATCTCAATTGCTAAGGTTGCCGATTTTTTTTTTCTTCCTGCCTAACGTCCCTACTTGTTGCTCTGTAAGCACTCTGATACTCAAAGGACCGGCCTATTGTTGGTATATAATAACTATGCAGCAAGCAATGCTAGCGCTACCGTCACGCCAGTCGTTTTTTGAAAGTTTGCATAGATGCGAACCGCGCGTTTCCAGAGTGATAGCGCGTTGTTTAGCAACGCCCTGCGCGTCATATTTTAAAACAAAATCCAGAAAATATTAGCACATTGAAAGCTACACTTCCGCCAATTAAGCGACGCCATACCTTGAACGTTAATCCACCGGCCCTGAGTGTGCGCTGTGTTTTAAGTGCAGAGCACTTTAGGGAATTCGTCATGTGGTCGTTGCTCGTTCGCTGCACCCAAGTAGAGCCACAGAGCGTTCTGTCATAGCGGCTTTCGTCGCGGCATAACCCAGAGGCTTCAAAAGTCAAGCGGTTTATATATTCATAAGCGTTCGAAACTCGCGAACCGCTGGCGCTGGTCATACATCTCCCCGTTGTTTAGCGGAATGAAAACTGCAGGTACATTTCATTTATTTATTTCATTTATTTCCACCCTAAGGGCCCGAGGGTATTACATAAAGGGGGGGGGGGGGGGGGGGCTCTTGGCCGAGGTATGCAGCTTATGAACAACATAACAATATACGTAATTAACCGCCAGCGCCTGCGTTCATTTAGTTAGGAACGCTTGTTGGGTTGGTTTTTATGATCGAAAGCGAAAAAAAGTGGCAGGGCAATGCCTCCCCGTGCGGAAGGAAAAGCAAGCACAAAAAGAGGGAAGCGCAAATAGGCAGGGGTGCACGAGCACTGTGGAGGCGGGAAATTTGAATCGCATTGGGTGGTAGCAGTGAGCGAATAACGGCGCTACAGCCCATGATGGCGAATGACTGCTCTGCACTTTCGACATACTAAGTGGCGCAAATACACAACACACAAGAAAGAAAGAAGACAAAAGAAGACAAGAAAGAAGTCCGTGTCTTCTTTCTTGTGTGTTGTGTATTGCGCCACTCAGTATGTTCGTAAACGTAAACCAACACGCCCAGCAACACGTTTTCTTGAAATAACTTCCGACAACTTACACGTTTAGTGGAACGGCTTTAATTTTCTTAGAGTGCACAGCTGCTGCTTATTAAAAGGAGTTTTCATCGCGAGATTTTATTTGATATTTTCAAACAACCCCAGTCATAGCAGCGCGGATGAAATTTCAGGAGCGAAGATGACGAACGGCGCCCCAGAATCCCGGCCGCTTGCGTGACGGCTCTGCCGCGTCACACTTCGCGTCATGGGGTGGCTGCCAATGATGCAGCGGAGATAAGATGCAGTCCCATCCGGTCAGAGTGGTTCAGGAGCAGCGTTGCAGTAGGCGACTTCTACGACGTCTTTGCCGCGTGAGACTTGGCGCCTGGCCGTGACCGCCAATTATGCTGACGAGATCGACGTTGGTCGCGATAACATGTCCGATTAGATCAGGGTCATCGGAGCGGATTTCTGAAGCTGAATAGCTTCGGCGGCGTTATGCGGAGATGATATCGCACTCCGTTAGCCGGAGAGCCCGCTTACCGCACCGGCCCTGAGTATACACGATGTTTGGATGCCAAAAAAAATGGCTCAAGGGCCCAGTAAAATCCGCGGATAAAGCGTATGCACGAGTATGAAGTCAGGGTTGCGGTTGTGGCACACCATACGTTTCGGAAGGCGTGACTTGTTCCAAATTGTAGAATGGGAGGTGAGGCTCGTAATTTACGACCACCACGTGGCATGTTAACCTTCATAGTAAGAAAAACAAGATTTCGTTTATCAGTGTAAGGAACAAAAAAAAAATGTCTGGCCCTATAGTATTTATTGTTATAATCCGTCCTTAGTCTATATTTTCAGTGCTGGATGAAGGCCTGCCACATAGATTTCCAAGCCCCTTTATCCTGCGCTATCCCAACTCATTCAAGAGACCAAAATTTCGCCTTAGCATCCCTCCGTCGGGTTATTTGTTCCCCCATGCTTGTAGCCATGGCCTCTTAATAGCCATTTTGTTGCTCTGATTTTGTTAGTCAGTGAATGTTAGTATCAAACAAGCGGCAGTTACTTACTAAGTGCATGGTCTACACTAGTAATGGTTCCACACTTAGTGGCAGGACCTACGTGCCGTTCTGGAGGTAGTAAGGTTCGTAAGGAGTTACCTAGTTAATGCAGCCGTACTACCCTTTTACGAGCTTTTTTGTTAAGAGTGAGTGGGCGAACACCGCGCTTGGAACATTTCGGGCGTATTACGCGTCCAGATACACGGTGTTGCTTAGGCTATTCGTGTGGTCCGGCGGGGAGTGCTCTTTATTCAAGAATTGTGCAAGTTTTTCTCTGGTCACGGGTGGGGGTGGGCAGAAGGGGAGCGGAAGGGGGGAACAGCTAGGCACAGTCCTCAAAGGTACCAATACAGTAGATTCTCGATACACGCAAGTCAGTTCCGTCAGTTTCCGTAAATGGAAGTCGGAAGCCCACAGTTGGTAGTAAGCGCTCGCCCTGTGTGCCTCAGCTTAGGCCTTTGTTTCTGTTAAGATGAATCACCAAATCGCCCAACACTACACTCGGCGGAGCTTCAAGGGGCCGAAACAACTGGTTCCATTTAACAGGAGTTCCGTTTACTGGGAGAGATGTACAAAAGTGCAAAGTTATGTGCGTACACACACTTAGTACCATTTCATAGAACTCTGAGCACTAGAAGATGAATGTAGCTGATAGTTTTTCACAAAGAAAGAACACTACAAGAGGTTTACGCGCAGCAGTCACAAAGTTTATTTGCCGACAATTACCGTCACTGTGCACTTAAAAATGCGTCAATTTTTTTAGTCCTTGCAGCCGCATCTTCAGAATAGTTTTTCCACAGCAGTTAAGCTTTGGACTATATATGTTTCACGATCCTCGCGATCCTTCTGAAAAAAATCTCTTAGATGCTGCACACTGACTGTGCTCCTTGAAGTATGGTGTGTTCTACGGTAGCAATCTCTTCATATTCATCTTCCGGCCCATCCTCCTCGTCCACCTCTTCATCGCAGACGCTTCCTTTGGTGCGAATCGCAAAGTTTTAAAGGCATCCAGTAGATTCTCCTTGTCATGCGGGATTCTCTCTATGCTGCTTTTCGAACACCGCGCTTCGTCGCGAGCGCCGTCTTCGTGTAAGACCCGCTTTCGAAGTCAAGAATGATGTCCATCTTTTTGTCTAACGTAAGCGCATGGTGTGCACCCTTCTGAGCCGCCATTGAAACAACGGAGGCTAGAGGTCACAACTTCGCGAGTGCTGACGAGCCACTCAATTTAAAAGACGGCAACGTGCTAATGGAGCACGAATAGCCCCACGATGGCACGAACCAGGCGGCCGGAGCTAAGCCGTGTAACCTCTGCGACTTGATTCGAGGCCGAACGACGAGAACAGGAACTGCGATGTTGCATTCGTCGAGTTAACACGGCTGGCTAATAACGAGACGAGGTTTACGAGGTCAACAAGGCTAAAAAATGAAACAGGCGGAACCGAAAAAAGTTGATGCTCATGGCAGTGGGTCTGACAAGGAGTTCTATTTTCGGTTCCGTTTGCACGGAGACGCCGAAATTTTATTTCCGAATACCGAAAGTTTTTTTTTTTTTTTACGTTATCTGAATACAAAACCAACCAACTTACAGGCTACTGTTCCGTTTAAGCGGCCATTTCGTTTAAGTGATCTCCTTTTATCGAGATTCTATTGTACTACGAAGACGTTATTAAGAACTACGTCGGAGGCTGTCCAGATAAAATTATTTCCCCATTAGAAAATTGGCAACGCTTCGCGCGGATGCAAGGATGCGGGCTTCGCAGTTACGCAAGTACGCTCATAGATTACCACTCGATAACTTAACGATCTTTTCCGAGCAATTAGCTTATGGCGGAAAGATTCACGCGGCAATCCACGCGTGAATTATTAATTATCTGGTGGCGTCGCAACTGCACCTTCCGGCAAAATTAAGTAATAGTAGTAGCAGTATGTATGTATGTATTGTTAGGTGAGGCGGACTTAACCTTGTATAACGGCCGGTAATTGTTCCGCCTAATCGTCCCCAATACTATATCATTGACACGCAATGTCACCACACCTCAATTAGTCCTATTTTATCAGGCACACAATGTCTTCACACCTCACTTAGTCCTGTACGCTGTAAGAATACCAGCAGTAGACAAGGCACCTCACTTCGCACAATCCAGTTGTCCCTAAAACGATAATGTCCTCCGATGTAGCATGGGGCACTCCTAGCTTCTGGAGATCACGGAAAAAGTGCGTCCGCTCAAAGTTGGTTTTGGAGCAGTTCATAATGTAGTGATTAATAGCGCACAAAGGGGATGAAACAATGTTGAGTTTATGTAGCCAAGCTGGTGTATGGGCTGAGTCTCTTCTTACTCGGTGGAGCAGACAGACTTCGGCTCTGTTCACGCCTTTCGTCACGACTGGTTGAAGTACTGGTCGCCACAGCTGCCTAAAGTGCTCGCGAACGCTCTGTTTCTGTATCCGTTAAATATCGCCCCACGCTTGCACAACTCTTGAAAATGATGAGGATTCCTTGTCTAGGCTGCCAGCATGTTCGTTTCCCGCTACACACACCGACGTGCGACGGGATTCACTGGAATTGCACGGTGAAGCCTTCATGCTTGAGCCGCTTTAGTAGAACTAGGGATCGCTGACAGGTCTTTTCCACGGGTATACCCCGCTGCAAGAGGCGAAGAGCTGACTTTCAATCGCTGAATATTGCGACTTTTGGCCCTTCAAACGATGACAGTCAGCGCAACGCAGCTTCTATGGCAACATGCCCACTCCCCGTATAGATGAAACCAAAGGCGTCAACCTGGCAGCCTATGAAACGTTCAAACTGTCATAATGAAAAGCAAGCAGGTGCATACCGTCCGGGGTCAGTTCGAATGATTCACCTCCTACCAGTTCCGCGAGAGATCAAATGGACATTGAAACTCCCATCCGCTCCACAGTGATTTACCACAAATTAAGCTTCGCAGCACTAAGTATAAACGGTTTACGTTCCGGGCAGAAACAGATACCACTCCGCCGACTGCTTTGCCGAACTGACTTGCACTTCATTGCAGTACACGAGACGAAACTATAGGGAATGATGATGTGATTGAAAGAGCTTTGCGGCCTTACCTTTCTGATCACGAGGTAATTGTCACACATTCAGTTGTGCCTTTCAGGGGGTTGTCTCTTGCTTCTAAAAAAGGAATTACCGTACTCTGCCCTCACATATCGGGTAGATGTAGAAGGGCGGTTCAGATGCTGCGATTTCTTGCTGTGCGGTGTGCCGTGGCGACAAATCAATGTTTATGCGTTCAATGATAATGGCCAACGAGCCATTTTTCTAATAATTTCGATCAGTTTATTATTTGTGAGCGTGCTGTTGTATTCATGGGTGACTCTGATTGCATTGTGCTACTAAGCACGAGGTCGCGGGTTCGATTCCCGGCCGCGGCGGCCGCTTTTCTGATGGAGGCGAAAAGCGAAAACGCCCGTGTGTACGAGATTTCGGCGCACGTTAAAGATCCCCAGGTGGTCAAAATTAATCCGGAGCCTTCCACTACAGTGCGCCTCATCGCCTGCGTTGCGTCGCCGCGTTAAACCCTACAATGAATCAACTGTGATTGCGTCTGTGAACCATATGATTGCGCCCAACCTCTATCATCTAAGGATGGGAGCGCTTTGGTTTTGTTGGCTGTCATTTCGGTTTTTGGGCTAGTGGACGCTGGGCTACAAGGAAGAGCGGCCCATTTATTTGTTTTTATTTATTTATTTATTTATTTATTTATTTATTTATTTATTTATTTATTTATTTATTTATTTATTTATTTATTTATTTATTTATTTATTATTTATTTATTTATTTATTTATTTATTTATTTATTTTGTAAGGCGGGTTTATTGCCTTGACAGCGGAAGGAAGCCTTGACAGAAGTGGCAAACGGATCGGTGGCCCAGCCGGCAGAAGGTCTCGAGCCCTCCACGAGCTTCATGCCGATGACGATGCCGCTGCGGTGGCTCACCCTGTTGCCTCGTCGTCATCTGTACAATCCGGGTGGTCAATCCCCTTGAGCGGGCATACGCCAACCACAAGGACAATGCTGACTGTTGTTGGGGCCGCATAGCAAATCAGTTGTTCGTGAGTTCTCGCATGGTGGCTGCGCGCCACTTGCTCGTCTTTCGCACTACAATTTATTTATTTATTTATTTATGTACAAACTGCAGACCTTTCGTAAGTCCAAGCAGGCTTGTTTCTATACACATTTTCAAGGGCATTTACATGCTGGCCTTCACAGGATTTACATTTCAATTGCGCTCCTTTCCGACCGTCCTGCATATGAAGTCAAACCCAACCCATTTCTTTCTCGGACCACTGTCTTGTCATTGTGAGACTGGGCGGAGGTGGTCGCAGTACTTTGAAACCGCAATGGGCTCTCTGGAAGCTTACTTCGTCTGAATTAAGGGGCGAGGGCTTTTGGGGCCGTGTGCGGGAAACATTTCAAGCATGCCTTTCCTTGCACTTCCCTTTATTTTTATCGTGGGAGCCGTGCAAGCAGGAAGTTTGGGGCGTAGAAATTTGTTGCGGTTGGATTAATGCTCTCTTCAAGCAAACCATTGCTTAAAAGCCTGTGTAACTTCTACGAAATTAAGAGCGAAGTGTCTGGCACTTGTCTGGGAGACTTTGCTACTGTAAAATGTCAGCTTGAGAAGTTTGATGCGCACCGATATCGGGTTGCACGTGTTCGGTCCCGGAACAATGGTGCCATGCACTGCGGGAATCCGACACGCCAGGAAATACTTGACGAGCTTTACCACGCTTATCCTGGACATAAATTCAAATGGTGTTGTTTTAACTAGCATGGAAGTGATTATATCTGGATTCCAAATTATTATAAGGAACTATTCAGCGATGCTTCTGAACCTATTGATAGTGACTTTTTGGGATATTTTGCCTCACTAGTGGAGCCATTGACAGATGGCGACAGTTTCATTGTTAGTGGCCCAATTAGGCTAGAAGAGATAGAGGCCACAGTCCTTCAGCTTCCGGTCTCCAAAATGCCTGTCCCCGATGGACGGCCAGGAGGTTTTTTATAAGGCTTTTGGGTCTATTTTATGTCCAGTTCTTTTTCTAATTTTTGACTGCTGTACGGATGCAAATTCTATTCCGCCTTCACTCACGCAAAGCCATCCAGTAGTAATTCACAAAAGTAAAGACCGTGAAAAATAGCGATCTATGAATAGCTACAGGCAAATCACTGACAAATGCTGACTACAAAATATTCGCGAAGATATTATCTAAGCGTCTGCAGTTTGCCTTGCCCATACTCATTGGCCAGCATCAACAAGCGTGTGAACAGCGCGACCGATCAATACAGCCCAATTTACACATTGGACAAACAGCCCTTAAGATCCCAATGAGCAGTTGGCTTTACTGCAAATAGATCTTTCAAAAGCGTTTGAACGTGTTTCCCAGTCATTTTTGTAAAGTATTACGGTGGGCCAACGTTTGTTCGGCCGTTTCCAAGGGAGTGCGCCTCTGTTATAGCAACTGCTCTACCCGCCTAATTGTTAATAGTCACTTTTCGAAGCCTGTACCAACACATCCGTCAGTAAAGCAAGGTTGCCCGCTATCGCCTTTACTTTTTTCACTTTACTTATAGCCTTATGTAGCAGTGTGCTCCAATGAAGTAGCATTCGGGGTTTTATTATTCCCGGGACCGAACTCAAACTATACTTGTGTATGCCGACAACTTGATCTTTTTCCGTAGTGATAAACAAAGTATCGATAAGGTTATTTCTATGACAAACGAATTCGGGTTAGCTTCTGGTGCTGAAGTGAACCTTTTGAAGAGCTCTGGACTTTGGTTCAACTTATGGGCACTAACACCAACAGAGCATGCCGGCACCCAATGGTCCTGTGTACCGCCTAAATAGACTCCTACCGACACAGCATTCACTATTCGCGGGGGTGCACTGGGGCTCTTCGTAGTCATTCTCAGCGTTTCGTTCCGAATAACCTGCCGATTTTTAAAGACGATAGTCTTTCTTGGGCTACTTAAACCCAGAAATTTTGGTCTGTCTGTATGTCTGTCTGTCCGTCTGTCTGTCTGTGACTCGATTCAGCCACCCGGCCAAAGCAAAAAAATGCCTGCGCAATAGTCTTATATAGTCACATCAAAATCTACCCGTCTATGTCCGGTGTAATGTTCATACTTGTCAACATTGCTGAAGAAGAACAAGACATTACGCAAATATGAGACAACAAATCAATACAGAAGTGATATTTGCAGTGTTACTTTATAAAAAAAATTAAACATGCTTGACTTTTGCGAAATTAAATACTTCATCAACTGCAGAAAAAGAATTCACTCCGCCGTCGCCTGCTGTCGCCCGCGCCACTATAGCTTCTGGCGCCATTTTAAGAAATCAACCGGCAACGTTTACGCAAGGTTCCACTAGATAGGTTCCACGATAGCTTGCAGATAGCTTGCAACGCACGTGGAGTAGGGAAACGCGGTTCTATAAACGTTGACGTAGGGCGCCTCGATTAACACGCGTCTTCGCCGTACGGCAGCGTTCGCATCGAGACACCCAATTTGGAGCAGTGGAACGCGGGAAATTTAAAATGATTTAAGCAAACCTTTGAGGTCTTTACCTTGGGAGGAGCGCGACGCAAGAGGAACAACATGAGAGCTGAGCGGGAAAGCGAAGGGAGGCATTTACTTCGCAAAAGCCGATAAAGACTATCGTCTTTTGACGGCATTTGCAACGAAAGGAGCAGATACGCGGGCATTTTTTGGGAGGGCCCAGGCATGTTACATGTTCTTAGAATCAAAATTGGCCTAATGAAGACAAATTCTTCATTGCACTCGGAGTCACATACAGCAGTTCCATCGGGTTTTCGCAACATTTGTGTGCTCGTCTACCATGGAGCCAATGGGGTGTGACAACCTTTTTAGACACTACGCGCTGGCGGTCTGGCCCTACCGATCTTTTTGTCAAGCGAAAAGTTTCGCGGGTCTTTATTTCAGGACTCAACTCACCCTATCATTCCCGCTTTTTTGCACGCTAACCTCGCTGATGTTTTGCCTGATCTTGTTTCATCATCATTTTCGCCCAGACCTTGTACGGGGGTGTTTGTGCATGAAGTGTACACTTCAATACGGTTTTGCTACTTTGTTTTCCCCAGATTGCATGTTCACTCTGTCTCGTGTTTAACTGTACAGAGACATAATTTTTATGCTTTCCCTAACACCACGGTATAGAACTGTTTATTGTAACTTGTCTGGACAAGATGTGCTCTTACGTGTCCGTGAAATGCCGTTTTCTCCCTCAAGAAAAACGTTCTTCTTCAAACTGTACACTGACACTTTCCCTGTTAAGACGTGGCTGCACAACAAGAACATTTTTGTGCCTTGGTAAACGTCGCCTGTGTGATGTACCGCAAACGTTTGAGCACTGCTTCTTAAAATTGTAAGGATGCCATACTCTTTTGGGATATCCTCAAAAGAACTCTTAAGACGGACTTGGAATTGACTCCACAGTGTGTAAGGTATCTCCTATCACCCGCAGACGCTGATGTGCTATATGATTGGGTTTTTTTCCTTATCGCTCTGCATAGTTTATAGAAAACACGAAGGCTGGATAAACACGCCGAGCCGATGGTTTCTTCAAGAACACACTTCCGCCAAACGATCATAATTCTTAAAGATGTCTACGACCAATATGATTCTCGCCCTGACTGGTATCCCCTGCTTTATAGCTGTTCACTGTTTCCCACGGTTGGAACGAAATGTACATAATTGTTCGTTGTGTTTAGTTTTTTTTTTTAACTTGTATTCAATCCAATTACGTGTGTACATAGTTGTAAATATGTGCTGTAAATACCCTTTCCTACATTGACCTGAGCGCAATAAATTCCATGTGGAAAACAAACAAAAATGCCGCTGTAGTGTAGAGGTTCTGTCGTAGATTCCTGTTACTGAGGTAGGCGGTTCGAGCCCGTATCTACGCTGCTTTATTTTTCACCATCTTTTGTTTTAATATATAATTTTAGTGGCTTAGGTTAGTTGTGGGCATTTTAAATAATTTTTTGTGTTCTTTAGGTTATGTTAGGCTAGTTTACGTTACGTTACGTTACGCTACGTTAAGTTACGTTAATGGAGGGCGAAGTAGTGCCCGACGCGGCATTCTGGCATCAGAACTCCGGTGGACGTCGCTTTAGCGGAGTGCTTATAGTACCGTCGGATGGCCCTCTAGACACAGCCTAACTTCTTACTGTGAATTTTCCGGTAACGGGCAAGTCCGCTTGAAGAAATAACGCATTGAGAAATGCTATAGAGTAGTTCCATCAATTAAGTAGTCAGCGCGCTACGTGCGAATTTAACGTGGGAGAGTGAATTTGTGTGTCGATGCGCACTGAAACCTTTCAAGCGGCGGGAGCGCGTTAGTCACTACGCCCTGAGAAATAGATTCATTGTATTGTTATTAAAACCTTTAAACACATCTTAACGAACATGTCGTCAAATCATTCAATGACGCAATATCGCCAAATCGTTTTCACTAGCCAGCATCCGACACCAGGCGGTTATAATAGCTCCAGGTGATTTCCTTGCGAATGGCCTGATTAGTTCAAACATTTGCACTTTTAAGAGTTTGTTTAATATCTTTTCAAAAGAAAAAGTACTAAACTTTAGAAAATTAGCATCCTCGTACAATTCGCAGCTTCTTTGATATTTACATTATCCTGAAGCATCATCTCTGTCGCTGAGGCTACGTATTAGCTTCGGAAACCAATGCGCATGTGTTCCCCGAGCTCAATCGGCAACGCAGTGCCTTTGTTAGTCAGCAAGCCTGCGCATTTTCCTCCCAGGCCTCGGAGAAAATAGTTTCCCTCCCCTCGTCACATTTCAAGACGTCGCTCAGTATTACCGCTTCTCAAGATACTTGAAAACCGCTTCTCAAGATACTCAAGATAATTGTCCCAAACACTTGAAAAAAAAGGGAGAGACTCCAAGTGACAAAATTACCACCAGCTGATACCTTCGTCGAAAACCGTTTTGTGTTTGGTGGTCACAACGCTGCCCCAGCAGCATTTTACACCGCCAGCGGCCAATGCCGCGTTTTGTTATAGGCCGTGTCTAGAGTGCCGTCCGACGGTATTATAAGCACTCCACTATATCGACGTCCACCGGCGTTTTGTGACAAAATTGCCGCGTCTGGCACTACATCGCTCTAGATAACGTAAAGCTAGGTAACCTAACCTAAAGATAACGTAAGATAACTTAACGCACACAAAGAAATCATTTAAAACACCAAAACTAACCCAATGCATAAAAATTACAGTCCAATTTATAGGCGAAAGGAAACTACCGAGGCAAGAGCCGGTATCCACCGCCCTTGAGATCAAGAAGCTAAAACAGATCCTCTACTCTACAACGACAGACGCTTTGGCTAGTGCTAGCCCAATTTTAATTATGCGAATGTCGTCGGACGGCACACTAGACACTGCGTTTTGATAACAGGTCAATTATAAGCAGATCACGAGGAATCGTCACCCCTAGCTTTGAGATGACATATGACCTCGCGGAGAAACTGGCTAATGGCCTTGATAAGGTTAATTGATACGCGGAGGGATGTTCTGGCATAAATGGTTCATTCATATCAGAAGTGACCAACTTCCGCTGCAGCGTGACCATTCACTGTGAGAGGCCGTTAATCCCACCACGGTATCAGCTACGAGATGACACGGGTAACTTGGTGAGCATTAACCAAAAAAGTTACAAATTAATCATCTGCACCAGAAGGCACTCTTTTATACCGCAGTGTCCCTATGCACCCGAAACTAAGCTATGTCGACCCCAGACCTCCATGAAAGCTTCGACCCCATCCCAATATCTACTTTGGTTCTGGCAAGACATGCTCCCTCAAAGGGGATTATTCGAGCTAGAAATGAGTAATCCGCAGATGAAAGCAAAATTAATGTAACATACAGCCAGACAACATGTTAGAACTTACCTTCGATCACGATAACGTCATTGGCGGTGAGAAGACGTTGTCACCGCTGGGAGACCAATCGCCACTGGACGATGACTAACACACAGTGGACTTTAGAAAGCAGCCGCTTCCATTCATTTTACGCTACCCAACCTCACACCGGAAAAGCTGTCGGGGGAAAATATTAAACCCCTTCGTAAATCATTTTGTTCACACTAAAATTCCCGGCAGTCCATAGTGTTTGCCAGTAAACTTCGCGCGTTTAATTGTGAACATGGTGGTAAATTCTGTTTCGATGAAATTAAGCTAACAAGAACTAATAACATCATAGTTCAAAATTTTGTTGCCAGTTTAGGCGCAAACTCCCTTTTATTTCTGCAGAGTTCTTGCATATAGCTGAACTGATGTATATTTAATCGATACCAACTATACCTACGAGTTAACCGAAACTCCAGGCCTAGCAGGAGGAAAAAATCACCAAGTTACGAAATTCTTTAATGCGAAATTTGAGAGCAGCTGTTTAGGTATTTCGGTTTTTACGATATATTGAGGAATAATAATAATAATATTAATAATAGAATAATAATAATAATAATATTAATAATAGAATAATAATAATAATAATAAAGAATTTGATAGGATCCGCTAAGCGGTGTGTTCAAGCACTGCTTCGGCGGTGTGCACTCCCGCAGATTCCGGCCTCGGCATCGCTGAATATCTGCTCGGGGAGCTGGTTTAGCAGCAGCGGCCGGCGAAGCACTTCAACCGGTTGCGTCCCTCATTGTTCAAAAGTAACCGGGTGAGAGGGTTCAATATTACGATTAACAGAATGGTGCGAGTGGCGTGGCTTGCGTGGACAGCGTGTGGTGCAGCCTATCCTAAATTAAACAGTGTGTGGCGTGGCCACCGCCTTTCCGCTCACGTGAGTACCTAGAGCCTTTTCGCGCGGAGCGCAAGGCATACATCCCTCACCGCATGCATGGTACACTCACGAGGCGACAGTCAGTCCTTCGACAAATACAGACTACCACATTACCCACCGAACTTCTGACACATCCCTTCCGAAATTTTGCCGGCACCGCCACTTGCTCCTTCTGCGGAGCTTACCCAACGCCTTACACCCATTATGGGCGTGTGACCAGCACCCAATGTTGTCCCGCGTCTCCAACCAAACTCTGTTATCTTGGGAGGCGATGTTGGCTGGCCTCAGAACGGCGACGCCAGTGCCTGCTGACAGCCATGGTGGAGGACGTCTTGGCCCTTGCTTCCAGAGAAGGTGCCCTGGACTAAGGGGGCTTGAAAAAATGAAGTTTATTTTCCTTCCTTTGGTTATTGGGACATTGCGAGGCGGAACGCGTCGTTAATGCGCGGGCGCGTTTCAATGTAGTCGCTGCAGACAGACCTGGCGCTCTTTTAAATCAACTGTGTTGGCTGAGTATGGACAACGCATCTCGGGATCTCCATGCCTCTAGATTCGAGGACAGGGCACTCTTTTTTTTTATCCAGTGCTCGCGTCCACGCTACAGCCTCAACGGCCTGATGTTCCAAAACTTCCCAAGCCTGGGCCGAGATTTACTTGCCGGCAGAGGACAAGACCGCAACCAGGACAAGATGCGCCTATATGAAGACATTCCCAACAGCTTGGACAAAAGTCCCCACACTACATGATTCTTTCCTTAGTAAGTACACGACGCTCCAAGAAGACACTCATCCCTTCCTATTCCAGACAGACTCAACTCCAAACAGACCGTACTGCCGAGTGTGCGGCTCCGCACCCACACCCGCTCTTGTTTATCAGAGAGCGCGAACACGGACATGCGTAGTGTAAATAGGTATTTACTCTCCGTCTCGTGCGCCTCTTGCGCTAACGCTGACACAGAAAAGTGCGCAGCCAGCAACAAATCGCCGCCAGTATGCGTTACTAGGTGCTTGCATCGTGCTCCGTGACTCTGTGCTTCCAAAAATCCAGTGAGGAACTAGCGAGAACAGAGTAACGTAAATTTGAAGACCTACCAATTTACAAAAACTGCTAAAACGCTTTTACCGAATACATCTTTTGAAGCCACAACAAAAGAATCCGCATGAATGCTCCTAATTGTATTTAGCTTCCATCAGAACTGCGACAACAACGGCGTTGTGTTGTCCCGCCCGTAAGGTGCTGCAAAGTTGCAGAACGCTTAGCCACTTCAGAGGGACGTTGATGCCAGTCCGGTTCACGCCAATAGGCAGTGCTCCACATGTCCGTAGTTAGCAAGCAAGGTGAATGTAAACCCCGCAGAATGCGCCTCAGCAGCGCTTTTGTGGCTGATGTTGTTCCCATTCTATAGCACCCAAACGTTGATGTATTGAAAAGAAGAGGTTGAATTGCGTTAAAAATACAGGAACGAGGGCCTGTCAGTCTGTTGCACCACATTGATATAATTTCGCGTCGCAATATTTAACGGGGCGTAAAATATTTATTTACTCCACGTGACCGCAGTATCACGGGGGCTGACATTGGGATGATAACTGTGCATGACGTGTTAGTTCCGTGCGCCTTTTGTTAACGGAGCCGTGTTGCCGCGAAGTAGTCTCAATACAAAAGGAGACACAAACGATCGCGAAGACACCGCTCTTTCAGTGTCCCCCAACAAGAGTCATAAGCAAAGAAACTAAGACATCATCAGGGTTCATTCTACTCACTAGAAGCCATTGGCCACTGACAAAGGTGTCCAAGAAGAGTCACAGTTTTCTTGGCCAACGTTAGCATTCTTACCTTATATGGAACCATGCCGAAGGACTACAACGTGAGTGCACTATTCCACACGTTCTCGCCCAACTTCAGTAGCAGTATAATCAATGCATTACTGAGTACTCATGGCCGTAAGCACACGAACAAGAGAGAGAGAGAGAGCATTTGATTCGCAAGCTGCAGTTCTTTGGTAAAATGACATTCATGAATAGACTTTTGGGAAAGAATAAGTACGTTCATTACAGTAGATTTCGTATTATTTCTGGTTGATGATAGACAGAGGAGTTCGTGACACTTTACGTGATCGAAGCAGACTAGCATCTGACCATGGGCCCTTCTCAAGCTTTCCATCTGGCCTCACACATCGTAACCTAGGAGCACTGACCGGCGCTTCTGCGTGCAGGCTGCTTGGAAGCCTGTAGATGTGACGCTCACATAACTACGCACTCAAGTCATCAAAATAGTGAAAGATAAGTTCGCTCTCGGGAATAAATAGATCAGTTCATAATCGCGTAGACGTCTACTCTAGACTTCAGCTGGTTGTCATAACAATCCCGGCCATAGGGTCAATCGCGAGCCTTCCTGTACCAGTGCTCTCAAGAAAGAAAAGCCCGTTCCGTAAAACCGCTGACGAATTTTATTTGCCGCTAGAAGCAGCGTGAAGAGAATTTTAAGCACCTTTCGTGCGCTTCCTGTAGGCCTGCGCATAAAAGCGCAGAAACATGCAAAAGTAGAAAGCCGCCTGACTCATGATGACCAGCACGTGCGCCAACGGGTAGCCGCAGTCTACGAACACAGGTACGAGGGAATGCACTAGAATGAAGACAAACTGGGCTATCTGCAGCTGAGTCAAGTATCGCTTCCACCAGAGGTAGCGCTGGAAGCGAGGTCCCAGCAGCGTCCCAAAGTAGTAGGTGTACATCAACACGTGCACGAAGGTATTCAGTAGAACGATGAGCAGGGCCTGGCCGTCGGGACCATAGGTCATACCAAACCAGCCGGTGAAGACGACCATAACGTGGTGGCCCACGTGCAACGCAGACACGTGAGACTCCTTCTTGCGGAGGATGAAGAACAGCGTGTCCAGGAAGTCGATGACGCGCACAACAAAGTACCACCAGAGCAGCTCCGCGAGTTCGACGCTTCTAGGAGAGCTGCTCAAGTCCAGGCCCTGGCAGATGAAGCTCGCTCCGCCACCAAAGTGTGAGCGCGACCCAATGGCGAACATAAAGTACACGTTGGCCACAACCATGGCCGCGTTGTGAAGCATGATCAGCGGTATAAGGCGTCTGACCGGACCCCGACCTTTCATGAACCTGGGTCCGACTACCTTGACGGCGTAGATGTAGCCGAACGTGACGGTCATGATGAACGGTACGTTGCCAGCGAGCTTCCAGTCCAAAGTTCGCGGGTCCCGCGGTGGGAGAAATTGGCCCAGCTCGTACAGGAGGTTCGTCATGCTGCTGGTTCGTTCTTCGGGCCGGGCAATGGCCTATGGTCATCTAAGTGAACAGACGTGGCTTGAAGATATCAGGGCTGCTCTACGCCGGTTCGTTGCGTGGCTTTACCTCTTGCCTTCTTTTCGTACGCTAGTGCGGGCGTGCAATCCGCCTAGTTAACGCACCTTGATCCGCTGAGTCGCTTCTGCATCTGGGTGAGCCGTTGATTAGTTTCTCTTGGGCATCGGCGACGCCCCCGCGGGGCTGCAGGTGTCAGCACGGCGTGGGCGCAATCATGATCCATTGGACGGGACCATGTGGGTGCTGTTCAGCGAGCCGCACAGGCCCTGAAGCTAGCAGGTCTATTCACAGAGCACCACGTCCCCGCGGGGTGCGGCCATGTCTACGGTGCTGCCAGCTGACGCCGCTCACGAGCGGGAGCTGCGTTCTACTGGTGGCGATAGTGATGCCATGGATGTTTCTTGGCTCGTACCTACAAGCGTGGATTGACCGGGGACGCATGCTGCCATAGTGTTCTGCTCCTCTTCGTTTCAATTTTCTTAAACTTGGCCCAATTGTCGTAGTACGTGAGAACGCGAAATTAATTACAAAAATTAGTTCAGCTAAAAGGTGTTATAAAAATATTTCCATTTGGAATGTGAGGCAATAAACACAAATAGGGTAACTGACAAAGGCATCGCTGATGAAGTGGGACATACTCCCAACGCGTAAGGGGCAACTCTTTTCTTTCTCTTTCTGCCTATTTTTCACAATTGTTCCTCCGACGACAGAGACAGAGCTTAACTTTATTTTCCCCGACGTAGACAACTTGGGACCCCTCTGACGCGTTAGACAGCCAGGCGTCAGTGATAGAGAGCTTTAAGAGGCACTCACCTGTTAATATTCCTATGGGACTTCCTACTTTATGACCCACGGGCTCAAAAAGCACCGTGCACCGATACCAAAGTTTTTCAGATCCATGAAAATGCTCCAAACGGCCTAGTTTGCTTATTTCTCAAGTATGGCACTTCTGTACTGACATAAAAAAAATAAAACTCTCGCATGGAAGACCGCTAGCGCCATCTAATGAACAGTAGATAAACTAAAATGCATTTGTTGTTTTTTTTATTTCAGTAAAGATGTGCAATTACTGCGTTTTAATGCGAGAAGTATTGTTAACAAAGTAGAAAAGATAGAAGAGTTGTTGTTGCCGTACTCCCCTGATATGGTCGTTATAACAGAAACGTGTCTAAATTCTAACATACATGATTCCGAAGTAATTCCTCTGTCTTATACCCTGTTTCGAACGGATCGTTACAGTCGCGGAGGGGGCGTAGCCATTGCAATAAAAAGAGGACTAACACCGTGAGTCGGCCTAGTTGGAATCTATCCATGGCTTTACCGATGCGCAAACAAACGAGGACGAAGAAAGAACCAACACGGACAAGCGCACTCTAACAACTGAAATTTTATTGAAGAACACGAAAGACCTATATACCTACAAACCTGCGCACCATCATCCCAAAATAGTTTTCACATCACGCATAGCACACGCATCAATCACATGTCGGAATCAGACATTACAAGATAGCATCTCTATTTCTTTGTCCAATAAGGCCACAGAAGGGTGACTAACACACTTGGTTTTATGCTTTGATATGTGAAATGCTTCAACAATCTCTCTGGAAGTTTGATTGTGATGAGTAAACAAAACCACTGTTTTATCGAACAAGGGTGTGCAACCACATTCTTTACAATGTGTGGCCAAGTGCGTGAAAGGCCTTCCTTTCAAGCTCGACGCATGTTCCATTAATCTTATATTAAGGCACCTTCCAGTTTGACCTATATACACGCGCTCACATTTATTCAATGGTATCTGGTAGACAACATTCTTAGTACAATCAACAAACGGACGCTTGTGGGCGATAGTGCAGACTTTCATTACTTCATTCTTACCCTCAAATTTTCTTTTTACCCAGGACACACACTACTGACTTTGTTTTTAGCTGAGAACACAACTTTCACTTCAAAGTTCTGGGCCACCTTCTTTAGTCGGTGGGAAAGACCATGTACATAAGGGATTACCGAAATTTTAGGGCGGTCTTCTGCTTGTTCTCCTTCTGCCACTACTTGTGTGTTATGCCTAAGCGTTTTTAGTACCCTTTCACCAGATGCTCTCAAAACACTTAGCGGGTATCCAGCCTCCTGCAATCTCGATACCTGTAATCTGAAGGCCTGTTCTACCGAATGACAGCACGATTTAGCAAGGCTGCTCTGAAGCATGCAACAACAATGCCATTTTTTACTAGTCTAGAATGATCCGAGGCGTAATTCAAAAGAGGCTTCCTGGCTCTTGGCGAATAAGACCAACACACATGATTGGGCTCGAATTTCACAAGAACATCAAGATACTGCAACCGATCTTCACTAGGTATTTCTGACGTGAATTTTAGCCCTTTTCCTCTGGAAACAAACGCCTCCATTACCCGATCCCGAAAGGCATCTATGTCAGAATCTGAGCCCAGAACTAAGTAGTCGTCTACATATCTGAACACCTTCGTCACTAGAGGTCGCGGGTTCGATTCCCGGCCGCGGCGGCCGCTTTTCTGATGGAGGCTAAAAGCAAAAACGCCCGTGTGTACGAGATTTCGGCGCACGATAAAGATCCCCAGGTGGTCAAAATTAATCCGGAGCCCTCCACTACGGCGCGCCTCATCGCCTGCGTTGCGTCGGCGCGTTAAACCCCACAATCAATCAAATCAACCTTCGTCACTACGCCGTCCAAGTGTCTGGACAGTGCCCTGTCAACACTACTTAGAAAGATTTTGCTGAGGACTGGAGCAACCTTTGAGCCTATACACACACCTGCTGTTTGCAAGAATGTCTTGTCTCCGAAACCAACTAAAGAGGACTAACATTTTTCGCCCACGAAGGCATTCCTAAACATGAAAGTACGTGGTGAACAATTAAGGCTAATGATGCTTCTATTCTGGTAGGTGGAATTTATCGAAAACCAAACGCCCCTGAAAGTCACCTTATGCAAATGCACGATTTCCTTCACCAAAATACGAACGACCGCACCAAAGTTGTCATTCTAGGTGATTTCAACTTGGGTGACATTGATTGGGACCAGCTTACAACTGGTAGCCACGAAGTAAGTAGCTGTGAGGGGCTTTATAGTTTCTCGTTGTCAGAGTTAGTAAAAGAGCCCACGCACATACAAGGAAAGTGTCCATTCAGTACTTGATCTTGCGTTTGTATCGCGTCATTTAACTCCTGAACTCAGTGTATAAGATGGTATTTCTGATCACCAAATGCTTTTACTAACATTTGGTAACCAAAATCAGAATGCCAACCACACGAAAAATTCATCGAAGGATCCAGTCAAGAAATACAACCGAGCAAGCGACGAAAGCGTTATCAATTATTTAGAAATAGCGTTCGAGGAATTTTGATCTTAGCCCGGTGCCAGACTTAATCATTTAGGGTTAAAGTTCAAAAACGCAATAGAGTTTTGCAAAGCTAACTTCATTCCTACTAAATGGAAGAGCACAGAACGGAAAATGCCCTGGATTACACGTAATGTCATTCACATTAAAAGAAAGTTACAAAGAATGCGAAAGAAAATAATTATTCCTCAGAAAAAGGCCAACTCACTCGTAGATTAAAAGGAGAAATAAAATATGTAAGAGAAAATTTCTTTTCAAGCACATTGACAAGTTTTATGATAAATCAGCCACGAAAGTTTTGGCGATATTTATCCAAACCAGTTGTCCCTATCACAACACTGGAAGTTGCAGGGGTCGTTATAAACGACGCAAAATCCATCTCAAACTGTTCCAATCAGTACTTCCAATCTGTATTTACACGTGCCCCTACCGTAGCAGCACCAGCGACAGCGTCCTCTTCTTTAATGCCGGGTATAGAGGTAACAGAGCCAGGCGTTCTTAACTTGCTCTTTCAGATTGACATCAAGAAAAGTGCAGGCCCTGATAACGTGTCTAATGTTTTCCTTAAACGATATGCCAAACAACTGGTGCCGTTCTTGCATGTGATCTTTACGACGTCCCTCAGGACAGCCACCCTGCCCGACGAGTGGCTTTGCATAAAAATCACTCCGATACATAAAGGCGGCAACAAACTGAAGCCACAAATGTACTGGCCAATTTGATGGAGGAAATTTATGGAACACATTCTAAATAAAGCAATAATAAATTATTTGGAAGAAAATAACCTGAATTATTCAAAACAACACGTCTTTCGCAAAGGTTGGTCCACGGTGACTCAGCTTCTAGAAATAACTCATTATTTTGCTTCCGCAATAGATGCCAAACTGCAAGTTGATGCAATATTTATTGATTTTGCAAAAGCCTTTGACCGCGTCCCGCACAACAAATTAACTGAAAAGCTCAAGTCTATTGGCATAAATTCTGAAATATTATAGTGGGTAGCAGCAATTTATCAAATAGCACTCAGTACGTATCTTTAAACAAATAGGAATCTGACCGTCTTAATGTTTTTCAGGTGTCCCGCAAGGTTCCGTACTGGGCCCTTTACTTTTTCTCGTATATGTTAATGATGTTGCTGATCGCGTTGAAGATGGAGTTAGCAATGAGCATGCGACTCTTTGCCGATGACTGTGTTGTTTACACTAGTGTGCATGATGTTGCAGACCAAGTGAGGCTAAATTCTTCCCTCCGTAATATAGCCCGTTGGTGCGACACCTGGGATTTGAAAATTAACACTAGCAAAACAAACTGAATGAGCATAACTCAGAAGAGACCACCTCTCCAATTTAACTACACGTTCAATGGCTCCCAAGTGTCCCGAACAAATTCCATAAAATATATAGGCATAACAATCACGCATTCATTTCAATGGGATGTTCACACTGAAAACACCTGCACCAAGGCCTTCAGACAATTGTGCTTCATTCGTAGAAAACTGTCGGCAGCCCCACCTCATGTCAAATTAACGGCTTACAAGACTCTTGTGAGACCCATCCTCGAGTATGGCAGTATAGTTTGGAACCCGCATCAACAATATCTTGTACACAAATTAGAAAAAAATTCTAAGCAAGGCACTTCGTTTTATCTACTCTAAATATTCTAGACACGACATTGTAACTTCGTTGCGCACGCTAGCGCCCATTCCAACCTTACAGAAGGATGGCAAGTTGGGCTAGTTGGTTCATAGTGGCCATAACGAAATGCATGATAGGAAGCCACGTGGATTGAGTATATATATGTGTGTGTTTTTTCTAATAAATCCAGTTGCGAGTCAGCGCCGTGTCGTCGTTAATTCTTCTTTTGTCCCGTCCTTTTTTGCGCTGCATTTCGTTATGGTCATTCCAGCCTTGTCGTCACGTCGTAGTGTTGCCGCTGTGAAGTTCATGTATGTTTTGTATCGGGAAGCTATAAACATAAACAAAAGTGATTACCTTAAACCTCCTCACCGACACTCAACAAGGACGAATCAGGACAAACCTTTCAGACCATTTAGCAGCCGTACAAATACATTCAAGTATTCTTTTTTTCCGTTGGCCATTGAAACTTGGAATGGATTACCGTCCAATGTTATCAACGCCACATCGGTTGATAGCTTTGCTAGGAACGCGGAATTGTGGTTCACTTCGTCTTTGGGACACTAAAGGCGTTCGGCCAATAAATTTTTTTCATCTTGATTTTGTACCAAACCTGAACAAAATTACATTGCAAGTGAGTTGTTATCTCTTCTTTGCGCATGTTAGAGTTTACTCTTTTCCGCCTTATTTTACCCTATCCCGTATTGCATCTGTTTGCAAGTGTTTTACTGCATTTTTTTGTGTTAGAAGAGACTTATTTACCTACACCGTCTTTGCTGTCGGTTCACTTAATATTGTCTGTCAAATTAAAAATACAGCGGAGAGCGTTCTTGTGTTTTCTTTTCTTTTTATGTACTTTGGCAAAGGCGTGGTTGATTTTTGTGTCCTCTTTATCGTCCAGAGTTTGCTTTTTGTACATATGGGGTAATGTGCATTATCTGCCCACTTCCTGTATGAGCCTGACCAAGGCTTACAGTATTGATAAATAAAATAAATATTTCTAAAAAAGCATGAATTAGTTTGCATTCTTCCTTTCTGTTATTGATTGATTGTAGTGTTTAACGCGCCGACGCAACGCAGGCGATGAGGCGTGCCGTAGTGGAAGGCTCCGGAGTAATTTCGACCACCTTGGGATCTTTAACGTGCTCCGAAATCTCGTACACACGGGCGTTTGTGCTTTTCGGCGAACCTCCATCAGAAAAGCAGCATCTGCGGCCGGTAATAGAACCCGCGACCTTGTACTCAGCAGTGCAACGCCTTAGCAACTGAGCCACCGCGGCGGGTCTTCCTTTCTCTTAAGGCAGCGAGAAACTTGCAGTGTAACGCTGTTACCCTAACGGTGCCGCTGTAAGGCTAACATCCTTTGTATCAGTGTGTACGCCCGACCTCAGTGAGGGTACTCCTTGGCTCTTCATACCGCCTCAGGTGAATCTGCCAATAACGGTGACAGCTTCCGATTCCCCGATTCCCAGTTCTCACTGACATTCCGTGGACCAGACGACAGGAGTGGGGATCGAGGTAAAGAGAATTTATTATAACCCACATATCAGGGCGCAGCGACTAGTGGTAACAGCGCTGCCCTACCAAAAGAAAATTATGTAATCAGTTTTCATGTAACATGGTCATTCTACACACTGCACAAAAATGTTTGGGATGGCAACAAGCTACTACAAATCAATTCACACAAAATTCACCAGGCGTTCAAAGAAAGAGTTCATAAACTCTACTGAACTCAGTAAAGCACTAGAGAAACGCTTAGGATGTTGCTCCTGACCACTACAAAGTGCGTCGACCAACGCAAAAGGAAGGCTTCTTCTCCTAGAGCTGCCAACTCGTCTTCCAAATGACTCATGAGAATCGACCGGACACGCCAGAGCAGTGCGAACATTGCGCGTTGCGGCCGGGCTCGAAGGCATACAGTATTACGATTTCTCCACAAAACAAAAGCACCAGCACACATCAGAAAATTCACCAACACATCATTTGAACGAGTGTTCATGCCGGGTGTGAGTACGAACATCCTGTCTAATACAGTCCAAAACGTTGCCACTGCACGACAGTGAAAACAAGGCATTGTCTAATGTTTCAGTGTGGCCGCAGTGCGGACACCGTGCGGAACGCACAACGCCCGAATTCTCGCCAGACAGGTCACACGTCGGGAGAACTTCCCAGCCACGTAACCATCCGAAATCCCAAACATCAGCCGCAAGTGCCGCCGAAGTCAGCTGATGCCAACGTACACCGCGTGATCTGGTTGGTTGTGTAATTGGGTTATTGCCAATTTGTCGCACACTTCTCTTGCTGTACTTTCCGCGAAACTTAGGCTTGGCAAGGAAGACGGGAGGTTTCGCAATGTTTTCATAACATACGCATAAAATGGCGGCGGCTGCTCAGCAGAAGGCCCGGCGATGTGTACATCATAAAATAATGACCGGCAAGTTCCCAGAAAGTACTGTAGCAGCGCCCTCGCTGGCTACTCGTCTGAGTCTACAAGGTCGATCACTGCACGCACCGCCAGCACGCTACACATGGTTTAGTCTACAAGGCAGACTAAAACCACCCATTGACTTGGGAAGCCTCAGCAGCGCTTGTGACACTGTTTCTGTCTTGCCCGCCCAGAAGTACGATCCAAACTTCGTGGCGAACTGTCGGGATGAAATGGTGCGGCGGTTTTGCTACGCGTGCCTACATAAAAAAGCGCCGCCGAGACGGACGACTTAATTAAGTGGCTTCGCTCAGCGAGGGAAAGCCTGAACTTTGCTGCAACTGCAAGACGCTGCTCCGCAGTCTCGAGGAGGCGCTTCCCCGTACTAAGCGCCACTTCACCGAAGGAGTGGAAAACCGCACCGAGTACTCGAACACCCATCACCCATTCTACGTCGCCCGCCAGGCCAGACGCGAATGTGCCGAAACGCACCGCCATACTTTTTTTTCCTATTCAGTTGAGCTCCAGACAGCTCACCGTACTCATGAAATAGCCGCATAAACGCTTGGTAGATGTTCTCGTCCCGAATGAACAGGGACACGTCGTCCGCATACGCGGACACTTTAACTTGGCCTACGCCTGGAAACACAATGCCGCGGATGGCAGTGCTTTCATCAACACGGCGGAGCAGCAGGTCGAGACAAATGACAAAAAGCAAAGGAGACAAGGGGCAGCCCTGTCTTATCCCACGGGTGACCGAGAACGGACTACTTAAAAGCCCGTTGACAAGGATGTGTACTAATAATGCTCATCTTTATTCTGTTGTCCAGACCACAGGGTTATGTTCTGCTTTGAGCTACTGCTAAAAGGGCTCCACTCGGCGGCTTCTGTGGCGCAGAGCTAGAGAATTGGGTTTTGACGCTAACGCCCTCAGTTCGAGTCCTAGCTGGTATGTTGTTATTATTTTCTTGTTTGCTGTAACCTGTTCTCTTAAGTCGATTCTACGCATTGTTTACGTAAATGAGTGTGGATTGGTATCTTTTAGGTTGCTTTAGATGAAAAAAGATCAACTATACCGTGGTCTGGTCCAGGGAATAAGGCTGCACATTATCCTACGTTGATGATAATCATCATCCACTGTTCCACAGACTAGGCACTGCCTTCCGAGTTAGCTGGGACGTCATCCATAGAGTATCGTACTAATATATACTAGACAAAAATCTGGCGCCACTGTCTAGGGAAGCCGCGCTTCAGCGAGCGTTCCGTCATCTACCGAGCAGGCACGTACCACTTATCCATGGCCTGGCTCATAAACCGAAGCCGACACGAGCCACCTTCTATGGACCTGCCCTGCCCTTCAAACATCTCGCCTGGAACACCTCCGGGGCACAGGGCTCCATCCTGGGAGACCCCCTGATCTACAGCGGTGGATATGGGGCCCTCATTACCGGTATCTGCTGACGTTTCTGCGTGAAACGAATGTGATGTTGTACATACAACGGTTATGCCGTGCGGCAAACTCTCGCAAAAAAATGAACAGGCCGGAAAGTTGCCTCTGGCTGCAAAAAAAAAGCAACAATATTGCTGTAGGAGAATAATTGAATTTATTTTGTTATTATGAAATTGAAGCTCCAGAAAGATGCATTTGTCAGGGATTATTTAGAAGCTTCATGCAAGATGAACAAAAAAAGACGTTACCCTTTTTGGTTGGTTTTGGCTTCGAGACAGAAAAGAAGCCATGGGGCTAACCAAGCCAAGTAGACGAGGAACGTTGCAATGACGGCGCCCACGACAGCCCGTGACTGTAGTGCCAGATTTTCCTCTAGTATATATTAGTGTAAAACTCTATGACGCCAGCGTTTCTAACCCACAATTACAACATAACCACTCAACGGGATTGACAACTGACAACTGTCGCAGGACCTGATGCCGATTCAAATGAGGGTTCATTTGAACATAATCAACCGAAATTCTCGCTCAGATGGATTTGAAGGGGCGCTTAAAGCTGTTATTAGAGCATCAACCGTCATTAGGGCAGCTTACGGGCAATTCCCCAGTTTCCGTCGGCTGCCAAGTCAACATACCCATTCGAAGGAACACTCAACGGCCTTTAATGGGGAATTAATTCTCTCATCTTCGCAACTCATAAGAATTGATTAGGTGTCCCCAGAGTATTTTTGTAAAGGCAAATCTTAATTAGCTCGGCTGATCGCAATGTCGGTTAATCACCGGTCAAGCGGACTCTGAGCCTTGCAAGCTTATAATAAAAACCGCACTCTCGTTTCTTCGACATTCGTTTCTTCACACCTCAAGACGCAGTTTTTCAACAACCACAACACACCTAGAAGCTTTTAAAAAATCCTCAATAGCGCGGGTAAGCAATCGAACGCCCTACTACATCTACTACGGGCAAAACCACCTGAAGAGAATAGCCTACGAGCTGTGATGCAGGAAAAACTAATCGCGACTGAGACTTTATGGCCTGCGGAAAGGATTCGCTAAATTGGTAGACAACGAACAAACACGCTGACGCAGTACACACCGTAGTTTCACGCCCAGAACGTCCGAATGACTGGGAATGGTTGCGTGCCTGGCTACGCGCTACGTCTCTTCGTTCACGTCATTGTGTTGCCACAAGGACGGGCCACGTTAAAACAGCTTGTTTACGGCTTGCATATATTAGCAGCTAACCGGAGGTGGCGCAGAAGTAGCGTTTTCTAGGCGGCCGTACTTTGTTAACGTTGTTTCTCTTTGTTTATTTCTGCTTTTCACGGATGAATAAGCGCGGAAGGTAGGCGTACAATAAGTTGAGAAATATACATCCCGTTTATCAATGCCACCATACAAACCATTCTGCAAGCCTTTTTATTGAAGCACGTTTGTAGCTCGCGCGGTGCAAAATAACTTCCTCCAGTAGGAATCGCCTTGGGAAAGATTCACAATGCGGTTGTTTTTTTGTTTCTCTGTTTAAGCGAAGCATGCACTGGCTGACTGACGCCGTCGGTGCTGGCGTACGCCAGAACGCCTTGCGGCAAAGCCAATTTTATCCACGTGCTCTAATAACGATGATGGTGATGATGACGAAATGCCCTTGAAGTGTCTGCCACGTACCCTACCGGGAATATTGACCAGGGATAAGGTGCTCACTGTGCCCTGATGGAGAGAGAGAGAGAGAGAGAGAGAGAGAGAGAGAGAAACTCTTTATTAAAGAGGAAAATGCAGAGAGGTTTGCCGACATCAGTTCGCCGGCATGCTACTCTGCGGGAAAGGAGGAGAGGGAAAAAGGTAGTAGGTGTAGTGAAGAAAACGAGAAAGCGGACGAGGCTGCCCGCAGGGGCCTACAAATGAGAAAAAGAAAGAAGATTTTCTTCACGAAGCATGATGCCGCCACAATTGCGAAGGCACTAGCTTTTGCGGAAAGGAACCGTTTATGGTCCTTGCAGCAGCATCATTACGGTTTTTTATCTTCCATAGACCCATATGTCAGAATGCGGCTGCCAGAGCGTCTACCCCACCACTTGGAGACATTGCTGCATAGACTTCGTCTTAATGCAGCACTAACAAATTCCTATCTACATCGCATCGGCCAGGCATCAAGCCCATATTGCGATAATTGTGGTTCACTTGAAACTGTTGAACACATATTACTGGAATGCTCTGCCTATGCCGACACAAGGGGCCGTTTACAACATAAAATTGATTGCCTCCACCCTGGACCATCGACATTAAGATTGGTACTTGGACCATGGCCCTCTCCCTCCGCTCAGCGCAAAATCTTGACCGCGCTATTCGAATTCCTCCAGGACATTGGTGTGTCCACGAAATTGCAGTCGTTCCTTCATCTCAAGAACCTTTGAACTGAATACCTTGAAGAAGGATCATTTTTTTTTCTCTACTACTACTCTCCTGTTGGAGCTTGTATATGAAATTATACATTGGAGCACTCCTGGGGATTTCCCTCATCAGGCGTAGCTTTCGGTCGCCATTTGCCGCTGTCGAGTGCGCGCGCCAAGTGTCGCGCCATATCACGCCACATCGCATGTGCGGTCACTCGCTCTCGTTGGGCAGTTCACGTTTTAACGCGGCATGGGTTGGCAGAGCGTGGCTCACTCTGTGGAAGAGCGCGCAGACACCGAAGAACGTCAGCGTCCCCGATAATCGCAGAAGAATGTTCTACAATAGTGTCACTAGATAAGAGCACACAGTATCGGCCCTCTTTTAAGTGCGAATGCACTTCTTAAGCGACCCTGAACCTGCGTCCACCGGCGATGTCCGCATAGCATACCCACGAGGGGGATTGGCCAGGAATCTCCTCGTCTTCCTTGGCAACGGGGGGAGATGGGCGCGCGCTGCCTGGCCGCTGACATGGCACATACCCACGTGGGGGATTGGCCAGGAATCGGGCGTGAGAAGGGCTAATGCACCCGCTTAAAGGAGTACTGACACGAAATTTCAAAGCTGAGATCCGCTCTAGCAATCAAGTACAACGACAACACAAATAGGTGTCTGTGAATAAATGCATCTTTCTTTCTTTGTAGTTGTGTGTGTGTGTGTGATCTCTCTTTCGCGAACGTTACCGAACCGCGCAAATTCAACTCGTGCATTCGCACTTTCACATTCTTCCCCTCGGGGAAATGCGGGGAATTTTTTCTGGTATTGTTACGTGCCGCCGCCGTGATCATTGGTCAGTTCGCACCACGTGACATTTGTTTACACTGCGACTGTTCATGAGCACCGCCATTTTGTTGCTTACGCGTTTGCTGTCGGTCAACTGTGGTATTCTCAGCTTATCAGCCCTGCTCTGCGGCTGCGCACGACTGCCGTCGTTCCGAAGATAACGCGCTTCGCAGCATTTCAGCTGCAGAAGTGTGTCCGAAGAAGAAGTGTTGCTTTGTCTTCGGCAGTGACAAATGACCTCGTCAAAATGAGCGGTGAGGCCGCACAAGCGACAATCTGGCAACACTGATAAACACCAAAATGGCTGTCGTTGCTCACTTGCGCGCCTCAGTGACGGTACTCTGTAGCTCATCTAGTGACACTAGTCTACAGTAAAGTACACCGAACATTTGCGTTCCGGAAAAGCTCAGCAAAATGGGGGGATTTTGTTTCGTCGGTCGATGGTTTCGCGCTTTTGTTTCGGTCATTAAGTGTTTTCCATTTCTATTTGCGGTCATTGCGTTTAAATTTCTGTCATTTTCGTTTCCACTGAGGTCAAACTTCACGTGTGCACCCCCGTTTTCGGATGGAAGGGGTTATATTTTTTTTTATGATACCGTATACTATGCGACAAGGTGCTGCAAAAACATTTTGAAAAGCCAGCCGGCAGCCCCTAATTGCAGTACAAAGGGGAATAATTATTAATTTAAAGGGTATTAATCCAATTACAACGTGGGGTGGGGGTGCTCTGATAATTTCTGCCGGTAGTTTCTCTATTTCGGCGACCTACACACGCGAAGTCGGGAAGACGCGCAAGTTTAGTTTAAAGGCTGCAGCATTTCAATGTGGACTGAACAGAGGTACCCGCCCGTCTGTTTGCATCGCTTGATTTGCCGCGCTTTCAAAGCACACTAAAATGGTAATAATTAAATGCCCTAACGACTTCATATTTTCCTCTAGAACTGCCTATATGCCCCTGGAAACAATGTCTTCCGAGCAATACCGTATCTTCGCCCCCATTGCCCGCCCCTGCATATACTCCGCACCCACCCTTTCAGCCCGCCGGATTATTTTCAAAAATCCTCGCGTATTGCACGCACATCTTGACACAGGGAAGGCTTCACCAAAGCTACTGCTCAAGCAACACATCACATACTATGCAGAAAGAAAAGCGTATATTTAGCAAGTAGAATGCACTGACTGCAAGACAGTCAGAGATTGTGAAGGCGTATTATATTTCTAGGTACAGAAACGAGTGTGTAAGCCACCCATCGGTGGCACTTTTGGACAAAGAAATTTCGCTGCTATCATCCTGTTTCTAACGTCCGGAGCCCGACACGTGTGTGCTGTGTGCGCTGTGAAAAAAATTTGGTCGTTATGTTGCGCAGATTCGTGGGTTTCTAGGTCTTCCGTCGAACTAATCTAATTCAATTGTTAGAGTATACGCTCGTACTTGTTTCTCCTTCCTTGTCCTTGTATGTTTTGCGCAATCGCTGCCATGGAAGGCTCAGTCAATGTTACTGCGTAGGGGCTTCACGGCACAGCGCGTATTGCCGTGAAGCTGCACCAAAGGAGAAACCCCGGGTATTATCTGTACTTCTACTTTGCCACTGAAATTTCCGCATTTTTGGTGCGAGGTATACGCGCTAAAATACGGTACATTTGTGCACAGTAGTGGAGCTGACTTTAGAGGGGCCATGAAGACAAAATACAAGTTTGGATCATTCAAAAGATTGCCTCGTTACAATCATACTGACACCACTTTTAACGTAAACTTCGCTCAAATAAGCTACATAATTAGGGAAAAAAAAGGAATGGCCATGCGACCCACTCGTTCATTTGCCGCAACGGAACCTATGATGTCATACCAGCCAGCTCTGCGATTGGCGGAGGCCGGCAAAAGCAAACGCAAATTAGGCAGAGCTTATAAGCTTGCCGAACGAGCTATTTGCGCTTAAATTTAGGGCACATTCTTTTAAAGCAGTAGAGAATGGTGGGGCAAACAGTGAAAGTTACGAAAGCACACGTAAACATAGAAATAGCGATACGTACTGCTGTACTGCGTGGCACTATGCCTTGTTTAGGTGCACAGCCGCTGCGGGGCTTTGGGGTTGCCTCAGACGACACTGGCCGATTGACGCAAGCGACGGGTTCTTACGTGACCATATTTGTCGAGCGAAAAATATGTTTTTACGAAAACGTTTATTTTCTCCACCAACAAAAGCAAGCCAGGTTTAAATACGGTCACAAACAAACCAAAGACAGAAATCAGCCTGCCACGGGTGTGGTGGCGCCATCTAGGTTGACTAACCGTAAACAAGTCTCCTCTTCACACCAAGTTTAGCTGAAAGAACTGTTAGTATGATGTTATGCAAACGCCGTTCAAACAGACGTTTTGCGCGAGAATAACAAAATTAGCTTAAATTGATTAATTTCGCAGTGAATCAAAGCATCATTTGCTTCGGACAAGCGCTAGGGGTGCTATAGAACACGAAATCTTTCGAATAAAACCAAACTTGTATTTTGTCTTCATGGCCCCATTTAAGCTCGCACTATGGAGTTTAAACTTGCGCATTCCCTCGCGCTATGAATGCTTCAGACACGTGGCGTAGGAGCCATTTCACTGCTTCCGACACCGACGCCAAGGCCGGCTTTCTCGCTTTGCATCTTCATAATCATCTTCCATAAGACAAACTAGCACATCTTCCTTTTATAGCTTTTGTATCAAAAAGAAGATGCTTATGTTTCACGCTTCTTGTTGGCGCTCCACCAGGACGGACCCAGTGACGGTGGTGCTTTTTCGACGTGTCTGGTCCCGAGGACGTGGACCTCAACGCGGTGGTGTTCGAGCGCCTTATGGACGGCGCGCTTCCCACCGGTGGGACACCGGGGCCACTGCCACCTTAGCCACGTCGGCAAGGACGGTCTGCTGAGCGTCCAGATGAAGGGCTCCAGCTTGAGCCTCCTCCACAGCTTCATGTGGCACGTCAACAAGCGCTGCCAGGTGAGGCATCGGGGCTGGGGGCACTGATGGGCGCACTGGGACGCGCCCAGCCAATTTCGAGGACCAGTCCGGCCTCCTCGGAAATTGATTTCCGCGAGATTTGCCACCATTTCGGTTGAATGTTCGGGCGCGCTGTCGGGGATGAACGAAATGAGAATTGTGGTTGGAGTGGAATGGACGATACTGAGGCACATGCGGCATCTCAAAACACCAGAACGAATACAAAATAAATTGTAAACCGAAAAAGCTTCGATATATGTTTCTCGGAGAATGTGTGTATGGTCATTAACAAAAGTTGAAATACCGCGTATGAGCGTGGCGAATGGAGTTCATTGTTGCGCGATATAACGCCACGGCATTTGCTTCTTTTGTGGTGGACTTTTTGTTTTCAGAAACGTAAAAACCAAGCACTTCCTTTACGCTTCCAGCGCCATCTTCTTGTTCCTTTGGAACACTCCTATTCTTTTTGAGGAATTGTTAAAGGAGCCATGAAGAGAAAACACAACCTCGTTTAATTTGAAAGAGAACTAGGATTCAGTATCTCACTCAGCTCCATTACAGCCACAAAAGATATTTTTAAACGCAAAAAAAGCGAGAAGTATGTAAAAAATTTCAAATTTTGCGCCACAGTGACGTGTTACGAGCAAGAATGACGTCATACGGGCCAACAATAAAACATAATTTTCAGTGCGTTAACTGCACTTAGCATTCAATTGATGCGGTCAAATGGAACTAGATTCCCCATTACAGAAGTCCAGTCATGTGTCGTCGCGACAGGTTAGTTAGGCGGCCACCAATCGCACAAACAAGGTTCTGTGACGTCATAGAAAAGTTGCGGGAAAATTGGCTAGGGGGTCGCGACTGCTTCACACGTTTCCTTTAATATCTCCGTTATTTGTTCGAAGATTGCGATGATATTGGTATCATTGTTATCGGGACTAAGCAGACTTTCTCATAAACCCAACTTGTATTTTGTCTTCACGGCTCCTTTTAAAAGTACTCACTATTCGGCTTCAGCAGCCTAGTAGATCCCGTTGGTTTCGGAGCGAACAGCCTACGTCGAGCCCCAGCAGTGAAATTTTTTCTTCTAGGAGCTTTCACCTGTTTTACTGTGACACGCTCTCTTAGATCGATTTCACGCTTTATTTCGTGAATAAGGGTGGTTTATCACCTTGTAGTTCGGTTTATCGTGTGGGGCGTAGCACATCAACGCGTTTAATTAACGTTCTGCATCAGTGCCGGGCTTGTACGCATACCTGGAACGGAACATCACCTTTTGTGCCGGAGACCTCGTCTCTTCGCGACAACTCCGGTCGCATACATAAAGTGTCATGTCCTTTATATTTTGTAGTACGGGAAGAACACCTTTACTTCTGCTCTTGCACTTGTATACTCTTGCCGTGTAGATTCAGCGTAGCACAAATTCATGAGCCAAACAGGCGATTAGAAAAACCCAACAAAATATTAGGCTGCTTTCATGCTTATTGCACAAATTTTACGCCTATTGCGCAAATTTGACATAAATAAGTGCGATCGTACGCAAAAAGCATTACCTACGATACTGCTTTTGAAGGGCGGTTAGACTGTGATCTAGTTGACTGCCCGTATTTTATCCGGAGTCATGGGACACCGCAAGGAAGGCACACCGTGAAGCATGAGTGCAAGCTCTGCTCCTTCGGGCGTTCCTAACACTGGACGCCTAGAAGTAAGTCGAGGTGGTTTTATACACACAATAGTTAAGAAAAAAAATCACCAGCTAGCATTTCTATCCCGCCATGTATACTCTACACGCGATTTGTCCGACTCTAGTGTTCCCATCTAGCGAACAAGCGGCGGCCCTGGAGGCTTGCCTTCCTTGCACGGCATGGGTGCCGTTTCTCAGTCGCACCGCACTTAGCAGCAATCTTCTATGTTGTTTTCCGCTGAACTGAACTGATTGCACCAAAATCCATACTCGCCTCTCCCTCTTTCCCCTAAAAACCCGGATTCATATTCTGCCCATCATCATTCATGCACTCTTTGTACTTCACTCGTTATGCATTGCTCCTGCTTGGGCTTGGCCTGCCGCAAGAATAAATAAACGAAGAATTCGCTATTTTTTTATTTGCCCGTCTTCGCTATTTATTTATCCGTATTTCCAGCGTTGTTTTGCGGGCTTCTTTCTGTTTAGGTTTACGGTTTTTTTGTGGGGGGAGATGTATAAGATGCATATTGTCACGTAGCCAAAGACCACGCAGCAGTCTCGAAGAAAAACAAGTTTATTGGAGCGAACTTGTGCTCCCCCTAACAACTAAAAAAAAAAAAGAAAACACGCACACACACATACACGACGAAGCAGCAGCCAACAAAGTGACATGTGCAGGGCAGTGTCGGCGAATCGAATACCGCGGCGGCGTCTGCTGCGGGCATTTATCTCTCGGCGCGAGTGTTTCTCGAACCGTCGATTTACATCCAGAACACTTGATCAAAGAAGATTATTTCTAGGCTGGTGACATTAGTTCGAAAGAGTCTCCTTATCAAAGGAAATAACACGTGCATAAAGACTGAAGAATGGAACACGGGCTTCACTTGGCCCACGGATAACACAACATAACACAGCCCGGCGCAGCCGTCGGCAAAAACAAACAGAAACAAAGCCAATGCATGTTCGCGGCAATATTTTTGATCTTGTCAATAACTGTTTAGATTTTCTTGTACTTTTTTCTATTTTTGGTCTTGTCAAAATTCAGCCTACCGATTAGCTACATGTGTTACTATTGCGAAATCTGTATTTTAGCGGAAATGCAGGTCGTTATACTGCCCTGGCTGAAAAGGGGAGGGGGGCGTGGTATTCGGAAAGAATGCCACGCATAAAAAATCTCGTATTTTGGAAAATAACAATGTTGGGCTCGAACTCAGGCCGTTCGCGTCCATAACCCGCAATTATGCCCCTAGGATATGAGGCCGAACAGCTGGGTTTTTTTTTCTGTGGCCGAAAAAAGAATAGAACGAGTGTTCGAGGGACCCGGGTAGATGACGCTGGGTGCTTAGAGGAAGTGCTGGGGTTGTATACCCACAAGGGAACGGAATGTCGCGTCGTGGTTATCGGCAACTCGAAGTGCACAGTGGCGTTTCCACGACATTAGAGAGTTATAGCAGAAGGGGGAACTCGGTCCCGGTAAGGTATACTCGGTAGCGGACCGGCTTCACACCGCGTGGGCAGAGGGGAGGGGGAGGGACCAGCTAAGAGCATGCACAGGTGCACCGACCGCGCACCGGAAGCCATGCCGGGACCAGTTCACTGCTCTGCTATAACTCTCTATTAGAGAAATTTACCACACAGTGTGTTTCATACGTTCCATGTGTTCCATCGGTACCGGGACGGGCCCACTGGGCACTTGCGCATTAGTTCCGGCAGGGTGGTCTAGTTCCGCTGACAGACCGCCCCAGCCTCCCATGCGCGCGCATTCGTTCCGCTGGGGTTTGTCCGTCCTCGTCGTGTCCACACGCGCAGGTGCGGTCGGGTCCCGGTACGCACGTTACGTACGAACGTACGAACACACGGTATGGTAAAACTCTCTATTTGGTGGTCAGTTACTATACAAGCAGCACCATGGCCATGAGCTGTCCACGAACAGGTCAGCGATCTCTGTCGTTTCCGAGAATTCGGTCGTGTGGAAGCAATGGTGATGGCGCAGGCGCGTGCCCCCATTCGCGGAATCACGTTTCAGGCGCGAAAGCTTACGACGGGGAGAATACGGAGCGCGCTTTGGCTTTTGCAGTCTCGTTAGACATGCTCCCTAACATGAATGAAAGCAGCCAAGACAAGGTCGGGTACCAGAAGTAGCGGTCGTTACTCGCCACTGATTTATTTGGAAAACGGAGGCATACAAATGAGGATCCATAAACAGAAAAAAAAAATCACAGGGGCATCTGGCGAGGGCACACATCAGAAAAAAAATGTGCAGGAAATTTGAGAATTGTCTACAAATGCTCCTCATTCTTATACCGTCTGTTTTTATTGCGATTTTTATAGCCACACGTCGTATGAAGTTGCCGAATCCGCTATGTTATTTTATTGCTTTTATGTTTTCTTTTGTCCTTTTTCACCAATGACGTACATTAACCCCCAAATAACAATTAAGTGCCTTATATTCTCCCACTATACATTTTTGCTACAAAGGCAAAGCGTAGTAGGATGGTTTCTCCCCTTTCACATTTTTTATTTCGGTTTTCCTCGTACTTTTTAGCGCTTTTTTTGCCTTCGCTTTGCGAGGAAGATGTATAAGATGTATACTTGTTATTTCGCAAAGATCACTTTTATAATTCGAATTTTTTTATTTTTTATTTGCCGAACGAGCTATTTGCGCTTAAATTTAGGGCACATTCTTTTTAAAGCAGTAAGAATGGTGGGGCAAACAGTGAAAGTTACGAAATCACATGTAAACATCGAAATACCGATACGTACTGCTGTCGGTACTGTAGGTGCACAGGAGTGTGGGCTTTGGGGTTGTCTCAGACGACGTTGGCCGATTGAAACAAGCAACAAGGTCTTACATGACCATATTTGTCGAGCGAGCCCTCTGTTCCACAAAACGATTATTTTCTCCCAGAACAAAAACAAGCCAGGTTTAGATACGGTCAAAAACAAACCAAAGGCAGAAACGGCTTGATGATGATGATTGCTATTGGTTTCCCCTTTGAAGCGGGGTGATGACATGTCATCTTACCAAAAATGACTAATATAACCATGTTTTACACTGTTGGTTTATTACTAGCGCTGCTTAGGGCGGGCACTAAAGCTTATTAGGCCCGAAATACTTTCTTTTCCCTGTTACAGGTGGTAACTGTCCTAAGGCAATATTCCCCTCTCTGCTTTTCGTCCACCAGCATTCTAATCTTCTTTTCGTCCCCTCGACAGCCTTGAAGTTAACTTCCTCTCTGATACCCTTAAATCCTAGGGCTTCTGGAAGCCCAATATTGTCCTTCATGTAGATTTAGATGGATACCCTCACATTCTAACACTATGTGCCGCATAGTTTCTGTTTCTTTTCCGCACACCACACATACCCCATCATTTTGTGAATACTTCCCCACAAAACTCTTAGTTCGCAGGCAACCTGCTCTAGCCTCAAAAAGCAAAGCACTGCCCTGGGAATTATCGTAGAAATTTTCCTTTCTGATGTTCAATTTCTCAGCCCTGTACATCTCTAACGACGTTTTAGCTTCCATTTTTTCCCTCCATTTATTCGTTTCAATCTGCCTTGCCTCTTTTTTGGTTACCTTAGCTGTTTTGGATTCTCCACTGTTCTTTCCGTATTTCATCGTTAGCCTTCTAGTCTTTCTTAACCACTGCGTGTCCACGCTTTTCGAGTATAGGTACCTCAACACTCTAGCTGCCCACCTTCGTTGATCCATTGCCCTCAACCTCATCTCAAAGCATATTTTACTCGGAGCTTCTCTAACTTCAAACGACGCCCAGCTCATATCCCCCTGAACTGCTTCGTTAGTTGTTTTTCCATGCGCGCCTAAGTGCAAACGTCCTACCCGTTCTCTGGTTTACTTCAAGGCCTGATAGAACGTCTGATTTTAAGCAGAGTACAGCATTCGCAAACGTGAGACCCGGAAACCATTACTCCTTTCCACATTCCTCTTACTACTTCATATTTGTTATACCCCCACAGAGCTCTATGCTTCATTATAGCTGAGTTTCGCTTTCCCTTAACCTTAAGTTGCTCCTCGTGAGTTCCTAAGTAGTTGTCCGCTCGTTATCCACACACCGAAATATTTATATTCCTTCACTCTAGGTAATTCGCCTTGCTGGATAGACACTACGTCGGTGGTAGCGTCATTGAAAACCATTATTCCTGATTTTTCTGCACTGAAATTTAACCCGAGGTCAGTGGCTTCCTGGCCGCTAATATTTATTAGCCGCTGCATATCGGTTTGGTTATCAGCTAAAAGAACAATGTCGTCTGCGTATAACATTCCCGGAATATGTTGTTGTACCACTTCGCCTTGCAGCATATGGGTTAGGCTAAACCCTACTTGACTTTCTTCCAGTTTCTTTCTAACCCTGCCATGTAAAGCATGAACAGTATTGGGTTCAAAGGGCATCCTGTTTCAGTCCCCGATGGATGTTGACCTGCTGGGCGCATTTCTGTCTTCCCAAGTAAAGTGCACTCTATTGTCTTTATAGATTGCTACAAGGACTGTACTACTCGTCATCTAATCCCTGGAGTTTCAGGATTCCTCCACAGCCGTTCTCTGTTTATGTTGTCATATGCCCCTTAATGTCCAAGAACATAATCCATAGTGGTCTATTCTGTGCTTTCGCAATTTCAATGCATTGCGTTATCACGAACAGATTGTCATCCAGTCGTCTGTCTTGTCTAAATCCATTCTGCAGTTCCCCAAGTATTTCATTTTCTTCCATCCATGCTTGAATTTCTTATTTTATCGCCTGCATTACGAATCTATACACCACTGACGTTACTGTGAGTGGTCTGTATGAATCAATACTGGCTTTGTCTCTTCTGCCTTTATATATTAAATTCATCCTACTTTCTAACCAGTCCTCTGGTATTTTGTTAGTTTCTATCACTTTATCTATTGCCCTCATAACGATTCCTTACTTTTAGGGTTTGTCGTGGTATGGTGGCGCCATCTAGGTTAACTAACTGTACATAAGGCTTCGCAATCGGCTGCAGAGCGGTCGGTTCCTGTGATGTCATTGCAGACCGCGAAACACGCGATTTGAGCGGGAAAATGAAAATTTTAACGTAAATTGAATAAGTTCTCAGAGAATAAAACATCGTTTGCTTCAAGACAAGCGCTGGGGGCACTATGAAACACGAAATCTTTCGAATAATACAAACTTGTATTTTGTCTTCATGGCCCTTAAGGAGGATCGGTGTACAGCCGCCCAAATCTTCAACTAGCGCGCACGAGCGGCGACTTTTCTACGCGTGAGCGCCGTATCACAGAATGAAGCTGCAAACAGGTGAAGGATAAAAGCGCGCGCTCAGAAAACTCGCTCAGCGTGGCCCATCGTCTGCCAGGCTACTCCTTCTTGTGAGAGCAACCCCAGCCACCCCATATGAGCGGACTGCAAACGAACAGGCAGCGCGGCTAAGCGAATGGTTTTGCTCGTGTTTTATGTTTCCGGGATGAACGTTGCAGCAACCGGTCGAAGAAATGAAACTGCAAGATACGCCAAGCACGCCCTATCATGAGATAGGCCGAAGAACGTAAATCATTCATTTATTACTTCCTGGCGTAAACGTGTTTTTAATCTGTAGAAAGTGCGGTTATCAACCCTGTGCGCCTGCGACGCTGGTCGTTTGCAGCGCGCTCATATTGGGTGACGCTCTTAAGAAGGAACAGCTTAGTTCAACTAGTACATGCTAGATCAAGATTTGGAGACTGTACATGAGGTTTTATAGAGGGAGTCAAATAAGGCCCTAGGGCATTCATACTTTGATGGCAGACTTTATATTTCCTCTAAAAATTCATTCCAAATAAAATATCGGTAAAAAGAAGTAAATCCAACTTTAAAAGGTTCATATAGACACACGGGAAGTATTACAGACATACTTTATAAAAGGTCTTATATACGGATTTCATATCTTGACATCGAACTCATTATGTTGGCCCTGAAAGATGCCTTTCGAGCAAAATGTTTAGGTAAAGTAGGAAATACAACTTTAATGATCCTAATGTATATCAGAGCGTACGACGATTCCTACTTGGGGTTTCTGCAATTTTAATGGGGCTACAGCAACTGGTTGGTTGCATAACGTTATCAGAAGCGCGCCGACGTAGCCACGAAAGAGGCGACAAAACGCTCCATGTATTGCGCCTCACGCGGCAGGGGTCTTTCTTTCCCCCTCTCTCTCTGCTTCTTTATCTATGTTCGCCTTCCATATTTCTTCTCAGTGCGGAGTCTCGGCACGCAAAGAAGCGACCCAAGGACGCGCACCCGCGATGCGCATATGCGCTGGCAGCGCGAGTGACGTACGGACGCGCACAACCGCTGCTGGCATTCGCGCGATGTGATCGCGTGCTTGAGACGTGCCCCGACTTTCACGCAGAGGGACCTCACGCGAATGACTCCAGCATCCACTCTAGCTCGTAAGAGTGCCACGTGGGGCCCCGAGTCGTAGGTGTCCCTGGTTTCGCATCGCTGCGGCCGCTGCTGTGCGCACGTCAATTTCGGGCCATTCGAGTCCTCGTCCCACACGTTTTCCTCCATTTCTGGAAGACACGCTTCGGCGGCCGACATTTTTGTCCTTGCTTATCGAACCTTTGCGCGGTCTACTAACCTTAGTAAAATTTTTGCTTTTTCTTATATTGGTATTTTTGTATGAAAAGTGCTGTATTCTCCATCAATCAGTGGCCCCGGAGAACAGGTTTAATTTGCATGTTGATCCATTTGCTACATATCGGTGCTGTACAGTTCACTGCGGCAAGGAATTTATTTCGAAGGTATTCTGTTCTTGGAAACGAATAAAAGATGGCGTTCCGTATCATTCGTACAGTGGCCTTTTACCCCGCGAAGCTGTGCGTGTTTGATTGGGCTGCACAAATTTACGAAGCAAAACAAGATTGGCCGTTGGCGCAGCGCAGAGAACTCCACGAAGCTGTTTCGTCTTATAGACCGCGTCTACGTTATTTGCGCCCGGGGCGGCTGTGTCCCGTTCACCGCTTATGAGATATGAAAGGGGGGGGGGGGGTACGTGGTGTGAATTTCTCCGTAAATGTGCACCCCGTTTCCAGTTCACACCCGTGTGGTAAAGCCAGGGTGCATGACAGAACACTACAGAAACCTATTGGCTTATCGCTTTGGGCTGTTTTTGGAACTTCGATCAGCGTTGGGCGTTTCGCATTCCTAAAGCTGGCAGATAAGTGACTGCAGAATGGCCAGTATAACCATCCTGCGGCCGAGCTTACGCAAGCAATTGGGGGAGGGGTTCAATGTTTGATACGTGCTTGCTCTTGCCACGGCATGGAGCAGCGGCACGGAGCAACGGCACGGAACATTACGGAGACTTCCGGCTTTTGTAGCCGCTAGTACAATACTAGCCCCTAATAGTTCCTAATTGTATGCTGAAAAAATTGGCTCCAATCTACGCTGTTAAGGTGGTTGGAAAGCACAAGCTTTAAACGACACACACAGCAATTGCCCATGCGACGTCACTTGAATTCACCCACGTGGTTCTACAAAGAGTGAAACCAGTGATTCTGCCAGCCGTTACCTGGAATTCGCGGTGGCAGCGTCCCGAACGCAGCAGCAGCGTAGGCCACTGCCGGGCTACAGCGGCGGACACCGCCCGGCTGTACCCCGGCAGTGGCCTACGGCGGAAAGAAATGTTGAGGGAGCGTCTTTTGAATGGTGAGACAGCGGTACCTAGTCATCCTGATGTGCTAGCTTGTGGCTACAGCACCGCGCGACACAAGCGCAGACACCGAAACAATTCGGCATGTGAGCTGAGTGATTCCCATTTATACCGATTTAACCTAGTTAGTTTAGTAAGTTTGAGAATCGCGAGAAAGCTGAGGGAACTTTTATAATCGCTATTTATCAGAACCAGTGCTCCTTTCGCTTTTTGTAATACCTGTTGAAACATAACCGAATTGGTATTCACCAATTTAGAAATCGGAGTGCCATTCGTGGCAAGCAGTGCGCAAAAGGTATAGCGTTTCTCTAGCGGCCAGATGTCTGTATGTGGTCTCTACATTTTGTTTTCCCGCCCTGCCTTCTGTCGTATTAACGGGGACACCTTTCCAATGCCCACTTTGAATCGCAGCTCCTTCTGCGGTGTAATAAAGAGATCTAACATACCAATGTATAGCGCTGTAAATAAACAGTGCAAAAGTACGCTCCGCTGGCGCGGATGAGGGCAGGGGTGTGTTGAACATAATGAAGAACTTTTTCATCAATGCCCAGAGACTCTCTGAGCATTGGAACTCTACTTGGTCAACTTTTCTTGGTCAACTCTTTATGCCGTGAGAGAAGCGGACAGGCTATGTCGTAGTCAAAAGTAATTGGAAAAGTTATGAGCAATGTCCATGAAATTACTGGCCTGAAGTAATTCATTACATTACTAAATTACCAATACTCAAAAGGAATGCATTACATTACTCATTACAACAAAAAGTAATTTAATTATTGAAATTTCATTACTGCCAAGTCTGTTCGCAACATTCCAGTGAGTCCAGGACGCAGTCTCTGAGGTGGTGGTTGTAAAAGGCTCAGAGCGGTATGTGGTCCCGGTTTATATTACAGGCAAGCAAACACATCTGGGGACAGCGATGCATGGTTTCGGTCCTGGTACACTAAAGGCTCGTTAATTCGAACTCGCGTAATTCGAACACAGTTAATTTGAACTGACGCCCTGGTCCCGGCACAAGCCTGTATATTTCAATGGAGAAAAACTCCCGCGTCGGTATCCAGAACAGTCAATTCGAACTGGGATCCCCTGGTTTACATCGCTCCTGGCAGAAGAAGTCGGCCCAGGGTGATTACAATGTGCTGCAAATCCAAACCAAACCAAATTTACCAGAGATGCATGCAAAGCAGCGTCGGGGCTGGATGTCGCAGCGCGTTATTTCTCAGCAGATGAGAATTCTGACGCTGCGCTGGAGCTCTTCGGCAAGTTCCAAGCGATTCTCATGGAGTCGGGGACAGAAGAAACGCAACCAAATGCATATTAGCGGTTACTTTTATTTTGATTGCCTCGACCCTGCCTAGTAAACAAACTTGTTGTCGCGCATAAACAGCGTTATTATTTCGACATTACGGCTCACTGCTCGCATGAATGCAATGTCAGCGCCTGTTTCGCGAGTATAACTGACTGATCCATTAATTTCGTTCGCTGTTCGACCTTAATGACCATTATTTACGAGATCATCTGCCACAAACGATTAGTAGCGCTTAGCCTAATTCGCCATAACGAGTCCAGAGGCGGCTTCTTTGTGTTCTGCCCGCCCAGTGTGGCGCGATGTCCATTCATTCTAGTGCCCTCCCGCTAATTCGAACTCTACTTAATTCGAACAATTTTATGGGTCCCTTCGAGTTCGAATAAACCAGCTTTTACTGTATTAGGATCGAAATTTAGTCAAAATGGGAGAGATGAGGATTAAATTTGTTCAGACGTGGCGATTGCATTGATCAAGCTTCCTGTAACAGATTCAATATGGGGTTTCGCTTGTTAATTTCTGGGAGCGGGTAGGCAGGGTCACTCCTGTCGGTTAGGGTGATTCGCCAGACAATACTTTATATTTCCGCCTGGAAGGTTATGCAGGGCTAGTTTTCCGGATACGGTAGGTTGGCCTTTCTCTATTTTATTTCCACTTCCAAGCTCTCCGACTTGTGTAGTAGGCCTCGCCACTCCCGAATACATACGGGAAGGGGTTTCGAGCCTCAAAGACAGCATTGCTAAGGGTCTGGCCACTGATCATGAACAGTGGCGGGTTTTGCATTTCTTTAAAGGAGTGAGCTGCTGGTTAAAAGTTCTTCCAGCGTGAAATTAGGTACTCTCTCAGCGCGTATTTTATTAGGGGCTGCTCTGGTCAATCCCTTGCAAGGGTATGTTGGTACCATTCCTCGAGATTGGTCGAACTTTGTTCCGGTCAACCTCTTCGAAGAACATGCGGGGCAAATCACTCAGGTTAGAGAGGTTGCCCGGAATACATTTAAAGTCTGCGTCACAGCACTCCGAATTAATTGCACACATTTGGGATTATCTAAGAGAGTGAATGATGCGGTTGTGCCTATGAAACAGTAAGGGTAATGTTCACGGATGAGGCTTTAGAACGAGGGGGGTAGCGGCTGTGGCAGTCGCGTATTTAGAGCTGGCGGTGATTTTTTTAGGCAGTTTCGGGGGCTGTCTTTTTTTTAGCTTTGCTGGAATTCCTGGGAGTCCAACTGGAGCGGCTTGCCAATGGAAGGCAAGATGGAGAAACTGGCGTGGATCTTGCGTGTCGTAGGTGCTGTGGATCTGGCGCTCCAGGTTGTATCTCATCAGGTGGTTAGCATTGGGTATTCGTAAGCTCTTCTATTCTGCATCATTGATCGCCTGCGTTCACGTCCTTGAATGACTTCGAGTACTTGAGCCACATCTGTCTTTTGAGATCTGGTGCTAAGGCGTCTGCATGAGTGGACTGTCTTGTCTGTTCTGCAAAAACCACTTCAGTGGGGGCTGTATTGCGGGTAAGGGTTTCAACGGCATGGACTCTCGGCTGGGGAACCGCTGAATCGCGCGGCTTGGGGACATGTACTGGTGGCTGTGACGCATTTGGGGAACTTTCAGTATTGTGACTCTTGCGTGGGGAACAGGGGACTTTTCGGGGCTTGACTGGTTTGCGGGGGGGGGAGGAGAGAGAGAGAGATGACGAGAGAGATGCGAGAGAGAGAGAGCGATGAGAGAGAGAGAGAGAGATGAGCGAGACTGAGAGAGAGAGAGTGAGAGACGAGAGAGAGAGAGCGAGCGACTAGCTTTAATGAAAACCAGCGATGTTAGCCGAGGCCGTCGGGCTGGCTTGCTTACGCTAGATGAGAGAAGAAAAACAAACGAAAAAAAAAAGAGAAAAAAAATGTGAAAACGAAATGATGTCATTTGATGCGGCCCAAAATTTTCAATCACAAAACTCTGTCCAGTTCTGTGCTCCGAAGGAACTCCAAAGAGCTTTGGTTGCGCGCGCAGCCTGACTGGGACCCGGACCATGGACCCAAAAACAGCCTCTAGCTCAAGTCCCGCACCAAGCTGCCTGCACAAAGATAATATGAGTTTCTGTCTGTGCACGGTTTTGTACTTTGGACACACGCATATAAACATGATGGATGTCTTCTCGTGAGTCACATTTGGAGCAAAGAGGTGAGAATGCCTGCTGGATTTTGTACAGGTAAGTCCCGTTAGGCCACATTCAAGCGCAGCCCTATGCAGAATGGCTTCCTCGTGCTTGCTAAGTCCAGGTGGCATTCTGAAGGTGCACTCGGGATCAATCTCATGAAGAGGTGCGTATTGCTGCCTTGCATCAGTCCAGATAGACATCTGCCGCAGTCCATGCGGTTGATGAGGCGAGTATTGCCGCATCCTTTCTCGTGAATGGGATCGGCACAGCTTCAGTGCAGCTACTGTGGGCAGATGAGGCGGCTTTGTCAGCTGCGTCGTTGCCGGCAACTCCGCAGTGGGCAGGAAGCCACTGCAGATCTACGCTGTGTCCCCTTCGTATGGCCTGTAAGTGCAAGAGATTGATTTCCCAAGCCAGCTGTTCTTTTGGAAGTGACTTCAGGCTTTCGAGTGCTGACCTGGAGTCTGTAAATACAGCCCATTGATTGGCCGGCTGCTTTAGAATATACTGAAAAGCAGCGCGCAGCCCAGGAGCACTTCATGTATGCGACGTGGGAAATGTAAATACTGGCAAGTGGTGTGCCGAGGGTGACTGGGTTGGTATAGGACGCTGTTTCTGGAAAGGACGATGAACAATGAGACGGGGGATTGGGGGCAGGAACTTTCGGTGTGTGGGAGGGGGAGGGGGCCGGTTTTGATTTGTGGGTTGAGAGAAGTGTGCAGTGTGCGAGACACTTCTTCTGTGATGCCTCATTATTAAAGTAAAGCGCCCTTGTGGGATTTTGCTTTAGGTGGGTGGTCAAGTTCCCCTAGTTCGCGCTGGCTATAGGTTGTGTCGACTTCCGCCGGACGAAGTCCGGTGACCCCGTTTTTTTTTTTGTTTTTTTTCCTTCAATCGGCTTTCCTTCTAAATCAAGTTTGGAGCCTTCGGTTCCCTTTTCGTTTCATTTTATCATTGGCGTTTACTTGCTATACCTCAGCTGGGACAGGTTTCTTCCCATTTTTATTTTGCTTTTAGATTGCTAAGGAACAGTAAATAATTCATTTACGTTAATTTTACCATTCCTTCACACATGCGCAGGAAAATCTGCGGCGCTGGCATTTGCCCGCATTTGTGCGTAGGCGTTTTTTTATCATTGCAAAACCTAATTGCTTCGAGGGACGCACACGAGCGTTTGTTTGATGAGGCATAAAATGGAGTGGCAGAGGCTTACAGGCGTTCAGTGAACAGCCCCAGAAAAGCCGTGATTTGCAATCCCGCGGGGCGTGAACGGTGTTTAGTCGAGGAACGCATGAAGCATCACAACGTTGCGTCAGCTTGCCGCCGTCAAATCTTCGCTTACCACGCGGTCTGTCACGCCATCTGGGGACAAGGAAAAGGTAGAGCGACTGCGAAATTTTCTGGAACTTACGTAGATCACTCCGGAAGGCTTGTGCAAGAAAGCCTCATTAAGCCAACACAGCATGGACGCACGCCCAACTGGCGTCCTTACGAGTGCCCTCAGGCCTGTGCTGATTATGCTGACTGGGTCGAGCTGAGCGAGTGTGCGTAGAGTTGGCGGCGCAGAACAACATGTTGGTTGCACAGACACATTAGGACCGAAACGCCACGCACAATAATACTTTAGCCGCGTGTTCCGCCCAGATGAAGTTGAACGCGTAGAAAAAGCAGAGGCTCTTCTCGTGGCCTCTGAGCTACAGAATTATAATGCCCAGATTTGATAAATGCGTGTGTGCGCGCGTGCGTGTGTGTGTGCGCGCGTGTGTCGTGTGTGTGCGCGCGTGTGTGTGTGTGGTGCGTGTGGTGTGGTGTGTGTGCGCGTGTGTGTGTGCGTGTGTGTGTGGGTGTGCGTGTGTGTGTGCGTGTGGTGTGCGCGGTGGGTGGGGTGTGTGTGTGCGGTGTGTGTGCGCGTGTGTGTGTGTGCGCGTGTGTGTGTGTGTCGCGTGTGCGTGTGGTGGCGGTGTGTGTGTGTGTGTGGGGCGTGTGGTGTGTGTGTGTGCGCGTGTGTGTGTGCGTTGCGTGTGGCGTGTGTGGTGTGTGTGCGGTGTGTGTGTGTGTTGCGTGTGTGTGTGGCGTGTGTGTGTGCGGTGTGTGGTGTTGCGTGTGGTGCGTGTGGTGTGTGGTGTTGGCGTGGTGGCGTGTGTGTGTGTGCGTGTGTGTGTTGTGCGCGTGTGTGTTGTGCGGTGGTGTGTGCGCGTGCTGGTGTGGCGTGTGTGTGTGGTGTGTGCTGTGTGTGTGGCGTGTGTGTGTGTGTGTGGTGTGTGTGCGTGTGTGTGCGCGTGGGTGTGTGTGTGTGTGGTGTGTGCTGTGTGCTGTGTGTGTGTGTGTGTGTGGTTGTGGTGGTGTGGTGTGTGTGTGTGTGTGTGTGTGTGTGTGTGTGTGTGTGTGTGTGTGCGAGTGGGGATGTATAGCTTTAATATGAATTGAAAATAAGGAGTGCGTTTAATAAACATAAAAATAGGAAGGCCATGGTCGAGAGCGCCAGTGAAGGCACAGGGGAACTATTTCGTCTATTAGTACGAAATAAGTGAAATGCAGAAAATTTTTTCTCTTCTGGGTTGGATCGGGACCCACGACTTTCCTATAAGGAGTCCCATTTTCTACCGATTGAGCTGCAGAAATCACTTAATTTCACACTATTTTCTTGCGTATTTTTCTCTATGTAAGTGTTTCCGGCATTCAGGGTGGTTGCTAGCGTCACCCCGAGCTTTTCAAGATGAAGGGAGCCCTATTTCATTCCGTGATCAATAGATGGGGCGTGCCGGCAAAATTTTCGCGGCGCTCAGTTCGTTTAGGCGTCGCTCTGTAGTTATAGAAAGTGAAAAAAGAGCAGAGAGCGACAGATAACGAACGTTGGACTTAAGAACGTTGGCCACGTTGCTACGGAGACGAGCACGAGCACGGGCGCCAGCTGCCGCTGCCTCGACGGGTCTTGCGACTCCCGCGGCGGCTACTTTTGCAGCAGCCATTGCGGGTGGCAAATGAAAAGGAGCGGAAATAACGGCGACTTTGAAACTCCGATACTGGTCAGTGGTCAACAACACGAGTGCCAGGAAGCCAATGCCGCTGCTGAAGCGGGCGGCAAACGTGACCACTGAGACGTTTTGAGCGGTAAACACGTTTGGCACCGTGAACGAGGGACGGGAGAGAAACGTCGCGTTCCGGTCTTCTGAAGCTGTAGCAAGCCGCGCGCATCGGGTTGAGAATCAAGTTCCCGAGGCAGAGGGACGGGATATTCACGTATGCTTAGAAATTCCCCAGCAGACCAAATAATTTTTTTGCCGCCCGCGGCAACGACTCCAGCAGTCTGCTGGTCATTCCTGCGGCCCCAGAACTGCCGGAGACAAAGTCCTGTAACTTAAAGGAGCCACGAAGACAAAATACGAGTTGGGTTTATTAGAAAGACTGCTTAGTCCCGATAACAATGATACCAATATCATGGCAATCTTCGAACAAATAACGGAGATAATAAAGAAAACATGTGAAGCAGTCGCGACTCCCTAGCCAATTTCCCGCAACTTTTCTATGACGTCACGGAACCTTGTTTGTGCGATTGGCGGCCGCCTAACTGACCTGTCGCGACGACACACGACTGGACGTCTGTAATTGGGCCTCTAGTTCCATTTGACCGCATCACTTGAATGCTAGCGTGTAGTTACCGCACTGAAAATTATGTTTTATTGTCGGCCCGTATGACGTCATTCTTGCTCATAACACGTCACTGTGGCGCAAAATTTGAAAGTTTTTAAATACTTCTTGCTTTTTTTTTCGTTAAAAAACGTCTTTTGTGGCTCTAATGGAACTGAGTGAGACACTGAATCCTAGTTCTTTCAAATTAAACGAAGTTGTATTTTCTCATCATGGCTCCTTTAAGCGCTGCTGTATTGAATCACATAAGTTTGATCGAAATTCATTTTCTGGCTTTCATGGCTGCTTCTCTTGTTTTATTAATTTGTCGTTCATTCCCCTCTCATTAAAACACTAACAGTTTGCCAAACCACAAAAAAAATTATTCATGGCATTGTGTGCAAGTTTCTGTTTCATCTTTATATTGTCGTTATCATTGTCAAAATTTTCCCAACCATTTGAGTGTTTTCACTGTTCTTTGCTGTCAGTTTATGGTTTGGGATTTGTGTTCTCCTTTCTGTGAGGCAATGTTTTTCCGTGTGCACAGCATCATGAATTTTGTTAATATCTATCGTATTTAGTTTGACCTGCGTCTGTTCATTTTCGATTTTTACCAAATTTTCGGTAATACGCAGAGCGCGTGAGATGCCACGGGACTAAATTTTTCTTGAACAGAATATGTCGCAAGTCTAAAAGATTAGCAAGAATTTGGTAATGTAAAAACACATGTTGGAATAATTTTTGTATTTTCGAAGATCGCGCACAGATAATCCGAAATAACCATGGACAGTGCCTCCGGAGTACCATTATTATTCCAGCAGACCAAACCGAAACTACGTTTTCTCGGCACCCGGCACCCCGGCAGCCCTTGCTGCAGAGTAAACGAGCATCCAATAACGCGCGTACCTTGGCCGTCTGATATCATGTGTCGTTCTGAGTTTTTCGCATACATTGCCAGAAAAGCCGCTATGAGGATGTGCGGTGTGTTCTTGGAAGCAAAAAATTACACCCATCTCCCCGAAGGAAACCATGAGTAGGATGCGGAGCGTCATGGGGGTTCCGTTTGCGTTTCCATTATGTTTGTTAGCCACATTTGGTGGAAATGTGGTGAACCCCGTAATGCTCATATATCCTACTCATGGTTCCCTTCGGGGAGATGGGCGTAATTTTCCTTATTGTATGCGTATATACGCGAGTGAGACGAGATTGAAGTGGTATTTAAAGGTCTTTATTTAAGGTTTGCACGTCTTCTTACTTTGAGTATGACGGCCTTATGGTCGCTGAAGTGCACAGTCAGTGGATCTCGTAGCAGCGGTTGTATGTAGTCGTCGCCGTTGCAGTTGGTAAAGACGAGATCGATACACGTTCCGTGGATTGCAGTTGGGTGTAATTGCTGTTATTGTTTGCGCTGATGCTCTCACTTAATTGCGTCAGCACACTCACTGACGGGGCTGTTGCTTCCATCCTACTTCATCTGAAGAATTACGGAGTCAAGCGCAAGCACAACCGGAGTTGTTGTTGTTGTTGTTGTTGTTGTTCCTCTTCTATAGCACGTAGCCACGTGGGGATTGGCCAAGAAACGTTGGTGTGCGGACGCCGGACCACCGCCGACTCCGCGGGACATACCCCCGAGTATAAGACGTGGTGGATTGGCCAAGAAACGATGGTGTGCGGACGCCGGACCACCGCCGACACCGCATCTAATATATATGCCCCGCGATTGTGCTGAGCTCACGGTTTAATTCGCAAACACAATGCTTTTATGCTCTAGAAGCTCTTACTTTGAGTATCGATCATGTGGAGGTGTCGCAGTGTACAGCGGCATTCTCCTCTTACCCCCACTGCCCCCCCCCCCCGTCTAACCATTCTATTATAATCCTCGTGCAAGAAACGTATAATCTAGACCAGCACGTAACCTCGTTTATGCATGTTCTCAAAATATTATGAATGTCTCAGGGAGCCATCAGATTCGTCCGAGGCATTTCCCTTGAAATCCGATACCTTGCTCTCCCTTTGTGCGTATTAAACTGGCAGGAAAACAAAAACAACACGTCGATAAAAGATTGACCTCGCAAATTGTTGCCCTTCAAAATGTAATCTTTAAACTCTAGGCACGCTTCTTTCGTGTGTTTTAAAGGAGTACTGACACAAAATTTTGAAGGTGAGATAACTTCGGAGATAGATTAATGTGAACACAGATATATGAGCACACATACTTCATCTAAAATATCAGCTGCAAATACCGCTTATAACATATTTAAAATTAACTTTAAAGTGTGCGAAACGCAACCGAATAGTCCGCGGAGGACCTCGCGCGATCGACATTCCCTGGATGTGGAGTAAATAAACAACATCCAAACACTTCACATGTTTGTGTTGGCCGCTTCCGCACTGCCGGCGTTTCTCGCCGGCTCGCCGCTCCGATCGGAGGTGCGGAAGTCGGTGCTTTTGCTCTCGAGAAACGAACGATGCGATAGTTGGCGGCGGGGGCGCCGGGATTTCGTTGTCTCATCGGGCAGCTGGCCGCGACCTAGGTTCTACAGCGATTCCCGAAACTCTGTTTTTATTGGTTTTTATTACACTGGACGTGAAAACACGCCGCGGACACGAAAAGCGCACTGAGCGGGCCGCACGGTAGCTGCGCAAGCGACAGCCACGGCCGCGAATGGCGCTGGCCGGCGCAGGTAGCTCGAGCGATAGCTTGTTACCGCTGCACGAAATGGGACTCAAGTCCCAAACAAGGCAGCACATGCGAGAAAGGAGTTAATGATGCGATGGCGAATCGAATTAAAAATCGTCATCTGCACCGCTTACGAGAGCGGCAATCGAATCCGCCGCAGCGTCAAGCCTAACACATCCGTAGGCAGACTTGTAGGCAGACCGGCCGGCTGCTCCCAGCTCGCGTCTCCCCATCCACTTTCTTGAGCGTCGCGCGTCGTTTTCTAGGCGCGGCAGCAATTTGCAAGTGTAGTAACAGCCGTAGTTACTAACTCCTTATGGTACCGCGTGGTACGGTACGTAGGCTCTGCACTAGCAACTGCATGGTTACGAAATTAACTGGGTGTAGGAAGTAGCACACACTAGATTAAGGCCGTGCTTATGACTAGGTTATGCATGGTCAGTTATTGAACGCATGTAGCTCAGCAGGGTGTTATCGCTAGGACTTTACTAGTGAAGGTAGTGGTGCTTACTGCCTGCTTCAGTTAGTAACCCTGAGTAGGGCTGCATTTACCACCGCCATTTACTAAGTACCTAGTGTATACTGGGACAAGTAACTTCTTAGTGGTCCGTTAGTGAATGCCACAACCTTTTTTTGAGAGTGTACGGCATCTCTGCTCTGTGATATCCGTCCGTCAGTCACGTGGGCAGCTTTCTTTATCCCAAATCCAGCCTTTAGTAGCACCCGCTGAAACCAAAAGTGCGACTGGCCGCCTTAAAAACGTCTTTAATTAATCAACCATCGCGCGCTGAAGCAAATGAGCTTTCTACGCGCCATAAATGGGTCATCAGCTACTTATCGCACAAAAAAAAACAAGATGCAAAATTTTTGTGTCAGTGCCGTTTTAAAACCGTTAAGCCGCCGTCACTGAACTTCAAACTACAAATCTCAAACAGCCACCCCCTGTGTCCGAAATATTTAGTGACCACAAATATTTATCAAGGAAACAATCCGCAAAAAAGAAAACATTCATCCGATATTGAACAATTTTTAATGGTTCGAACGCGAAAAAAGCCTAGAGAAACAGTCAGTAAAACTCAGTAGGCTGAAACAACCTGATCAGCAAAGGCGCTGAAATCAAGGGAAATAATATTAAACAGAATGGTAAGGCATTGGGCTAGTTGGTTTTTCATGTTAATCGACTGCTCTTTAGCTTACCAGGGACACAATTTAATGACGACAAACGGATGAAGTGGACAACACGAGCGTGCTGCCCACTTCGTCCATTCGTCTTCTTTAAATTGCTGTTTTGTAACCTAAAGCGCAATCGATCAACATAATAGACAGAGGGGATTAGTCATACAGGATACACCTTAGGAGTGTAGTTAATACTATCTGTGGATTTCACGTTTCTTCGCAATGATAAAAGCAGGAATGCTTTACAAAAAAAGGGGTGGAAATTGGCATAATAAGTAACTGAATACATATATTTTAAAGAACGAAGATATGTGTCCATGTCAAGCAATTTCTGATAAAACGGATTCGATGAAACGTAAATTAGTAAAACGGCATTCGATGGCGTGATGTTAGGTAAAGGTGCCATTCCGGTCTGAATGGACGGAAAATGCAGACGCTTCGAAAATATTACAGGCCAAAGCCCCTAATATGCCCATAAGTGCATGCTTGCAAGCCCGTAATATTCCTTCAATGGTCCCTACTTACTGCATTTTCACCTTGTGGGAGGGCGAAGGCGTGCAGAAGCCTATCATTGTACAACAACCAAACTGCCCGGATCCACAGATGGTTCTTGCAGAGAAGATTGTAGGCATGCACCACTCTATAGAGATCTTGTTACCCCGATTGCCTCAATCTAGCGGAAATAACTAGCATTTGTCGACGCTAGGGGGTGCCCCATTGAGCTGTTTAGTGCCCCTAAGTGCGTGTGCACTCACGCCTTAGCGCATATCGAGTAACCCAGCGCGAAGATCGTGGCCCTCTGCCTTTTCTCTCACTCGGTCACAAAACAGGTGTGGCCCAAAGGTGGTTGCGAAGCTATAGCCGTGACTCGTGGGTGCGCCACTGGCACCCTACAGCAACTCCTGGCACCCGGGATATCTGTCGTCTGGCCATCACTTGTGTCACCGGACTACTGCACATGTCTTACTTAAAGACTCAATAAACGTGTACACCGAATACGGCCGGACCAGTGGGAAAGAGAAATACTTGTTCTTTTTTGTGCACACGTCTGAATGGCGTGCGGTGCCAGGAAAGCCCGAGTATGGCCTCTTTGGGCCTCTGTTGCCAGCGGCAGAAATTTACCTCCATACGTAGGTAAATTCAACCAATGTTGGCAAGGCGCACGGGTGTGTGTAAAACCGTCAATCCGATTCCTGGTAAAATGTGGGGATTTATTTGATAATTCGCTCACGTGTTTCAGCCGCATGCTATTCTAGACATTACTCAAAAACAAAAAAGTTTGAAATTTCTGTTGTTAAGCAAAAAAAGAGCCTTGCTTGTTTGGTTATGCGTCAAAGCGCGTTAGAGTTGGGTTTTTATTGTTATTTTGGTTGTTTGGCAATGAATTAGTAGGATTAAGGTCGACTCTATGGCACCGCTGTAATACGTATTAGGCCAGCTTGCGTCTGAAAACCTTGTATATTTTATCCTGCACTACAGCACCGCACGGTTACAGTCCCTAAAGAATAGTATACGCTCCATTCGGGCCAGTTTTCTCATACAATGGTGTGTCGAGGCGGACATGAAAGCCAACGGGACGGCAGCGCACTGGTTCGACCGTATGGGCCTCTCAGTGCACCCACCACGTTTGCCATTGATATGTTTCTACAAGTTAAACTACAATGTACTAGAAGAATTCGAATGGGACGAGCCGCCGGCTCCACGCCCGCTTCGCCACGAAGCCAGTTTGTTGAATGTTGGCGTGGCGGTGCTGCGGTCGCCGTGATTTGAGTTGTGCCGCAGAGAACTAAGAACTAATAAATAAACATTCCCTAAAAATAAGAAAAAAACTAAATAAAAACGGGAACTAAACCTGCACCAGCTAAGCTATACCAAGGTAGTTCCAATGAAAAAATTAATGAACGGGAAGCCGAGGCTCCAAAGTATTTTAGAAGTAAAGCCAATAAGTTGCAAAAAAAAGAGGTTCTTGCTTCGGTCGGCGGAGGACAGCAATACCACCAGACTTGTATGCGACTCCACTGAAAGCATTGGCGGAAATGCTGTCCCCCGGCCTCCCGCCCCTTCTACAGCAGTTTTCACTCGCACGCCAGAAACCTAGTTGGAATTTAATCTCGGCACAGTTTTTAGAGCCTAGTACAGCATCTTTCCAGTGGCTGTTTGCGCGCGGGAATCTTCCTATCTTTCCCACATGAAGGCAGGCCCCTGTGGCGTTGGTTCCTGGCGGCCTGCGCCCGAGTCCACGATGCACATCTTTCGGGACTGAACAATCCCGCAGGCACTCCTACGAAAATTGGCGCAGTTATTCGACATCCCTGGCATTTCTTACGAAACTCTGAGGTTCCTCAACCCGCTCCCGCGCGCAGCAGTGAACCAGTTTGTTTTGATCCTCGTGGAATGTTCATATCAGGTTTGGTTGGCCCGCTGCGCTGCTGCTTACCTGAGCGGCGGCCAGGCCTCCACGAAGTGCTTGCGAAAGTGCTGAAAGAGGTCTGGTTTCAAGCAGCGCAGGGTTGAAAGCAGCAGAAAGCAGCGCAGCCCTGAGACCCAGGGCTGCCCTGGGTCTCAGAAAGCAGCCCTGAGACCCAACCCTGCGCAGAAAGCAGCGCAGGGTTGGGTCTCAGGGCTTCGCATCCACTTGGGCGTAATCCGGCAGCGATTCTAGAGCAGGCTGGGAGAAACATCACGGTGGTCTACTGATGTTTCTCTTTGCTAACAGGATGGGTAACGGTTTCTCTTTCATGCAGCCATGGTAATAGCATCGCCACCCTTGCGCCCAGGGGAAGGGGCCGCCAGATTCTCCCTCGCTCCGGGGGAGACCCTACCATGAGTGGCGTTATCGGAGTTGAATGATGATCGGCGGTTGAGTTTTGCTGCTCCGGGGTGCGGCCGGTGCCAAATCCCCCACCATCCGACAACGGTAGGGCGGCCACAGATCGCCGTAGCTCGCTCGCTGGGCCCAAGTAAGCGCTGAACACATGTACGACTGGTGCACGCGATTCGCATGCGACTGATTATTACGATTGATCGTTAGGACCGTTTTGGCGTCGTTCGCTGGTCGAAGGAGGCTCACGACGTGCGACTGGCAAGCCAGATGCAGTCGTGCCATCGTTGCGATCGTCGTGAGCCAGCCAATGAGAGCCCGCTGAGCCGCAACCGGCTTGCGTTGCTCAGTCGGCTCGGGTGATGGGCAATTAGGCTTAGCATCCTGGCGGATAATTGATCCCCGCTATCTGTGCAACTGCGAATGACAATCCGTAACACAACTTTTCTCCACACTATCATCCCCTTTTTCGCATGTGGAACTTTATTTAAGCAATAACTGCCGTTTGAGCGATCGGTGACCAAGACATCTGCGTAGCTGTTTCGATGCTTCCGCGCGGTATGCCATCTCTCGGCTGGCGCACCGTGCGCCGCGGCGCGGTCAGCGTAGCTTGCATCGCGCTTAAATGAGCCCTGACAACAATTCCCAGCACAATTTTTCACCGCACTAAAACCTACTTTCTCGCATGTAGAACTTCTTTTTAGCTATCAGATTGATTCAGAACAGCAGCGACAAGCGCGGTTGCTACCGTGGTCTGCGCCGGTTCGAGCCGCTGAGTGTGCCGAGCTGGCAGGCGCGGCCGGCGTGTGCGCGGACTGTTTCGAAGGCAGAAAACACTGCACATGCTTGCTTATCCATTTTTTGCGAACAAACGCGCAGAATCTACAAATTCAGCTCAGCGATCGCGTAGTTGACCATGGAGCAAAACAGTGGGCGGAGCGACGCCGACGAGCATCGCACCGCATCGGGCCATGTGTCTCAAATTCACGCGTACGACTAGTCGTGGCGACAGTCGTAACGATCAGTCGCATGCGAATCGCGTGTACCAATCGTACATGTGTCCAGCGCTTCCCCACGGCGTTCCGTAGTAGCGGCTGCCGTCGCGACTCGCGGCAGAATCCAGAGGCTTCGAAAGCCGTTCGAAACTCGTTACCTGCTGGCGCTTGTCATATATCTCCACTTTGTTTAGCGCAAAGAAAACTGTACGTACATATGAGGCAAATATACGCAGTTAACCGGCAGCCTTCAGTGTTTGATTTCAATGTCCTCGGCATGGGTAGAGCCTTCGCCACTTTTACGGGGCGGGATGACGCACCGACTACGCTGGTGTCAAAGCTGCAATCCAACCTTGGCGTTCCGAGAGATGAAGCTCGAAGATCAACCTTAAGGAACAAAACTGCGTGGCGTGCGAGCTGCACTTCGAGTACTGCTACATTCAGCGTGACTGCACGCACGTTATGGATGGTGACGAAGTGAAAATCGCCCGTGGTGTGCCCGGGATGACAACCGACGTGGAAGTATTTGAGCGAGGATGCGCCCCTCGCGGGAGTCATGACAGATCTCGTAAGTTTCCAAGTGGAATAGCACTAAATTGCCATGAACAAACATGTTCACCAGCTGCCGCTTGTTCTGCTGGCGCGGCGGTTCTTCTGTATCGCTGGATGCTGCTGTTAATGATCAAAAAGATAGGCTTGGTGCAGTGCCAATGTTTGGGCAAAGGGCTGGTGTTTTTCGAATCTGTACGGATGCATTTGCAAGCAATCTCGTGCTTTCGACCTTTAATTCCGCCGAAGCAATCTTCCCAATCATTCGTTTTATCTGCAGTCCAAAATATAATTAAGTACGCTAGACAGAAGCTTATCAAAGCCTGCTCTGTATGGCATATCGGTATATCTGTAAAATAGCGCGCCTAGTCGCGGAGTTCTGGAACGAGCACATGCATCGTCAAATAGGATACAAAAATCTGACTAAAAGTTCGGGGAGTATGAGAAAAGCTGCGCATCGCTCATGGGCGTACAGTTAAATCGAAGGCCGCAATTAACTGGGAATATGGTTAATAGAAAGTGGCACACTGATTTTGTCATTCACTTCTGAATAACTATTACGACCGCCAACATTTTAAAAATCCTTATTTCCTAAAGAATGTGGTGGAAATTTAAGTTTGTTTAAATTAGAAAATTTTAGCCAGATTCCTCGATCGGCTTCATTGACGCTGCGATGAAATGGCCCGGTATCATTAAATAGACGTAGCAAAAGTTAACGCAGCACTGCCCATGTTTTTTTTTCTATTCATTGCATTAACACAGAAAAAAGAGTAGTGGAAGCTGGTACTTCAACGCTTGTCCCTGTCACTCCGTTCGTCTGTCGTTCTTTTTTTCGCGTTGTAAGCACTTCGTTGAAAAGTAGTAATAAACCGGGCACGCTTTTGCCGCACAGCCTCTAAAACTCCCTTTTAATTTATTCTGACGTGGTGTTTTTTACCCCGCTGTCGCTTTGGCGTTCCTGTTAGCATAAAAAAAATTCCCGCGCCTTCCCGCGAGGGGAACACGAGTAAATGCAGAGCATTGGGGCCTCAGTACTGATTGAAGGCAGTGTTGCTTCCATCGCTTCTTCGTGATGCTGGAGTAGCAGACACGAGTAAACGTGGGCACGAGCGCAACCAAGGAAGGAAGGAGCAACGCAGTGACTGAAACACGAGCGACCGCTGCCGCTAATTTGCAGCGCGCGCAGTAGAGGGAGAGCAGTACGGGGGGAGAGCGCGCATGCGCAAGCAGCGCGCGCCCTTCCACGCCCACCGCGCTGCTATCACTACTGTACGCCGAGACCGCGACGGAGCGAACGGGCTGACTCGACGCATGCGCACGCCAGCTGCTGTTGAGAGAGAGGAGGGAAGGAGAGGCGCACCTGCTGCGGACGCGAAACTGTTGACACGTCCGACGCGGGAAACAGGCGAGGCTAAGAAATTGCTCTGCATTTAAAATTAGGCGAAACGCGAAAAAGCGCGGCCCGCGCAATGTTGCGCTCTTGGGCGAGTACAGTCGGCAAGTCCACTTGGCCCGCTGCGCCCTTTATTCAGTCTACAAACGCCGCTTCAGGTGGAGCCAACGTTTTTAGATGCGACTGAATCTCATTCACTCGCCTTGTCCCCTGCATCCGGCATCGGCGTTGTTGTCGACGTCCGCCCCTCCCCCATTCTCCTCGCCGCGTGACCTGCGCTCTCCGCCGCTCACCCCCTCTCCTCTCCGATAGCGAACAGTCTCTCGCGAGGGGCATTGGATTGGATTCGAATGGATTGGCTTGGCTTGGCTTGGCTTGGCTTGGACTGGATTTGGATTGGATTAAAGTGGATTGTGTTGTATTGTGTTGCGTCATAGCCGCGGCAGACGCACTGGCGCCGGCGCGTCCCCTCACCGTTATGCGCGCTATAAAACGCGGTGCCTGCGCCGCTCCGCTCCATCGTTCCAGCGCCGTTCCTCCGCTGTCCAACGCTGCAACGTGAACCCCCTATGCGTCGCATCTACACAGGGGTTCCCGCGATGGGAGGTGGGAGATTTTTAGATTGGGTCGTTGGGTGGAGCGCTCCGTTCGTCCCACTCAGATACTTCTAGTACACTCTAGTTAAACTTATGCTTCAATAACCTCTTCTTAGCTCTTTTTTGCTTTCTTAAATTTTCTTGCATCAGTTTGTTATTTAGAAATTTAAACTGGCTGGCACGCCCCTGCTCGTAGCGCTCGTCCACTCGCTGCGGCGAGCAGACGATGTTAAGCGTTCTCACTACTGCTTACACTTCTGAAATACCTAGAAACATTATTTAGTGGATAACAAGTACCAAACCAAAAATTATTTAGGAAAAGGCTGTCAAAACAAAGACATTCTTTTTTTAATCCAGAGAGACCGTAAGACTGCCTGCGTTTGGGGCTGCGAAACATTCCATTTTATTGCACGTTATCCGATCCTCCGTGCCTCAAGGCAAGTTTGTTGTGATTCTGTCATCTTTCTGTTGCGACAATATTCTTCGTCATCAGTGCGACATATGTCTGGCGTTTAATCGTTGCGTCGTAATGGTTGTGGCGGTGCCATTCTTGTAGTGGTTTATCTTCAGCGAGCGCCTGCCTCTGTCGGTTAATATAGTGCTGACATTTCTGTTTCCCTTTCATCATCATTGCAGGCGTACTTCCATGGGCGATCGCGTTTAGCAGTTTCCGCTGCGTTCTGGCGCTTTCGTAGTAGCCGGCACCGACTAGCAGAAACGCGGCCAGTGGCTGCGATTGAGACTAGTCCTCCACTCTCACTACCCCTGTCACGAAACTTTTCCAATCGTTTCCTTTTTTCGCTGTTACTAGCCCGATTCAATTCCCTTTGTGGGAACAAGCCCGGCTTTTCCATGTGCGCACCCAGTGCCATCTCGTGCTTCGCTAAATACACTTCTTGAATATTCTCTTGTGCAGGTGCTAAAAAAGCTCGCGTTCCGCCTCCGTAGCCTAGGGGTAGAGTCGTGGGTTTTAGAACGATTACCATGCTGAAAATATTACTGTAAGCTTCGGAAATTATACAATATTTGACGGCAATAAAAATTTGTATTTCTATATTTTAGGCGGCGAGTGATCGTTATTATCCTTTTCACTCGGTGCCATTATCTTTTTTTCTCTTATCCGCCCCTGTAAACCCTACATATACTCTATTAGTGCACACATGCTTTGGTACTGGTGTAATTGTCATGCTCAGATTATTCTCTTGGAAAAGCGGAGCCTCCGTGACCACAAATACAAAACAGTAGTGACATGAAAAAACAGCAGCGGGTTTGTTCGAACAATCCAGAAACAATACAGAGACAGCCAACATTCGTTGCAGAGAGAGTCAAAAGATGCTAACGAAATGACATTTCACGTCAACAATTGGCACTGGTTATGTAGCGATTGATTAAACCTAGGTTCCTGTGGTTGTGTGAGAGGGGGTATGACTAGAATGTACACATTTTAAAAATGAAAAACAGCGTGAGGGGGAGTCGACTATGCGGTTATTTCATCTCCTCTAACTGCCTTGTTTCAAATAAATACCTAGCTGTTGGTATTATGCATGCATGTGTCCAAACTGCAGCCTATTGCGGCTATCTTCAGAAATAAGCAAAAAAGCAGTACCAGTTTACAGGAGTTGTCTTCACCTGCAGCACAGATTTCATTCACATGTGACATTTTCTGGAGCGGTGGCTGGTTCGCCACCCTTGATTACGTCAATGGGTTTTTAAAAGAGTTCATCGGGCGCTTTGAAAACATCAGCTACACTTTCCTCGAATGCATGCGGCACTGAACTCGATCATTGCTTGTGACAGAGGCAACCAGAAAACACAATGTTCTTACGTCTGAATGCTGGGGAAGGTTTCAAAGGTAGAAGGACTTTACACTTTAGTCATCGCGAAATTCAGAGTTCTAGGGCAAGCGCGAACCAGAGCTTCCCGGACTAGAGGGGAGGACCCCAACTGGCGGGCGCCCAAACAACAGCGCTTGAAGCCCGTTAGATACATGCTTATACGCTCATTCACAGTCTCAAAACTTCCCCAAAACCATGGCGAAACTCAACCAAATATAACTGGACAGGCAAGTCAGAACCTACCGCGTTGTATTTCTCCTGATCACATGGTTTCTGCCGGACGAGAACGGCAACATGCAGAAAACGGGAATCTAGACCTAATCTGAGTCGAACTGCGTTAGCACAAACGTCCGACTGTCTGGCCACCCTTATTTATACATCGACAAGCAAGGGCGTGGTTTATCATTAATGATTGATTCCTAAATAACATGTGCCACTAGTCTTTGTTTTGGTTTGTTTTGTAGGAGGTTGGTGAGCGGCAACTTGGCGTTCAAGTCAGATGGAGGCCATAGGATCCACCACGGGTCGCATAATTTATGCGAATGTAGTTTTCTCTGCAGCTTGTGCCGGAGTCCAAACACTCCCTGCCCATGCATATACAGAAATATAGCCATTAACAAATTCTTTACACGCAGTAAGCTTTGTCTCATCCTGCTTACAATGACCATTGTCGACGTTGATGTGTGAGGAATGTTGCACAGAGTAGGGGCGATAAGCTGCATCGTTTCTGATTATGGCACAAAATTTCGTCTATTGCAGCCAGCTTAGCACAAACATCATCATGACGCAACTATGCACCGGTTCTTTAACTCCTCCACATCAGCGGTCAATTAGCCGAAACGGTTGGTTCAACGTTGGAAGCAGTTGGCCCTTACAACACTTGCAGGACACACACGCACAAAGAAACTCCAATAACGCTGCATACACCGTGTGACTGCGATGCCTTGTGAAAGAAATGAATTATGTACAGGAAACTTCTTGGGCTGTTTCACGTTGCCCTGTAGGCTGCTCCGCCTCTTCCCGCTGGCGGCCAAGCGAAGCTCCGCCTTTTCCAGTGGCAGCGAACGATGCTGGGGCGAAGTACTTGAGGCAGTGGATAAGTAGTCTGTTTACGGACAACACTCTGGACCAGAGTCCTCCCTCCTGAAGAGCTCGATCAGGGCCACGTGCTCATACGTCCGTCCGGTCTGTGACCTGCAAGGAACCGCAACCAGGGAGTTTGAGGGACTTGTGGCTATTGCCTTAAATCAATATGCACTGGATGACACATTTCTTGTGCACTCTTTGGCAATAGGAAAGAAGTAAGACATAACAGCAAGAATTTAAGGTGCATAACATGGGGTAAATAAGGGGTTTGTAAGAGGTGTTCTGAGAAAGCGGGGTTTGTATAGACCTGCAACCAGCTACACAAACACATTTTAAAATTCAAAGTACGTGCATTTCAGCTCTAATCGTAAGACTGATGCGAGCTGCTCGCCGGGGACCCGGAGAAGCACAGCGACGTGCAGACACCTTTTGCTGCATACAGGCAGGCTCTGATCAGTCGTTACTGGGGGTGGGGGTACACACGAAATGCCATGCGAAAAGCGTACTTGTCGCTGTAGTGGGTTCCGACGTTACTGCCAGCGCCACTTCTGCGTGTTACGCAGTCTCGAATATTTCACATTTCAGATTTTACTACATTTCACATAAAAGCATGGATGGCAAGACCTAACGGTGGGATTGGGAAATCAAATTCTACATTATTGTCGCTCCCTTCAACTACGCCTAGGTTGATTGAGCGGAACTGGAGAGTTTTAAGTGCTCATTCAAACAGTGACCACAATCGGAATAAAGTGAATCCGCGACTGCATCCGCGACACACGTATGCAGAAATGAAATAATTGATGGTAAGTGTCATAGTGATGCTTTCAGAATTAAAGAGTCTTGGCAGCACTTCCGATAAACGCTTTCACTTTTTTCCTTCGCATCTGGAAGTACCGCGAAAGCTATAGTTATTGCCAGCCGGAGCAGCACAGCGTGACTGGCTCGTTGCGGCAGATGCGCCTTCCGTTTCTGCGTTGCTTATGTGGCTTTCTTTTTAAAGTGGCTATCAAATGCGTCCATTGCTACAACTGAAGGAAAGCGGACCAACAGCCACTACACCATTGTAATGACGGAAGTCTAGCGGTCGAAGCACGCCAAGACACAGTTTCCAAGGTATCTAATGGGTCATAGAGCAGTAATTGTTGGCTGAGGTACTTTGCGACTCCCTAATCTAAATGCGTTGGTTGACTATGTTCTGCAAGCATTTAATTTTTTTTTAACGTTGAGAAAAGTGTTGTGGGGTCCCATTAAAGAGAGAGCCTAAAGGATTTAAGTAGTTCGAGTCATCTAGTGGCGGATTTTCTGCTATATGCGTCGTTGTCCTATCCGTGGCGTTGCTAATGGACCACTTGGACAGTTACAATTTAACAAAACCGGGACAGGTGAGGGCGCGATAGAAAGCTACAATTACGTGAACAATGGACACCTAATACAAGCTAAAAATTAAGCAATTCAGGTTAATGTAGCATCTAGACAAATGCTTACGTGTTTGTACAATTGCCAACTATGGATATTACTGTTGTAAACCCTTTATAAACCAAAGAAAGAGCTACGTATTTTGCTTCCAACGGTTTGTAAATTGCGTGAAATTCACTTTCGCAGTTACCGCGAGCTGGAAAGCTCGTATGTTTTATCACAATTGGCTAGTTAAAAGAATATTTTGTAGCCAAAGTTAGAATGCAGAGGTCATTACGGTACGTTTCCAATACAGGAAAATAAAGATGCACTTACGGCGTCACAAATTATCGCGCATGCAAATTCCTTTGTAAGATAGTACGCCGCACTTTTCTTTCGTCATGCACGCGAATACTGCTTGTCGATTTTTTTTAGTTTACCTTTTAAAAAACTACCCAATTATCAAAATGCTTCTAATTTCAGGCTGAGCGTTCTCACGCACTATCAAAAACTGGCTTCACTTTCATACAATGTACTAGCCTCTCCTCCAACCAGCCGCAGCTCAGCATTATTTTGTTCAAAACTAAACCCTGACGTGGCAAAACCCTGGTTATGTCAGCGTTTTAGCGCAACGAACCTTGGTAAGCGATCGTCAGTGAGTGCATGATCTGTGTAATCCTTTAGCGATTTGCCCAGATGTACCTACCTTAAGATGAAGTTCCGGCTTTCTACCAATTATGTCGTGCAGCAGCGAAGATGCCTCTTCGGACCACGATACGCCATTTTGCTCAGTCAGGCGATTTAGGCGGCAGTGCAATACCTGTAATGAACCAAAGTCGATGGGTGAGAAAAAAAAATGAGTGTAAGGCCCATTGTTGGTCTTTTATGAATGCTTGAGAGTATATTTGCCCTCCCGATGTGCACTTCTTCCTCCCGTTTTATACATCCGCAACACGGCGTCTCGGGAGTGCCCCTCACCCACCGTGCCAACTATGCTCTCGCGTTGTAACCGTCTCAGGGGTCGCGTTTGTCTGATTCACCAACGGCATTGGGCACCTGTTTCTCATTTCGTTGCGCGCCAGTATTGCAATTTCGTAACATTCATTCTATTTCATCATATTTTCCGGCCAACAAGGCCCTGTACTAGCGTCACACTTCATTTTATACCACTTACAAGCAGTGATTTGGGTGCGTCTAGAAGGCACACGGCGCACGCATTGGACAGAGCGAAGCCAATGGCTAACAGCGCCGACTTGGTTACCTCTCAAGCAATAGCGAGCGCAGCGCCACCCGCAAGCCAAAACCGCTGCCGGCTGGGTTTTGGCTTCAGGTCCCCCTTTCCAGTCGCTCTGTCGTTTTCGCTGTTCGTAGTTCGCTCGGCTTCGACGGATCAACGCCGCAAGTCTTTGCGGACATACCCCGTCTATTGATAATAGCAAGATCGCACACTTTGTTGTGTGAGGCAAATTTCTCTGCCACATGCCAGCAAGGAATATGTGCCCAATGATGAAATTCTTTTGTAAAGCGCCACCACAATAGTAAAAATGCTGAGAGCAAGAATGGTCGTGGACAGCCTCGTGTCCCAAATGCTGGAAAAAAAGGTGTTTTCTCTTTTTTTCTTGCCATTTCTAAGCTGCTGCGAATTTTCTAGTTTTAAATATTTTGAATATAAATCTTCACGAATCTTCGGATTATTCGACGTTAAAGCGTTGAATACCAGAAGGAGGTTATCTGGGAATTCTTTTGTGTAGTGTAGAGAAGGTTTTTTTACGCCATCCCGAAAATACGATTCACGGCGGTTTCCTAACACGAACTGCTCCCAATTAAAAAAAAACAGCTGGTGGCCTTCTGAATTTCTGGAACGGGCAATTAGGATGATTGCAATTACAGCTGAGTAGAAGACCATCATCCTGATTTCAGGCAAAAAATGACTGACGCAGCGCTTTCGCGCCTATTTCTGAAAAATAAAACACACTTGCGCATATACATCGAAAGAGACAGAAATTTCGATTATGAGCCACATTTACTTCTTTCAGGAAAGTCACATCGTTTAACACCTTAGACAGCGCGAAAACGTGCATTTAGTGATTCCTCTCACAAAACCAAATAAAACAAGATAATCAATTGCCAGGACAAGAGCGGTGTCACTAAATGATTTAGAATACTACCTCTATGTCCATTTAACTGTTCATACAAACTGGACGCGTGTTTTTTTTTTTACTTCGCTTCCACTCTTTCTTCTGTCCTGTTATCTATAGGGCCTTTCCTATCCTCCCTCACCCTTTCCCAAGCTGATTAGAATGTCGGTGTTGAGATTCCGGCAAACATCTCGGTTTTCTTTTCCTCCTCTCTCTCTTCTCTCATCTCTATCTCTCTCTCTCTCTCTCTCTCTCTCTCTCTCTCTCTTCTCTCTCTCTCTCTCTCTCTCTCTCCAAATAAAACCAACAAGCCCAAGCCTTTCCCTGCATTCCACCCTTGATTCCCTTTTCGACTAATCTTAACTCCAACCACCATCTGTTTATTTGCTATGTTTTGTTCTTTAGTTGCATAGCAGATCTCTGTAAACAAGGAGAAAGAAGGGCACCTGGTATGGAAGACGGGACACGATTTCCCCGAAACCGTCCAGGCTGCGAAACGCCGTCAGGAAAGCCGTCCCTTCGTCCGCCAAGTCCACGTACCGCACCTGGAACTGTTAAAGATAACATTTATGGCATCATTTGCTTGTTCGCAGAATGAGCTGCGTGAAGAGCCAGATGCGTGAAAAACGGGTGAGAGATAGTAAACGTGTATATTGCGAAAAGCAATGGGGAGGAGTCCTCAGCTGACCCTTGAGCTTTCCCCGCCTCAACAGCCCTCAACACCAGCAGGCGCTGGTCATGAAGTCGGATGACGGACGTAATGTTGATGGCGGACAATCGGATAGGTATGCGGGGCTTGTTGGATATATGAGGTGAACAAGCGACGCATCTTAGTGCTATCCTTTACAGAGAAGAATTGGGCGTCATGGTCTTTAACGACACACGCAGCACAAAACAGTATCAGTGCAACAGGTAGAAATACCACGGGTAAAAGAGCATAAACATTTAGGAGTACGGCGTAACGACGGTGGCGACCACGCATGCGCATGAGGCTCTCCTTAAGACGAAAGGAAGACAGAACGCGGTCTATAATGAAGCGTAGACCACTGTGGGGCCACAACAAATACGAGGTGGAAAGAGGCGTCTGGAAGTGGTCATCGTACCAGTATTGACTTCCGAAAATTCGGCTCTGTGCGTGAAACCAAGAGACCCAAGCGGACCTGGAGGTAAATCAGAGGCGGTAGGCAGGCTGGCCTTAGGGGCCACATCGAAACTACGAACGAAGGCGGTGTAGGGGTATATAAGCTGGTCGTCCTTCGTGGTAAGGAAAGCGCCAAGCAAGATAAAGTTTGACGAGTGACATCCTGGCATGGAGGACAAAAAATGGGCGCGAGAGTGTTTAATTACCTGTATATGAGGAGCATGACACACGGTGTAGACGGAGGACCAGACAGCTGACCAAGCGGTACGGAAAGTCGGTAGGGAGAAGTTGGGTACACACAACAGTTAAAAAGCAGGTAAGGGTAGCAGAGGGAACGAATTGGGCACTAGGAATGGAAGCGAAAAGACCCCTGGATACTTATAGGACAGAGAAACTAGAAATCAGGAATTAGGTTTCTATGGCAATACGAGAGTCAGTGCATTGCTCTGTGAAGCATGCGCCAGGTGTCTGAGAACCCGGGCATACGCGGGTCATCTACAGGCAACAGGATTACGCATGTGTATGCTGCGGCAGAGATCGGGAAACAATAGACCATATTGTCAGGGACTGCACAGAGATACGACGGCCGAGGGGGGAGGGGGAAACGACGTCGTAGGTGTTGTGATTTGGGGCGAGGGAGGCCTCAACTTCAAGGCCGCAGAAATGAGGAAGAGGCGGCTGGAATGGTGGTGGGAGAAAAGTATGGAAGAGGTGGGTACGTAGGGGAGTACCGTAAAGTTGCGAAAGAACGTCCACCCAAAGTACAGACATATGACGAGAAAAATACGAGATGGGAGAACTTTCGGGTGAAGTGCGGGAAGCACGAATAGGTGCTCCGCGTCAACGCTATGAATAGATGTATTCGCGTTTGTTTTGTTCACTCAGTCGGCGCTAAAGCCTCGATTTTAAGAAGGTGGTGATCGTTAGGATCTTTTTAGTAAATAGATTACTTTCACCACTAAATGGGGGTGGGTGATGTTTTCGGGGTGGGCGTTCTCTGGGAACTTTACGGTAATCATACGGATGAGAGATTTAGAATAGCGGGGGGGGGAGGAAAAATGGGGGGAGGGAGCGATGGCAGTTTAAAACAGGGGCGGGGTAGCTGGGGGGGGATATATTTGGTTAGCAGTAACAGTAACAGGCGAATCGGTTGCTGGCAACCGACGTCCCGATTCAAAGGGAAAGCCACTAATCATCATCACAGCAGCTGGTCAGAGCTCTCTCCCAAAGCTCGTAATAAGAAAGTGAGGGATTGCACGAATGTAGTGCGGCATGGGCGCAGCTCCCTACCATAAGAAAGAACGTCCCACGGCCTTCGCAGAAGCGGCATAGCGGGGAATATACAGTGGGGTTTCAATATATGGCATTTAGTGGGATGGAAAAAGATATTCGTCAAGAGTGCACGGAGCTGCTGTTCCTCCTCTTTCGTTTGGTGTTTATGCGGTGCTGGATAGGTGACAGGTTCTAACTAGTAGTGCTGAGTTATTTCGTGATACGTTTAAATGTAGTTGGTCTGTCCGGTGGGATAACTCTCGGGCCAACAGGTGGGCGGTTTCGTTGCCCGGAACGGCAGAGTGGGCGGTGCCCAAATCATGAAAAACGGAACGCAGCTTCAGTAATCACCCAAGCCTAAACCAGTTGCGAGGCAATTTACCCGAACGTTCAGTCAGGAACTGCTGCCACACCTTCAGCTTCCATGAGAGCAAGGACGTTCAAACAAATGCCTGTTTAGCTTCTCATAACCTAAGAGCCAATATTTTAAACACTTCTATTGACAAACTCAAAAGCACTCATCACTGGCTGATGCACATCGCTCGGTTTACCCTGTCGCTCTCAGTGAAGTCGAATAGTAGAACTAAGTTCACCCGCATTCCTTTGTCACTCCGGACATTTTTAACCGCGTAAAATTCAAGGGTATCTCGCCCGTAATTTTTTTTTTTTAGCCACTCCACCTCATCACCATTTCCAATCAATATTTTTCTTCCCTCACCCCACTGGGCTCAATACTTCCGATTGCCCTTACGATCAAAAATCACTCCATTAATTCTCCGCTTTCTACGTGCGAAAAAGTAGGAGCCCGCGAGCTGTATAGGCAATCGTATTTGCCGTAACCGCGCTGCAGCTCTTCGAACAACTTAGGTCAGTCGAAAATATAGATTTATAATTGCATAACGTGCAAAGGTGGAATTTTTAGAAGGAATACGGACGTAAACATATTTATTGCTGCACAGCTACAAAAATGGTTGCTCGAAATTAGAGCAGTGTTTATTGTTATCCTGTATTTTTTTAATACGTAGGCGTTAGCTAATTCAGTCTGTCGAAAATTTGCTGTTGTGGCAAAGAGCCTCACGAAATGGCCGAAAGGTAAGAGAATAAAAAAACAAATAAAAAACTCGCAGGGCGACACAAAATTGTTCAATGGAGCTGCTAAACATTAAAAAGGTAATTGATTAGAAAAAAAAGGATCAGGTAAATTCGGATGGGAATCAAACCCACGGCCTAGAAGTGAGCGCGCACACCCAAGACCACGGTGAATATATGGCTGTAGCTGACTCAAGGTGCTTGTTGCCGCCTTCGGCAATGCGTTGCCGCCTTCGACTTAGAAAGGTGTGTTAGAGACGTGTAATGCAGAGACGTGAAACAAGTAGTATAAGCGCACTAAATACAAAAGTACCAATTAGGTGAATGTAGCAAAGCACTTCGCTAATGGCTAGCGTACGTGAAAGATTAGCAAATGCGATTGGCCAAGCATTTGAGTCATAGTAACGGAAAGGAGGAAAACGCGCGGAGAGAATGATGATGATAATAATTAGAGGACAGGATCGCACCACTGGACACGTACCGTAGCAGCCGCTAGGGAGAAGCTGGCGCTGTTGTGCATATGCAACACGTCATGATTGTACCAAAACCCTCCACGCGACAGTTGTCTTTCAAATTTCCTCGGTGCGGCGTCTACGGCAGTGAGTTATGAAACCGTCTACCTCTAGAACGCCTGTTAAACATGGCCCGCGCACACTGAATCGGAGCCAAAGAGCAGCGGGTGTGGTGGAACACGGCGAAGCGAGCTAGTCAGCCATGTCATGTCGGCAATCAAACATGCTTTCGCATTCAATACACCATAATCAGTGCTTAGGTGTCCTAGAATTTATGGTCTTTGTTGTTTCAGAATAGAAAGATATTCAATTTACGAAAAAATAGTCAAACTTTGTTTTGCGTTCATTTGAAGATTTCCCTCTTCGGATAACCCTAGTGTGCTCTACGTGCATGATGTGCTGTCACCCCCGTGAATTGTGCCGTTTACATTGCTTGTAGAGTAAGAGAGGACGCGAAGAGAGTTGGGAACGCACTTCTCCTGAGGGCAAGGGATCAGGCGAGGTGAGCGCAGCTCGGCGGAAGGTACCATCGTTTCGGAACTCGCAGGCGTAGAGCGTACCCATCGCAGGAAGTTCTAGCAGGGATGGAGTATTCTGCGCAAAGAACAATCGGCACAGAATTAGTCTTCAGGCAACGTGGAACACCGGAAGCTCAAAGAGCACGCTTTTTTTCCCCCGATTAAACACCAATGAACACTTCGTGTCTACCGCAAGAGTACACGGGACAGCCAAGCATCGTCTGATTGATTGATTGATTGATTGATGATTGATTGATTGATGATTGATTGATGATTGATTGATGATGATTGATTGATTGATTGATTGATTGATTGATTGATTGATTGATTGATTGATTGATTGATTGATTGATTGTACCCCCTTATAGCGGGGGATGACGCGTCATGTCACCAAAGAATCTAGTATCGTCTCGTACTGCTAGTTTAACTCTAGCGCTGCAATTAGGCGCAAGCACAGAATCAAATGAAATTTTACCCGTGGCTAAAAGCAAAAACACTCGTGCGTACGAGATTTCGGCACACATTAAAGATCCCCAGGAGGTCAAAACTTAATCCGGAGCCCTTCACTACGGCGCCCCTCATCGCTTGCGTTGTGTCGGCGGAAAAAACCCTTAAATCAACCAATAAATTTCGTCCTCTTACAGACCGTAGATGTCCCAGGATCTATTCCCCTCTCTGCCCTTCTTCCACCAGCATTTTATGTTCTTTTAGTCACTTCTACTGCCTTGAAGTTTGCTGTCTCTGTATAAATTTAAACCCTAGAGCTTCAGGGAGGCGGGCGTTTCCAACATACAGATTCGGATAACTACAATCACATTCCAACATAATGTGCCGAATCCTTTCAGTTTCCTTCTCGTAGACCACGCATAACGCATCCTTTTGTGTATATTTCTCTGCAATGCTCACAGAAAAACGTCTCCTGACGACACCTGGCGGAGCATAGTTGCGCTTGCGTGACGCGGGCAGTTTGCACGGCCGGGTTGGTGCTTGGACAGATACGTAATGACTGGCTCACACGAAGGAATATTGGCTTAAATAAACAATGCAAATTATTAATTATGCGAGCCTCAAGTTAGTGTGTACTTTTCACTGTTATCATCGCTCGTTCAGTAATTGCGTCTCAGAGCTGCGCTCGTTATCCACGAATTGCTTTCGCCAATTCTTTCACAATAACAGCATGCGTACCGAACACTCTTTCATTGGCTAGCATTTGAGGTGGATGTCAAGTGTTCTTTCTTTTATACTGGATGCGATGCCGATACCAGGAGCGTCTGTCAGGCGCTACACGTTCTGGTCTTTTAAGAGGCTTGCGAGGATGGACGAAACTTGTCAAGTGAGGTCTGCACTAGGCAGACATGAAAGCTTTCCGCCGCACACTGTAACGTGTTTACGGTCGTTAAAGTACTCAATTACGAATACCGGTATTGGTAACGGGCAGCCCCGTCCAATGGCAGCGCACCCTACCAAATTGTGAGAGCATATTTTCTACCAACACCAATGAATGGACACACGCAGTAGTTAGATCCGGAGTTAAAGACGTTCCAGTTGTAGACGCAATAATCCAGTTACCTCCAGCCCCACAAATGCACAAAGTAATGGTCTCGCAGCATCGGTAAGGAACGTCAAACGTTCTGTGAAGGAAAGTTTCTTCTTGCTTTCCGAACGAGTACCCATAAATGGTTACATCGATCGTCACATCGATCGTCATGGTTCCATCGATCTTCCGCGCTGGACTACCTACCCCTGTACGGAGACTACTCCCTTCGACTGCCATACTTGAGGGAATTCGAAGATGAGTGTCCGAAACAAGTTAAAATGTTACTACGACACTCGTCACGGCGTTTGACAGTTCCCCGACGTAGACGACACCGCGGTACGCGTGGGCTGTTGACCTTACTAAGCCAGGCACAGTTACGCAGCGGGAGCATGAGCCAAAGTCCTACTGGTTTCAGACAGACAACGCTTGTGGGGCGCGCAACCGTGCACGCAATCCCACGCGCTCTCCAGAAGCATCAATCTTGTAAGAGGCGTACAGGCAAGCGCGGAAGTCACTCTGCTACGATACCAAGCACCATCCCAGCAGGAGCGGTCGTTGCATAATTCATCCTGCTCGTTACCTGGACCATTAACCACTCCCGTACAAAGGTAAATATTTTTCCGTTATCCTCATCGCGTGATCCGCAATGACGGCGCGTGTTCATCATAATGATGAGGGGGTCGTTGATCGGCGTCGCTAATGCCAAAAGCCTGCACGGGGACGCAGATAAATAAACAAATATGACTGCCTCGACACTGGCTGCTCACTTTTTTTCCCTGTGGCCGGGGCTTGGCATTCTACATTAACGAAATCGTTTTCTACGCGTTGTTTCTCCATTCGCAGTCGGACTCAGTTCATATGCGCATGTTTTGTGTCGAATTATGCGAGTTGCACGACGGGCCATTTTCGAAAACGTGAAGATTTATCATAAATCATCAAGGTGTAATAACGCGATGATCGAAGTTGTGGAGCGCGTAATATGTGCTCCTGCATAAGGTAAACGACCCCGATACAGACAGGCTTTTCAGAGACTGAAAATGCACTACTCGGTGGAGACGTTCTCACAGTTGCCACCGATGCCGATGTGTATATACAGCAGGCACCCGACGAAGAACGTCGAGAGGCAACCTCGGTTGCAATAACGTGAATCATTTTCACTAGTTTTAAAATACAGTGGAGTGCGACTATGGCAACTACTACTACGCGGTGCTTGGACGAAATACCGGGGAAGGGGCTTTAGAGCCCTGCCGAACGCGCACGGCATGTTGGACCCAGTCGTTTTATTACACACGAGTGAAAATGCCGATATGTGAGAAGATCAGCTGTGTTTGTTCGTTTAGAATCTCTTTAGGATTTGAGCCATGTCCAGTGCACTTGTAACCATGTCGTGCCCTGCATTTTCACAAAATGCATAATTGGAGGGGTTGAAATATTTAATCGCTGTAACGGCGCAAAGAGGGAATAATTGGTAGAGCGGAATTTCGGAAAACCATAAAATAAAAAATCGAAAATTTCGAATTATAAAAGTGATCTTGCGAAATAACAAGTATACATCTTATACATCTTCCTCGCAAAGCGAAGGCAAAAAAAGCGCTAAAAAGTACGAGGAAAAACCGAAATAAAAAATGTGAAAGGGGAGCAACCATCCACTACGCTTTGCCTTTGTACCAAAATGTATAGTGGAGAATATAAGGCACTTAATTGTTATTTGGGGGTTAATGTACGTCATTGGTGAAAAAGGACAAAAGAAAACATAAAAGCAATAAAATAACATAGCGGATTCGGCAACTCATACGACGTGTGGCTATAAAAATCGCAATAAAAACAGACGGTATAAGAATGAGGAGCATTTGTAGACAATTCTCAATTTCCTGCACATTTTTTTTTTCTGATGTGTGCCCTCGCCAGATGCCCCTGTGATTTTTTTTTTTTCTGTTTATGGATCCTCATTTGTATGCCTCCGTTTTCCAAATAAATCAGTGGCGAGTAACGACCGCTACTTTTGGTACCCGTCCTTGTCTTGGCTGCTTTCATTCATGTTCGGGAGCATGTCTAACGAGACTGCAAAAGCCAAAAAAGCGCGCTCCGTATTCTCCCCGTCGTAAGCTTTCGCGCCCGCAAACGTGATTCCGCGAATGGGGCACGCGCCTGCGCCATCACCATTGCTTTCACACGACCGAATTCTCGGAAACGACAGAGATCGCTGACCTGTTCGTGGACAGCTCATGGCCATGGTGCTGCTTGTATAGTAACTGACCAAAAAATAGAGAGTTTTACCATACCGTGTGTTCGTACGTTCGTACGTAAACGTGCGTACCGGGACCCGACCTCACCTGCGCGTGTGGACACGACGTGGAGGGACAAACCCCAGAGGAACGAATGCGCGCGCATGGGAGGCTGGGGCGGTCTGTCAGCGGAACTAGACCACCCTGCCGGAAATAATGCGCAAGTGCCCAGTGGGCCCGTCCCGGTACCGATGGAACACATGGAACGTATGAAACATAATGTATGGTAAATTTCCCTAATAGAGAGTTATAGCAGAGCAGCGAACCGGTCCCGGCATGGCGTCTGGTACACAGTCAGTACACCTGTGCATGCGCCCAGCTGGTCCCTCCCCCTCTGCCCACGCGATGTGGAGCCGGTCCGCTACCGGGTACCATACCGGGACCGGTTCCCCAATCAGCTATAACTCTCTAATGTCGTGGAAACGCCACTGTGCACTTCGAGTTGCCGATAACCACGACGCGACATTCCGTTCCCTTGTGGGTATACAACCCCAGCACTTCCTGCTAAGCACCCAGTCGCCATCTACCGGGTCGCTCGGCAAACACTCGTCTCTATTCTTGTTTCTGCCACAGTCAAAAAGAACTCCCGCTGATTGCACAGGCCGTCATATCCCTAGGGGCATACTTCGCGGGGTATGGACGCCGGAAACGGCTTGAGTTCGAGCCCCGCATTTTCTTTCCAAAATACGTGATTTGTTATGCGGTGCATTCTTTTCCGATACTCACGCCCCCCCCCACCGGTGCACCCCTTTCATCCAGGGCCGTGATACACCCTGCATTCCGCTAAAATGCAGACATTTGGCAAAGTAACACATGTAATCTAATCGGCTAGGGCTGAATTTTGACAAAGCAAAAATAAGAAAAAGTACAAAAAAATTCTAACAGTTATTTGACAAGATCAAAATATGCCGTGTGAACATGCATTGGTTTGTTTATGTTGTTTTTGCCGACCGGCTGCGCCGGGCTGTGTTATGTGTGTTATCCGTGGGCCAAGTGAAGCCCGTGTTCCATTCTTCAGTCTTTATGCCACACGTGTTATTTGCCTTCATAAGGAGAGTCTTTCAAACTAACGTCACCAGCCTAGAATAATCTTCTTTGGTCAACAGTGTTCTGGATGTAAATCGACGGTTCGAGAAACACTCGCGCCGAAAGATAAATGCTCGCAGCAGACGCCGCCGCGGTATTCGATTCGCCGACACTGCCCTGCGCATGTCACTTTGTTGACTGCTGCTTCGCCGTGCGTGCGTGCGTGCGCGCGTGCGCGTGCGTGTGTGTGTGTGTGTGTGTGTGTGTGTGTGTGTGTGTGCGTGCGTGTGCGTGTGTGTTTAGTTGTTGGGGCAGCACAAGTTCGCTCAAATAAACTTGTTTTTCCTTCGAGACTGCTGCGTTGTCTTTGGCTACGTGACAATATGCATCTAACACATCTCCCCCCAAAACCGTAAACTAAACAGAGAGAAGCCCGCAAAACAACGCTATAAATACGGTTACATAAGTAGCTAAAACAGGCGAATAAAAAAATGGCGAAATTCTTCGTTCATTTATTCCTGCGGCAGGCCAAGCCCCAAGCAGGAGCAATGCATAACGAATGAAGCACGAAGAGTGCATGATGATGATGGGCAGATTATGAATCTGGGTTTTTAGGGGAAAGAGGGAGAGGCGAGTACGGATTTTGGTGCAATCAGTTCGGGTCAGCTGAAAACAACAGAGAAGATGTTGCTAAGTGCGGTGCGACTGGAGAAACGGCACCCCTGCCGTGCAAAGAAGGCAGCCTCCAGGGCCGCAGCTTGTTCGCAAGACAGGAACACTAGAGTCGGACAAATGCCGTGTGAGACTACAGTGCGGGGATGAAATCCTAGCTGGTGATTGCTTTGCTCTTAACTATAGTGTGTGTATAAAACCACCTCGACTTACTTATAAGGCGTCCAGTGCTTACACTGCCGAAGGAGCAGAGCTTGCACTCATGCTACACGGTGTGCTTCCTTGCGGTGTCCCATGACTCCGGATAAAATACGGGCAGTCAACTAGATCACGGTCTACTGCCCCTTCAAATGCAGTATCGTAGTAACGCTTGTGCGCACGATCGCATTTATTTATGTGAAAGTTGTGCAATAGGCATAAAATTTGTGCAATAGGCATGAAGGCATCCTAACATTTTGTTGGTTTTTTAATCCCCTGTTTGGCTCATAAATTTGTGCTGCGCTGAACCCACACGGCAAGAGTATACAAGTGCAAGAGCAGAAGCGAAGATGACATGACACTTTCTGTGTGCGATCGGAGTTGTTGCGAAGAGACGATATCTCCGGCACAAAAGGCGATGTTCCGTTCCGAGTATAAGTACAAGCCCGGCACCGATGCAGAACGTTAATTCAAACACGTTGATGTACCACGCCCCGCCCCTATACCGACCTACAAGATGATAAACCACCCTTATTCACGAAAATAAAACGTGAAAACGATCTAAGAGAGCGAGTCACAGTAAAAGAGGTCAAAGCTCCTAGAAGAAAAAAATGCACTGCTGGGGCTCGACGTAGGCTGTTCACTCCGAAACCAACGGATCTACTAGGCTACTGCAGCCGAATAGTGGATGTACTTTAACAATTGCCCAAAAGTAATAGGAGTGTTCCAAAGGAAACAAGAAGATGGCGCTGGAAAGCGTATAAGAAGTGCTTGGTTTGTACGTTTCTGAAAACGAAAAGTCAAAAGTCCCCCCAAAAACGGCAATGCCGTGGCGTTATATTCGCGCAGCAATGAAGTCCATTCGCCACGGCTCATACGTGAGTATTCCAACTTTTGTTAATGACCATACCACATTCTCAAGAAAACATATATCGAAACAGCAGCTTTTTCGGGTTTACAATTTATTTTGTATTCGTTCTGTGTTATTTTGAGATGCCGGCATCTGTCCCTCGCTATCACCATTCAACTCCAACCACAATTCTCATTTCGTTCATCCCCCGACAGCACGCCGAACATTCAACCGAAATGGTGCAAATCTCGCGGAAATCAATTTACCGAGGTAGGCCAGAACTGGTCCTCGAAACTGTCTGGACCGCGTCCCGATGCGCCGATCAGCTGCCCCCAGCCTCGATGCTCACCTGGCAGCGCTTGTTGACGTGCCACATGAAGCTGTGGAGGAGGCTCAAGCTGGAGCCCTTCATCTGGACGCTCAGCAGACCGTCTTTGCCGACGTGGCTAAGGTGGCAGTGGCCCCGGTGTCCCACCGGTGGGAAGCGCGCCGTCATAAGGCGATCAAACACCACCGCGTTGAGGTCCACGTCCTCGGGACCAGACACGTCGAAAAGCACCACTGTCACTGGGTCCGTCCTGGTGGGCAACAAGAGAAGCGCGAAACATAAGCATCTTCTTTTTGATGCAAAAGCTATAAAAGGAAGATGTGTATGTTTGTCTTATGGAAGATGATTATGAAGATGCAAAGCGAGAAAGCCGGCCTTGGCGTCGGAGTCGGAAGCAGTGAAATGGCTCCTACGCCACGTGTCTGAAGCATTCCATAGCGCGAGGGAATGCGCAAGCTTAAACTCCATAGTGCGAGCTTAAAGGGGCCATGAAGACAAAATACAAGTTTGTTTTATTCCAAAGATTTCGTGTTCCATAGCACCTCTAGCGCTTGTCCGGAAGCAAATGATGCTTTATTCACTGCGAAATTAATCAATTTAAGCTAATTTTTTTATTCTCGCGCAGAACGTCTGTTTTAACGGCGTTTGCAATGACATCATACTGAACAGGTCTTTCAGCTAAACTTGGTGTGGAGCGGAGACTTGTTTACTGTTAATCAATCTAGATGGCGCCACCACACCGTGGCAAGCTGTTTTCTGTCCTTGTTTTGTTCGTGACCGTATTTAAACCTGGCTTGCTTTTGTTGATGAGAAAATAAACGTTTCGTGAAACATAGTTCTCGCTCCACAAATATGGTCACGTAAGAACCCGTCGCTTGCGTCAATCGGCCAGTGTCGTCTGAGGCAACCCCAAAGCCCCGCAGCGCTGTGCACCTAAACTAGGCATAGTGCACGCAGTACCAACAGCAGTACGCATCGGTACTTCTATGTTTGTGTGTGCTTTCGTAACTTCCAGTGTTTGTCCCCACCATGTTTACTTATATAAAAAGAATGTACCCCTAAATTTAAGCGCAAATAGCTCGTTCGGCATGCTTATAAGCTCTGCCTAATTTGCGTTTGCTTTCGCCGGCCTCTGCCAATCGCAGAGCTGGCTGGTATGACATCATAGGTTCTGTAGCGGGAAATAAGCCAGTGGGTCACGTGGCCGTTCCCTTTTAGGGGCGAAGCACCTTAGGACCTCGCTTTGTCCGTGGCTTGTTCCTTGGCGCCCGTGTACACAGTGTTGCCCATGCGCGAGGAGCATTGGATTGGATTGGATTGGATTGGATTACATTAAATTGTGTCATATTAGATTGTAACACACGCGTTGTCACTCATTTACATGCGCGAGTGGGCAATGCCTCGGGTGATTTACGGTAAGAACGATCCCCATTGCTTCGCCTACTCGTCATGATTCACTTCGTGGAAATGCGTGAATTTTTTTCCCTAATTATATAGCTTACTTGAGTGAAATTTACGTTAAAAGTGGTGTCAGCATGATTTTAACGAGGCAATCTTTTGAATGAACTAAACTTGCATTTTGTCTGCATGGTCCCCTTTAAACTCGCCGGGAGAAAAAGTTAACCGTAAACAGCAGTACACCACAGGTGCAGTGAAGAACCAGAAGAAGGCAGCCAAGTGACCGAACAGACCGGCGGTCGAATCAACCACCGTTTTCAGATTACCGTATTCGCACTATTCTAACCTCGCACCTTTTTTTTCGCTAAAAGTCGCCTTAAAGTGTGCGTGCGCGTGACAATAGGGCTCAAAACCGAAATCCCGCTGTCACCGGTCTCCGTTTTAAGTTTAATGACAGAAGGGAGCTGGATAACGGAAGTTTCTGGAGCACAAGGAATTGTTGCTGCCACCTTGCATGCGTCAAATAAGATGTCATCTGCCAGGTTTGTGGTAGGAATAGCCGCCGAAATTATTTTTTTTTAATTTGCTTCAGTGAATTTGCCTGCGCATTACAATCGGGGCGCGTTCTAATCGTGCAAATACGGTACACGGAAGCAGGAACGAGCAGTGACACAATGCACTAGAAAACGAAACGAAGCGTTTCGAAAGTGCAAGGCCGGGTTCACACTGTCGCCGCAACTGTTGTAGTAACTTTAAAGAATGACGTCATTTCACGTCTCGGCCAACCGAACTGCGTGACACACCGTTCTTTTTTTACATCCATAGATCACGACACAGGCTTTTGCGTCGGTAGTCTGAACCCAGCATAAGGAGGAAGCTGAACGCGAAGCAAAGCGTCTCAAGAGGCAACAAGACGAGGCCCTTCGAGAAAGTGGGGCGGAAGTGAAGCGTCTCAGGCATTCGATTGGACATTAATGCCTTCCAATTCCGAGAACATAGGAAGTCACCTCGAGTACTCGGACTTTTGTAGCGTAATCTACACTGGCCGAAGTTGAGCAGTTTCGCGTGGACCTTGAAGGGCGTGCTACGCAAGCGCGAGGAGCATTGAATTGGATTAGATGGATTTGGAGTGGAGTGGATTGGATTGGAATTGGAATAATTGGAATATATTGGAATTCAATACAGTTGGAGTACGGGTGTGTAGAAAATTGGGTCTGCACATTCGCCGGTCTGCGCATTCCAGAAGAGTGACGTCATAGCCGCGGCAGACGCACTGGCGCTGGCGCGTGCCCAGCTGTGCGCCTCCGTTGCAGCAGTAGCCAAGTCTGACGGTGCGCCGGAGCCGTTTGATAGCCGTTTCACGTGGCTCCTGGAGAGCCGTGCTGCGCATGCGGGAGGAGCAGTTACTGGACTGGACTGGACTGGACTGGACTGGACTGGACTGGACTGGCTGGATTGGATTGATTTGAGTTGATTTGATTTGATTTGATTTGATTTGCATTTGATTTGATTTGATTGATTGATTAGACTGGACTGGATTGGAAATCGTTTTAGCAGCAGTAAGCATGATAATCAGCTAATCCTAGACAACCAGGAAACCTAAGAATAACCAGCTGAGCTTAGCTCACGGTGCTCAGTTCCTTCCTCTACCGTATCCGACACTCACCAGCATGTCCTAATTGTCCCCAACCATACGCTAATTTATAGAACACTGCATTTTCACCTGCCCCATTGCAATTCAATCCCCACATTTTCCCCACCCACCTCCTTCAACGTGGCGGACTTGGCTAGCCTCGGACCAGCCTCTCGGACCAGTTGGCGTTGGTGAACCTGAACCGGGACTTTCTCGACGCTTAATGTTACGTTGGAATAAAGTTTTTCCTCATCCTCCTAGCTCACGCTAAGTATATCCTGGCATAGCTGAGTTAAGCTACATCGTAAGAGAGCCGATAAAACGGAAATATAAAAATGCACGAGGTATGTGGCCACCATCCACCAAGAGGACACCACGTCTGTAGTGCGCTTGAACGTCGGGTTTGTAGAATGGAAGTAAGAGAGGGAAGCAAACTTATCTAATTGGTTAATAGAGAGCAACAAAATTAATGTGAAAAGCTATGTGAAAAGCAACAGTGAAAAGCTACACAACGATGGTGACACCTTTAGGCAATTATCCTTTCCCTCGGCATGCTTTGTCCTCCCACCGCGAGAAAAAAAAAAGTGCTCGCATTCAGAGGACGGAAATTCCCTCACCTGCCGATGATCTCAGCCACGAGGGTCTTGCCCAGGAGTACGTCACTCAGTACTTCGGCAGCGCCTGCGTAGTGGGCGCAGCTAGCGAGCTTGTAGAGCGGCACTGGATGGCCTGTGGTCACGAAGGAAGAGAAATAATGCTTGATCAGACCAGTGCAGAGTCGCTTTTCGGTCTTGCCCTACCCTCTTCAATACCCAGTGCTATATAATAAGACCACAAAACCACCAAAGCTACAAATCTCAGAGGTTCATAAACGTTGCATCCCTGAAAATATTCAGTGGCGAGCTGAAGCGATAGCTACGCTACGAACAACGGTATTGTGATGGCACCTTAGGAATTAATTCTCGCCTTTAAAGACTGCCCGGCCCCGCTTCCCTTTTTTTTTCATGAACTCGCGCGTTTGATGCTTGTTCGAAAGAGGTTGGTACTTTTACTTCAGGAACATGTCTCACAGCAGCGAAAGATGACTTAGCGCATTCCAACAGGTCTTTTTTTTCTATTTGTTTTTTGCATCGATCGTTCGTTGTCACTTTCTTTGAAACCAATTTTAGCTTCATTCTAGGCGCGAAGTAACAATAGAGAACCCGGCCCCGAGGTATAGCCTGCTAAGTTCTTTGTATGTGCTAGCTTCGGTGAGAGAATTTACACATGCTAAAATTCCTCACGCACAAAAAAAAGAAGCTTCGGCACGTTTGAGACAAGCTTTAGTGGCATATACATGCAAGTGGCTAAGGCGTTGCGCTGCTGAGCCCAAGGACGGGGGTTCGATTCCGGCTCAGTGACTGCTCAGTGACAATAAATATCCCCAGAGAGTCTAAAATAATCCGTACCCCTTCCCCCGGCCGGTGTGTAGTTTCAAAGCGTAAAAACCTATAAATATATGAATCTGATTAATATATGTCGTGGTAGCTCATTGCATTGCACTGACGTAGAAAACGCTGCGTTTTAGGTTAAGCTAAATACGTCAGGAAGAGGCGAACCCTCCGGGTTAAGAAGATGCCTACATAGTGGCAAAAAATAATGAATCCCTTCGTATGACGACGACGAGGGTTAAACACGATGCTTTCTCATGAGGGGGTTCTTGGTCGTCGCCTGAGCATAGACTTTAACTTGTTGAGCTTTGACTTGACTCGCACGCAGTTTGGACTTTTCATCGCAGCGCCTTTGACTTTTTCGCTTCGACATTCGATTTCTCGCGACGAGAAAGCGTTCGCGTCCACCATCGTCGTGCCGTTAGACGTAGGAATGCATAATTTTTCTGTCTAATTTTGCACTTCCATGCACCCCTCTTCAAATCCACACTCCTTAGGACCATGTCGGCATGGCGCAATCGAATAGACTCTGGCTTTCATAACGGCGAAGGACCAAGGTTCGACTCCGACAATGAGAATCCTGTTTTTCTTTCACTTTACTCACGATCATCATCTTCAGAGAAAGTCGCTTTTCTTGCACTGATTTTGCGACCCAACATACGCCATCAGTAAAACATGGAAGGCTTCGCTGTAAAAGCTGTACACTTTGGAATGTCCTGCGCACAGTTGGGAATATAGTTTCATAAAGACCTATTACTGTAGCTGGTGGTGGCTGGAATCACCCCGGCATTGCAGCTATATACACGTGCAAGTAGTGGGGGCATGCCACTTCTAGCAATATCTCTAACCCTCGTCCTGCTGCGGCTATATTAAAATGTGCATTTTTGTCTCGCGTGCTTTCAGTTTCCCCACCAAAAACTGTCGGTAAATTTAATCACACGCGAAAATCTTGCGGGCCCATTGGAACCAGCTCGGCCTAAGCCCGCCATTACGAATGTAAAACCTTATTACTTAGAGTGCTATGGAACCGAACGGATAAAGAACACGGCACCAACGCTTGCCCTCTGTTCTTCTGGCCGGTTTGCTTGTGAGCTACGTAATAGTACGGCGCCCATAGAAAAAGATTACTTTAACATAACGTGCGTACCTTGCGTACCAGGACCCGAATGGGGTCCAGGTACACACGGTATGCTGAAACTCTAATGTTTCACAACCGTAACAAACTAGCCCACATTGACGTTCCGTAATATGAATTCGCAGTAATATTAACGGCTTTCCTCCTTCGTAAGCATGCCACGTTCTGTAGTAAGCTTACTCAGTTAGAAACGCCATTGAGGGGGTCAGTGTGGGTGAAACGTGTTCAAATAAAATAACTGCGCTTTAACTGATCGAAGATAGCGGAGTATACAGTGTACAACAAAGGCTGTATATTGTACATATCGTGTTGAAAAAAAAAGACTAATTTACGAGGAAATAATTCACACATTTTAAACAAATAACCACAAATTGCAACGATCCACAAGTTGAGCCCATAGAAAAGCTCATACATGAGCGTACTGAACAGAAAAACTAAGTAATAAACTTATCGCCTACCTGCATAGGGAGCTCGGCAAAGCAGCTTTTCAATTCCATCAGGGCTTGTGGTGCGATGAAAAGCTTCTGGCCTTCGTCAACAAACTGGCACAATACCTGCGCGATAGAACGATCACAAACCCAGTTTTTACGTACCTGAAGCCACTCTAAAAGAAAGAAACTCGGCTTACATAAATGCACTCTCACACGGCAATAAGAAACCTCAGTAAGCTACAAATGAAGAAAACTCAGGAGCCTTCATGGTCACGGTTTATCTTCTGTAGGAAAATGATTTGTGGATCGGTATTCAGGCGAATAAATATAAGGTAGGCATTCGTGTAATAAAAGGAATATAAGGTAAAGAATATAAGGCACGGCAATTTTTATATGATAATGATGATGATTAGGCATTTGTGTGATCTTGTTGGTGCTATAGTCACATACAGCTTTGTCTTGAAGGATTCCCACCAGTGATCAACTTGACCCACACCTCTCAACCAAGTCACTTGTTCCAAATGATGTATGATATTCCTGTGCAAATGATGGGAAATTTAAAGTAATGCATACCACTTAAAAGTCACTGGAAGTGCCGTTCGCCTCGTTTTCACGCCCAGTGCTCCACCCCGACAATGCACAAAATGTGCGAACAATCAGTCTTCCCATTTCCTGTACGATACGGAAGTGAAAGCACCTAGCACCACCTACTGGTTCACTCGGCACTTGCGACATTGTGTTTAGAAACTGCTAAAGATGACTCGATATTGAAACTTGGCGGCTTTGAGGTGCAGTCCCCAATTCCTATTGCAATGGCCTGGGTTCGACCCTTTGCAATCCTACGTGTGTGTATTTGCGTTTTTTTTTTCTTTAGTCGTTTTTTTTTGTGTGTATAAGTGTTTTGAATCAATACTCGCACCCATTTTTTGGCAAATAACAGTGAGTCGCTGTGTCGTATATTGCTTTAGCAAAGCGTGCATCCTATCACAGTGTTTAATTACCGTATTTGATCGAATCTAACGTGCTTTCCATTGTAACGCGCACCCGTTTGTCGAGGTCTGAAAAAAAGTCGCTATGCCCTTGATTGTAACGCGCACTAGACTTTCATTGTTTAATAAAAAAGTTCAACTTTTCTCACTTGGAACAAGCAAGGTTTATTCCAAAGGATGGCAAGAAATGAAATGTGCCGCTTATTGCCAGCAAGACAGTCACCACGACGACTGTCCGAGGCAGATCTGTCGTTACGGGTCTGAGCCGCTCGCTGCTGCTGCACGTACTCCGCCAGAGGGTCTTCTATTTGGGGATATTGTCCCCTCTTTGGTCTGCTGAACCCTTTTGGTGTCGCCTTGCTTGCGAAAATTCTCTCTTTCTGTTTGCGCCAGTCCCACAGGCAAGTCTCCGGAACACTTTGCACATGACGCGGACCGATTTCCATTGCTTTTCGTGCACAAGATTACTTTTTTTTTATAAACGCAGCATCGTGATGAACCCGCCGTGTCTTCGCAGTGGGAAATTACATGGTGGAAAGAACAGAGGAATGCAAAAAAAAGACTACGCAGACAACAAAGACAAACATGCGCCGACTACGAAGCGCTGGCTACGCATTCAGTAGTCAAGTGGCCATCTTAAAACATCGATGGCGATACGGCGCCACAGATTTGAGTCGCACTCGATTGTAACGTGCATGTGATTTTGGGACCTATTTTTCCGGAAAAAAGGTGCGCGTTAGATTCGAGTAAATACGGTAGTGATTTTACACCGTGTAGGAAGGGCCGCTTCTGTACGGTTGATAAAATGGCAAGTTGGCCACGCACAATAAGTCATTTTACATCAATCCTAGCTCTGCGTAAATGACTCTCTTTTCAAAGATTATCACCTGCCAACCGCCGCACTGTCCAACGGTCTGCACCCGCAGCCAGCGACCATCGTGCAGCGTTGCGTACAGCTCCCCGGTTTCCGGTCGCTCGGTGGGCTTGGCTGCGCTGTTGTAGTGGTCGGCCATCTCACGCAGAAGTTCCTTGTATTGTGCCTGCGAGGTTTCCATATATGCAACACTTGAACTATTCAGAAATTAAGTTGCAAAAATTGTCACATCCGCATGGTCTGGACCCCGGATCCCACTCAGGGGACCAAAGGGTGTGAACTAATTGACCCCAGCGATATCGACAATAGATAATGACGACTAGGAAAAGACCACAAGAATTCATTGCTTCTCCCAATTTCCGCATAGGCAGGGAGAAATCTTTGCTGATAGAACGACTACGCGAACTGTGCCTGTACTGCGGATATCAGCCATAATGGACTCATGCGCATAGTGACTCTCCCCCAAATGTACTATTTATCAATCGCTGTATTGACCCCCATCTTATATTTTAATATGACGTGCCCTTCCTTTGATCAGGATCGAGATCAACTGGTTGCTTCCCAGCCATCCCGAAAAATACGCAAGAACAGTTACAAAGGGTTCGGTACTAGTACGCCCTCAATACTTGGCACACTTCGACTACACCTCGCCAATAGAAGGAATTATGCAGTTGTTAACTACAAAATTCTCCCTATGAGGTTTATGATACGTAATTTGACTGCCCCTTCTCCACTGCGTCCCCTTGAAGAACTGTAATGGAATGTGCTAAAACTAAATAACAGTTATAGTTTCCGCTTTAGTGCACTCGAACGTACTACACAAGAACTTTCCAATAGACCTCATTCTTCTCCCCCACCCACTGGCGTATTCTCCTTTTTCACCTTAGGGAGCCTTGCCTCTTTTCTCGTTGAAGCATATAAACAATTAATTAATACAGACAACAGTCTTTCTTGTGCTACATACACACGAAATTTTAGGCAGTCCGTACATCACTCGACTCAACATCTTGGCGCTGGGCCAATCAATTGACTGCGTATCTGTTTGCTTTGCGGCAATGGGACTGCTGTCATGGCTGATACATGCCCTGACTCTTCAGCACAAATGCAAGATCCGGGATATTTGAGGTGAAATATAAGCACATCACCAGTGAAGTATCAGTGGTTCTTTTGGATTAGCAATACACGCTAGGCTGGTTGGGGAATACACATTAGAAGATAACGCATCCCTTAGGTATGATCCAAGCGACCTGTTCGCCTTTATTTCACTCAATAGTCGCAGATGGCATACGATCCCAAGCTACAATTTATTTCCCACAAAAGCAGCCGCCTTGATCGCGCACGCAGGCAAACACTGAGCCACAGAAAAAAGAGGTGTCACCTACGTCGTAAGCGGCAAATCTTATGCACGCGTTGTCCGTGGCCGTGACACAGGATACGATCACGTCGAACGTATTCACGCCGCCGCTCTCCCTGCTGTTGGCCCGTGATGTCGTTGCCGGAACCAGTGCGATTGCTCGGGAGGGCACCAACACCAGCCTGCACAGACGGACGGGGCGCACTAAGGTCTAAGCTCTTGACATAGGTGCACCGTTTACAGCTATCCGTGTACGAACCGCCAGAGAAAAAAAAATGCAGAAACTACGAGTTGGGAATGGCCGAATAAATGCTTAAGCTGCTCTGCTTCAATTAAAGGAGCCATGCACACAATGCACAAGTTTGTTTTATCCGAAAGATTTCGCGTTTTGTAGTGCCCCCAGCACTTGTCTGGAATCAAACAATGCTTTAATCACTGAGAAATTAATCAATTAAGTTAAAATGTTCATTCCTCCCACCAAATCGTGTGTTTTCGTGATGTCTGCAATGACATCACAAGAGCAGGTCTTCAAGCTAGGTGGTGGTGGTACCATGCATTTATTTTATGTACAAGGGATACAAAGACGCCATGTTACGCTTTAGAGATTCTTAGTGTCTAGGGGAGAGGGATTAGTTAATGGGAGTTGGGAAAAAAGTATGATACATCCAATGGGGTATGAAATTAAAGGAAATGGTGAAGGCCAGAGTTCTAGGCGAAGTTTTGTAGAGCGGTGAGCACGCGCCGTTCTTCGCTCTGATTGGAACGTCTTGGATTAAAGCCAATCATTAAGGCTGGGTAGGCTTGCCAATCCTACGTTTTTGAAGGCTTGTTGTCGACAGTCGGCAAAGCGAGGGCAGTCCCAAAAGATGTGTGCATCTCTTCATTGGCTGAGCACTGTGAACACTCGGGATCATCTAGACTGGCGTATCTTGTAGCGCGAAAGTGTGGTGTTCTTGCCGATCCAGTTCTAATTCTGTGAACGACAGTGTGCCATTTTCTGGGCCAATGCTGAGTTATGTCTGGACGCTTCACTACTAGAGGCGCTCGTAGTTGCAACTTCCTTTCCACCTTGCGGGGGGGGGGGGGGGGAGGGTGGTAGAATTCCGAGCTCGAAGTAGGTGAAGGTTCCTCCGCTGTGTTTTCACAGTTCTCATCCGTCTGCTCATCCTGAGGTGTAGATGATGGTACTATGACCGAAGGAAGCTCAGGAGAATGTCCATGCTCAGAAAAGAAGGGGTGAGCCCGGACGATGCAGCTTTTCCCAGTTGATGTGTCCCTTGCGGCTTGTGCAAGTGCTTGGGCCTTGCCATTGCCTGAGATTCTCGCGTGAGCCGGTATCCACAAAAAAGGTCACAAGACTTCCACGGGTCCGCAGCGTGCTTACTCGTTGCCGGACATTTAAGACGACCTCGGAGGTTTCATCTGGTCGTTTTAGACGGCGTAGGACGTTGATCGAGTCTGTAAGAATCACCGATTCTTTGAAAGTTCTTGCGTTTTATAGCCATTGAACAGCTCGCTGAATAGCTATCAGCTTGGCCATCTCAGGTGTAGTGTTGTCGAAAAGGTGTATCTTACACTTTTCATCGCATTCTGAACACACGAAGGCGTCACCCGCCCACCCAGTGACTGGGTCGACTGAGCCGTCGGTGAAACCCCTGAGAGCCGTGTTATAATCCTCGTCTATTCGTATAAGTACCAAGGATGCTCGGGCCAGTTTCCGTTGTTCGGCCCTCCATCCATGAAGGCCGGTGCGGTGTCCAAAAATTGGAGCACATTTGGGCACATCTGCTGTCCACAGTGGTTGCGGGAACTGCCTTCTGGGTCCTTGCGGTAGCTGTTTGAGATGTTGCTTTATGATGCAACGTCCGGCTGGTGTCATAGCTAGGCGATGCCTGCTCCGCTAGATGCCTATAGGAGGTGAGGTGGGCAAGGGTGTTCATGCCAGCCTCCGTGTAGAGGTCCAAGCTGGGAGTCTGGGCTGAAAGGCCAAGGCTATGTTTGTGCCCCACCTGTTCAAAACCTCGAGCTAATTAGCTTGGGTCTTGGTAGGGCAGGGGTGCGGAAGGAGGTATAGTATCCTAGATTGAATGAAGCTAACCTAGTGTGCTGCGGAACCTAGATGGCGCCACTATTCGAGACCGGCCGGCCGTCTGCCTTTGCTTGGTTTTTGAACGTATTTGTACCTGTCTTGTTTTTTGTTAAGGCAAAAAATAATAGTTTCGTGAAACATGGTGTTCGGTCGACAAATATGGTCATGAATGACACAGTCGCTGGGCCAGTGTCGTCTGAGACAACCCCAAAGCGCCGCAGTGCTGTGCAGCTAAAACAGGCGTAGTGGGCGCAGTACCAACAGCAGTGCGCATCGGTACTTCTATATTTACGTGTACTTTCGTAACTTTCACTGCTTACCCCACCCTTCTTTCTGCTATAAAAAGAATGTGCCCTAAATGTAACTGCAAATATCTCGTTCTGCAAGCTTATAAGCCCTGCCTAACTGGCGTTTGCTTTTGCAGGCCTCAGCCAGTTGAACGGCTGTGCATATGATGGCATATGCTCTGGAAATGAGCTAGCAAGTCGCATGGCCATTCCCTTATTTCCTAATTATGTATCTTATTTGACCGAAGTGCACGTTAAAAGTGGTGTCATTGTGATTCTAACGAGGCAATCTTTCGAATTAACCAAACTTGTGTAATGTGTGCATGGCCCCTTTAAGGCTTCACTACCACAAAGTAGGCTTAAAGTACGCTTCACAACCACACATGTGCATTGCTGGGAAGATATTTTTTGGGCCCCCGTGAAAGCAGTCGGATACAGAGGTATGAAGGCCTTCCATCATTACTTTCGTGACCGCAGAAAAATCGGTTGTTTTGGGTGTTCCAGGAAATATTTTTTTCTTGTCACAGAAAATGATGGATGCTAAAGTGTAAGTTAGAGGAAATGATAGAAAATGATAGAGGAAATGATAAAGGAAGAATGGGTCTTTCCAACAGTAATAATTTCAAACAACAGATGCATTAGAAATTATATCCAAAAATTATGAAAGCAAAAAAGTAATGAAAAGAAACAAAAATTGATATAATATGCTACTTTGCACACGGTAGACATAAAAACAATTTGAAATATACATTTCGAACACAAAATGCTTATAGAATAATCCTAAAAATATGAACGGAGTAAGTACAAAACTTATTTACATACAAAAATATATAAACAATGAACAGCCGCGCGCGCTGCTCCGGAGCGCTACGCAAGGGCCAACTCCGGGCAGTCTTCGTGGAGACATTTCGACTGTCTGAGCATTTGGCGCCAGATGGTCTCGCCCGATCGAAGTCTACACCCTGCAGATAAGAGCTGTGGTCTTTAGAACAGGGCCGGTCCTGTTTACAACAACGCGCTCTCGCGATACAGCGACCGGAGAAGAAAGCAAAACTCACCGTGGCACACCTATAGTGATGGTCCGGAGCGAATAAACGCGATTTCACAGTCCGTACTAAAGTCTGACGAATCGAAGTCGTCTTCCGTGTTTGTGCTGCCACCATCATGCACAGATTCAAGCTCAGATACATTGGAATCCGCCGAAATTCGCCGTTCGCACGAATCATCGGCGAACGGCGGCGACGCCATAACTGAAACCACCTGAGCTCGTCTCCCCGCCGGCGAAGGACATTTAAAAATCCCTCCCGCGGCAGAAACGAAACACGAACTTTCGAAAGTGAAACTGATAACATACTTCGTCCTTTACTATTTGGATGGCGTTAGCGGTCCACAAGCACTCGGAGAACGCCAAAAATTGAATTTGTATTCATCGATAGCATACTGTCGATGGGAATATACGCGGTCCACAAGACAACATGCGTCTTTGTGAAGCTCCGGGTACCGAGCCTCTTCCAAGTCGACTTCAAAACTGTACACAAATGCTTTGCTGAAAGCTTCTTTCAGGCGCCATAAAAGCAGTTTGATACTAAAGCTGCCAGGCCCTAGGTCGTTATTAAAGAGGCCTTAAATAGGCCTCTGATGGTTGCCATTTCAATCGCGCAATCGCTAGAGTACCCCTTCACGACAACGTTACATCTCTACGTGAAGAAGGGGCCGCACAAGCACGCAACAAAGAGCCTTTCTTTATTTCCTTGCTTGCTCACCTACCGCTTCCCCGCCGCCACATTGCCGCGCTCTGACGTGCGGCAGGTTGCTTGTCACGCAGCCTCTGCGACGCATGAAGCACTGAACAGTGCGGCGTCGCTGTTGTTGGGCCCCTGTAAGATCCACTTATGAGATCAGCGGCCAGGCGCCTGGGCTGCGCGTGTACCCGCCACTCTGTCTGGGGGCTCAGCACTGTGGACTCCACGCCGCAGCCATCGCCAATTCGTCACGGCGCGCACGGGAGACGGATTGTCTCGCCCACCGAATACCACGGGGATAATCCCGCATGGAGAAAGCAGACGGCGCCGCCGGATTCCGAGAACCGTCGACGTGACGCGCGGAGGTGGTGGAATTACCGGTGTCGAAGCGCGCGCCGCGCGAGACACCATTGTTAACGCGCCATGGGCGGCACAATGCACTGTCGCCGCCTTTCGCTCTCACCCCGCGGGGTCGCGCGCACCTGCTCGTCCGCGAGCGTGCCGTTGACCCAAAGATGGCGACGCCTCATTGAATATTCCGTAGCGCACTGAGTGACAGCTGTCTACGTGAATTTGGGCACTCTCTTACGCGTGTGCGAACGCTACAGGGGCGTTCCCGAGAGAGTGTGATCTCGAGGTGTTATAAGGCCGAACTTGGCCGTTGGAAATCGTTCTTGTCTGAGCGCCGAGCTGGGCAGTTCCCGGCGGGACAAGGAGTCTCGACCGTTGAAGCTAGGTTGGGATTTGTGAGCCCCCTAGGCTAGAGGTTAAGATCGCGTCGGAGGTTTAAGGTACAGCGCCGTACCGGGCAACTAGACGGATCTTGCGGCGAGACAGAGTCTCGGCCGTCGTTTCTCGAACGGTTTGTGTACGGTCCGAGAATAGGAGAGTTAGACGAAGTTGAGGAGCTCGAGTGATTTGTGCGCACTCGGAGCTAGCGTCTAGCTGAAGTTTGAAGTTTTTCCTTTTTTCTACTCATGTACACAGTTTTCCTACTGTAAATAGCTGTATATAAACTCTTCGTTTCATTTAATCAACCTCAACGCCTCGAGTTCGTCAATTCGACCGCCATCTCCAAGAACTTCAACACCATCGCCCTGCCAGCCTCCTGCCAAATCAAACGGTGCCCGGGCGATTGGGTTCCTGATCGACACCGGACTTCGACGAAACGAACCACAACCATCTCTACTGCCCCTTTAAATGCTTTAGCCAATCAGCGTGCCCGGCTCTGGTGAAAACGCGGGTGCGCGCGGCGCTTGCGGCTCCCCTGCTCCGGCGGCACGGCGTATGTCACTAGGGACTAATGTCAATCGTCGCCATCCGTCACACGAGCTTAGCTGAGTTTGTAGATATAGCGCGTCGTTTACAAGGTATCAAACGCTGAAAACCACGGAGCGTCTCTGCAGGTAAAAACGCCCACTACACGCTCGACCGTTGCAAGCATCTGCCTGCACGGTCGACAACGAACCCACTGGGCGGTGTATGCATGGTACGGCATACATCACAGCAGCTATAACTTGTCACCGCCCGCCAGAGCGGGACTATTGCGCAAATCAGTTTATAAATGCGTGAAAGGGGGTGATATTCCAGTGAAAGATTGCCCTAGGGATCGTCGTCGGCGCGGCCTCGCAAGTCGGTGTCTGAATAACTGCGGCGATGCTAAGCCTTTTCTCCGACCGGTGGGTGGGACCAGTTCGCTGCGACACTGCTGCATGCAGAAACGCTGGCGGGCCGCTATTCGTAGGTGGCTATCCTCATTTATTGTCGTGGGCGAGCATGTTATGTTTTGAACCCCCCTATCTGGCCTTCAAGCCCTCGTTTCAGGTATTATAAAACTGATGTGCCGACGCGGGCACGGCCAGCGCGATGCGGCGCGCCGACCGGCCCCACTGAGCGGTAGCGGCTCTAGTAGGCAAAGCTTGGCCGTCGTCTGCTAAAAAAAAGCGTGACGTACCACCGGGTGGAGCCAATGGCTGCTCGCATCTCGAACCAGCCCTATTTCTCTAGGTGGTCTTGCGCCTGGTCGGTGACGTCACGGCTTCCACGGTGCTTTTGGAGGCACGGTGAAAGGGCAAATCCGCCAGGCCTTATTGCGGGTCCTTTTTAATGAACGATAACTCGGCTAATACTATACGCTTTTAAACCATTTTTGCGACAGGACGTTCTTTGGATAGTACTCCAACGATTGCGCACGTAAAATCGCAACCTTTAGAACCCTGTTTAGGGCCCCTTTAAACTTGTTCACAAAACCCCAAAATTTTCTGCTTTAATACAAGACGAGCCCCTTTAGAATCTGCTTTCCTATAATACTGAAACCCGCTCCTGGGAATACATTTTGTAGGAACAATCTATACGAAGTGGTAATATCAAACTATGACAGCTTCACTGCTCTTCACAAATGCATCGCCGAGAAAACATTTCTCTGGAAACAATATAAGAAGTCAGTATACAATATATATAATATATATATATATATAATATATATATATATATAATAAGGACCTGAGGCTTTTTTCTTATTGGAATTTCCGTATGCGGCGAAAGTGTGGAGAACGTCATGGAGTCCGCCTTGAATGCTTGAGCATTTAAATCAAACTAAATGCGTGGTCTGCTCGTTACGAAAAAAAAGGAAAGTTGAGCTCAGGCGTTGTGATTTCTAACGCCCAGATCCACTGTGCAGTCGAATAGGCGGTCCGTTAAAGGGAGGGCGTTTGGATATAATATATATAAAAATAGGTATCATTTAACTGAGCTCGAATTATAAGCGGGGTTATGACATTGACTACCTAAATTCCGAAAAACGCCCACCCGCCGGACATCATGGAATCGGATGCGGCGAACATTCGGCGTCAGGTCGCGAAACGCATTACAACAAATGAGGCTGCACCGAACAGAAAGCGGAGTTGAGCTCAGAGCGTTGTAAACTAACCCAATTCCACCTGTACAGTATTTATTCGAATATAAGGCGGTCACGATAGAAGGCGAGGGTGCAGTTTGGAGTCAAAAAAGAAAGAAGGTACATTTCTGAGCTTCGAATATAAGGCTGGGTATGACATTGAGACTACCGTAAAGTTCCGAAAGAACGCCCACCCAAAGTACCGTGACATCATGTGCAAAATACTGGATGGGCGAACATTCGGGTCAGGTGCGAAAAATGACAAAAATGAGGCTGCACCGCCAACCAGAACTCCATGCGGAGATATCAAGAAAGAATGCGAGATGCGCGATGTGTGGGGTGTTTTAGTAAATAAATATTGTAGCGTAGGCTACACTCGTCGAGGTTGAGCAGTTTCGCGTGGGCCCTGAAGGGCCGTGCCGCGCAAGCGCGAGAGGCATCGGGTTGGATTGGATTGGATTAAATATGATTGGAAATACAATCCAAGTGGAGTTCGGTTCTGTAGAGAATTGGGTCTGCACATTCGTCGGTCTGCGCATTCCAGAGGAGTGACGTCATAGCCGCGGCAGAAGCACTGACGCTGGCGCGTGCCCAGCTCGTGCGCCTCCGTTGCGCAGTAGCCAAGTCTGACGCTGCGCCGGAGCCGCTTGATAGCCGTTTCGCGTGGCTCCTGGAGAGCCGTGCTGCGCATGCGCGAGGAGCAGTGACTGGACTGAACTGGAGCGGACCTGACTGGATTGGATGGACTGGATTGCTGAACATTGCTGCTGGAGCGCTGATTAGCCGTATATCCTGGCACAGCCGAGCTAAGCCACTGCTAATTTGTTTACCCCTACAGGGGGGTGGGCGAGTGTTTCGGGGGTAGGCAGAACTTTACGGTACGGATATTCCCGCTTGTACTGTTTTTGCGCAGGGACGCATTGCAGTTTCGCAATGCAAGGGCGCGCTCAATGAAGGGAACCGATACAAAATAGGATAGAAAGAGACACGTTTTGGACTCATTTTTACGCCAACCAATGGCTAAACTTAAGTTTATTGGTTACGTAAGTAAAGTAAAGCTCAACGTGCTGAGCATCTCTTATCCCCCATGCTTGTCTCCAGAAGGAGTGAGCTACACTGGACGATAGCGGTCCCTTTCGGAGTTCACGGCGGCAAAGCGTACGCGGCGCGGCATCGAATGGGCAACCGGTTGTAAATGTAGGTCAGCGCTGCGAAGTTCAGTCGTTGCTTTATTCCAGACACGGAATAACAGCTGTGCTTGTGGTGTAGTGGTTATCACATCCGCCTAACACGCGGAAGGTCCCAGGTTCGATCCCTGGCAGGCACACGACTGACTTTTTTAATCGATAATTGTATTTTTTTAAACAGCGCACGTGACGCAGCTTCGTTGCTTCGGGTGCCGCTACCCAAGCTACCTCTAATGGGACGAATCTGTATTTGGGGCCAAGTAACTCCTTCTAAGGATTGCGGGAATCACGGGGTAGAACATCTAGTCCTAGATAAAAGTAAGGTATATATAAGCCGCATAGGGTATATATAGGTGCCCCAAAAGTAAACGGAGCACGGGTTGGAGATTTTGAGGTGATTTCTTCGCCAAGTGCCTTCGCCAACAAATTCATTCTAAAATAAAATCTGGCCGCACATATAGTTATGCTGGCAGCCGCATAAAATAGAATTTTTTCTTATTTCACGAAGACGTTCCGTTTACTTTTGGGGCACCTGTACATCCACACGCACAAGCACGCGCATTTTCAGCGCCAAGGCTGCTACAGCCGTTCACGCAGTCTGGTATACAATCCAAAATGGTAAATGGTCGCGTGATCAGAGGAGACTCTTCGTCGTGTTGTGAAAGCATGCACCTAGGCGGGTTTGCTCACTTTGCTGCCATGAATCGGCAGTGAACCTCTGACGGATGCTGTCGTCGTCGATGGCCAATTTCACCTGACTGGGTATATACTTGGGAATTTCTATAACGGGAATTTCCAATTCCCGTTATAGCCAATGGGAATTTCTATAACGCTTGTTTGGGATACACGCAGCCAACGGGAATTTAGAGCGCAAGGCCCTGTTACGGGGATCTCGATATCCACCTGTTTAATCCGTAAACGTTGCTGACGATCAAGAAAACGCATATTTGTGGGGTATACGGAGATGCCTCTGTGCGTGAACGCCTGTGCCCTGCTTGGCTGCTCGACGTGCCTTGTTATAGTCGGGAGAATGTTGGTTGGGAATAGCGCTACGTATGGCTAGCGCAATTTCGCGTTTCAGTCGTGAATCGCGACAAGCGACTGATTTCTCGACATCACAGCCGCTGACGTCCGCAACACAGCCCATCAAGCTAGCCACGGCTCCGTTATAGACGCGGTGGGCTATTTATTTATGTATTTATTTATTTAATGGCAACCGTCTGTCAGGTAGCATACTAACACAGAACTGGAAAAACATTCACTGAGCACGTCAATAAAAAAAAGTCACAGGAGGGTTATTGTAAACCAAGGGAGCCGTAGCGCTCCCGAAACGTCATCCGCTTATTGACTTGGTCAGTAACCTGTTCTTTTTTTTTCAGTTTCTGTATTATTTGAGCCACGAAGACTACAACAAAAAATACAAGCCATCCCTCCTCAGTAATGACGGTGATAAGGGATTTGATGTCTCTATTATGTGCACTGATCGGCATTTTCGCAACTGGAGACACATTCTTGGACAATGTCAACATGACACAACTGCGCCGGTGGGGGGTCAGTTGGGCCTGATCGGTGTGTCACTACAAGACACATGTCTGCAGCGCGAAACGCTTAAGTACTTCCTTTTCGGTCCCGGAACGTCCACGTTGAAATCATTGACTACGGCCACAGGGGTACCAAGGCCGAGGAAACCTAAGCACTTCTTAAGGGTTTTGAACGCGAAAGCATTAATGTCCAATTAATGTCCCTGCTTTGTCGAAGGGTTTCGTACTCCCGCCGTCTGACACGATTTGCTTCGCTATTTGCTTCCGAAAGGCTTCGAAAGGCTTCGATCTGTCTCCTACGCATTGCGCCGCTGCCCGAGTCTCTTCCGCTAATGCAGGGTTAAGGCACGTATTGTGGAACGCCCCACGCTTTCATCGATTATAGGCAAACAAAAAATCATGCCCGCCCACCCTTCCCCCTTCCTTTAACGGCGACTATGGTTGAACGAGAAGCTTTCTCGTGAGGGATGCCTTGAGTTTGAGTTTGGACTCTAACTTGCAGACGGTTTGGACTTTGGCACGTTGATCTTTGACTTTGACTGGCACACAGTTCGGATCGTACTTTTGAGCTTAGCGGCTTCATCTTGACCTTTCGCCATTTGATTACGCACGAAAAAAGCTTCGCCTTCAACCACTGCCGTCGTTAGACGGAGGGATGCATGATTTTTCTGTCGAATTTAGCACGTCCATGCACCCCTCTCCAAGTCTAAACTGCGTCGAGCAATCAGATAGACGTTAGCTTCATAACGCGAGGAACCCGTGGAGGTTCGATTCCGATGACGGGAACCATTTTTTTTTCTTCTCCTTCACTTCACCCACGACCATCGTCATCGGCAGAGAAATTTGGTTTTCCTGCCGCGCGTTTTCGAGTACATCCACGACATGCGCCATGAGTGGGACATAGAAAGCTTGGCTGTTAAAAAACTGACAGACGAACACGAATGCCTTACTCCATGAAACGCCCGCATTTCAAGGACACGTAAAAAAAAGTTGGCTTCACTGCAAGGCGTTTCGGAGGCGAGGGCACTCACCTAATGGAGTAAGAGCAATGGGAGGCCGCCTTGCTCAGCTCTCACCCCGACTCACAACAACTGCTCGTCCCAGCTGGCGGAAGATGCCGCTAGGGCCCACGGGCTCATGGCCGCCATCTAACGGGGAAGGCCAAGTGACTTCCTCCCTGTCAACCCCTTCCTTCGTCCAGATTTGCAGCGAGAGCTACAATGGCAGTATTCTCGCCGTTTCGCTGTGACCGGTGGCCGCACCTCGGTTCCCTAGCTGGCAGCAACTTCTAGGGAACCTAGTGGTTCCCAAGCCGCCGCAGCTGGTAGCGCAGCGCCGCTTTCCGCCCCCCCCCCCCCCCCCCAAAAAAGAGAAAATAAAAATAAAATATAACAAGTAAAAAAAACAAATAAAAAATAGAAAAGAAAAAAGAAAAAAAAAAAAAAAAAATAGTAAAAATCGTATGTATAAAAAGGGGGCGGCTCGGGGGTTTCATCGTCTGGTTCGTCATCGGAACGAAACCAAGGGAGGCAGCGAGCCGAGGAGACTAGGAAGAAGGGCCGCACGCCTCGAGAAGAGTCGTAACCGCACAGAGGACCAAGCTAAAAATAACATTAACGTATCTCTCGCTACCACCCCCAGGCATAACTGAGTTAAGCCGCAGCTAATTTTTTTTTTTGATTGATTGATTAGGGTTTTTAACGCGCCGACGCAATGAAGCAATGAGGCCGCCGCGGAAGGGCTCCGGATTTTTTCTCGTACACAAAGTGTTTATGCTTTTCGCTTCCACTAGAAAAGCGGCGCCACCTTTTTCGGCGGCCGCAGTTGGGCTTAAATAAGTTCAATCTATTTTGCTCTCTCTCTTCTCTCTCTCTCTCTGCTCTTTTTCTTCTCTCCCCTTTCTCTCTCTCTCTCTCCCCCTCTCTCTCCCCCCACCCCCCCCCAAGCGAAAAACGTACGCAAATCTGGTTTAAACCCCGCTCTGCTGCGAAAGCAGGGCATCAGGTTCATCGTTATGCAACGCTTTCCCCGGTGTTTTTCCCCCATATGAAGCGCGGTAATTTTCCCGGAAGAGCAGCTTGCGACACATTGGAAAAGCGTCTCTCACGTAAATTGTATACAAACGCCGCCTGCGCGCACGTGAGCGTCTCGCTCGGTGGGTTAATTATGAGTGCATGGCGATGCTCTGCTCCTGCCTGGGTGCGAGCCAGGAAGGAACAATGGTGAGCGGCGGCAAAACGGTGGCGCGAAGGCGCGTGGCAACTTGACACGCTCGTGCGTTCTTTCGGAAAAACCTCTGTGCCCGAGGTGATTCCAATGAAGTCAATTTCCACGCATTCTCCCTATTCGTTATGCATGTCTGCAGGGGGTTCTATGGTCTTTATATGTAGACGTATTATATGCGTAGACGTCAATACACTGCAATTAGTTTGCCCCCCCACGGCCAGTCGTCCTTGTAGCAGGCGATACCTGCTGACTGGTTAATTCTTGTACGGAGCTGTTCTGTACTATACGTCCACTGACGAACATTAAGGCGTGATTTGGCGCTAAAAATCAATTATGTGCTACTAGCGGTAGTGCCCGCTATGATCGGTTGTTTACGGGGTAAAGACAGTTCACCTAACGCCGTTTTATCGAACGGAAGGGTTTTTTTTGAGGCGTTTATCAAAAAAATTTGTCTCAACCTTTTCGTTTAAGGAAATTTGCAGTACATTTTTAAGTTCCTACCACGCTATGTAATTCAAAAGCTGTCTCCACAGCGGGTTTTTATTATTCACCGGAATTCGTAGTATTTATAGTCAGCACGAGTACGCGGGTTCGGTTCCCCGGGCCCCGGGGGGCCGTTTCTGGTGGAAGCGAAAAGCAAAAACGCCTTTGTGTACAAGATTTCGGCCCACGCTAATGATCCCCGGGTGGTCAAAATTAATCCGGAGCCCTCCACTACGGCGCACCTCATCGCCTGCGTTGCGTCGGCGCGTTAAACCCTACAATCAATCAATCTGTCAGTCAATCAATCAATCAAGCAATCGTAGTATTTATAGTCACTACCGTGTATTTCCTGCATGCTTTTTATGTTTTTTTGGTGAGCAAAGTTTGTCTCCACGCATTTATTGTGCTGTTTATTGCGCAGGTGGAACTGCTTTAACGAACTTCCTCCTCTGTCTGGTCCTCGCTCTGAGCCTCAGGCTATCCCGTCATCGTTAAAGTGTCGTGGTATGCTTTGTAGCTTTTTTTATACTCCGCTTTTGTGGTGATACATAATTCTAATTATGTTGCTGCGTCTGTTGCACATAAGTGAGACGCTTCTTGGCGCTCGTGGGTCCAATGTCAAAGATCCAACTGGAAAGACAGCAAAATAATCCTCCGATTGCTGCATTCCTAATTATTTATCGGCATGTAGTTTAATTGCTAAGAGGTTACCAAGCCTTGTCCTACTGTTCTCAACGCTTTGCTTAAAATTGACGAGAAAAAAATAATTGGTTACAAAGTTGATCACTATATTCCAGGTTGCTTCGTTTTCATCTCTCTTCCCCTTCTTTGCATTTCAGCAGGTCGCGTGCTTTTAGTCCGCGGGCTTCCGTTTTATTAGGGGCGAAGCCACTAAGGGACTGGGGCTGTTGGCGTCTCCTGTCGTCGTCGTCGTCGTCGTCTTAATCGCCGTTTCATGTAGTCACGGTACTAAAACACCGGGAAACTCGTTTACCCCTCGAGCTGGGGCGCTTCATAACGCGTTAGAAAAAAAAATAAAACACCGGGACACTCGTTTACGCCTCCCTATATAGAGAGCTTCGTGCTTCAAAAACAAGGAGACTTACAGCAAAGCTGTATATTTCAACCTCCCAACGGGTTCATCTCCGTTGGCAAAAACGGCAAGGCGCCAAGAATACACTTACACGCTGCATGCTTCGCCCCTACCCTGGTTTCACGTTAGGGGAGATTGGCCCAGGATTGTTGGTTTTTTTGTTTGTTGGTTTGTTTGTTTGTTTGTTTGTTTTTGCAGTGTCTATTTCGCCGGCAACCGGGAAAATTTTTGAAAAAAGTTTCTGTCAGCAGTCGCTTCCTATTGGCTGTCGGAGGTCACGTGACAACGTGCCAGGAAAAAGTGGCCCTCAGCGCCATTTCTTCGTTGCTTGCTTAGACGTGCGTGACCCGTTACTCCAGTAGCGTGCTCTGTTGTGCTCCTTTGCTGCCGTATGTTTGCCCGTAATTATCAATTAGGGACACCCGACGCCGATGCTGTCGAGTGCTTCGCAAATGCAAGAGACTGATGCCGGTAAAGTGCGACATACGGTCGGAAATCGCTTCCGCAGTTTTGATGAATTGGAAGCGTGGTTAACGGAGTACAGCGAAGAAAACTGAGTTCAATTATGGAAGAGGGATGCAAGAACCATTGCGGCGGCGAAAACCCGCGTTGGAAAGCGTGCCAGCAAGGTTTGGGAGGGTATAAAGCATTACCAGATTCGGTACTGTTGCATCCATGGGTGCGCGAAGTTTGGAAGCACGGAAATCGTCGTGTACTTGCACACGGGTGTCGCATATCGCGCGCTGTTACTTGTTCTCCTATGCCTGAATTATCTTGCAACTATGAAACAGCTGCATATCAGGCGCAAGTGTAAGCACCCACGAATTCCTACTGAAACACACGGTGTCATAACGGAGGCAGCTTTGGTTACAAACGTAGTGTCTGCTGCCCGCCTATGCTTTAATCGTAATTGCCACGTTCTTTAAGCTTGTTGTTGTAATTTGCGCCTATGAGATACAGCGATCCACTCGGAAGACTCAAATAAACAAATTTTCGTAGGGTCGCCTTTGCTTGCATAAATGCATTCATGCCACCCTATACTTCTGGTTCATAGCTACCCTAAAAATAAATAAGCAAACGAAGTGAATGGGGTGTACTTCCTGATTAACAATATTTACCCCGATTTAATTTTTTCTACATTCATACTGGCATAACCTACACTGGATGAGACTGAGTTATGCATGGTTTTAGCGCTGTTAAATTTCCTCATTGATTAATTGCTAGTGGAACTGAGTCTTTGTAACGCATGCCCTTGTGTTTCTTTTCGCCGTTTCTCTTTGGACATTCAAACGAGACTGCAGCCTTGACGTCTACATTGCAGCTGGAAAGAGAGGGCAGTAAATGAGGTTTCTCGATTTGACGCATAATCACGCTGTTGACAAGGAACTTTACAGAACCTACCACAACAGAGAAGACTGCATTAATCTTCAAGCCCAAGGCCGCGAAAAGCTCAAGTTGAAGGTCAAGAAAATGATGGGGAGATAGCAAATGGAAAAGAAGAGCGGCAGAAGGATCTCTCAATATCGCCGCAAAAGAAAAACTGTTGAACCGAGGAACAACTTGCCAGCAGTTGTACGCATGCTGAAAGAAACGCATCAGGCAACAGCTCGTTTGCTCAAAGATGAAAGCAGCGACCTCCATGCTGTTTACTTTCAAGACGAAGAAATGAGGAATCAGTTCTGCTGCCCGAAGTAATATTATTCCTCGACGCGACCTACAAGTTCCTTGGGACAAGAATGTCGCGCTTTCTGGTTATTATTGAAAATGGTAATGATGAAAGTGAGATTGTCGCTGTTGGATTGTTTACAACTGAAGATGCTGACACTCTTTCGCTAGTTCTTTGACGTGTTCAAAGATTTGAACCCCAAATGGTACTCTGTGAGGGTGCCCATGGCTGAAAAAGATGTGAAGGAAGGACTCGTCATAAGGGAGCTTTTTCCATCATCGGCACCTCACATATGTGCTTTCCATGTTGTACAAGCTTTCCGCAGAGAAGTAAGCAGAAGTTGGGAATTTCAAAAGGTGGGCAGGAGGCTGCATTAGACATTTTGCTGCAGATGTTTACGAAAAAAGTGAAGATGACTGAGCTCTTCGCTAGCTCCAAAGGCGGCACCGGGGGTAGTGGATTATTTTACTACAAACGGGCACACCATTCATGCAGAATGGATAATGGGGCTGAAGTGGTCATGCGGTAACTTTCAACTCGGCTAAAAACCGTGCAGAGTGCTTAAACTCAAAGCTAAAGCAGCTTGCAGAATGTTTCAGTTTGCTTGAATTGTTTTTTGGGCGATTCTTTGCAATAATCAACACGCAGCGCAACTAAGAAGCACAAAAAGCAGCAGTTAGGCTGCAAATGAATCCAGTGGTCCCAAATGATGACGAAGCATCCAAGATGTACACCTAGAGTAGAGTTCCTGTATATCGCGTAGCGCAAGAGTTCCCGCGTCTGATTGCCACATGCCGCGGGTTCCAGTTCGACAGGAAAGCCTCGCGGTTTGCGGAAGCGGCGGCAGCGGCGGCCCGCTCTTACATGCGAGTAGGGTGGCTTTCCCGCACGACCTTGAACTCAAGATGGCGGATGGACGCGCAACTCTGCTCTTCTAGGGGAACTATATACAGGAATTCTATTACACCAGCCTGCTGTGCCATATGCAGTTCGTTATATAAGCCAAAAGTTCTTTGCCTCAGTGGCGGCTAAAGACAAAATCAGCCGTGCCATTGCTAGTGGGAAAATTAGTGCATTGACTGCAGATTGTTCTTGCGCTTTCTGGAAAGCCATGCTGTTGCCATGCCAACACATTTTGTCCGTACGTGAGGCATCAAACATGCCGAAGTATGATAAGGGACTGTGTGCTGAGCGCTGGGTCCTTGGACGCCCATATAGCAAACAGCCGGCTAAGGCAGGAATATGTGTGTGGTGACAACGTGGATGTGCAAGTCAGCACTGACAGCAACGAAAAAAAAATGTCGGCACATTAAAAGGTCGGAAAGCAGCTTCCGCTGCGTCAAATCTGGCAAGCATGGCATCAGAGTGCTCCACAAACACAAATAGAAGATAGGCTGTCTCTTCTAGAGATGATTCTCGAACAGAGGAAGAACGGTTATGAAGTTGACATCTCTGCACATAAGCCTTCACATCACCTAAGTACCCCCCCCCCCCCCCCCTGCAACGCATACGTGGAAATCAGCAGAGATAAAACGCCTGCACCGCAACCTACAACGTAGCAAACATCAAAGTGCCGATTGCGATGAAGAGATGTGGCCGTCCAAAGGGCCATATGCTCACTGTTGTTGGGCTCCCACGAAAGCGGAAGCGAACCGAAAGGCAGAGGCCATTCTCCGAGCTGGCAGTAAACGAAACAAAGCTAGCCGTGATAACTTGGCTCGTAGGGAAGGGAAGAAGACAGCAGCAGAAGCTATCAAGCTAGGTCAAGTTAATTGATGAAGTCTGTGTGGAAGCGAGGCCAGAGGAAGTGCACGATGGCATTCGTGATGAGATGGTGGACATAAACAGTGTGTGCCGCTTTTTCACAGATGATGCTTGGAAAGCTCTACAATGGTCACCAACGTCAAAAAAGAAGAGGAGTAGAAGTGCGCTCAGTGAAAGACATATTTAGATGACTAACACTCCTTTGTGTACGACTGCAGTGTTGATTGTGGCACCATCTTCCATGTGTTGGATTGGCTAAGAAGCCCAAGTCAAAACTCTGGAAATGTGGCCCATGCATGGCCACCGCTTGTACAAAGTATACAGTGCTAATGGTTCACTCTGCTGACTTTGCCTTCCTGTAGAGTGTACATATGTTGTTGTTGTTTTTTTTTTAAGGAAGGGCTAATTTCCTTCATTATTGAATTATTTTTGGAGGGGGTGACTGTGCAATAGGAACGTTTGCTCAATGCTTTTTCTGTAAGCTGTATTTCTTTGAGGGAAGAGGTAATTCATTTCATTACTGAAATGATTTTGGGAGGGGGTACAAAAGGGGCCCTTCCCCCCCCCCCTCCAAGCCACCCCAGAACAATTGCCCGGCCCACGCTCTCCCCCTCTTTCCCCTCAATACGAAATCCTGCCGACGGCCATGGGGCAGGGGGACTTAATAAAAAAGTTTGCTCCATGCATTTTCTGTAAGTTGCTTATGCGAGTGCTGACGCAGCCACATAGCTTTTCAAAAGAAGTCCACTGCAGTGAAAATAATCCTACTTTGTATATTATTCTAAGCTACAAGTTGCCTAACGTGTTGGGTGAATACTACGTACCAATACAGTAAAAGCTCGTTAATTCGAACTCAAAGGCGACCATAAATTGTTCGAATTAATCGTAGTTCGAATTAGCGGGCGGGCGCTAGAATGAATGAAACTCGCGCCACACTGCGCGGGCAGAACACAAAGAAGCCGCATTGGACTCATTATCGCGAATTAGGATATACTACACGCTTTTGGCAGGTTTATGACAGGTTTGTGGCAGGAGCACTGGCGCCGGCGGCGCGGCGCCCGCTGCCGAAGCGAAATAAGCTGTCGCAGCAGCGTAGTGCTCGCTACGCTTTTTTTAGGGGCGAAGCTCCTAAAGCCATGGGTCTGTCCATCCCTTGTGTCTCGTGGTACGTGACCGCCGCATGCTTTCGGAGATGTCGCAAAGTGGGGCCGCGTTGCACGCGCAAGAACCGGCTGCAACCGGCAGCGCAAACTCGGCACCGGGGAGCGCGAGCTTGTCTGTGTTCGCCAACGGAGGCGCGAGCGCACGTGCACTGCGAGGGGGAGATCACGCAAGAGATCACGCCACGAACGCAGGCAGTCGTTCTCGGAGATCGAACGAGACGCAAGGACCTTTGCTCGTTTCCTCTCGTCTTGTTCGGGCACAAGTTCGCCCTAAATAAAAGTTCTTTCTTTACCGTTGTGTCCCCTCCTACGTGACAAATTGTGGTGGAGGTGCGGGGTAGTCCTCCATGGCGCGGGGTCTTTCACCAGGTCTGGGCCTGGGGGCATTGACTCCGAAAATAAAAGTTGATTTGTACAATGTACGCACACAGTCTTACGTCTTTCTTAATGATGTAATGGGCGAACTTTCACGGGAGAGTTACGGTTACCGATAATCTCCCCCTCTCGAGCTTCGCCCCACTTATCATCATTCATTCCGTGGATATGGCGTGATTTTTTTTCCCCAGGCCACGTGTCTTTTGTTTAGTGAAATCTCTATTCGTGGTGCTGTCCCTGCCGTACACCTGTGTTCCTAGATACGGTTGGCTCCCCTCCTGTTCTTGGGACATTGAATCCTGGAAGTTGCTCGTGGCTGCACTTATTGCACCTTTTCAACACATCTGTGGTGCTGGACGAGCGGCCTAAGGGGCTTTCCAGAAGTACCGCACAAAAGCAGCGTCTGAATAAAGAGGTCTGCCAAAAAACAACTGGCCCCAATCCACGCTGTGAAGGTGGTTGGAAAGCGAAGCTCTGAACGACACCCGTCACTTCAATGCACACACGTGGCTCTACAAAGAGCGAAACCGGATATTCTGCCAGCCGTCACCTGGAATTCGTGGGGGCGCCGTCCCCAACGCAGGAACGTCGCCACTGCCGGGCTAGAGCGGCGGACGCCGCCGCTGTAGCCCGTCCGCGCGTCGGCAGAAAATGGAGAGGAGCGTCTTTCGAAGGGTGAGACAGCGGGACCTAGCCATCCTCATGTGCTAGCTTGGGGCTACACCACCGCGTGACACAGGCGCAGACACCGTAACAATTCGGGCATGTAAGCTTAGGGATTCCCATTTATGCCGATTTAAACTAGCTAGTTTAGTAAGTTTGAGATTTGCGAGAAAGCTGAGGGAACTTTTATAATCTCTATTTATCAGAACCATTTGCTCCTTTCGCCTTTTGTAGCACCTCTGAAAACACAACCGAATCGGTATTCAGCAATTTAGAAAACGGAGTCCCATTCGTGGTAAGCAGTGCGCAAAAGGTAGCGTTTCTCGAGCGGCCAGATGTCTGTATGTGGTCTCTACATTTTGTTTTCCCCCAATGCAAACCAATCATTAACCTATCTTTGCTGTAGGATTACTTAATTCCGTCCGGTCTGGGTTACCCAGGAGGTGCTGTCGAACAAGTTAAGCCGTGCGAAGGAAGCGCGCAATGGACGCGAAGCACGCCGGAGCAGGCCAAAAACAACCGTCTCTAAAGGAGACGACAAAGCCACCCCTCCGACGCACCCACCGGTGCCAGCAGGAAGCTGCGTGCCGCGGGAAACGACGCCGCGCCTCTACACAGCTCCGGCCGCGTTGGGAGTTTCTTGTCCGCCCGCCACTGAAGTAATCGTGGGCTGTGAGATGTAGAAAAGCTTGGCTTTAAACACCTTTGTCACTTAGAATCTGCCTGGGCGATCGGGGTAGAGGGGAAGGCGGCTGCACAGCACAATCATGCGTTCTCGGCCGGTCTCACCTTCATCATCGAATCCCCCCCCCCCCCTTCCCCGGGTCCATTCATATAGCACTAATCGTTTTCAAAGTTCTTGGGGGGATATTTTCCAAGAAAACAATAAGACACCGCACGGTCAGAGTAGGAAATCGCTGGCGAACCACGTGACTAGGAAATTAGGGGTAGGACAAGACTACGGATCACGTGATGGTTAACGTGGCGATCATCAGCCTGGTTGGGCACACTGCAGGCGAATGCCTATCCAGACAATACCGATTTCAATACCCGGATACCAACCTAAGAAATATTGCGGACGGGGTCACGGTGACCAATATAGTACAAATGTTGTAATATAAAAAAGACACATACATGCTTAAGAACTATCAATGAACACAAATAAATAAAAATACTGATAAAACTAAAAGGTTGTCGGAAACAAGAAAGGGGGGAAAGACGCGTAGCATATAAAGGTAGTTTTTGCGTCGTAACATGCAAGGCAGAGACCGTATCGAATGCAGATTAGGTTAGTGCAATAACGAGTAAAATAAAATAAAGAGTTAAAATTACGGTGAAAGCAGTAAAACCACATTTTCGATAAAACGTACGTAGGTGCTTTGATAAACTATCTGCGAACTATTGTTTACTACAATGACGGCTGAAACGTGTATTGATAAACCCTTAAAAACGATTAATTGCGCCCCATATCCAGATTCACCCCATTAGGTGTTACATAAAACAAACCCCGAAATTACTTAGTGGACACATATATGAACGAACCGGCCGCGATCGTGGCTGAGGCGTTGTTCGGTTGAGCCCAAGGACGCGAGTTGATTTTCAGCCGAGGAGGCCGCTTTTCGGGTGGAGGCGAAAATCGAAAAACGCCCGTGTGCTCAGATTTCGGCCGCACTGTTACAGATTCCCAGGTGGTCGAAATTAATCCTCCTTTTCCTACGGTGCGCCTCTTCCTAGCCCAGGTACAGCGTCGGGGTGCAAAACCCGGAGAATTGGAAATGAACGCGATTAACAAAAATTACACTTATGCCAGAACAGACCTGCGTCTGTCTCTAAGCTTTTCCGCATTAGAGGGACTCTGCTGCACTTTCGATGAACGATTTCACTCTTTCCTTGTCGTCTGTAAGCAACGTATTCAAGGCCGCAACGTATTCCACTAGGTCCATGTACCGCATAGTTAGCATGAGCCAAGGGTCGATCGTTTTGTGGAGTTGCGTGTAGCAACCCCTGCTGTTACTGACCTCTTCAGATTTAAGTCTTTCTCTCTCTCGCACATTCCGTGGGCCCCGGGTACGAATCATAAAGCAACATTCGCGCAACCTTGAACAATCTTCGGAACCATCACTAGGTCACGCCAAAGCCGAATTTTGGCGTAATGGGAGATTTAACGCTGTCGCGTTGAAAATGCTGTGTTGCCGGTGCGCACATCGCATACTCTGCTAAGAAAAGGAAGGCCCCAGCGACACTCGCGCGCACCGCGCTAAGTCAGATGCTGACATCGACTCTAACACCACTTTCGCGCATTCCGCTCCGATGGGTTGGGCTCGTGTCCTACAAATCACTACCGACTGAAACGGGCCCGTATCCCCGCCGCTCAATAAAAGACAATGCGTCGTACGGCGACTACTGCCGACGAATTCGCATCCAAACCCGCTTACGTACGGCTGCTGCTACCCAGGGCAACAATCAGACAAATGCCACAAATATAAGGAAAGGTCAGACCTAGCACATATGCTATGGGCTTGCCCGGAGGCGGCTACACCGGCGCACAGAATTCCTCAGGCGGAGCACGTCTGGGTCATCCAGCTGGCCGAGGACGCTGCCAGAGCCCAAGGGTCGCTAGCCACTCCCAATAAAGTTATTTCTCCCTTTTCTCTCAGCGGCCGAGAATGTCTGAATGACATATGAACGCTTACCTCTGCTTCCATCTTGTTCTGCTGGGCGGCCATATCCTTGACAGTCGATGTCGGCGCAACAGGGAGTCCGAGTGCCGAGGCTGCACAACCAGCGTCACACACAGGTGTAAGCGACAAAATGCCCCGTGGAGAAGGGCAACGTACGTTCTCCCAGTGCCACCGGTCGCTCCTAGCGGCAGGGATGGAAACTGAACACGGTGGTTAAGCACGAACCCCAAATACTTTCGATTCGAAAAACCCGTGCACAAAATTCCTCGTATCCTCCCACCCACCCGTATCCTCCCTCCTCGTGGAGGTCACGGAAGCAGCCCACACTTCACGCCTGCGGTGAGTGAAGGGCCTTTATCTCCTCCCTCCACCCCCCACCCCTTTTTTTTTTTTTTCTCTATTACTTCCGCCTGTGCTCCCAGCATGGACAGCCTCAAAAGTCGTAGCCCCTTTCCTTTTCAATCTTTTTTTTGTGCTTGTGTGTACCAGGGCACGGATTCACGGTCAGCTGCTGGGGATAAAAAGGCGCATCCTAGAAAGCAGTAACAAGCAGAGGGTGCACAACTGTTTGCGATTATCGCCCGAGGCGCCCCGCGAAATGGAGGATCGGCAGCGCACGCATGCGCAGACTGGTACTGGAAAAAGGTCAATTGCTCATACAGAAAAAGCTCGCCAGTTCGAACTTCAACAATTCGAATTTATGGATAGTTCGAACTACACGATTTGGGCTATGCATAAAGAAGCCCGTTAATTCGACCGCGAGTAGGCTCCGCCACACATAATTCGAACTACGTGCCACCGCGCTGGCGCCTTGGGGCGTAGCACACGGCCAGAGAAAACACTCCCTGTGCGTACACGCAAGGCCTCGTAGAATATAGTAGGCAAAATAGGGCTAAAGCAATCTAAATTGGAAGACGTTTTGGAAGACGCACTTTTCGCTAACTATACGTCTTCCCTCCGATTAAAACTTCGGCCCTCCCCTTCTCCTCCACCTCTCTCCCTCTTATTCATAGGCCGGAATTACGGACCTGTCAGGATACTGTTACGCCCGTTTATTTAACTCCCTCGATAATCATCTCCCATCATTCGGCGGCACTCAGCAGCCGATTTTAGTGCCAGCACCGCGTTCCTCAGCACAGTGGCTTCACTAACCAAATCTGACCAGTCAGCCTAGACATTATGTTCTGGGTGGAAAGCTGCGGTAACGTTGTTAGCTTTGACATTCTCCCTTTGTAATCTATTTGAGGACGTAAGCTTGTGTGATTGCTTCTCTCCCCCTTCCTTTCTTCTTTTTCTTTTTTTCTAATATTCATAGCTGACCGCCTCAGACTTCCTTGAGGCCGCAATGTGCCGACCAGTTGTGTACCTCCAGGTGCGCGTCATGTACGGGCGTCCACCTGACTTCCGCAGTCTGTTTCTTCTTGACCTGTATTGCACCCCGACTGTGAACAGCTTTTTGGAGTTGATAATTTTTTTCTTCCTGCTGCCCTTTCTTCGTACATGAAAGTAGGCTCATTTTCTCTGGAAACTCGCTGTCCGACTGCCTTTGTGCGTGCTTCCCTTTCTTCTTACCATCACGACCAAAGCACAGTGCTCTCTCATGTTTGAATCACGTGATTCTGAATCTCTAGGAACAGATGCGCACGGCTAGACGTGCGCCATACGCCTGCATTGACCTGTCTTCTTTTGAAAGCTTTATTGACCCCTATTTGCCACCGGGCGTTGAAGCGATACTCGGTGACAACTTAAGAACGGCACCGGAAGTTGCCGCTGTGCCTTATCACCGTAGCCGGATGTTTCTCCGCGCGGCGCAAGTAGGGCGTTACTGGGAATATTTTGAGCATGGCGTGAGCCATTCCCGGGATTTTTTTGGACTTAATATGCTTATAAACGACTCCAGTGACGACAAACAAACTGCGTGAGACAAGGCAGACGATATCACGCATTCTTAGCAAACCCCTTTCAAAACGCGCGCGCACTGACGTCACGGGTCCGCCGCTTTGGCGGAGTGATACACTACAGGAGGCGGTGCCGTTTTTTAGTTGTTACCGAGTATAGCAACCAACTTTTTGAGTTGTTGTTTTTTTTTTTTCTCCCCCTCTCATGTTCGAAAGACGTGATTTCGAAAACGCTTTTCTTGTCTCTCTTTTTTCCATCTCGCCCATTTTTTTTCACTGCCCCCCAACCATGACTCGATTGTATGAACAGGCGGCTGTGGGACTCGTCGAAAGGCAATTCGTAAAGGGCAACTCGTAGTAGGACATTTCGTCGCATAGGGCAATCGTAATAAGGCACTTTGTCGAAATGAAAATTCGTCGTTTCTAAGGATGTGTTCAATAAAACTGTGAACTGGGCTAGCTGGTACCGCATCCATTACTGCGCGAACAACAGACTGGACAAAAACACCAGATGGGCGCAGTGCAACTAAGCGCGATTTTATTGAGGAAGCAAGCAATCACAATAAAGGCAAATACCTGGGCATTCACCGAATGAACGCGTCGTGCGTTTAATGAGCATGAAAAGTGACACAAACGACAGTCGTCGTGCTTTGACACAAGTGCCTACCGAGGCACCGAGCCGGATGTTACTCCGCGCGCGCAAGTAGTGCGTTAACTGGGAATATTTTGCACATGGCACGAGCCGTTTCCGTAATTTTCTGTACTTAATATGCTTATAAAGTACTGCAGCGACGGCAGACAAACTACGCGAGGAAAGGCAGACGATACCACGCATTCATAGCATGCTCCGTTCAAAACGCGCGCGCCCGTTGACATCCGGGTCCGTCGCTTAGGCGGAGTGATACCGTATATGAGCTATTGCCGTTCTTAACTTGTTCCCGAGTATAGTATATGCCACGTAGCCAATGACGGCACAGGGTTCTTCAAGGCACAAAGTTTATGGAGCAAAATTGTGGTCCTTCAAAAACTCAAAGAATACACAAGCGTCGAAGAAGTAACAGAGTGTCGTCTACAGGCGTTCGCCAGCAAATCGAATGCCAGGGCGCTTCCTCTGCACACATTTACTCGTAGTGCTCTCGTGACAAAACGCCCGAACCAATATTCAGGCATTCCCACCTGCGCTGGCCTTCATTTCTGAACGGATTTTCAAACAGCTAGCCTCAGTTGGGTCTGGAGCACGGCTGTGGTTCTGTCAGTTTACCAACGCGCAGATTAGAGACGTCAGTCATGATCTTCGCTGTACAGGCCCCTCTTCTTCTACATGTCCAGTCTATCGTTTGCTCAGTCCTTCGGTTCATGCCCCGAGATTTTAAAAAGAGAGAAATGGCGTTATTCGAAGAAAACCTTGTGCATAATGTTTTGAGTGCAGTACGGTAGCGGCCAGAAAGTTTTTGGTTAAAGAGATTTATTAATTAATTGTAATTCATCATTTAACTCTACAAGTGCTGTCCTAATCATTAAAGTGTCGATGAGGCAATGATAGGTACTCACGAAAGGCATCTAACTGCAGTATTTTCAAATACTACAATACTCATTGCATATTCTGATGGTATTTATTTTATTACTTTTGTGTCGCCCCTTGGAGAAGCTAACTCAGCTGCAGCAATGTTTCGCTACACTCCTGCTGCGAAATCTTTTTTTCATTTCGGGAGGAAGTTACATGCGTACTCGTTGCCCAGTCCAATCGCTATCAAATCAAACCAAACCATCGCTATAAAATTGATCTAAAATCCAATCAATATAAAATCGTCAATCACGCTCAAGTGAAAAAAAAACACGCGAATTCGTATAATTCTGTACTAACGTGCAAGTATACTTACGCCCTTCTTTCGATTTACCACTCTTGCGTTTCCTCATTTTCTTGGTGTTGTTGGAGGAACGCGACAGATCAGACGGTGTATTTTGTTTTCTTGTGTGTGAATGCCTTATTCAGCTAATCCCGAGGGGCTACTGTATTAGCTTTCGTTAGCTCATTTCCGGTTTTCAATTTTATTTTTTTTATTTTTACGTAATTGAGTGACGTAGCCGTCTGCGCTTGGTTCTGCATTTACAGTTTTTAATATTTTGCTCTTTTGTTGTTTTTTCTTCTGAGCAACGACCATTTTCAGGTATTGCCATCATAAGTTCAATTGGGTAACTTTAGTTCCGTTATTCTTGTTATTACAATGTTCAAGTTCGCACCTATATGTACACTATTGTAGTAATTAGGTTAATTAGCAACCGCAAATCAGCACTTTTCTGCTTACACTTTCTTTTTAAAGCGGACATGGTGCTATTGTTGGCCAGCTGCTCGAACACTGTAGACCTCCGCTCCTCAACCCGTCTTACAGATCCCACCATGATTTGGTCGGGGTGGTGCACGTTTCACCATAACCATCATCACTCACAGCCTATCTACGCCCACTGCAGGGCAAAGGCCTCTCCCATTAATCTCCAATTATACCGGTCCTGTCCTAACTTATGCTAATTTGTATGCTTTAGGTACGTTTATGCTGCGATATAAACCCCATAAGCAAGCTCAGGTGACCGCTGGCTGTCCTGACTAGGAAACGCATATACGCGTTCACCTGCCGCGGTGGCTCAGTGGCTAAAAGCGTGAACCGCGAGGCGCATTTTTGCACGCGATTCGTGAGCATCGGCGTTTCCAGCGCTCGAGACAGCCGGCTGGCTCCGCCAGAGGTGTTTAGGCTTACCACCGGCAGATATTTTATGGGCGCTTTCACTAGCGGCGCGGATGATGTTTTATAGTACCGTTTTCCGCCACATTATAAGCTCCTTTACCGCACAAGCAACTTCGTGCGTGCCTTGAGCGGCATTTAGAGAGTGCTTAGAAGCGGTCGCTCACGCCGAAGCCGCCGCCATGTTGCCGCCGCCGCCGCGCCGCGCGCAGCGTGCGGGTGGCTCCACGCAGCATAAAACCCATGCGGTTCACGTTTAAGGCGTTGCGTGCTGAGCACGGGCGCTTTCATTCGGGGACGCCCCTTTAAGGCGTTGCGCTGCTGAGCACGAGGTCGCGCGTTCGATGTCCCGGCCGCGGCGGGAACGAAAACGCCCGTGTGTACGAGATTTCGGCGCACGTTAAAGATCCCAGGTGGTCAAAATTAATCTGGAGCCCTCCACTACGGCGCGCCTCATCGCCTACGTTGCGTCGGCGCGTTTTAACCCTACAATCAATCGAGCGGGCCTGTTTCCCAAATCGCAAAACGCTGATCGTTCAGCTGGGAGCATAATCTGCGTATGGTTGGTGCTATGCTTGAAGCACAGCAATAATTATCTGTATGTTATTATTCAATGATTGATTTATTCGGCTAGTCCGGATCCTCCCCCTCCCCCCGAAAGAGTCAAAGATTTCGTTGGGGAGGGGGGGGGAAGGGGGGGCATCGGCCATAACCTGCGTACGCCACAGATAGGCAGGAAAGAGCGTTTTTTCTGTGCGTATATGTCCAAGTGAATGGGGATCGACGCCGGCTAAAATACCATTAAAAATACTGTTGAAAAATGAACCAGATGCACTTCGAGTTGCCAACATGGAAAATACTTTGAGTGTATGACGGGACAGTGTATTACCGTAGGTAAAACAAGTGCAAGAAATATTTGTGACTATGGTCACTTGCCATTACCATAGATAATTAGCTTAACGAGATACACTCTCCTAGCAGACATGCAGCTGCTCGTTTCCCGGTGCCTTTGCCGAAACTTATGGATTAATGATAATTGTCATGGCAACCGGTTGAGATAAAACTCCCCTCAGTTATGTTGTCGTATGGGCAGTAAAAACGTCAATCAGTTTTGTTTCGCAATAGTTTTCGATGTTGAACACCACGAGTTAAGCCGTTTTCTGAAACTCAGACATAAACAGGAATTCGAAACGTCTTCAATGGAACTAATGACGGAGGTAAATGAAACTCGACGCAAGAATCGGCTGTCCTTATCGGTAAATTGCCAGCGATTTTTTTTTTCCAAGATACCTACAATTACACTGAGAGGTTACAGAGCTTTCACGCAAAACTTCGTGCTGCCTCAAAGCAGTATTCTGTCTAGAAGCGCACGAAAATACGCGACCAACGTAGGCAATAACAGCTTCGCTTTCAAAACCACTTTGGGCCATTAGCCGAAGTCGAGCTCCAAGAAAGGCCTACATACGTACCCGACAAAGAAAGTCGGTCCTCAGTACGTGTTATCATACGCAGCGCTCCCGTCATTCACATTGCCTGCCCGTGCAATGAAAGGCTCGCCCGAAAACGTGTGCAGTGTACGCCAAGAAGGCTGGCGTATGTGATGAAACCGCAGACCCTTTGCCGCCTTTGTTGGCATCCCACGGTTCCCAGCAGCGCTCTGAATGCCACCGCGAAGAGGCTTCACGAGAGTGTCAAGTTCTCCGACAAGAAACAAACCGTTACGCAGCCGAGGCTCGACTGGCACCACGCGATATTCAGCATTGTCGACTGGATCAAGCGAGCACCTCAGCTAAGCGAGTGAGCCAATAAAGAAAAGTATAACAGACTCCTACATGCTTCACTCGGGAACTACGAATGCATATTTGCTCCATACCGTCAAGGTGACTGTCGTGAGCGGTGGTTTGACTCGTTCGATAAGTGAGTATGCGTGGTATAAGTATTTCGAGTTACCACCGCGAGCAACTATTTACAACGGGGCATTCACTCGCCAAGCTAATGAGGATACACGGGCCACTAGGCTAATCTGTCGATACGGGCTGGTTGGTCATTATTATCAGCCCACTCAGGTCCACTGCAGGACGAAGGCCTCTCCCATTGACCTCCAACCGGTCTTGTCCTGCGCTGCTCGAGTCCACAGTTTGCCCCCGAAGTACCGCATCTTATCCCTCCATCGGGTTAATGGCCTTCCTCTTCCTCTAGACCCGTCTCGTGTCATCCACTACGCTACCCTGATTGTCCACCGGTTCTCGGTTGGCCATCCCAAGTCAATTTCTTTTTCTTTATTTGTACTATGATTTCTGCTACTCAAGTTTGTGCTCTGATAGAGATAGCTCGTTTCCTGTGCTTGACTGTTGCTCCTATGACACGGGTTCGATTCCCGGCCGCGGCGGCCGCTTTTCTGATGGAGCGAAAAGCAAAAACGCCCGTGTTTTCGAGATTTTGTCGCACGTTAAAGATCCCCAGGTGGTCAAAATCAATATGGAGCCGTCCACTACATCGCACCTGAACGCCTATGCAGCGTCAGCCTGTTATACCCCACAATCAATCAATCAGTGTTACTCCTAATATTATTCGTTGCATGGCCCGCAAAGCCGACCTAAGTTTGCTTTCTAGCTGCTAAGTAAGGTGCCAAGTTTCAGCTCCCTATGTCATCACTGGCACTGGTTGTGGATTTCTTTTGAGTGACAGAGGTAGCTTACGTTCTAATTATTTGGGAGTGCTTGCCGAGTGCTCCCCAATCCTACATTTTCTGCGCCGGATTTCTCTCTGGTGGTTGGTATCAGCACTAACCATCTGTCCGAGGTAGTTATATTCTCTTACTTTAAGCGTTTCGTTTTCTAAGCTGAAGAGGACGTTTTTGGCATGCTTATCCCTCATTACTTTAGATTTATTCATATCCTTTTTTAGCCCCACGGTCGTGCTTTCTGATCGTAGTTCCTCAAGCACTGTTTGCATGTGTTCTGCAGTCTCACTCAGCAAGGCTATGTCGTCCGCGAACCTCAAATGGCTCCAGTATTCCATGTTATCCTTAATCCTATGTTTTCCCAGTAAAGTTTCTAAATGCCCCCTTCCTATGTCTTCCCAGTAATGCTTTCTAAATACCCCTCCAGACATGCGGTCAATAGTTTTGACGAGATGGTATCTCCCTGTCTTACTGCCTTTGCAATCGTAAATTTATCTCTTTAATTTTTGAGGGTTAACCTGCCCGTGAATTACTTATATATGCCCTCTAGGAGTCTTCTGTAGGTTTCCTCTATTCCCTGGTCTTTTAGTGCTTCTAGCACGGCTGCGGTGAGTACGAATCAAACGCTTTCTCATAATCTATAAATTCCATGTAAAATGGTTTTTCTATCACTTGATTGATGACATCAACGTAATCCATGGTTGAGTACCCTTTCCTAACCCAGCCTGCTTTCTGGTTTGTTGGGAATCCAGGCTGTCACCTATGCGGCTAACTATAACTTTGGTAAACAGCTTGTAAACAACTGAGAGTAGGCTAATGGTCTGTAATTCTTGAAGGGCCTTGGGATCTCCCTTCTATGAATCAGAATAATGTTGCCGTTTTTTTTCAGGCTATGGGCACTTTTTAATCTTCAAGCATGCCTTAAATAGTAAAGTAAGCTTTTCCAGTACAATATCTCACCCCTCCTTCAAAAGAGCCGCGGTTATGCCATCGCCACCTCCAGCTTTTCCTCTTTTCATGCCTTCGAGAGACTTTCTAACTTCCTTTTTAGTTACTAGTGGGACATCGCGAGTTGAGCTTTCTCTCAGCAGTTTCCCCTGGTCTGATGTTCGCTGGCAAAAGCCTGGTGTAGAATCATTCTGCTACCTTTATTATTTCATCCAAGTTGTGCGTAATGTTTCCCTGGTCATCTCTGAGTGCGTACATCCTGTCTTGCCGATGGCTAGCTTTCTCTTAGTTGCTTTCAAGCTTCCCCCTATTTGCAGCGTCTCCTCAATCCCTGCCGTGTTATCTGCACGAATGTCGCTTGTTTTACTTCTTGGCTAGGGATAGAGGACAACTAGGAAAGAGGGGACAGGGCCGACTGAACCAGAACTCGGTAACCTGAATAATCAAGCGGCGGAGCGAGTAAAGATCAGAGAGAGAGCAGAGAAGGGAGAAAGAGAAAGGGAAAGAGAGAAAACTTCCATGAATACTGAAGAGGTTGGCCCACCACAACGGCGGGGCTTGCTACTCAGACGGGGGTGAACATGTGATGCGAAAAAAGAAAAGAAAGGAAGAAGGGAAACGTAGAAAAATAAATAAGAGTGAGAATAAAAAATGAACGTAAAAAATTGCAGTATTAGAAGACAAGATCTAAGGATCTCAAGGTTATAGAGCCGCCCGACCAATCCCGAGTCAGATAAAAAATAGCAGCATCTCACTCCGTGGATGATGGCGAGGGTGGGCGGAGTACGGGACTCGAAATGACATCCAAGTTGCGCCCGAGTGGCATCCGGTTTGCGCCCGCCCGTCACTCGATTTGAGCCGTGAGTTTCACCTTGATCATTCGCTAAACGAAACTGCAGCTCACGGCTCAAATCAAATTTCGCTGTTGATTTCGCTTGATGTGGTGTGCGCACGGATGGACGCGGACGGCATTGGGAGGTACTCCGCACCGTTACAGCGAGGGAGGAGTAAGCGGTTTGACTCTGGGGTACTAATTCGCGGTCGTAGCCCAATGGGTAAGACGACTGAGACTTAACTCTGTATGGTCTACCGGACACAGGCTTGAATCCTGCCGGTGCCTGTGCGATTTTTGGTGATTGTAAATGCTATGCGCACGGACGCGGACCGACATTGTGCGGTCCTAAGGTATTCCAGTCAGAGGAGCCTTTGTCCCTAGCGCAGCGTCAGCATGATCCTGCCACGGGTATTAGATAGTGATGGAGTTCTGAAGACTTTCCTCGTAGCAATCGCATAAGAGTTATTTAAGGAGCTTCACGTTGGATTGCATGCTGCGGGCGGTAGCATAAGAGATTCCGTATGCCCTCTCTCATAGAGCAAACAGAGCCCAATGACGAGCAAAGTGATGGGGAGAACGGGACGCCAGCAGCGCGGTTCCTGCAATAGTCCCGTGACACTCTTCTCTATCTATCCTCCACCTTTTCCCTCCCTCTATTCCCTATTATAATTTCCCTATCTTTACTTCTATTCTGTTTCTATATTGCCAGATAAAGCACGCGTACCGAGCCAGAAATAAACGTTTTCCCTTCGGCGCGCATCCTGTAGTGCGTGCTATCCCTCCTCAAATTGTGGAGGTGCCGACTAAGTTGGTAAACCATAATGCTCACAGCGCAAAAAAAAACAGACAACGAACAGAGAAAACCACAAACCAGCGCTAAACAACTTGTCGAGAGAAGGTCCACAAAATGCGCTTCTCAGTGGTCCTTTTCTCTGCCCCCTGTCTGTTTTTCGCGCTGTGAGCACTATCGTTCTCCTCCTCTTTTTTCGTTATGTAGCCACTCTACGACACTTTTTCTAACTTAGATGCGGTTTTATATTCCTTATCGTAGAAACTCACCATCATCACAACAACAAATGTATGTCCACTGCAGGCGAGGCCTCTCCCACTGACTTTCGGATGAGGGGGCGGTTTGATCCGCCTCCCAAGCCGGTACCATTGTAGTATCTCCCCATATGATGCAAGAGATTCTTGTTCGATGTCGTGGGACCCGTCCGCCGGTGAGGAGCGGGGGGGCGCCTCGCGGTTCGAAAGTTCGCGCGCGGCGGCAACCGCACCGAAGCAGTGCTTTACAGGCAACTACAGACGAACTCAGTGCTCACCCCGGTGCTCGCGCGCCACGTGTGCCCCGACATCTACGAAAACGTGTTGTGCAGTATGTGCAAGAGAACAAATGCAACGGTAGCCCACCTGATGTGGGGCTGTGAAAGACATTTAATAGAGGCAAGAAGACGCAAGGCGTATGCCCGAAAACACCACTCTCGCCATGAACTGGAGTGAGCACGAGATACAGATACGGACTATCCAGCGGCTCGAAGATGCTCTTGCAGGGCAGAAGCGTAGGGAAGCGTCGTCGGAGGGTCCGACGGGTCAACACCCGCACACCCAACGCGCGGCCGAACGCGCCGACGCCCGCGAGGCATTGCTTCGGGGACGACCTGACCCTTGTCTAGGAGAGGCCGGCCCTGCGTGGCCCGTAGCCCCCCTCCCTTCCGCAGGAACATTCAATAAAGTCATTTTCTCTCTCTCTCTCTCTCTCTCTCCCACTGACCTCCACTTGCACGTGTTCTGCGCCACCAGAGTCCGTTCTTTGCCTCCGAATTTTCTCTCCATCGAGTTAGTGGCCTTCCTCGCCTTCTAGTCCCGTCTCTTAGTATCCCCTCTGTTACCCTATATTCCACCGGTAGTAGGTCTAGTCTCACCACCCGGCCAGACCAAGTCCATTACTTTTCTAATTTGAGCGATGATATTTTCTGCTAGAGTATGCTCTGACCTACGATGCTCGTTTCCTGTCCCTAAATGTTACCTCCCATCCATTATTCGCTCCATGGCCCGCTGGCCGACCTTAGTTTGCTTTCCAGTTGTTTCGAAGGCGCCAAGTTTCCGCTCCATACGTAGAAATTACTCACTGCGCATTTTTTTAATTAGAATTTAACTGGTACCCTACGTTATGTACGTATTTTTTTCCCGCGAATGTTTTTTCTTTACGCTAAGCAATGTTTACATGTATTAGCCATTCCTCCGGTGCTGCTTGTTGAGGTGGTTGGTTGACCGTACATGGGTATCGCATTTTCGCGCGTACAAGTCGCCCCCGCTTATAATCGGGACCCCCACTTCCAGCTCGCCGGAAAAGAAAAAAATCCTCGCGTATTGTCCGCGCATTTGATACAGGAAAGGCTGCACCAAAGCTACTGCTCAAGCAACACAACACATACTATGTAGACAGAAAAAGCGTTAGCAAGTAGAATACACTGACGGCAAGGCGAAAGTCACAATTCACTCAGTGTCACTGCTCTCGCTAGAACTATCGCTTGAGCCGCAGTCCTCGCTGATGCACACAAGGTCCTCTTCCCCGCACAACGCGCAGTTCAGCTTCACGGCACAACGCGCATTGCCGTGAAGCTACACTAAAAGAAAAACCCTGCGTATTATCAGCAACCCTACTTTGCCACAGAAATTATCGCATTTTTGGTGCGGGTTATGCGCACGAAAATACGGTATACTCATCATGGACCGTGTTTTGGTAGCAGGGATTCTTTTTTGCGGCAGTACGCTTCCCGAGTGCAGATATCGGCTTCATAAATGGGCGCAAAAGAATTAACGGCAAAAGTGTTTTTCGGGCACCTAAGTCTGCTTACGTGCTTTAAATGCATGCGAAGTGTTAGGTCCTCCTTTCCCTGACAATACCTATCAAAATGATGTTTGCTGGTGCATCACGTTTGCGTCTCTCTCTTCATTCTCGTTGGTTAGTTGTTTTTTTTTTTCCTGGTCCAAATTACTTGGATAGACGGACTGGCCACATCTCCCCCCCCCCCCTCTCCCCCCTAACTTCCTAAGAGTCACAGTTCTCCGCGCTTGGCATGCATCTGTTTTGCTCGCGTTCCGTCACGTTCACCTCTCCTGCGATCTGAAGTCAGCGCTATACGCACTGGGCTAACTATCGTTCGACTGCTGGCAACGTCCTTGTATAGCACGGCCGCTCAGCTACTCTGAAGACCCGGGTCTGATTTCTATACGAACTCCAATGCACCCTCAGCATCTCAGGCTCGGGGCTGTGTCCCTCCCTCCCTCGCTTGTCGTTGTCCGCCGTCCGCACTCTACTGCGCATGAGCGTCTCTTCAGCCCCGTGAGCGTTTGGGCTGACGTCAGCGCAGTCCACTACAAAAAGAAACAGTTAGGCGGCGCCTGGTTTCGATCCCACGACTCTCTGGCCGCAACGGGAGGTACGTGGCGCTCTTCCCACTGTGCTACAAACCGTGACGGGAGCATGAGCTACGAACGCGCCTTATGTCCTTCACTCATTCAAACTACGTCAAGAAGCTACTGATACAACGAAGGCACGCGAAGCTGAACGTCAACGGAAACGACGAATTGAAAACTAATGGGAACTTCAGTCGACCCCATGGCTGCTTCGCATACATATTCGGGGTTCCTTTACGGGAAGATGGTGTAATTTTTTTTCAAAATCTCCTTGATTTACTTTATCAAAAGTAACAAACCTGCGCACTTCGCCACAAATTTCGGTTTCCTTGTTTGTTTGTTTGTTTTTCACTTTTATAGCGGCGGTTGTTTTCTGTGTTGGAAGAGAACTTCGCTTTTTTCGCCCAGTGGGGCAGTTAAGGCTTTGGCCTAAAGAGAGGCGTCAGAAAACCCAGGAGGGTATGCCAAGATACGCTTCACACATACAAATGCTATAATGCGCCCGTTGCTTTGCTTGTAGTTAGCTGAATCGATATTACGTTCGTGCACATCACGGGAAACCTTCAGTCACCAAGATCAAATTGGCGCCTTAGAACCTGCGCAGGGACGCGTGCACTGACGTAGTATAAAGCTAGTGATTAATTTTGGTCACATGCGGGGATTTAACGTGTTTGGAAATGTCGTACGTGCTGGATTTTTATTCTCTGTCAGAAAGGCAAGGGCTCCATAACGAACCTGCTAGCAGGCTTAAACTTATACCTAGAGTTTGGGGGCAAATCTCTATTTGGACGCCGTGATGCTTCAGTTCTATGAACGCACTCGATCACCTTGTCAGAACCTGGTTTGAATTTTGCGCGCTTCAGGGTTCGCTATCTGGCCCGCCTTACAGTGCCGCAGTGGCAAGTTGCACGGCGTTGCGCTCGTTAAAATAGAAGCAGACTAACTACTGCGGCAGCTGATTTTTTTTTTGTTTGTTTTTTTGCTCCCTGACGCTATAAAATGAAACTATCGATCGAAGTACACCACGCGAAACTATCGATAGTACGCTCAGTACTATCCGTGGTCGATTTAGGACAGGACAATTGATAGGCTGTCGATGGTTATCGACAACCTACCAATAGTCGGTTGGCTATCGCAAGACTATGGCGTTGCCGCCAGTGAATGAGTTCGCTACCCCAAACTAAGAATATAAATGATGATATTCACGGAAAAGACAGTATAGCCAGGAAATCTCGTCACGCCAAGAAACGCCACTAAAGGCGGCAGCATCTACATAATTATACACTACCCATCTGTAAACCACTCGGTACACAGGGAACGACATTGCCATATTGTTCCCTTAGTGGCCATATCGCTGGTATGTGTCATTGAAAAAATTACCTGCATTCAGCCTTCCGCCAGTTCCCTGCTGCGGTGTAAAGAAAAGCGTTCCAACGTTTCTAAACTACACACAAGATGCTGACGCGTGGTTTCCGTGGAAAAGGTCGATCAGGAAAACGAAATGCATTTCACCGCTATAAGCAAACAACGGCTTCACAAGGCCCGAATGTCGGCCTGGAAATTACGCCTACGAAAATTGCACCGTTGAGACTGCCACTGGATTAAAAACAACTGTGACATCTGTTGCGGTCAACAGGATACAAAAAGGTGCAAAAATTACCTTATCTGAAGTTTCTTGGTCAATTAAGTTACGCAATTAAATGTGAAACTCATGATCATCTTGATACGTTGGTTCATTTGACGTCATATTCAAAGCTTTTTGCACCTCATGGTTTACAGACTGAAATTCTGTACCACCCCCCTCCCTCCCAACGTCCCTTCCGCAATTCTAGCAGAACGTCTCTGAATTTGGTACACAAGCGCTTGTGCGCGTTCTCGTAGCAGGAACCTCTCAACGGAACCCAGAACTGTGCGCGATTAAAAAAGCCAGGGAGCTATTCAGCCCCTAACAAAATGCGGCCAACAAGCAATTTAACGCGTGTCTAATCAACACTGCAGACTTGCACTGAATATTTGAAGAAAGGGTTGAAGGAGTTGAATTAGACAACTCGACCACAAACAAGGCCGCGATCGATTCCTCCAGCGTTCCCTTAATGTCATCCTATGGTTGGAAGTGACTGGGTCGTTTTCTTTTCTAATAACCTCTTAATATATAATAAGTGGATCGAAGGGATACGACTGGGTGCGCGGAAATTCTGCCACGCCGATTCATCGAAAGCGCCTGTCGAATTCAGCGGCCGTGTATACTGCAGTCCACAGGCGCATTCATTTCGCCTTTTTAGCGCTCTATTAGGACGTATACATTAGAGCGAAGCAAGGCGAGACGACGGACATTTTGTTTAATTTAATTTCCTATGTATTTACACCGCATTAATGTAACTTACCAACTACAACAATGATATTAAGCCTTGGCGCAGCGACTCAATAGCATGTTACTATACGAAGAATGATTGCTTCGGCAAACTATGTGAAGTTGTGAACTATATTTAAATTGTCCCGTATCCTTCATACCAACCATACACAACCACTGGCCATCGAAATGCCTGGCATAGCTTTGGTTCAAAAGTAGCTACCGGGAGAGATTACACAAAAAGGCACAAGAAAGACCAAAGCCACGTCCAATGGGAATCGGGATGCACCTTCAAGCAAAATACAACAACAGGAGCAAAAATGTAAAGCGAACATCTCGCAACCAGTCTAGCGTTCTCCATAAAACACGGACTTCACCTTCAAAATCAAAATAAAGAAGAAGTAATAATACGTACGTTTTTTTTTTTTTCCTTTCTGGCTCCTTTACGAAGTCTTTCACGAAGTATCCACACTGGAACTCACAACAGACGGCGGAAGATTTTAAGAAAACTCCCGACAACTGACCTACGGGCCAGCTCTCCAACTATATAGCAGTCGTGTGTCGAAGGTGCATAGCACTCCATGATACTCGTGTCATAAATGTCCGCATGAGCTGGCGACTAACCAGTAAAATTACTCGCCAGGCCACGTCAGCTTCTTTTTTTCTTTCTATCGCTCCGCTGCGGTGACAGATATCGTAAATTATCGGAAATCTACAGCTGATAGCGTTCTATACAGGAAATTGGTACCACATACGTGTCAAAGATAGCAGCAGAAAAAGAAAGACAGGGGCGTAGACAAGACGACGATGACTCAGCTGAACTTCCAACCGAGAGGCTGTTAACTGCGCATGCGTATAAGTGTCAGCGTGAGTCAGGAAGCCCCGCTCACGCATGCATCCCTCAGTGTTAAAATTCGTTCAGTAAAGCATGTTGTTGAGCTAGTTGGTTCTTCTTTGTTAGACGTAAAACTGCGCGTGCGTCCGTGTGCGCAGTTTAAAGTCTACGTATAAAAAAATAAAATCCGTTCCGGTTGTATGAATTCACCAGTCTGAGTTGTTTTGCACTTTAAGTGCCCCGCATTCTTCGAAAAACCGAATCTCCGCAGGCGCCCGTGAGTTGACGATCGGGAGCACTGCTGCTTTCTCACCAGGGGCTTAATGTTCCAAACCAAAGTGCGGTAGATTTCCCACATTTGAGGAGAACAGAGGCACGAGTAGCAGTAGTAGAGGAACTGCTAAGGCGAAAGCCTTAGATGGACACTGAGACAAAAAGTTCGCTTTTTTTGCGATAAGTATCTATTGGCCTACCTATCACGTGTAGCAACCTCATTCGCTCCATCGCGTGACGGTTATGTAATGAAAGACGTTTTTTTTTTGTTTTTTGCGGCCAGTCGCAGTTTTGGTTTCAGCGTGTGTCGCGAAAGGCTGGCTTTGGTATAAACAAAGCTGCCCACGTGACCATCGGACGGATATCACAGAGCAGGGGCGGTATTCTCGAGTTTTGTCCCTTTGCGTCCCTTTCAAAAGTGTCCCTTTTGGCGAGCCCTGATTGGCTAAAAGTAAACAACCGGAAGTGACGTAACGCAAGCGCAACAAACCTACTGCCAACGTTTACTGCTTAACCGGAAGTACGTCACGATGAAAGGAACTCAAAAGGGACGTTTTCAAAAGGGACAGTTACGAGAATACCGCCCCAGAGCAGAGTAGCACGGTCGATTCCGCGTCGCCGGCAGTTCCTGCTAATGCCCCTACGTACTGATCTCGGCAGCCGCTTAATTAAAAAGCGACCGTGGACGTGATGCAGGCGCCGCGAGTGCAAATTGCTGACGCGGCTAGAAAACGACGCTCGGCGCTCGAGGCAGTAGGTGGGGAGGCGCGCGCTGGGAGCAGCCGGCTGGTCTGCCTACAGGTCTGCCTACAGATGTGTTAGGCTTGACACTGCAGCGGATATTCAATTGCCGCTCTCGTAAGCGGCGCAGATGACGATTTTTAATGCGATTCGCCATCGCATCATTAACTACTTTCTCGTATGTGCAGTTTTGATGGGGACTTGAGTCCCATTTCGTGCAGCGGTAACAATTGAGCTACCTGCGCCGGCCTGCGCAGGTAGTGGGACTGTGCGGCTCGCTCAGAGCGCTTTTCGTGTCCCCGGCGCGTTTTCGCGATCAGTATAATAAAAAGCAATAAAAATCGAGTGCCTGGAATAGCTGTAGAACTTAGGTCGCGGCTAGCTGCCCGATGAGCCAACGAATCCCAGCGCCTCCGCCGCCAACGATCGTCTCGTTCGTTGCTCGAGAGGGTTGTCAGTTCTCCAGAACAAAAAGTCGTCAAGAAATTACTGAAAGAAGCCGGAAACGTCGGCAGCATCACTCAACGTTTCAAAAGAAGCCGGAAAAATCGCCATTTTCGGCTAAGCAACGGCCGTAATTCTTTTTGATGGACTGCGTAGAAAAAAAGGTACAAATTTTTAGAAGTAGCAAAACCGCGTCACAAATATTATTCATTTGCGATTGATAGGAATAACTGCAGCTGTTCCCCATTCTCTACTAAGAAAATCAAAATATGTAAGTTAAAGTGACGTATTCAAACAATCAAACAATAAGAATGATCATAAAACGTGCGTTGCTGCACCCCGTTTTTGTAGCGTAAGCTACACTGGCCGAGGTTGAGCAGTTTCGCGTGTGCCATGAAGGGCCCTTCTGCGCAAGCGCGAGGGGCATTGGATTGGAGTGGCTTGGCTTGGATTGGATTAAAATGGATTGTGTTGGATCCCCAGCCTAGCCAGGGCGACTTCAGTGTGCTGTTGTGTGAGTCAGTTGTGTAGCGTCCCAATTGTGGTTTTATTACGCGTAGTTTTTTGCCTGTTTGTTGACTCCAGTGTACGAAGCTACGAAGCTGTTACGAAGCTGTCGTTCTACATTATGCCTAATGCTCTTGTATCTGCTAGGGCAGCATATAGGCGTTTCCTAGTCAGCACAGAAGCGACGCGCGTGGCGCCATCTAGGGGCATGTTTGAAGCTATGTCCACGTGCATGTGGCCCTCAATTTAATCGCTCAGGACCGCTTGGTCTCGTAGTGTAGTAGTGCCGCTCCTGCGAAGCAAACGTCCTAACCCGGATTAAAATCCCGCTACCGCTATATTTTTTTTTTCCATTTTCAAGGGTTTGTCATATCTGAATATTAACATTTCTTATGACGCATATAATCTATTTATGACATCTTTATGCATTATAAATGGAATTTCGGGTAGTTTCGTTGCCTTTTAGTCCGTTTCCAGCTTCTGCTTCGTATACGTTTTTGCGGGTTTTCCCCTTTTAAATCGGTTTCTGTTGAATATTTTCAACACCGTGTTTTTCAACCATTTTAGGTCCGTTTTGGCTGTTATGTGTTTCAGTTCGGGTGGTTTTGTATGCTTTGTGTGCGTTTATGCTGTGATATAACCCCATAAGCAAGCTCAGGTGACGGCTGGCTGTACTGACTAGGAAACGAATATACGCGCTGCGTGTGTATAGGCACCGGACACTGAAGTTTGCACGCGACCGCAGCGCCGCCTGTCGCCGCCGCTTAGTAACATTGGGTCGGTGGATGTCGCGACCGGCCGCTCAGCGCACGTGAAAACACGCGTGCTGCGTGCGGTTTGACGCTGTGTGCCGTAAGTTTTTTTAGGAAACAAAGTTACAGTGTTCGCAAGGTTCAAAACTGCTGCACGAAAGAATTTGTGGCAGCACCGCTACTGCTGCGTGAAGGACTTCCACAGTCGCGAAGGGCAGCCTGGCATCGTTTTGTACAGGTTTCCCGGGCAGCCGTGGGAGAAGGAGGGTCGTAAGAAATGGATTTCTGCAGTACGAATAGAAGCGGAAGGCCGTAAAACTTTAAACGTTTGTTTTCAGTGTTTTTTCACACATCACAGACTGCGATATTTGTGAACCGCATGCCGTAGTTTTTGCTTAATACGAGGTATTAATGTTTCCGTCACATTGTTTTATCAACAGTAACGGTTTTTAGTGACATTTACGGCGCAGGATAGACGTCAAAAGGCGACCCAAGAATATGCTCACAGCACTTCACGGTGGGTGCCAAAAGCAATGTCAAGACGCATTCCGTCTACTGCCCTACTTTACCGCCCTACTTTGCTCCCCGAAATGTAGAGAGTTCGGCCTCGCATTTCAAGCGAGAGCGTGGCAAGATATCAAAGACAAGGTGGCCTTCGCATGTGTTGACTCCTTTAATGCGTTTTGCGTACTGTGAGAGTTGAGGTTATTATTTTTAAATCAGAAGAGGGGAAAATTCTTTCATAGAGAATTCTAAATGGCCTGAACAAATTATATCACAATTTCAACATTACTCACAAGAAAGAAACTGAAACTAAACGTAATCTCCGTAAAAAACCCGCAGGTCGATCCGCTGCATCAGCAGATTTCACACTGGGTGGAACTGGGTTTTGGTTACTTCAAACCTCAGCTAATAACGTTCATATGCGTTATTAATCAGTGCCAAAAGAAACCGAGCTAACGAATAGCCACAGAAAAAGTAACTGTAGTGCGGTTGCGCGAACAGAGAAGGCAACAACACGAACACGCCCCTGTCGTGGAGTGCCGTTGCATACGCTGGAGTCACTGTATTAGGCCATGATACACGAAAAAATTGGTACTGACCTGGAGAGAAGCGCCGTAGATACGCTTCCCTTGCTGAGCGTGGCACTTCGAAACGATGCCTGTCCCGTCAATTTCGTTTACGGCGTGCGCGGGCACAGGGACGTACAATTTGTGTCGCTTGTCGTGCAAGCGAGGCCGGAACTAGTGGTCCAGCCCCGTAATTGTCCCGAAACCGCACAGAAGCACTTGAGACGTAGGGAAACTATTCGCCAGAACAGTTTTCGAGAACGAGACACCCTTCAAAAACAATTGCAGAATCGCAAAAACAAACAACCAAGAGGTGTCGAACATATGAACGCGCGGCCGCCGTCTGGCTCTCACCGACCCAAAGTTTGCTCCAGCTTTCGCGGGGCGGCGCTAAGTGTACTTGGCTTACCTGAATTGTATGTTTGTTCTAAACGTCATTGTCGCGGACATATACCACAGTCGTGAAAATACGTAATATTAGTTTTATGGTTTGGAGATTTTTATATGTGTTTGTGCTCGTAAACTCTATCTCATGTATGCGTAATCCTATAAATGGCGGCTTTTTTTTCTTGTTCTGCTTCTGTGCGAGTATTTTGCATACTATAATGCGTCGGTGTGTTCGTATTTTCTATTCCTTCTCTTTTTACTTATTGAAATACGTCAGTAAATGTATCAGTAAAGAGACTAACAAGGCCCTGAGTATTCATCGGAGTGCGGTTCACAGCGGCTTCACAAAAAAGGTGAGCCCATACCACGGCTTGTGTACGCGTCTAGGACATTTCGGTGCAGGTGATTTCGGTGTACGGACACATCGGTGCGTGGACATTTCGGTGCGCAACCTTTTTGGCGACCGAATTATCGCGTGCATGCTTGTTTGAAACAGCCGTTATATTTTAAATGCAGAGCATTTCTTTAACTCACCATGTCACCCGTTCTTGGCGTCCGTAGTTGTCCGCATCGCTCGCAGGTGCGCCCTGTCGGCGCGATCGTGGCGTGATAAAGGCGGTTGTCGGCGAGGCTGGAACGCGCTCATCGCCGCGCTATCTCGTCAGCCCCGCTCCTCCTCGCCTACTCTCCGCTCGCATCGCGCGCTCTCTCCGCGGTCGGTTCGCGCCCAACAGGTGGGGGCGCGCGCGTCGCGGGATCAACATCTGTGGCGTGATCGTGACGTCAGCATCGCGCGCGCGTGGCGCGATCGTGGCGTGATAAAGGCGGCTGTCGGCGAGGCTGGAACGCGCTCATCGCCGCGCTATCTCGTCAGCCCCGCTCCTCCTCGCCTACTCTCCGCTCGCATCGCGCGCTCTCTCCGCGGTCGGTTCGCGCCCAACAGGTGGGGGCGCGCGCGTCGCGGGATCAACATCTGTGGCGTGATCGTGACGTCAGCATCGCGCGCGCGTGGCGCGATCGTGGCGTGATAAAGGCGGCTGTCGGCGAGGCTGGAACGCACTCATCGCCGCGCTTTCTCGTCAGCAGTTGCCACAAGTGCAACAACATTAACGTAACGCAAACTACTTAACGCCGTGCGCCCCCGGAAATGCTCTGCATTTGATCGTGCCCCTCGCGAGGGGGATGTTTCTTCCACCAGGAAAACGGCTACCGCTGGCCGGAATCGAACCCGCGTCCTCGGGCACAGCATTTCTTCCACCCGTCGTCTTGTCATCATTCGCTCAGTTAGGACGGTGACGCTGCTGAGCCCAGAAACCGCCGCCAAAGGGCTGCGCCCTAAAATAACAGCTTCAAAATAATTTCTAGTATACATTAACGACTTACCTAGTAATATATATTTCCGCATAGCGTGAGTTATGGGCAACGATCTAGCGCAGTGATTGCACCTTTATATTGATACCGTCACCGTGTTTGATTTTTGTCGGTTATTTTCAGAAACTGAATGTTTGTACACTACGTTTGTACACTTTCGTTTAATACCTCGATCAGGGAACACCTGTATTGCAGCCAACTGGTGGAGTTATTCTGCATATGTTTTTTTTTTTTAATTTACGACAAGGCATTAATTTATATTCGCTCTTTTTTGTGTGCGGCATGCAAATCAGCTAAGCCGGTGTTTACGATGGCATAGTGCATTTTGGAGCAGTTTTCTCTACATAAAAGGCAGACTCTCCATATCCAAAGAAAGCAGCTTTACAAACATTCCGTTGTCCCCAAAAATGCAGAAAATGTTATTGTTTTATGTAGGCTGCGCTGTCACGCTAAAATGAATTTGCAAATACAGTTGTAGCCAGCTTTTTGTTTACGTTCAAGTCTAGGTCATTGTTTTGGAGGAAGAATAACGGGCCTTTTTGAAAACAGCTCCATATTCTATATCTCCTAAATGCTAAATCGGCACAGGTTGCGCGCACAAATACCACTCTTTGTCGTGTTCGAAACCCCACCTTTGTTTTGTGTTTACACGCTTACTTTAATTATATTTTAATCCTCTGTACCAGCAGCCCCCTCCCTTTCCACCCCCGTCTTCAAGTTTCAATCTCCCTCAGATTTCTGTTTCAGTCATATTATTTTCGGTTTGTCCTGAAAATCTTACAGGCGTAGCGAAGTTCGCGGTCTCGGAAGCGTCACCGCATTGATGCGAGAAAAAGCGATACATTCACCATGAACTCACATAACCGCTCTGACGCTCAACCAAAAGCCTTTGAGGACACAATGATCGCTACCATCGGCCTCTGTCTCCCCCCCCCCCCCTCCCATCGATGAACAAGCTTGCTGGCTACGCCCTTGTGTGCGTCGCGGTCATACCGACGGCGCCCCCTCTCCAGGAATCGCTCCTTCTTTGCCTTCGGTCGCCCCATCAGCAATTAACAGCAAAGAAGAAAAAAAATTGAATAGGCTGGTTTGGCGAGAGCTGGGACAGTCGTGTTCAAGTTTTCGAGGTTCAGTTTACCTAGAGCCACTAAATAAGCGCAGCTTATTTTGCTGCTCTATGTTTAGCCGTTAGAGAAACACAGTTACACGCCCTCTCTCTACCAAGGGCGCTAGTACTCAGAGCCCAGCCCCCCCTATCCCCTTCCCCTCTAGCGACGTCACTCTAAATGCGCTTGTCGGTTAGTTTTTTCAGTAGACCCGACACCCAGTGCATTGAAGGCGAGGTTGAGAGAGAAAGTAACGAAGGGATACACACGCGCTGAAGCTAGCTTGCTTCCTTATTTTCATTTGCAGGTGGGGAAGGGGAAGGCGAGATAGGACTGGGGCGGTATTCTAGTAATTGTCCCTTTTGAAAACGTCCCTTTTGAGTCCCTTTCATGGTGACGTACAGTGAGCGTTGGCAGTAGGTTTGTTGCGCTTGCGCTACGTCACTTCCGGTTGTTTGCTTTTAGCCAATCAGCGCTCGCCAAAAGGGACACTTTTGAAAGGGACGCAAAAGGGACAAAATTCGAGAATAGCGCCCCTGGACTAAAAGCAGCCGCGTCTTGCAGCGTTGGGTAAAGTGATCGAAATAAAAGCGCTGTAGTAAAACTTACAGTAAAGGGTTAGGGCTGTTCACAGGAATGCTAAAATGAAAGAAATGTTGAACGGAAATAAATTGACAACGTTAATTTTTAGGCAACGTCTCGTGCCACGCGCGTGGCACGAGCCACGCCCCCCTGGCAACGGCTGCTGCCACGCGTGACGTCATAATGACGTCATGAAGACGTCATAACATTAATAATTGTCATTATTTTGTCATTGTCATCATTTTGTCAAATATTTGTCATTATTTTTTTTATTTGCAGTACAAAATAACGCACCATTGAACTGCTAAATCTTTTCTGTACAAACAATTTTTGTTCTTGCGGGATCAGCCGGCGATGCTGCTGCTGCTGCCAGCTGCCGTATCGCGTATACATGGAGTCGCGTATCCGAAAGCGTGACGAAGCTCCGATTTTCTCGGGCCGACAACGTAGATAAACCGGAGTTCATATTGTTAGAAGCACTATCTGAAAACGTGAGAAAGTTGCTTGTGATTATGTATTGCGTGGGGACCCAGCCAGCCTTTCCAGACCGCAGCAAAATAGCCGCTCTCGAGTAATGTTGACCTGTGACCGCTTGGTTATGCTTGGTGTACGCCGATGGTACCTGCGTACAGTTTCAGCGTACGTGAGACGAAATCGCACAGCCGACTGGCCCCGTTCGAACAAGCTACGTTCCACACACGAAAAGACACCGTCCGAGCGTAATTCTGTGAACCTTCCGACGCATGTCGGCGCGGCGGCATCTGCTATGAACAGTTTGCACCACGGCAAGTTCAGAATGCTTAAATGGGCGACCTGAAATCGCGGTGTGTGTTCTCGAAATGAAGACAACTTAGCAGCGCCAAAAGATGATCGGAATGTGCAGTGCCGAGGACGAAGGGTAGTGGCGGCAATTGTTTTTTACTAGGCACTTTTTTTTTTACTAGGCACAGGTATAAGCTTTTTTACTAGGCACACGTATAAGCAGCGAGCATGCTGCAAATGTAATTGATAGGCAAACCTCAAGGCTGTCATAGGGCGAATTTATCAAAAAGAAATGGTGAAAAAGATCCCAATTTCAAACTACTACATTGATGTTGCATGCACTATAAACACAGTCATCAGTACGTTAACTGTACGTAAACACTCAAGTGATATGATCAAACGGAACTAGAGGCTCCACTGCAATCGCCCAGTTATGTTTCTTTGCAGTGGAATAGGTCGGTATCTGTTAGTCGCACAAAGAAAATTCTGTGATGGCATGGAGAAATAGCTGGAAAGTGGCTATGGAGCTCCGGCTGCTTTACACATTTTCTTTAATACCAATTATTTGTTTGAAGTTTGCAATAAAATTGATGTCATTTGTTAGTCTTTTTAATGAACGAAACTTTTTGTGGCCACAAAACAGTGGTCGATAAACAAATGCTCACTTTCTTTGGTGGCTTGTAACGATTCACTAGAATTTCCCATGACCAACCCAAGGAATCCATGGCTCGTACACTGCAGGGTAGTGCTAGTCTCCAAAAACATTTGACAGGACTGGAAACTAGCGCGGCCCACGGGCTCCATAGGTGGAAACCAGTAGCCCACCCACACAGTGCCATAAAACAGCTAATGAATGGAGTGAGTCTTTGCTAAATATTAAGCAGGTTCAAAGGGTAGGTTCGCATTGATAGATTTTATGCCATCGTTCACTGTGCGTAGATTAACTATTTAACGGGCACAATACTCATTTTTGTTATTTTGGACAGTTCTTGAAGGGTTGCCTAAATGTTCTTTAACAACACAAAAAGTGAAAGCTCTCTGTTAGGGATTTTAAAAACATTGTTTAGCCTCTCCAGCAATTGTCCCAGCCTGAAGGAACTCGGCTGATAGTTGATGCCGACTGTCGTCCTCGCTTGCTAGCTCCCTGACCAAGCACATGAATGCAGTGACTAAGAAAGATGGTGACCGAAATGAGAGAGAAGGTGGATCCCGTACAACAGCCCTTGATCATCTAAACACCAGAAAAAAGCGCCGATGACTCACAGGCCACGACTAGGGCATTAAAATACCCTTTGACATACATTTACAGGGCATTTACAACGTTTTATCAAAAACATCTTATGATTACACACAGTCCCTCCATGGAAGGGGTTTGTTTCTGACAAGGTCGTTGAAATTGTTATTAGTAACAACATAAACTCATCATTGGTCCCTTTCATTCCGCACACTTACGGGCTTCGTTTTAAAAACCCTGCTGTTTCTATTTCACGTATAAATGAACTGCTTATGCAATATTCTCTTATTTACCTATGTTCGAAGTAAACTGTGTTATACCGTAAAATGTGATGTGCCGAGTGCATGCAGGTGTAACATTCTTCAATGGGACATGCAGAACATGAAGCTCAGTGCTGATAAACTTAAATCAGGGAAAATAAAGCTTCCATGTTGCTTCTTTATTTTTGTAACTATTCTCTCTACCAAATACCTTGGGGGTAACTCAACTAAGCTCACCTTTTCCCTAGGCCTATAATTGTTTTGCTCTGCAATTATACATTCTCAGCTGGAGCATGCCTGCTGAATTCAGGCCCCAACCACGCTTGCTATTTCACAATTGCAGCTGTAGGTTTTACCAATGATTTCCAACAGGCCACTTAACTAGTGTCAAAACCATTTTATACCTTTAATTGCTATTTATAGCAAACAATATTATCTTATTTTTCATAACACATTTTGTTGTAACCTCATTCAATGTTTTTGTTACCCCGCCAGCCTGGTTCACAAATCTTTGCGTGAACATGCCCGTCTTGCAGCTAATCTGCAGTAACAGACACCACACATTTTGGCTTTCCAGCGTAGCTTTGGTGTCTTCTTTTTCTTTTTCTTGGCTCCTCTGCAGCGCTTTGTAGAAAAATATCACTTGCTGGTTTGGCTTTCCCGCAGGACTCTACTGTAGTGCAAGAAAGTATCACTTGCTTATTCCTGTTTTGTTGAGGTTTTAATGCTGTGCATCTTCCAGAATAACCCTGGAATTTTGTTTAGAAATGGAGCTTTACAGCACAAACAGTGCACAGAAAGTAGAGCTACTCACTTTTTGCATAGACACGGAAGTTTGGCAGATCACTTGTCATTGACAAGCAAGTGTTTGATTTCTGGTTTAAGGTGCAACGCTGGGGTAGTTTACTAGTTGGGGGGAAAAAACACAGCGCTGATAAACGGTACTGAAGTACTAGGAAAGGTGCCGTGATCAACATGGTTTCCATGTGTTGGCAGCTTTTTGGTCCAGTGTTTTTCATGAATATTTGCCAGGGGGCCTTAACATGGCCTGCTTTTGTGTAACAAAAATGTCAACAGTGAAGCACTTATCAATGCTCACATGCTGCTCATTGATACCAGAGCAAAAGTACTTTCAGCAGCCATTTTATTGTTAAAGCCACCCGTGATCCATACACCTTCCAGCTGCACTGCAACTTTCACAAACACCGACAGACATTCACATCCACGCAAGTGGCCTTGGCTCCAGTTCTTGCACAAGGTATTAAGAAGTACTCTCGGTAGTGGGCAATGTCACGCTCGACACCAACCATTACCCCGAAATTGTACTTGATAAACTATTTTTTAAGCCTGTTGGCTTAAAGGATTGTTTAAGTGCCCGTTTTATTGAAGAAAAAAAAAAAACAGCTAATGGGCACACAACACACAAACCGTGAATGTGTTTTCTAGCATCTGGCTTCTGACGAGACTTGCATCATTGTGAACGAAATGCGGGACATTTTATAATGCCCCTTACCACTAAGTAAATTCACTTGAGCAATTTTCCAAAACAGTTTACACGGTGCGAAGTTAAAAAGCAATAGAATGTGAAACGTCCCCTCACAATTGGAAACTCTTCCTGTTCACTACCCCAAAGGCTTGGACAGTAGACGCTTAAGCACGCTTCACCAGTTGCGAATACAAGCATTAGTGTCAAGTTGAACTCCACAGAGTGCTTGGGATGGGCATATAGATGTCACAGCCACTTGGAATTCATGCATAGACTGCAAGCCTCCGAGATAAGCTCTCATCATCATTAGCCCATCCTGCTGAGAGTGAATGAAATTATTGTAACAAACCTTTATTCGCATCACGTACATAACGCATACATGACGCTGGAGGCCCACGGAAAAAGCTGTCATAAAGGCAGCTTGACAAGGCCGCAGGCCCCCGAATTAGCAGCTTTAGGCAGTGGTCAATAAGATCATAAAATTGAACATAAAAAGTATAAGCGATATAAAACGCACTCCAATAAAAATTGGGGGGACAAAGCGAAGCAACACATTCAAATGTACCGGTATGACATTACAAAACTCGGGAATACAAGCCACATGTGCCGAAACATGATACACGTATAAATAACATCATATCAAACAGTTCAAACCAAATTACGCCGGTAACAAAGCTAGGTGCACAAATGTTCCTTTCAAAAAGACACTTTCATTCTGACGACAGTCATGCAGTTAAAACTTGTGCAGCAAGAGGTGCATACATACAGTAGCAATAAGATAGGGTTGGTGAGACGGTTTTTCTGCTTTCGTTTTGCAGTTTCCAAAGTACTCGCGACTGTGGCTGGTTATGTTCAATTCCAACCAAGCCAAACCCAATAGTAAAGAAGGAATGAGCCTATCAAAATACATACTCAAAGCAGATGCAGAAGGAAGTTCTGTTGCCTAATCAGGTTAGAGGAGGCGAAAGGTACTGGAGCGAAGGAAAGGGAAATAAAAGCCAAGCAGTAATTTTAAGCCTTGCCTATCATTTCATTAAGACTTTCCAAGTTGAAAGCACAATGGTACTCTAAGCAACAAATATGAGCCTAGATGAACAATAACTGAACTGTCACTTGTTAACCTTATGCACACCATACTTTTAAAGGACTATTAGCAGAAGTTCCAAACTTGGCTCACACGGCGATCTTATCGGCTGCACTTCTCCCATGCTTGCACTGTTGGAGCTTGCGCTCCCTGCACGGATTCTGCAGCGCCACGTGCACAGATCGTTTCTGCGGAATAGTCAGGATACATTTCTCGGCGATAGTACTACTGCCCTGGGGGAAAAATTGAAGAAGCTACATGCGAGGTCGGATTGCGTTCGATGATGCCGTGCGCTACCCGACGACACTCGATTCGTGCACACGCTGACACTACGTCGCTCGCGTTGGCATGTCATCAAAGATAGCTACCTCGTTAGCCACGGCGCGACGCGATGGAAAATACTGATCCCCACGTTTTATAATTGAGCCTCCACTCTAGAATTAGAACACAAGGCTTGACATGGAAAAGGCGAGGCACAAGTAGACAACGAATGCAGGCGCGTAAAGCCGATAGCACGCGAACTGCAAGACAACGTGAAGCTTACAAAATATTAAACGACAACACTACAGTCCTAGGAGCATGTAAAAAGCGGGGCGAAGCAGCGTGCAGAAAACAATGCGTCAGGCTTACCAAGACGTGCAACAGCAAGTTCACAAAAATTACCCAATCTAAATCATTGCAAGCACACCTCCCAACAAGAAAAAAGCGCCCCGAGGCAGCCGCTGTACAGGGAGATAAGGACGTAACCATGCGTCAGTCCCGCCATTCGAACCACGGGCGGTGAACATCGGGACACAAGACGTGAACACAACACCCGGCTGCCGTCGTCGTTAACACAAAAAAAGCGGCATGATCAAATGACGTAAATATGACGCTTGTTTTGTGACGTCACAGGAAGTCACGTGATTACTTTAGCTTGACGTCACTTCTGCGTGGCAGCAGCCATTGCGGGGGGGGGGGGGGGGGTGGCTTGTGCCACGCGCGTGGCAGGAGACTTAACCTAATTTTTAGCATCTACTATCGAGCTGGTGTTTTACGCGCTGATGCTCCGCCTCGGTTTACTGTTCGTTTCCACGCAGTACGGCCCAAACACAACTCTCAAACTTTAACATCATATCGCTCGGCGAAATTAAAATATCAAAGCTAATATGTTAGAAGAATGCCTGGGATAACCGATGCCTCGAAATGTCTGCACCGCGATGTCCGTGCCCCGAAATGTCCGTGCACCAAAATGTGCGCACCGAAACGTCCTGCACCGATACGTTCTGCCCTAAAATGTCCGGATCCCCTTTTTATATTTGTTTTCTACAAATTCAAAAGACTCCTTTTCTCTCTTCCCCTCTCTCAAATTTAAACTTTCCCCTTCCGCTCCCCCTTCCCCGCTTTTACGCGCCACGCTGCCGCTCATCCGCTGATTTCCAACTGCGGCGGCGCGCCGCAGTTGGAAACACCGGCGCGCCGCCGCCGGCGATTTCTACCGGCGCATTAGAGGACAAAGTATTCTGTTTTTCACCTGTGTTATAGTACTCTGCAACACAGGTCTACTGGGGGGTTTAAGCCGCCATTCGACGGCTCGCATAGACACTAGCGCCAGTGTCCCTTCTAGCGTATATTAGCAGAAACTATGTTTTCCATAGGGAGCAACCTACCAAGCAGCTCCAGACTAACTGAATGTGTACAACGTAAGTGTGCGTTTTATTCCTTGTTCTGCTATAACAACTAAACAAGCCGGTTCAATTTACAGCTCATGTTCCAATCGATCCAACTTGTTCCATGGTTTTCACAAAGCAGCCATGTATGTCTGGGTGCTCCTTGCACTCTCGCAGCAGGGAGCCTCCGAACGCCATTGCCACTGAATCGACCTCGCGGCGACGCGGATCTCTCGGCGATGTGTTGTTGCGGTCTTCACCCGAAGGAAGAGCTCTGCACTTGTTAAACACGTAGTAGTAGAGAAATAGCGCGTCGGTGCCAATGTTGTACCCGGTAGCGGTCGCTTCTCCCGCGGTCAGCGAATGAAAGGCTTCCAGCGAGTAGGCGAACGATACAACTTCTTCCACATCAAGACTTGCGAGCTTCAACTTCACCTCACTCTTTCCTATCGACTGATTCTCTAAGCAATGGAGCAGTTCACTCTCATTCGCTCGCTTTGATGGTACCGACAGCAGGAACGGTTTCAGAAAACGCGGCCCGACCCGAGCGAAGCTGCTCAGATGCCAGAGCCAGCGGTCCTGGACGGAGCTAGTAAGGTCAAACATTGGTAACGGTACGTAAACTGTGGAAGTGGCTGTATATACCGTAGGGTTAACGGAGAACACTTCGTGCGGTCTTCGAATTCCTTGCGTCCATCGCTTCCAGGTTGCCGCCAATAGGTACTTTTCCAAGCCTCCGCCATGGTCACTTGTGTGGTTGAGCAGTGGGGAGTGGCTCGTCAACTCAACAGGCGAGCCGAAATTCAATGAAATATTAAACGCATCCTGTATTCTTTGCTCCAGTATTCTTTTTAGACTCGCCAGAAGATTTTCGCCACGTTTTACGGATTCATTTCCCGCTACTGCCAACGCCGAGTGCATGACCACATCCGGGTCGCATCTTTCAAGGAGACGTAGGCAGGCGTCTACGCGTATCGAGTGGTTTGAAATTTGAAATCTAGAATCGGCAAATGAGTGCTCGTTCTCCGTTTCGTTGACTGCGGGAGCGGCTAAGACGGGCCAAAGGAAAGACTCTGCTTGTAAGGCTAGCAGCCTGAGACCGCTTGACTTGTACCACTCGTAGTTCCAGGGGGGCGTTAAGTCGGAATCGGGGGACAAAGAGCAGTTCGCTCCTGAACCGTGTTCGCGAACGACGACGCGGCACAGCTGACGCTCGAGAGCTTGAAGGAACGCTTTTGGAGCAACGATGTCTGCGCCAGAAGTTACCCCACGGTCACCGTTCTTGTAACCCTCCGTCTGCGTCCAGTTGAAGTTTTCTGTGCTGTGCTCGAGGTCTTGATTTCTCGATTCGAAGCTTGGCGGGAGTAACGTTAAGGAGAAGTCATTGCCTGTCTTCTTGACTGCGACGTCAAAGAAAGGAGACACGCCAACGAGGGACGCTCGCACGATTGTCTCCGCCAACGCTTCGGCCGAGCTTGCAGAGTGGCCTGTCTTTACATAACCGAGGAGCTTTGTGTGGCCTTCGGTCACCAGCGTACCGCTGACACAGTCTGCGAAAAACTGGCGGCTTTCCTGGAACGGCACTTCGTCGGTCGTGAGGAGGTGACGTGCCAGGCTGGCTGAAATTTGTCCAATATGCTCTCGTCCACGGAGTAGCTCCCCCGATGGTCTGCAAGCGTAGAATATCTTGTCTGCCAGTTTGAACACACGTGCTCGTACAGGTTGTCGCACGGGCTGTACTTCGGGTTCAACTGCTCGAGCAGAAACGCCAGCCGCGTTTTGCAACGCGCACGGCAATTCCTCGAAGATGCAGCCCTTTCTAAATAATCTTCCGATTTTCTGAGGGTATCGCTTTGTTTTTTCTCGTTGCGGATACGTAGACGTGTTTTGTGACTTTTTCCAGATGCTGCGGATTACCACTCGTTTTTGTGCACTTTTGCCTCTACTGTACCCCTGAGTTCGGGTCTTGTTGGTAAACGCTTTCGACAAAGAAAGAGTCGGTTCGGCCCGGGTAGTGGTTACGATGCCGCCAACTCCCCCCCCTCGAGGCTTCAGCGCTCGCTTTTCCGGGGCATGGAGGAAAGTTCTGCGCGCCTCCCCGTTTTCATTGACCCTACTACTTCCTCCTACCTGTCCAGATGTGGTGACCTCGTTGTTCTCGTACTCGTACTCTTCCGGCGTGGTCTCGTGCTTCGCGCGGTGCTGCACCTTCCCGTCGCCATAGTCGTAGTCGGTCCCGTTCGGGTCGCTGGACCCATGGAACGTCACCACTGTTACGTTGCCGCCGTTTCCACGCGACCCCGAGAAGACAGCGAGAGCGAGGAAGAACAGGACAGCTATGACGACTCCGAGGATTACCGCGCCGACGAGCACGTTGAGGCGGCGCTGCCTGGCGTGCTCGGCGTTGTGCTCTTCCCGCGACTGCGTGCCTAGCCCGGACTTGAGGAGCGCCGTCTGGTCCTGGGGTACGCGATCGGCTTTTAGGTCGCCGGCGACGGCGGGTGGCAGCGCCTCCACGGCCGCAGCGACCGGCAGCTGCCCGACCGCTAGGCGGGCCACCAGGGGGGCTACCAGCGGGGAGACCACCGAGGCCGCCGCCGCCTTTGATTGCAAGCGCACCTCCTCCGCCGCCCAGGACGGCATTCAGGGCGTCGTCGTCGTCGAAGAACGGGTCGTCTATTGTCCGAAGGTTCTTGGCCCCGACATTCTTCGGCGGTGATAAGGGGCTGGCAACCTCCATGGAAGACTACTGCTTTGCTGCTTCTCCTTCCTCGGTGGCTGCGCGTGCAAACTGATGGTGATGATGATGGCGGGCATGCAACTACAGGTACTCCGCCGTGAGGCCAAAGCGTGGGCGGCCAAAAGACGATGACATGCCACTTTAGGGCTACCACTCGGTCCTGCTGGCGATGGAGACCTCAATGAATTTATGACGCATACCCACAAGAGGGATTAGACATAGAGCAAGACCACGCGGCTCGGCGCCAAACTACCGTTCCCTAATCACACAGGTGCGTCAGCGGCTAGCTGTAGAAACGGACGCCCCGGTCACATGCGGGAAGGAGAAGTGCATGTTCATCCACGCGGACGCACTCGTGGCGTTTGAACGAAGAGCCAGTCCATTCGCGGGAAGCCTTTGAACCGCTACACTTGAGCTTGCTTGCAACACTTTGAACCGCTTCACTTGAGGCTCGCTCCTGGCCAACACTAGGAGTCAAGGGGTGGCCGGTGATCGTCGAAAATTGTTATTAGAGTTATATCAGATCGGAAAAAACTGTTCCGGTACGGTACGCGGTACCCGTTACTGGACAGTACCGGGAAGGCACGTTTTGAGAGTTATAGCAGACCGTTACTGCCGGACATGCTATCGGACCGTATACCTAACTTTGACTGGGAACACCGCCTGCGCCGAACTGGGTTAACGCCCAGCGTGAAGCAACAAAAAGTATTTTTTTGCAGTAATTCCAGATATTTGGGATTGAAACAGTGGATATTTGTAAACTTTTAAACCAGTTTAAGGCATTACGTGAGTACTACGTGCTTATTTTGAGTGCTACACGGAGCGCACTAAGCCGAGCCTGACGAAGTTCGCGCGGCGACAAATCTGCCGCGGCAGGACGCCGTATGTCCGTCGGGCAGGAATGTAGGGAAGACACGACGCCCGCCGCCGCGTCGCTACTCGGTTGCTATCGATGTGGCTGACTGAACCATCAGCTTCCCGTATTTTACAATGTCACACGCATCGCCCGCTTCCCAATGGGAGAGAGTGGTACGCCTGCAGTACCCATATGTCGCAAGGTGAGGCCCCGAGCTTAAGACCCCAACTGAATTCTAGAGCAGCTTGTGCCTGGTTGCCAAGGCAACCGATTTTAAGCGCAGACCACTTTATGGCCTCGCCTTGTCGTAGCTCTCCAATGGTCGATGCGACTGCCGGAATCAGGCGGCGCAGCGAGATAACGGACCCAAGTAGAGCCTGATGTACCGTCGTCAGGGGGTCACGCTGAGGCTTCGAAAACCACGCGGTTTGAAAGTAATAACCGTTCGAACCTCGTGAACCGCTGGCGCTTATCTTACATCTCCCAGTTGTTTAGCGCGAAGAAAACTGCAGTACATTTCAGGCAAAATCTGTGTATATAACCAGCAGCCCCCACGTTCATTTAGTTAGGAACGCTCGTTTGGTTGGTTTTTACGATAGCAAGCGGAAAAAGCGGCCGCGCAAGGAAAAAATGGCGCGTTCGAAATGATCTGATTGATTGATTGTAGGGTTTAACGCGCCGACGCAACGCAGGCGATGAGGCGCGCCGTAGTGGAGGGCTCCGGATTAATTTTGAACACCTGGGGATCTTTAACGTGCGCCGAAATCTCGTACACACGCGCGTTTTTGCTTTTCGCCTCCATCAGAAAAGCGGCAGCCGCGGCCGGGAATCGAACCGGCGACGTCGTGCTCAGCAGCGCAACGCCTTAGCCCCTGAGCCACCGCGGCTTTTTTTTTTTTTCTTTATTACTGAGCCACCGCGGCGGGTGCGTTTGATTAATGCCGCGCAAAGGCTCAGCCGCATAAAGGCCAGCCGCATAAAGGCGCGGCTGGCCAGCCCCGCAAGAAAAAAAAATGGCGCGTTCGAAATGATGCAGAACGGCTCCAACCATTCTCTGTCTCTCTCTTGTTGTACTGACAAAAAAACACTCAGCTGCCATTGCCATCACTGCTGGAGATAGAAAACTGACAAGCAAAGCCTCATCCCTACCTAATTTCAGTTTTAAGTTGTAGTAGTATTTTTGTGCTTTTTGACAATCAATAACTTATTTGTGGTAAGATTGCTGCAGACAAGTCCTCAGTCTTGCTAAACACAGAAGAAATGGATTTGAAGCATTGCACATCATAAGATCTGTTGCTAAAAGTACCAACTGAAGTACAATATTGTCCTGCGGCATGTGACAGCACACGTGAACTGTTCAGCATCTGTTGAATGCATGGCATTATACCAGCTTGAACGTGCCCCAGAAGGGATAATTTTAAAAACGGTAACTTGAGAGGGCCCACATAAATAAAAATGCTTGGCACCAGGGCTAAGTGCAACTAGTTAACATTTTCTTATTCACTACTTGAGGCCTGGATGTGTATTATTAAGGCTTGGTTCCTACAGCTGGTAACAACAACAACAACAAACCTTAGTCCTGTGCGCAGCCGTGCCTCCCACCGGGCTGCATGTCCCATTATCAGCTGGCTTAAGGTTTCAGACCAACGAAGTGATTAGCAGACAGATTATTCAGCATGGTAGTTACTACACCTCCGCAATGGTGAACATTACCTGCCTGCCTCACGACTCCGAACACACAATTATACCTTACGTCGCACAGGTTAACTCCGTTATAAAAACACAGCCTGTGGTCTACGTAGCAGTCCGGTGCGAAATAAGTTATGCGCGCAGAATCGTTTGCAGTGGCTAGCTTAATTACGATGGGAGTGGTCATGCGCCATCCCCTCTGCCCTCGTGTGACCGGCGTTGCTGACTCTGAAACGCCCCGCAGCCTCAACACGGCGCTCCAATAAAACACAGCGCAGACGTTCGTCGGGAACGCACTACTCTCGCAAATCGAGGCGGCATAACTGATGCAGAGCGCCCGTGTTCACCGTCGCAACGTACTACGCGCAAATTAGGCAGTCGCACACACTCAGCGTCCCGATCATACGTTGCACACCACCGCAAGTGCCCTCCAGAAGTTCTTTGAGAGCACCCTCATCACAATCGCAAGCCAAACACCTATGCACCGCTGCAACGGCAGACAAAAATCACTACGAGAAGAGCGTAGCGAAATAACCGCACAACAGCTGCCATTTTTCTTGAACCATGACGTCACATCCGGCAAAAAGAAAAGGTCGCTTCCTTTGTTTCTTGATGTCTAGTTGACGCATGCGCAGTAAGGCTCGTCCACCGTTCCTGAACGTCAGGTGAGCGCGCATTGTGGACGAGATTTCCTTGTTTTTGAGTTTGGTGTCCTGTAGGTGCCGAATTCGCCGTTTTCCTTGCATGGCACTTGGTTTGTGGTATCGCTCTGGAACAATGTCCTAGGACACAGTTCCAGAGCGATACCACAAACCAAGTGCCATGCAAGAAAACGGCGAATTCGGCACCTACAGGACACCAAACTCAAAGGGGAAGTTGACATTTTCACAGATGCAAGCATTACATCGAGTTATGTTGGCACCGCATGGATATGCCCGGAACAAACATCTTTAAATGGCAGCTCTACACTCCACTATAATAATGCCACAAGTCTGGAAGGTGAATTGCACGCTATAAATAATGCACTTAGTCATCTATGCTACGATCTCGACACCCGGCCCCCCTGGACACGTGCGTATCCTCACAGATTCGTTTGAGGCTGTACAAGAACTCCGGAAGCCTTTCTCATCCAACCCAATAGTGAACTCTATTTTGCTGCAAATGGAACTCCTCAGAGGACAGGGTGTACAAGGCCGAATTGACTGGTCGCCGGGCCATGAAGACACGAACACAGGAAATCGGGCTGCCCACGAGGCAGCGCAGGAGAGCATCGCTCGTTCCTCTCCACCGAACTCCTCGTTGTCCTCTTCCACGCCCCCGGCTCTTCTCCTGCTCCGACTTAAGAAGGCACGACAACAGGAACAACGGATGGCCTCCCCACAGGTTACTTGTTCAATGTCGGCACGCAACCAAGAGCGGCTGAAGTGTTCATAAATAAGTTTTGTGCTGACGCTGCGTATACTCCACATATAATTCAGAAAATGACCCGCAGACCTGAAGGACGGGAACATTGCCCTTATTGCAATATGGGCGTCAAATCTGATTTACACCATCTAATTTGGTCATGCGTATACTTCCAAAAGCATCGAACTCAGCTTCTATCCCGTCACACTCCGTTTACCTTCCCTGATATATCAGACAACATAGACCGCGGTGAGCTTCTTTCGGAGCTTGCTAGCTTCGCAATTAAGAGTGGTCTGGCGCGAGTCGTCTAGCAGGGCGACGCCTAACCCGTCACACTGACTCAAAAACTGTGAAGTGTGAATAAGTTTGAAATGTGAATTAAGTGTGAAATGTGAGCTGAGTGTGAACTAAGTGTGAACTGTGAAGTGCGAAGTGCGAACTAAGATCATATTCTATATACCCCCCTTCCCATCCCAACCCCAACCACCCCCTCATTGGCTATGGCCTTCCTTTCAAATAAAAGCTTCAACTAACTAACTAACCTTGTTTGTGTTTCTTTATTTAAAAAAAACATGAGGGGGAAAGATGTTTGCTGACAGTTTCTAGAAACCGTATTTTTTGGTGTATTGCTGAATTTTCTTTTCTGGTGACGCACCACTGCTGTTGAAGCTCCTCATTTCGCCACTGAATGAGCTCTCGAACCTCAGTTACCCGCTAAATATCATATTCGCCTCAAATGTCCTTCGGTGTTGTCGTGTAGCGCTGAATTATTGACATTTAGAGCAAATGTCATTCACTTTAAATATAATTTGATCTGCCTTCCGAGAGTGGTACTACATATGCTATGCAGTTTCGATTGTAATCTCATATTGTTGCTCATAAGATAAAATAATAATAAGGTGAAGCATTTCTGGGGCAGCCGTTTGTGTACCCAAGGTGGTGCGGCCTTCGCAGGACACTCCGTGCCAATACATGGCTTGCACAACGTTCGCACTCACCGCTTACGTCATGTAGTTGGCCCACGCGCGGCGCGATGGTAAAGTAACACAAGGGCGAGTATGGAACACAGTGAGAGCCTCACATGTGTCGCTCTCCGTCCACCCCGAAAATATTTCTATGGGGTAATTTCTAAATATGGGATTGTTTTTTTTTTTTTTTCAGCCGCTGAAAAAGGAAGTCGGGTTCGGATATATATACTGCAACGGTCGAAAGAAGTGCGCCTCAAATACATGTGACGAAATACAAGATGTCTAGCTAATGAGCTGCAGAAGAACGATCGTCATAATGATAATCATAACCATTTCTTTGTCGACGCCTCGAATTCATACGCGGTATTGGAATGAAAGTGGGAGGATGAGTGTTCACGTTCTGGAACCGCACATGTGGCAATAATTGATCGATTACCTTTGCGTAAATACAAGTAGGGTGCCATAAGCCGCTCTACATGGTGCGAATTTACGTGCGAATCCGCAGCTGCAGCGTCGCTAGTGCGGCAATATGTTGTTTTGCTGCACAAGCTAAAACAATCCAAACAATCGATTTTCGTTGCTGCCGAAGCTACAAAATAGGTCGTCTTACCACTCGAACAGTGCTGCAAATGCGAATTCGCAAGCAAATTCGCACCATGCAGAACGGCCGCTATAGGCGCTTAGGAGAGTTCCCATCCATCCGGCGTATTGCTAGAAATGTGGAGGTATTCGCGTTTCTTTTCACGCCCTCGGGCGTCGGTAGTATTGGCGTTGTGGTAATGGTGGTGTGGTGGTGTGGTGAAGCACCGACCAATCAAAGACCTACGTCACAGCAATTCCAAACAGTGTCCACAGGTTGAGAGGCACAGTTGGAGAAGACGAAGCGAGAAGCGACTTAAAGGAGTAATTTTCGCGTTAATATTATTGCACAGTTCGCTTCCTTTACTCAACAGAATACCCCCGCTGAAATTTGAGCGGCCTGCGACGAGAAGAACACACTTTAATTGGATCTCATTCATCACGCCGATGGAGACGCGCGCGGAGCGGCATTCAGCAAATGGACATCAGCGTGACATCACCCCGTGCAAGCCAAAAGAAGTGACGCGACAGCGCTCGTCAAAAACTCGTGACGTCACTTCACGCGCGCGGCCCCGCAAGCGGCGAGCGCAGGGTTGCCACTGGTGGCTACTTTTCGCCAAATTGGCGACTTTGAGAGGCCCGTGGCGACCGAAAATCACAAATGGCGACATGGCGATTTTATGGCGAATTTCGGCTTGGGACTCTCGCTCCCCCACTTCTCTTTCTCCGTCCTATGGTTGTACTAGAATGTGTATCCGTCCGTCCCGACGGCTCTGCCCAACGCCACCTAGAGGAAATTCTTTCCAGTCTAGTCGGTGTTGCTTTGACACGGCCGCAATACCTCTGCGCGTGATGTGGTCATGCGGTGTTCGAAAGTTTCAGTCGTCTCTGTTCAGTGTCTTATTTCGCCCGAGGCGGGGGCATGTCGAGGCGGCGGCGTGGGTGTTGGCATCGGGGGTCAGAAAGCGGGATCGTAATGTCGATCGTAATTCTGGACTTCCGAAGAAAGTCGCGGCCCAAAATCACGGAGACACTCTGGCTTGGCAGGCGGATAAAACGACATCGACTCCTCCGCCCGTACCATCGAACTGTCAACCTTGCGGCGCCGCCGGCACGCGCCACACCGCTGGCAAGGCTGGTTGTGCTGGTTGTGCCACAGTCTCACAGAACAGGGAGGATTGCTGCACCGCGGCCGCCTGCACGCAAACCGCCGCCAAAGTGGGCTTTTCCCGCCAAAGTGATGATGATGATCAAAGGCCTCCCCTTCGAATCGGCGTAACGGCATGCGCAATCTCGCCTATCTTAGTAACTTAAATTTAGTTAACCCTCAACTCAGATTCCTTTTTAATTCTGCCCTGCCGCTACCCCTGCTTGGGATGACACTTTATCGACTTCTCTGCTTTTTTCCCACCAATACTACAGCCGCTGCTTACTCCAGAGTGGGCTTTTCCTGCGGCGCCGGCTAACGGCTAGTCGAAGAACCAGGCATTAGGAAGCGTACCATACGACTGGCATTGAAAAACATCAATACAATATAAGTGTTTTGAACGTTGCTGATTTTTATGGGGTTATACAAAATTGGGAGCTAGGCGTTGCCGTAGATATCTAGTGTGGCGACACTGTTGGCGAATTCTAAAGCAAAAATGGCGACATTCGGCGACTTTTTGCTGGCCGTCTGGCGATATTGACCCAAAACTCAGTTGCAACCCTGGGCGAGCGGGCGCCGGCGCATTCACCAGCGGGTGCACGTAGCCAGAGCTAGAGGCATAACCGCTGCCCAGAAAGGCACTGTTGGCAAAAATGAAGTTACACACACGGGAAAGGAAGCGATAATATAGCCAGCGATCGCAATAGAAGTCGCCATCACGACTTTTATTGAAAGCGGTCATCGAATTTCCGCTGCAATGGTAGGCCTAGCACATTCAGGCAGCTCAGCCGACGGCCGTTTAGCTTAGCTCTGGCGGCGGCGCGGTCGAAACAGCGCCCCCACCGGCCTCCCCAGTGTTTTGACATCCGCACAAAGCGGTGAGGTCACGCCGGGATTCTGGGGCTCTTCGATTTACAGTCTCGGACTCACCGCGGATAGTCCGCGGGTAGTCCGAGGATTCCCCGAAGCCATAGGAATACATGGGAAAATCGAATTCCGGACTGCTTCTCGGGGAGTCCGCGGTGAGTCCGAGACTAAATCGAAGAGCCCCTCTGCCATATGCGCCTTTCGGGATGGAAACGCGGGAATTTGAAACAAACGATTTTCAGGCCGTTCAATGTAATTAATTATCGCACGCTGAAGTATTTATAGTGCTGTTTCGGGTTCTCCAGACCATTAAGCATCGATAAAAGCAATAAAAGTGTAACATGAAATTTTCGTGTCACTTCTCAACCAAAGAGAGAATGGGCTCAAAATACAAGAAAAAGTGAACACTGGACGCACCACAACGCATGCCCACCCAAATCCGCGCACACATCAAGGTCTCGCCAATTCCGCGCCATATGCACCCTACTTACAACGTGGGTCGAAGACAAGCACGCGTTCGTCTCCTGGAGAGACGATACTCCAACGATCCCAACACCCGATACACGGATGTCGCAACCTACCCAAACCGAACAGCCCATGCAATGGTTGCCCTCAACGCTCAAGGCTCTATCCTGACATCCGCCACCATCGCTGATACCAACACCACTACTGCCGAAGAGACAGCCATAGCCCTCGCCGCCACCACAGCACCTACCGGCTATGTAACCATTCTTACCGACTCACAGCAAGCTTGCCGGAACTTTCTGACCGGATGCATTTCACCTCCCGCCCTCAAGCTTCTCCAGACAATAAAGACCCTGCCCTACATCCAAGTTGTATGGACCCCAGGTCATGCCTCACTCCCAGGGAATGAGGCGGCACATGCCGCTGCCCGCGATATCTTACTCCGGGCATTCCCATCAGGGGCGGGCAACTCGGCTGCATCGTCCTCCAACCTTCCCGTTCCCAGTCGCTACACTGATATACTGCACCACTACCGTCAGAGCCGTCTCCATTACCCACCCCCTCATCCCTCCCTCAGCACTTGCGACGCCCGAATATGGCGCAGACTCCAGACGGAAACTTATTTTAACACTCGTATTCTTCACCATATATCCCCCACTACCTACCCTTACAACTGCCCTACCTGCTACACTCCCAATACGACGTACCATCTTGTATGGGAATGCGCCGACCACCCGAACCCCCTCCCTTCCCCCACCCCGGAGCAGTGGGAGTGCGGGCTGACCAGCTCTCAGCTCGGGACTCAGGAACGCCTGACCTCCCGGGCTAGAGCAGCAGCAGTCGCTCGCGGCTTTCTGAACTGAGAAGAGGCCACCCACCTTCTTTTTTTTTTTTTTTGTCGGCTCAAATAAAAACGTTTTTTCCTCCTCCTCCTCCTTAGATGGCGTTACCGGTTGCAGAAAAAAAGTGGTCACAGCCTCTCCCTAACTTCCCTTATCTTCATGGTGGAATAATTTACAAATGGTGGCGCCAGTACCAGATAGTTGTGAATAGTTGTACCGAGACGACACAAACAGGTATCTCAATATTGAGATACATGTATGTCGATTTATTCATTACACTATAGGAACAGAAAAAAAGTATAGTGGTGTTACCTTAAAGGAGTACCGTGCGAAACCTTTTGAAGGGTGCATCACGGCGCTGTTGCACCGCGCATTCCCTATGAAAAGGGCGACTTCACCACGAGTATTCTTGGTGACAGTCATCCTGGAAGGCGCATCACGTGACATGTGGCGTCACTCGTTCCGTCGGCGGCTTGCAACATACTCTCTAAAGCATAAAGTCGTTCGTACCAAATTTCACAGTATACAGGAAACTCTGGCACCACAATCAGGTACCGCCATGGGACTGCTGGAAAAGGTTACATTTTTACTTCACCTGCCTTTCAAATTCCTGAGCTTCGTGATTGACAACTCTCTTTTCCCGACGGTGGCTCGAGTTTCTTTTCTACTAGAGCTAGGCACGACGCTCCCTATGCACTACTTTGGAGCAAGCATGCTTGCTTTCTTGAGATGCTAGTGTGTTGCTTTTTTTCGGGCTGCTGTTAATTCGCGGCAAAGAGCCATAGGAGCTCTCAACAGATGGAGCGAGCGCCGAAATCTCGTACACACGGGCGTTTTTGCTTTTCGCCTCCATCAGAAAAGCGGCCGCCGCGGCCGGGAATCGAACCCGCGACCTCGTGCTCAGCAGCGCAACGCCTTAGCCACTGAGCCACAGCGGCGGGTTAGGGGAAGGGGGAGCGGAGAGGACCAGCGTGGGGGGGAGAGAAGGGGAGTGTTACAGGCACGGGTGGCAGAAAACTACTGTCTTTCGATGACATTTGCAGCAAAGAAGCAGATACGCGGCCTTTTTTTGTATTATTTCAGTTGAAAATTCAAATTATGGGGGCTTAACTCACCGCGGCTGTGCATGCACCTGGGCCACGAGGGCTCTGGATTACTTTTGACCACCTGGAGATCTTTAACACGCAACGAAATCTCGACGTACGAGCGCCTTTTTTTTTCTCCTCCATATGGAAAGCAGCCATCGCGGCCGGGATCAAACCCGCGTCCTTGGGCTCAGCAGCATAACTCAGCCACTGCAGCGGGTGGTATTTTCTGTTACTGCCGTAAAACTGATAGGGGATGTAAAGCTGCTTCATAAGCGCGCTGGTCGTCACGTGTATGTTTGTTTACTACCATAAAAACGTATAGCACGTAGATGTGTTTACCATCCTGGTACAGTATTGTGTTGGTGCTACGTTGCTCCCCATGGCATATCAGCCACGAGTTACAAAGTAGCAATAAATAAGCAAAACAAATGAATGAATTTAATTTATATATAAAAGAAAAGCGTTCGTTCGAATTGCAAGGAGATGCCACCTCAGTAGAGATGTAACTTTCCATGAAATAGTGAAGGGAGTGGAAAAATTTATTTTCATGTGTTTAGAAAAATATCAAAAATTAAAAAAGACGGTACCAAACATATAAAAAAACTCGACATGATCTTAAAGGGCTGCTGAAGAGCTTTTCAAAAAAAATTTCGGGGTATTCCTTTATAGTTCTTTTCACACTGATTTCTTGTGAAAATACACCCAAACAGCCTTTTTTCGTGAAAGCAAACGACCCCTGCCCGGGGTGCGGTCAGAGCCCTGGCTGCCTTTCGCGATCGGGCAGCGGTAGATAACATCCTATTCGGAAGCCCCGGAGCTGCGCTGACTACTCGGCCTTAAGAGCTCATTCTGTTCCCATTCAGGTATGAGCCAGAAAGTCCCCAGGAAAACGGAAGACGCACAAAATCTTTCCTTAGAGTAGGTGAGCTTGAAGGAAGCATAAACTGAACAAGTCTGCTCGCGGCGAGCTTTAAAAAGGAGTCTTCCCCGAACGACTCATGGCCGACTATGGATTTTGGGATGCAGGGATCTTGTGCAGATATTAGATCGCCTTTGAACTACCAGCGCGAAAAAACATTCCTAAGCCCAATTTCTCAACACATCATCTGCCCTTTTATCGGATGTGTAACTTTGTTTTGACATTCGGGCACGCGGTAACAAGCCCCAGGGCATCACTTCTTTTAACCCAATCTATGACTCACGTCACTATCTCATAACTATAACCCTTTGCAACAAGCATTAGGATGTAGAGAAAAATTTTAACCTGCCTGTGGATGTTTTGTTTTAGATAACCAAAATTTCACTAAAACCATAAACAACTCCATATCACAAGTAGTTAATAAACTAGGTCGTGTCCTAATTGTAAACACGCTATCGTAAACGTGACCACCATTTCCTAACCATTGCTACAATAGAAAATGTATACACATTATTGTGATCTGTAACCGTTATATATTAAGGTAACACCTTCCGTTTAGCTTTAAGAAACATTTTAACTAGCTAGAAAATGTAAAACCAAGAACACCTACTTGACGCACCAAGCATTTGGCGTGTCGAGTAGGTGTTCCTGAACCCCACTTGAACCGCTCAGCCAGCATTCGCATTCCCTGGAAATGCGAATGCAGCCTCATCGGTTCATGTGTAGATGAAGACGATTGTAACTCACAAAAATGCCCTTAAAGGTCGTGTGTACAATTGTGCACACCGTGTCGAAAAGGGATAACCAGGAAGCAATATTTAATTCGCCCCACGTGATTCCCCACATCGAGACTTTAATTTGATACCTCACAAGACCTAGTGGCATCACTTTGACTATTAACCGAATCTATGACTCACGTGACTATATCATGACTAACTAGGAAGCGATTTTTAATTTGTCCCACGTGATTCCACTCATTGAGACCTCCAATTTTATACCTCACAAGCCCTAGTTTCATCAGTTTGACATTTAACCCATGGCTATAACTAGGAAGCTATTTTAATTGGTCCCACGTGATTCCCCTCATCGAGACCTTTAATTTGATGTCTCACAAGACCTACTGGCATCATTTTGACTTCTAACCCAATCCATGACTCATCTCATGACTATTTATGACACACGTGACTATCTCATGCCTACAACCAGGACGCGATTTTTAATTTGCCCCACGTGATTCCCCTCACCGAGACCTTCTATTTGATACCTCACAAGCCCTAGTTTCATGACTGATGTTTAACCGAATCTATGACTCACGTGACTATCTCATGACTATACCCAGGAAGCAATTTTTTATTGCCCCACGTGGTTCCCCTCATCGAGACCTTTAATTTGATACCTCACACGCACTGGTTCATCACTATGACTTTTAACCCAATATATGAGTCAAGTCACTATCTCATGACTATTACCAGGAAGCATTTTTTAATTTCTCCCACGTGATTCTTCTTATTGAGACCTTCTATTTGATACCTCACAAGCCCTAATGGCATCACTTTGACTTTAGACCCAATCTATGACTCACGTGACCATCTCATGGCTATAATCAGGAAGCGATTTTAAATTCGTCCCCAGTGATTCCCCTTATCGAGACCTTTAATTTGATACTTGACATGCCCTAGTTTCATGACTGACTTTTAACCGAATCCATGACTCGCCTGACTATCTCATGACTATAACTAGGAAGCAATATTTAATTTGTCCCCCATGATTCCCCTCACTGAGACCTTTTTTGATACCTCACAAGCCCTAGTTTCATGACTTCGACGTTTAACCGAATCTATGACTGACGTGACTATCTCATGACTATAACCAGGAAGCGATTTTTAATTGTCCCACGTGGTTCCCCTCATCGGGACTAGAGCCACTAAATAAGCTACGCTTCATCTAGTGGCTCTAATCGGGACCTTTAATTTGATACCTCACAAGCCCAAGTGGCATCACTTTCACTTTTAATCCAATTTATGACTCACGTGACTATCTCATGACTACAACCAGGAAGCGATTTTTAATTTGTCCCACAATTTCCCCTCACCGATACCTTCTATTTGATACCTAACAAGCTCTAGTTTCACCACTTTGACATTTACCCAATTTATGACACAGTGACTATCTCATGACTATAGCCAGGAAGCAACATTGCATTTGTACCACGTGATTTCCCTGATCGAGACTAATTTGTTACCTCACAAGGCCTAGTGGTATCACTTTGACTTTTAAACGAATCCATGACTCACGTGACTCTCTCATGACTATAACTAGGAAGCAATTTCTAATTTGTCCCCCGTGATTCCCCGTGCACTGAGATCTTTAATTTGATACCTCACAAGCCCTAGTTTCATGACTTTGACATTTAACCGAATCTATGACTCACGTGACTATCTCATGACTATAACAAGGAAGGGATTTTTAATAATTGTCCCACATGGTTCCCCTAATCGCGACTTTTAATTTGATACCTCACAAGCCCTAGTGGCATCACTTTGACTTTAGACCCAATCTATGACTCACGTGATCATCTCATGGCTATAATCAGGAAGCAATATTTAATTTGTACCACGTGATTCCCCTCATCGAGACTATTTTTGTTACCTCACAAGGCCTAGTGGTATCACTGACTTTTAACCGAATCCATGACTCACGTTACTCTCTCATGACTATAACTCGGAAGCAATTTCTAATTTGTCCCCCGTGATTCCCCTCACTCAGATCTTCAATTTGATACCTCACAAGCCCGTTTCATGACTTTGACATTTAACCGAATCTATGACTCACGTGACTATCTCATGACTATAACCAGGAATGGATTTTTAATAATAGTCTCACGTGGTTCCCCTCATCGGGACTTATAGTTTGATACCTCACAAGCCCAAGTGGCATCACTGACTTTTAACCCAATTTATGACTCACGTGACTATCTCATGCCTACAACCAGGAAGCGATTTTTAATTTGTCCCACGTGATTCCCCTCACCGAGACCTTCTATTTGATACCTAACAAGACCTAGTTTCATCACTGGCATTTACCCAATTTATGACACACGTGAGTATCTCAGCGACTATAACCAGGAAGCAGTATTTAATTTGTACCACGTGATCCCTCCGATCAATACTTTTAATTTGTTGCCTCACAAGGCCTAGTGGTATCACTGACTTTCAACCGAATCTATGACTCAGGTGACTATCTCATGACTATAACCAGGAGGAGGCAGGAGGGACGGTAACTTTATTGTGTCCAGAGGAAGGAAAGGCATGCCTAGTTACGGCCGGTTTGGCTTCAGGACGACGGCCAGGAGGATTGTCTTGGATCTCCTAGCGGCGGCTTCGGCCTCTGGAGGGCCCAACGCTGGATGACAGGGTCCTCGCTAAGCCAGCACGGTCTCCCACTGCTCTATGTTGTGGATAATAATGTTCCCTCTGTATTGCTGAAGTCTGGTTATTTGTATACGCCTCGAGCGCGGCCTGTAGGGGCGCCACTGAAATCCCCCTAGCGGCCCCGTTTCGAAAGCAGGAGCGGGAGTCCCCGGCCCGCTCCCCCCCTGTCGCCGTTGCTTTTGGGGCTCGTTCAAGACAGCGATTTACCGTTTGTCCCCGTTCGAAATAGCGAATAACGTGGATAGCAGGCACTCTGTTTGCAAGCCTGGTGGGTTCACGAGAGTATAAACGTTTATGACGCGATCTTAGAAAGATCTATATGAGCGCCGGGCGTGTGTCACAGGCCAGCGTCATTTGCATGCAGCTGATTGCAATTCCGCTGCCCTGAAATTTAGTGGCAGTGTCTCTGTAAGCAGTGTTTCCTCCGATGGTCATGTTGCGGCCATACACACTATGATGTAAATCGACTTTGTGCACTACAAAATCTAGCGGAGCACTCATACCTGACAGCACGCAAGTTACGCGTGCCAATATCACATATCAGATATTGCTCAGTACCCTGAACAAGCCAATGCGGCATAAATTTCGCAAACATTGTACCAAAGAAGTACGATGGATAATGCAAAATTACACTCCGGAGTCAGTACACGACGACAAATTTAATGCTGGGTCGTCTTGTCCCGAGGTGAGCGCTCGCAAAGATTCATCTGTTACATTTATCCTCCACGAGAAGCGCGAAGATGGGCTTATAGAGTAATCCGCGACCGCGACCAAACGCTTCTTCGAAACATCGTCGTATGACACAGGGAGACTGCAGAATCTAGCATAAACCGAAATCAGAGACCCTTATCATATACGTCACTCTTCAAACGAGCCCGTGTGTACGAGATTTCCGCGCACGTTAAGGATCTTCAGGTGGTCAAAATTAATCCGGAGCCCTCCACTACGGCGTGCCTCATCGTCTCCGTTGCGTCGGCGTGTTAAACCCTGCAATCAATCAATCAACTCTTTCAACGACACCTCGTATTTCTTGTGAACTGCCTACCCTGTATTCTTCGAAAAATGCGTCCGCCGAGTGATCAGCCGATCGTTGAAGGCGAAAAACAAACGAAAAGTGAACACGCAGCTTGTGTGTGTGATTACTAAAACGTTCATTCGTTGATTTCGCTCCGCATTTGTAAACAAACGATAGTTGAGCGCCCTCCTCCTTACCCCCAATGTCTAGCGAAATATCAGCGCATTTCGCATCTAGTTGGTCTGGTAAATACTACCTTGCTCAAACAAACGTCTTTAGCATTTCAGAAGCTGCTCTCGGTTTTTTTTTTTTTTTTCATTCCCGTACGACTATTCTATTTATTCCTGACTTGCAGACCAGTCATTTTTCCCGTGGTTTCATTAAATATACCCTTGGTTCTTACTATACGGCATGAGTGGGCACTATCTGACAATGCACAGCCTTGAGTGTACTTAACATTTTCGCGTGGCTTATATTCCCAAAAAGGCACAAGTTTTGTCAGCTATTGGGTTATCACATCCCCGAAATATATTTTTCTACGACGTACATATTCGAAGCAAAGCCGCATTTGTAGTTTACGCTGCAAAACGACCAACCTCTTACAGTGCCAATGTCAGGTCTAAAGACTAGGGTGACAATAAATAGAATTCACTTGTGCTGACGTGTTCGAAGGCGACAGCGGGGTGATATGCTGCTGCCGTCTGCCGACGACCGCAAGAGTGGCCAGAAGCGCGCAGACCGCCTCCCCGGGTAGCTCTTGTTGGCGTTCGAAGCGCTCTAACCAAGACGGCAGCTGTTTTTTTTAAGCGCCCTAAACGTTCAGTTAGCTTACAGACGGTCACCATAACAAGTTATTTAGTGCGCGGAAAGGCAAGAGAAGCGAAAGAGAACCAAAACACTGCATGACCACCTATCAGCCACGCAGCGCTAATCCCGCAAACGCCGCGAGAAGCTGCGGCAGGCGGAGCAGCGATCGCGAATCTCGAGGCGTATAGCAGGGCCAATTCCCAAAGCATGTGTGTGCCAAACTTCCAAGCTGGGGCAAGTGGCTGTACATTACCATCACGAATTTTCTGGGTGGAAAGTGCCAGGTAGAGGCCTGGGTGTTGGCATATGTATTAGTCTGAAGACGCCTCCATGCAACTTCTTGTTTTTTGGTCAGCGAGGGGTTGGCTGCAGGGTACTTTCGTCTTTCCGCCTCTGTATTGGTCGAGCACGTCCCGGTAGGTGCACAGGCCGCTCCTTGGTGTCGTCGGCAGGGTGTAGGGCGGACTGCAGGGGCTCTCGGTAGGTGAATGCTCGAGCAGCCTCGTTGGCCCGTTCGTTGCCCTCCAGGCCCGCGTGTGCGGGCGTCCATATTAAGGTGGTTCGGGTGTCTACGTTCTTGTCCTGCTGGGCAAGGACTCGCAGTGCCGCACTGGAGATTGTCCCCTTTGTGAAGTTGCGGATTGCAGGTTGGGTCGCTGACAATTTTCCAGGAAGCGATTTTTAATTTGTCCCACGCGATTCCCCTCATAGACCTGATACCTCACAAGCACTAGTTTCATCACCGACTTTTAACCGAATATATGACTCGCGTGACTCTCTCATGACTATTACCAGGAAGCAATTTTTAGTTTGTCCCCCGTGATCCCCCTCACCGAGACCTTTAATTTGATATCTCACAAGCCCTAGTGGCATCACTTTGATTTTAAACCCAATCTATCACATGTGACCATCTCATGGTTATAACTAGGAAGGAGGAGGAGGAAAAACTTTATTTATCCCATTCGTTGAGTGCAGTCACTCCGGACCAGTGAGGGGTGTCCTCAGTCCAGGACTCCCTGGCTGTAGCCGGCCTTCCGTGCCCTATTCACCAGCCGAAGCTGGGAGCAGGGGTCGGAGCTGGTCAGCGCCACCTCACACTGTGAAGGGGTAGGGTTGGGATTGGGAGGGAGGTCTGGGATGTTCGGGCATTCCCACACTGATGCGGGGCAGAAGATGCAATGAGGGGAGAATTGGGTGGGGAATATTTTGTATGAGAGCATGTTGTGGGGGAAGGTGTTAGTTTGGATCTGGCGAAGTTTAACTCCTTCCTCTTTGGCGAGTTGCTTATGTGGGGGAGTAAACTGTTGGCGGGATAGTCGGTAGTGAGAGAGGATGTCGTATGTTAGCAGGGGTTGGGGCGTATAGTTAGTGGAGCGACTTTGACGCTTAACAGAATCTATGACTCACGTGACTACCTCATGACTATAACTAGGAAGCAATTTTTAATTCGCCCCACGTGATTCCCCTCATCGAGACCTTTGGTACCTCACAAGACCTAGTGGCATCATTTTGACTTTTATCCGAATCGATGACTCATGTAACCATCTCACGAATATAACCTGGAAGCAATTTTTAATTTCTCCCACGTAATTCTCCTCATTGAGACCTATTTGATACCTCACAAGCCCTAGTGGCATCACTGACTTTAAACCCAATCTATCACTTACATGACCATCTCATGGCTATAACTAGGATGCGATTTTTAATTTGTCCCCCATGATTCCCCTCAGAGACCTTTAATGTGATACCTCACAAGCCCTAGTTTCATGACCGACGTTTAACCAAATCTATGACTCGCGTGACTATCTCATGACTATAACTAGGAAGCATTTTTTAATTTGTCGCACGTGATTCCCCTCATCGAGACCATAGCGTTTCATACCAATATATACTTGAGGGAAATCTGCCGCTCCAGTCGCGGGCCACAGTGGGTGGCGTCATTGCCGCTAGCGACGTTCCTTGCCTACCTGGCTTAGCTAGCCATATGGCTTTTTTTGTCTCGAAGCCAAAATCACCCAAAAAGGGTGACATTTTTTCTTGCCATCGTGCATGAAGCTTGTATACATAATCACTGACAAATTAAACTTTTTGGAGGTTCAATTTTAAAACAAAGCAATTTCGAAGCTGCTAGAGTAATATAGAGCCACTAGATCAGGTAAGCGTAGCTTATTTAGTGGCTCTACAGTAAGTGTCGGTTTTTCGCAGCCAGAGCCAACTTTTCAGCATGGTCATGAGCCATGCCAAGGACAAGTGGAACGTGCCTGCCCTGTACATGACGGAACGCTTGAAGTGTGGGTTCCCCTAGACAGTGGCGCCAGATTTCCCTCTGGTGTATATTAGAATGAAACTATGATCGAAACCTTTAATTTGATACCCCACAAGTCCTAGTGACAGCAATTTGACTTTTAACTTCACCAATGCCTAATGGATAATTACCCTAAAATGGTAATACATATGAACGCGCGTCGGCCGGACCTAATTTCTGGCAAAAAAAATGTGCGTGTCAAATAACATAACCACGGTAACGAGCGGTTGCACTGTTAAACAACACGGAAATCCGCGTGCCCCGCATGCACACACCAGGGCATGTCACCACCATTTTTGAGATTTTCATCCGCGGGTGGCGCTGTTGAACGGCACCAGCAGCGCCACCTGTCCCACATTCAGGCCCCCATAGGCTGCACTAATTCTAATCATCCTTTTTTCCGAACAGGTGACAGTCAGCCCGTGGCATCCTCTATGCTTTTTCTCTGCCAGACATTTTGAGAGCTTAACCTGAACACATATTGGTGCCTGGTAGTAAGAGGCACGAGCACTACCCAAAAAATTCCTGATGGTTGGCATCTGTTAGAGTCAGTCTAAAGAAGGCCAGAGCCATGCCCTCTAGTCCCTATAACATACAATTGAAGAAGGGACAAACTTCAATTTGGAGCACACAACACATCGGCTGCGCCCAGCACTCAGTCACGCAACGCATGTGTAAGCAGCCATCAGCACAGTCCTTTATTCTTCAAACTCAATAGACAACAAACAACATAAAAGGGAACAAAGCTCTCTCGTCGCACTGTCAACTCCCAGCACTGTTTGTACACTATCTGAGACTCCTTGCTTCTTCACGAGTGGCAAGAAAAGAAAACAAGAAAAGCTTGCAGCAACACTTTGACCCTGTGCCTGGCAAACAATTTGTTACTGCGGCTGCTCAAAAACACTCACAAACGGCAACAAAAAGTAATAATAATAATATACCTAACAGTGTATGTAGGAAACGTATCTCATAATAGCAATATACCTAGTTGTGTGCAAACGTTTGGGAATGACTACAATCACATCTGCATAAATGCCCAGCTGAACAAAAGGCTCAAATGAGTCGACGCATTGAGCCCTGACCCGCTTGTGGCTGGCATTATCACAATGAAGAGACACCAGGTGAAGGTCCCAGCCACTCCTGAGGGTGATTACGAGGGTGGCGTGAGTGTGATCAAATGGCTTCCTAGGTCAAAATGAACATGTACGCGTGAAGGTGCTCGCAATCATACTGGTGGTCAAAAGAGGGGAGTACAAAGAAAAAGCATGCGGGACTGCGAAAAGAGCATCTTTGGGATGCATAGCAAAACAGGGCAGTGTAGAAAGAGTAAGTGCATGTTGTGTGACCCTTAAAATCTAGCGCAGAGTGCAGCACACCGGTACACACGAAAAAAATAGTCCAAAAAGTCGTCACACGGAGAGTACAACCGAGGTCTTGAAAGTAACACAGTCAAACTGACTTGTCTGGCAGGTACATTGGAACAAAAAAAAGTTTCACACGGGGAGAAAAGCTGTAGACCAAAGTGTAAGTGTCTGTTTTATAAGAAAACGAGGCAGTTGCCCCCCAAAAAATGTATGGCACTCGCACACGAGCAACTCTTCCTCCCCTGTCAACCCCCCCAAAGGAAAAAGCAGTGCATAATGCAATTGCATAAACCAAGGTGCTCTGCAGCCATTTGCCTTGGCCAGTTGTTCACAGGTGCTGCCAAGTGGACCTGCAAAAAGAGAGAAGGAGAAAGAAGACCGTACAACAGTCAGACCGTACAAGGAGGAAACCCGTGTTGCGACAACACCTCTTAGAATCTGCAATGCTCTTTTCTGTAGATTGAACTGAAAACAATATTCGAACAAGAACTTGGGGGGAAAAAAAATTGTTTGAGTGAGCCACCCCTCCACTACAATTTCGGCCATCTTTGAGCAGCGGGAGCCCCTCATCTCATTAGCAGGGGTGAGACAGCTGAATCAAATTTTGGAGCAGTTTTTGGAGCAGCGAAATCTCGATTCTAAAGCAGAGTAACCTTGATTTGAGCAAAAGAACGACATTTATTATGTCACCTTAAGAGTTTCAAAAATCAGAATTTTGGCAAACTCAAGGGGGCGGAGTGTACTTTTTAATCTGTTTTGAATGTACATAACACTGAAACAGCCTTTCAATAAAGCTTTTCCTATCAGAGCATCACAACGTACGAACTGCACTACTTTTTTACAAACCATTTTTAAATTCTTAGGCTCTATGCATAGATAGCGTGGAGTGCCGTTGAGAATATCGAATTGAACAACTAAGCAATTGTAAGGCATTTTTATTATGTAAATGCCGAAATTATTTTTTGTAATCCCAGGCTGGGCTTTATTATGCGCAAGTGTAGAGCCACGCATAAGTTGCGCAAAGTGAGGTGACAGGTGTCGCACCCCACCAGCCCTCCCATTTCAATCCCCAAGGTGCACGTTCACTGCGATCGTAATTTGAGTAACATTGGTATGTTTAGCCGCCTCCCTCTTGGCATTAAATTTCACTTCAAATAGATGAACCATTATTACTAGCCTGCAATAATAGCCCTTCCTGCTATCGGACACTGCTTGAACATTTTGTGGCGATGTAGCCTGCGCCACCACTTCTGCAGTGTTGATCGTCCCATTCCAGCCGCTCGCGAGCTTGCTGTGAAAGGCAGCAGTAACTCGGCGTTTATAACCCGCAGTGAGTCAGAAATTCACCACAAGCACGCACCGCTGCGCACCTCACCACTCAAGTTCCGAACATTGAGCGCATTCGACGGGGCCATCATCGTTTTTTCATGAACTCCCCCCGTCTTTCGAGTCGCCACAACTTCCAGCCGAACAGATCGAATGACGAAATGTAATCCCACGCCTACCCCCATTCATAACCAACCCACAGTTAGAATATCAGCGAAGAGCACTCTCGCCTGAACCACAAGTACACTGCTTCGCCCGAGCGGCCCATTGTTTTCTCAATCTTCACCACACCAAGATGAACACGCCCCACAGTGAGTGAAGGATGCGCCCGGAGCTACCGGCGTTTCCGAAAATAAACAGTTTTTTCATCAACTTGCACAAATAGTTTGTCACCTCAGTTCACACCAAGCATTTTTTCTACAGGGACTTTGCAATTGTTTTTCGATTGGGAAATCTTTAAAAACTCACATGCATACAACATGTGCAACCATGACATTGTGTGCTAGTGAAAATAACTAACCCAGGTGACCATTTTATGCGGGTTTTTTACTGAATGATCAAATCAACTGAACCGTTACAAACACCATCACATCAGCGGGGTGCTAGAAAATTATATCGTCACAGTAAGCATTTCCCCACTGGAACCGACAGGAGCATTAAAATCTTGGCTCTCGGACTTTTTGAGCAGTTTGGGGCAATCTTGCAATTTTCAAGCTTTTGGAGCAGCCTGGCACAGAAAAACAAATTGTATCAGAACTGCACAATATGCGCAGCTGTCTTACCCCTGCATACAAGAGCAGGCCACCCCCACCATCACCTGTGGGAGGTAGCACGAGAGGCCTTAGAGCAAAAGAATTTCCCCCCCCCCCCCCCCACTAAACCGATTTGCTCCCTCCACTCGGCCGGGAGGAGGATTCCGCAAAGCTTATGCATGGGGAGAATACATTTCAAGGACCTCCCTCCACTGGAGGCTCAAGTGGAGGACGGACTCACAATACCAGCGCATTGACAAGGGTCCGCGGAGAGAAGAGGAGAAGCAGCACTCACCACCGCACCCCGAAGATGACTAGAGGGCCAGCTAGCAGCAGGGCAGCACGGGGGGAGGCGTGTGTGGGGGCTTGCTGGTCAGGAGCTCGACCAGGGTGTCGTTGACGGAGACCAGCTCCCGGGTCTGCTCGTGCCGCTTGAACAGCTCCACCAGGGGGGGCTCCAGCTGGGACGCCGGCTCGGAAGCCTGCTAAGGGGGGAGGGGGCAGAGACAATCACCCAGGGCGGCCCAAGGCGGGCAGGTCTTTGGCAGGCTCACACACTTCTCGCTTAACACAGGCAAGTGAAAGCCTCTCCGTTTACACGCGGCTCCTGGCAGAACACTACAACACGGCTTAGCGTCCTCTCACTGATGCCGTTGTGCGCCAATATGCCCTGCAGGAAAGCCAACTTTCTGCAACGACGATGAATACAGTCTAATCCCGCTACAACGAAGTCCGCTGCAACGAAATATTTCCAATTCCCCGTCAGCTAGCCATAGAAGTCAATGCAACAAAGTCCTCGCCACAACGAACTCATTTGTCTCTTTGGCTTTCGCTTCAAACAACGATTTTCGATGATTTGGGCTGGGTTTGAACATTATTTACAGTAAAATAAGCATAGCGCCAGCTATCTGTAACTTTTATATCATTCAGGACGCTTAGTTTCACCAAAAACATGCGCGTGCGCCCACACTGCCCACTTAAAACAAAAACAACCTCATAGGTGAGGACGCCATTGTTTGATAGTGATAACGATGCAGCAGGCCTGTCTTTACACGAGGGCCAAGCCAGGTTCGCCAGCCTGAGCTATAGCCAATCCGTGTCCAGTTTGAAATCGCGCAAATGTGCTCTCTGCTGGCGCCGCGCCGTCATGTATGTGTTGTGTGCAGCTGTCCTTGCAATTTTGCTTCTACAATTCTTCAAAGTCAAAAGCATAAATATGTTTTCGTGTTTAGTCTTGAACCCGCGTCATCCTAGGAATCTTAGTCGCCAGTGCGCGGTCGCGATAAATGCAAGCGCGCGCGGCTTGCCTGCTAAGGTCAGTTGCTGCCGTGCCTAGTCAGAGGATATTAAGATAACGGCGCCGTTCCTGCCACAGCGAGAGGGGCGGCTTCCAACCGTGTAGCAGCTATCTGCAAGTAATCAGCTCGATGGAAACGCCTTGTACAGCAATACGCTTTACGCCTGCATTTCTTGATTTCTTCAACTCTCCCCTCCTCAGTATTGCGCTCTTTGCATATTGGTAAAAAAAACAGATAACCATTGGTATTTTTGTTATAACACGACGTTACTGCGCGTCACTCCTTTTTCTAAACATTGTATTATGCTGCCAATGATGCGGAAATATCCGGGGCTATTTTTCTTGCCCTTCGTGCCGCGTTGGGGCAGATTTCGCCTCAACGAATTTTCGCTTCAACGAAATTTTTGCACGTTGCATTCAGTATCCGTTGTAGCGGGATTCGAGACTGTAATCGTGGGGGAGTGAAAGGAGGAAAAACTCGCCTCGTCGCAGGAATCGAACCTGGGTCCCATGCGTTACGAAGCCAGCGTCTATCCAACTGCACCACTTCGACATGGCCGAAGGGAATGCCAAGCAGCACATACACCCCAAATCCACACGTTAGGCTGACGAACTGCACACCCACCAGTCTCTGTTACGGGTATTCTGGAAGAGTGGTGCGTACCTCCAGAGTAGCAGATACAAGCAGTGCAGGATTGGCCAACCAAAGGAATCACCACGAGAGAGCTTCGCGTTCAACCATCGTCGTCATTAGTCCATGGGATGCAATGATTTCTTTTTAAAGACAACAGCCTTTCTTGGGCTATTTAAATGCGAAAATTCCGATTTGTATGAACGTCTGTCTGCCTGTCCGTATGTCCCTTGATTCAGCCACCTGGCCAAAAGTCAAAAGAATTTCTCAATGACACGTTTATTTAGGCAAAACATTTCCAAACTACCAGATCTGGCGGCAATGCTCATACTTGTCAACGCTGTTGAGCAAAAAGAAACATTAGGCCTATTTCAGGCAAACAATCAACACAAGAAGTTATATTTGGCATTCTTCTCTTAAATTGAAAATACATGACTCGGCTACAATTTTTGCCATCATGGCAAATAAAAAAAACATTCGTTGCAAAATTTTTGACCCAAAAAATAGCAAAAGCGCCTTGTGGTTCCCCTCCGGGGATAGTGGCAATTCCAAAACATCCAACAATAACAAAGGGTTCCAGGAAATGGTAGCACGCAGTGGAACGCAGCAAAGTTGAATTGGGCTCGGGTAGGGCCCTCCACAGTGTTTTTCATGGGAGGGGGGTAAAAAGGGAGGGGAAGAGCATAAGAGGTGGAACAGGAAGAGCAGAGAGGAATTGATTGATCATTGATGCTGGATTGGGGGTCTTAGTAGCGCCAAGACGCATAGCACAGGGCGATGAGGCCGCCCTGCCTAGTGGAGGGCTCCAGATGAATTTTGACCGCCTGGGGATCTGTAGTGTGCACAAATCCTTGAACACTCAGAGGGCTTTTTTGCTTTCTCCACCATCAGAAAAGCAAGCCCCCGACCGGGAGAGGCATTTACGTGGTAGGGGCGGAACGGCAGAAACTATCGTCTTTCAACACATTTGCAGCAAAAGTGAGCACATACGCGGCCATTTTTATAGCTGAAGAGCACTCATGTACACAATTCACGAACACTTGCTCGGCAAAGACCCGTTTCAACTCATAATGTAGTCAAATCCCGCAATGACAAACTGACAAGACGTGCGAAAAATTTCTCTTGCGTGCTGTTCTCCTCACCAGTTCACGTGCATTTGCGCCGGAAATGGGCGGCCCAGAACAGGTAACACTACCTGTAACCTGTAACCTGTAACAGGTAACCAAGTTAGCAAACTTGGTTGCTGCCAGTTCGAGCGCGTGCTAATGCGGTCCACTTAGGGGAGAGATGTGAAAGCCTGCGGACGAAACCCTGCCAGTCATGGAGAACTTTCAGCCTGTGAGGAGGGCATCCATCCATGACGGATGGGGGAGCAGGTGGGGCCCTCTGGGCGTGGTGCGTATCTGTGTGTGTGGTACGGGGAGACTTGGAGGAGTCGCGGAGTGAACGAGCGTGTGAGCGGTGTTGCGTATAGCGAGTCCAAATAAACCCTGACAAGCAGAAAGTTTCGAAATCCAGGTAGAAGTGAAACATCCGGGTGTCAATGACGGGAGAGACGCCGCCAGCTCTGCTGTTGCACCAGCCTCGTACCAAAAGTGCAAGCTGCGTCAATCTTATTTCCTCATGTGCCAGTGCGACATGGGATGACCCCAGATTCACTACAAATCATTGGGTGTTGACTTGGCTACGCGAGCAGAGGCTGCAAGTGGGGATAGCACAGGCCCATCAACAGCCCCGTGTCCGGTCTCCCGTGTCAGCCCGTACAGCGAACACTGAAGTTATAATCCAAGCCAACGCCGCCTGTATTAACATTGCCTGACGCGTCGCGCGCTTTTCAATGGGAAGGGTAGGGACGCTTAGTTCAGGCACTGATCCGCTATGTGGCGCGTGCCGGCGGACATCTCGCCTTACGTCACTGCTCGCGAGTCGCGAACGCTGCACCCACTTCTACGACGTGTGTCTGTCAGCTTGCCTGTTGGGCTTCAAGAGCCGTTTCGCTTACATCTTAGCCGTGACGGGGCGCTAGTTCTGTGGCGCACTGGGGATCTCGTTCAACGTGTCGCTCGCTTCATACTTGCTGCATTTTTCCATAGATAAAGACGGAGGCGGACTGAAATAGTCTAAGAACGTACTGATTGTTGGGTAGACATATAGCTAACAGAAAACGATATTTTCGGATGGGGCAGCCATTATTTTACTGATATTTTTCTTTCTGGAGTATTTAGAGAAGAAAAAATGCGTGCCTGTTTTTTGTTCAGGCGCTCACTTCTACGATTACTTTCCAATAATATCACGTGCTTGTAAAATTCAGATAATTATAGGAAACAAAAGGATAAGCAGCTGCGATCCCGCCACGCTGTCCGGGCGCTTCTACAGTACAGTCATCAATTTTAGAAGTGCGTACCGATGCGGAGTGCGAACAGGGGGGTCAAAACAATACCTAAATGCGGAGGGGATAGAGGGGGGATGCCCCACTCAGAAAATTTCAGGGCCTGTGATCCGAGTAGATAAGCGCGCAAAGCCGGCATCAGCCTGCGGCAGCGCAAGGGATTTTGCTTCGTGACAAAGGAAGTTTTATCAGTGACAGACCAACACAGACAAGCATGGTGAAAAACAAGAAGGCGTTGGAGCGCCGCCTCGGGAACGCTAAACAAACTTTCCACTATTTTGCATAGTTTCCAAGAAGCGGCGCTGGCTGGCGGACACGAAAGCACGCTGGAAGGCTACGGAGCGGGGAAGGGTAGGAGAGAGCAACAGGAGAGTGGCTGTTTGGCCATTTTTCGCTCACGCGTTAGGCACTGTTTATACAGGCGGCGTTGTCCAAGCCCACCATGCCTATTGGCCAAGATAAACCCTGTAGGCGAGATGCCGTTTCCCTGTGGGTACAAACCCGGCATTTCTTGTGCGCAACCAGCACCATCTACTGTTTCAGTTGGAACACTCCTATTCTTTTATGCAACTGCTAAAAGAACCCTGCTGTTCTGACCCCATAGCCTAGGAGTAGAATCTTGCGTTTTGCAGTGAAAGATCTGGGTTTGAGCCCAGCAATATTTTTTTTCACGTAAAATGTTCCCGTAGCTCAATCCTGCGCATTATTTACGCAAATAAAACTGGTTTCGTATCTTTCAGGTCGGTTCCGATGTGGGGCACAGCATTTAGTTAAACGTTTTCCACTGAACCAGCAGCCCCAGGCTTGTAGCTGTCTCAGGAAAGCATTGTTCCCGAGGCCTGCTTACCCTGACCAGCAGCTCGGCCTTCTCTCCGACCAGGTCCAGCAGCTTGTTCGAGACCTTCGCAGTCCAGGTGATCCCGTTGGCCTCGGTCGCGCCCCGCAGCCGGCACTTGACGGCCTGCACAACAGAAGACTTGATCCTTTCTTCCGCCCCCCTTATTTTGTCTTTTCTGAATTGACTCAACAACTAATGCAAATTCTTGCCAATCCACCCAAATGGCTATGCACCATTTTTATGGGCCACCACCGCCACCACTCACCACCCAGTCCGGGGAAGAGAACAGCAACTGGAAGGGTAGGTGGGGGGCATTCACGTACAACATCGTAAGCCATGGTGTAGCGATGTGGCAGTTGAATGGGCATTGGGATATGGAGCGATACCCCAAGCCCCCTTGCTGCTACCACTGTGCTGGCAGGCAGCTTGTGCCCTGTGCCACTGTTGAGCATGCCTCGCTCTGTCTCGGCATTCTCCAGGGGTGCCTCTATGCCCCACTGCTGTTTCCTTTCTTCCCCCTCGCCCCTTCTGCAGCATAGGTGCCCGTTTCAGCCGACAAGCCGCGTGGACAGGGCCACTCTTCAAGGACAGGGTGCAGCTGACACACCCGCAGTGGCGGCGCGCTCCTTTAGAGCATCCAATGCCGCCCTGCCCTGTTGTGTTGATAGCGGCAGCGTTGTGTTGATTTTGTAGCCCCACTACTGCAGTCGAGAGAGAAATGGCGCTACGCCAACACTGAAGCTGTCCCCATCTAACAAAAGGGCAGCACAAGGACTGAATGCCCCCAGGGCAATGACGCTGGGGAGGCAGACTAGCTACTACCTCGCACAACGGCACCCTGGGTAAGACTGCTGCAATCCACAAAAGATCAGTAGCGAGTGAATTCGCCCTGAAACATGCAAAACACTGCGCAGTAGTAGAAGCAGCAGTGGCAGTAGTGCCTTACAGCGAATAGGGGGCACCCTTTGTGGCTGCTGACAGCAGTTTCTAATGTCACAGATGGAAAGACAGACCTGTTAGACAGCCCCTGATACAGCTAGCACAGAACACTTGTTAGCTCTGGCACGGTTCGCTCCCCTTTCTAAAGAACTCGAAAGAACGAGAACCTCCTGCAATAAGCACCCGTGGCAAGCTCGAGGCCGCAGAGGTTGGCTAGGGGAAAAAAAGAGGAAGGGTGTGATGCACACACACCTGTCGGGGCAGGCGAACCACGAGATCCCCGAGGCAATCAATGTTGCGGAACTCCGTGAGGAACACCTGCGCTTCATTGCCGTAGTCCACAAACAACACTTCAAACTGCATTTCAGAAAAAGAGGGAGGGACAATGCAACGCATTAGACAGGGTGAAAACACAACCTGCGGAGCTGAAGACCACAAGCACATTGTAAAACGAAGAGGGGAAAAAAAAAAAAAAATTAAATATGTATTGCTATCCTGATACAGTCTACGCTCGTTACAGCGGATCCAGCGACAACGGACTCCTGGTTAAAACAGACCATTTACAGTAAAACCTCATTACAAGAGACACTCAAGGGAACCAAAAAACGTGTCTCTTGTAACCAAGGTCTCTTGTATGCAATGTTGCTAACATGGCGAACATAGGAAAACCAACCAAGCCGCTTTCATTCAAGTGTCTCTTATAACCAAGTGTCTCTTGTAACAGTCTCTTGTAACGAGGTTTTACTATATGTTGGTTTGTCTGGTCCCCATGCACTTTAAACAAAGTCATAACTCATAAACAAAGCTCATAACTCATAAACATAAACATAAATAAAACGCAAACAAAGTTTAAACTCATAACGGACCCAGCTGGAGCTGACTATTGGCTACAGCAGACTTCCGCGATATGCTTTTTCTTTCTTCAGTTTGGCAGTCGGCCAGTGGTTTTTTTTTGTTTTTTTTTTCGTGCGACCAATGGTAGCTTATTTCACTGTCAGATAAATTAAGACTAATTACCGCCGTCAAACATGGGGAAAAACAGGCCAACATCGCCAGAAGTACAGGTTTGTCTAAGCAGGCAGTCCGTTCCACCGTCAAGAACACGCCGCCGCCGATAAACGTGACTCCGTTGAGATTGAACAACAGCGCTATCGATTGCAAAAGTGGTGCACCTGGAGTCAAGTCCGCCCTCGTCAGTTTTTTTTATGTAATTAAGAACTTAGGTTCCGTGAAATCCAGTCTGATTCCCACGCATGCATCATTCCCGTTCCGTTCGGTGAAAAAAGTAAAAAAATGCCTTAAATAGAGGGGTTGGTTCCCATTCAATGTGTGCAATCTGCCAGCGGCCGTGCGCGGCCCAACTGGTCTCTTTCAGTTTCACAGCTGTCCATCAGATTATTTCGTATCAGCCGTTTTAGACTAAAATAAAAAAATGTGGAAGCTGCCTTGGGGGAATACCAGGCAGCAATCCGATTTGTTTGACTAACGGTTTTGGGTAAACCTGCTACGTCACGAAGGGCTTTATTAGAGCCAAGCTAATTCTGATGGCTACGACTGATTTTTGCAGCTGGTTATTTATTGCGGCTAGTTTTATTCTTGCTTTATTTGCTCAGCTTATCGTGCGTCTTTACACACTTGACCGCATGTGCTAGGCCTTTTCCAAGCGCCGGTGCTAAGCTTTGAAAACGGCGTTTAGGCGATTCTTTGCCCTCGCGTGAACACTGTGCAAAGGTGCTGCAGGCGTGTAGAAAGGAAGAAGTGTCTGTACTAATTATATGCAATATCGGTCAAGGTACCCACTTTGTACCCACGTGCCTGCAAAAACAACGAGAAAGACAATGCTCGCTCTCCTCGTGTGACGCCATTTTGAGATAGCGCAGTAAGCACAAAGAAAGAACCTACAAAACAAGCTCAATATGGCCACCATTGGCAGTCTGCTTCGTATGGAGCACATGTGCAAAGTTCAAGCTTTTTTTTAGCTTGAACTTCGGTGTTTTGCGACTCCCAATCAACTTCAGATTTTTCCCGATCAAATTTGGCGGTGAAACGTTTAGAGTAGGTGCTTGAAGGTATGAAAACTTCACAAACGTATTTTTACCCAAAATGCATTTTCTTGTGTTTTCCAACCATTCTGAGACTCGCGTACCCCCCTCAAGACAATAAAACAGTTCCACTTATTCCTGAAACAAAGAACACTGCTTCCTTTCCCGTGCAAAAACCCGACGCGAATGGCACACCCATTGTGTATGGGACAGGACTGGTGCGAGAAGTGGCCCACTGGGAATGGCCCCACAGACCCACCTCCCCCGAGGGCAGCGGGTCGGGCGAGAGGAGCACGGCCCGGTAGAACTTGTCGTCATCCCGGAACTGGCAGGCATACATCCTGTCCATCACGGGCTCCTCCACCATGGCCGGGTTGCTCTGTGGCACATGAGAAGAGACAGGGGTTGTGACAGGCAAGGGGTCACTCGATACACACCAGCTGCGGAACTGCCCCCTTACACTCCACACACGTCAGACACTCATCCACTGTAGGCCCCATGCACCGGGGCCAAACAGGGAGCGGCAAGTTGACTAGCCTGCCGCCACCTGGTGGAATAAAGTTAAAGCAGTACTTAAACGCTCGCAGCTGCTGCCACAAGGTTTGAAAGAAAAGCAGTGGAAACATAAGCAAACACCACATAGTTTAACGCTCCCAAATCTGAAAAACAGGCTTCGTTTCACTAAGCCGCAGTGCCACTCGGATTCTGCCGCAGAGTCTGGCAACCACAAGTGCACAACACTGGGGAGGAGCCCCGGGGAAAAGGGGCCTCCCACCTGGCAGTACTGGTTGAGGCCCTCAAAGAAGTCCTCGACCTCCCTCAGGCCCGGCTCGTTGGTCTGCAGCCAGAGGACGCCGTCGTGGCCGACGTGGCTCAGCTGGGCCTTGCCCACGCACCCTTTGGGCGGCAGGCGGGCCGTCGTCAGCCGCTGGAAGATCTCGCTGTTCAGGTCCACGTCCTCGGAGCCCCACGTGTCGAACATCACCACCGTGATGGGGTCCTCCCTGGGAACGAAACACACACACTCTGTCCCTGGCACCGTGCTCAGTCACCGGGATCCTCCAGCTCATGTGGAGGAAGCCTGCGCTTTGTATCGTACGGTAACAGCAGGAAATTTATAAAAATTAAAGCCGTTCCCCTCAATGTGAAAGCTGTCGGAAGTGCAGGGCACTGATTCGCCATAATGGGCTGTACCGCCGTTAACCGCTCACTGCTACCACCCCATGCAATTCAAATTTCCCGCCTTCGCAGTGCTCGCGCACCCCCGGCCTGACACCGCGCCAGTGGGAGTTCTGTTATCTTTGTGCTTTTCTCCCCGCATGTGCCGGCGTTGCACTGCCACATTTTGCGTTTACTATTGTAAAAACCAACCCAACGGGCGTCCTTAACTAAAGAAACGCGGGCGCTGCCGGTTAATTCCGTATATTTTTCCTCAAATGTGCCTATAGTTTTCTTTGCGCCAAACAACGGGAAGATATATGATAAGCGCCACTTAATAAACTGGTGGAAATACTTTTAATTTGGCACTAAACTTTCACAAGTCTGACAGGTAGCGCTGCGTACTGTTTAAACAGGACAATGTTATTCGCATGCTCACAGCTCCATTTCGGTTTCAATGCGTGATTAAAAAACTCGTCTAATAAACAGGAAAGAATGCCCTTTTAGGATGTTTTTTTTTTAGCTCGGGACAAGTTTTCAAGTACCTCTCTTCATCTCGCATGCAGTTAAAAGCAGCAAAAGCTGCTGCACAATTCACTGTCATGGTTGCCACCATTCGCTTTGGCAGCATCAATCGAAAAATTCCGCTTTCAAACATGCTAGGGCCCCATCAGGGAAACGGTTTTGGGCCATGCAGACAAAACACAAGCTTATTCTATTCGAAAGCTGTAGTGTTTTATAGTGCCCTCAGCGCTTGAATGGCAGCAAACAATGCCGTATTCACTGAGAAATCAAACATTTTAAGCCAAAATTTCAATTCTCCTGCTAAATTGTTCGTTTTCATGACCTTGATTGAGGTATCCAGAGCAGGGCCTTAAAACTAAAGACAGCCTGCTGACCAGGGCTGCTAACATCTCACAGATGGTCATTTGGTTATCTTGCTTATCGCCCACTTTCATAGATGGCACTGCAATACCGCTGAAGTACCGGTGTTCGCACCTTGCTTCTGGTCGGACTTCTATACTTGCCGTATTTCTATTAAGGTTCATACGAAT